>CM033428.1:2669139-3269139 GCA_019425775.1 Rafetus swinhoei
GCCCTGGGAGAATCAAGAGACCCAACTGCCCCCAGCCCTCCTGCCTAACTTTGCTTCCCCCCGGCCCACCTGCAGAGCTCTGCTCCCAGACCCCAGCCCTGCGCCGGGTGGCAGCTGCTTCCAGGGCTCCCTGCCCCAAGGCTACTGGCCCTGCCAGCTGCCACCCACATGACAGGCTCCACTCCCAGCAGCTCTCAGCCTCTGCGGTTGGGGCTCTCAGGTCTAGCAACATCAGGACCACGGATGTTGCCGGACCAGAGATTCCTGGACCAGAGAGGTTCGACCTGTAGTGACTGTGGTTGTTTCAATTTCCGGAGGCCCAACGAAACAAACAAAAGGATTGAGTTTTTGCAGGGCAGCCCCCCAGACCGTACAGAAAACGAGTCCTTTTAACCTGTGTCACCTCGGACCCCCAACATCGCTGCTCCCTTTTGGAAATTGTGGCCAAATATTGACACCATCTCCATCGCTGATCTCCTACCAACAAACCCTGAAGAAGCAACCTGTGTGTTTCACTGTAGTTTCTACCAGTTTTCTTAGCTTAGCAGATTTGTGTGTGTGTGTGTGTGGGGGGGGGGGATGATGTTTAGAAATATGTCTCTCTAACCTTCTTCCCCTCTCCAAAACTCCAAAAAGGTTTTACTCGCAACTCAAGCAGCGTGTCCCCTCATGGGTACGTGCCAAGCACCACCCCGCAGCAGACAAACTACAACTCCGTCACAACGAGCATGAACGGCTACGGGAATGCGGGAATGTCCAATCTAGGTGGTTCGCCCACCTTCCTGAATGGATCTGCTGCCAATTCTCCCCTATGCCAGTGAGTAGTATATGGCAGTTTTGCATGTTCTACTTTGGCATTAGAATGAAAGGGCGACTTTTCTGTGTGATTCAATATTTAGGGGGCTCGGCTTTCCTCCTGAAGTCACTGGCCTTTTGAAGGACTTTTAGGACAATATTAGCATGGCCATCAGTGTTCTGCTCTACTTCTTTATTAGTACTTGGGAGACCGTGCAGTGTTGGGAAAAAATAACATCTCCCACGGCAGTTTCAAAATGTCCTTTGCTTGCTGTAAATAAGAACACACCACCTAGCACACCACCTGACACGCTGCTAATTCTTGAAAATGGAGGTCACATAAGTGACTTCATCACGTCTGTTGGATTTTGTCAAAATGTGTGGCAGCAAGTCTGAGCTTATTATTTGGGGGGAGGAGTTGGAGGATATTTGTATATGAAATTTAAGTTGTTCCAACAATAAGGGACCAGATTCAGAAAAGAAAAGCCCTGTCACTTTAGCAAGGCGTGGTATTTCTTGTGAAATTGTCGTCATGATTTTTGCAGGCACCTCTGCACATAATAAGCTAACACCATTCTTAGCCATTATTAATTGTCACCAGGCCATCTCTCAAGGCCATAATTCACTCTGTGTGTTGTTGCTCAGGGTTAGATTGCCTTCATTTGGGGTTTGTTCTTACTCAGAACTGAGTAAAACATCAGTCAAGAGTCTCAGAACCGGGCTTATTTTTGCTAAGCATTTATAGAATGCTGCGTGCAGATGTGGTCACCCCATCTCCAAAAAGGATATCCTGGCAATGGAAAAAGCTCAGAAAAGGGCAACAAAAATGGTGAGGGGTATGGAACGACTGCCATATGAGGAGAAATTAGTAAGACTGGGACTTTTCATCTGGTAAGAGACAACTAAGGGAGAGGGGATATGTTGGAGGTCCACGAAACCATGACTGGTGTGGAGAAAGTGAATAAAGAAGAATTAATTACTCTTTCCCATAACACAAGAACTAGGGGTCACTAAATTAACTTAATAGGCAGCAGATTTAAAACAAAAAAAAAAGTATTTCTTCATGCAGCGCACAGTCAACCTGTGGAACTCCTCGCCAGAGGATGTTGTGAAGACCAGAACTTTAACAGGGTTCACAAAAGAGCTAGGTAAAATCATGGAGGTTAAGTCCATCAATGGCAATTAGCCAGGATGGGTAGGGATGGTGTCCCTCGCCTCTGTTTGTCAGGGGCTGGGAATGGGCGACAGGGGAGGGATCACTTGATGATTCCCTGTTCTGTTCACTCCCGACAATGGGAGGCAATTGTCCTGGGACCTGCTGATTCAAAGGGACCCGGGGCTCCATCTGCTACCGCAGTAGCAGCAGTGGTGGGCGGAGCGCCGGGCTCATTAAATCGCTGCTTGAGCACAGCACTGCACAGTCCGGCCAGTGCCGTGCTCTGGGCAGCATTGAAGGCTGGTTGCCCTTAGCCCTCCCTTCTGCCTTCAGCCCTGCCCCTCCTGGGAGTGCAGAGTTTCCGCCCTCCCCACACCTTGTCCAGGGGGCCCATGGAGGCTGTTGGCTCCACTGGGGGCACATGGCATTGGCCACTGCCAGAAGACAGGACACTAGGCTAGATGGATCATTGTTCTGACCCAACGTGGCCGTCTTCATGTTCTTAGAGTGCCACAAAGGTACACATGGAAAAGCACATGATCCCTGCCCAAAGAGCTGACATTCTGAGGTCCCAACCCTTGCCGAGGACGGACCTTACGCCCACTGACTTTAAACGAGCTACTGTGAGGGTCAGCCCATAGGCAAGCCCATGCAATTTTGTAAATGCAGCTCCTCGCGTAAGAGCTCACAGGATCGGGGCCGATTAACCCGATCTTGCAAAACTGTGTGCGCATGAGTAGTAGAAACTCCTGGCAACTGCCCAGCTCTCGCACCCGTATGCACGTTGTGTAGCAGCACACTATGGCAACCTCACTGAAAGACCAGGTCAGTAAGGTCCAGCCGGGTGAGTGAGATTTTTACAGAGTCAACCCTTGACCTGTTCTGTACGTACAGGCTGCTAAATATGTCAACATGTATAATGCTGAAGTGATCTGAGATTCCAAATGACAGGTCAGTGTATTGAACTGCACAACTGAGTCCAGCTATGAAAGGGAACTACAGTGATTAACAAAAAAAAAGAGCTTGTTATTTTTTAGCTCCACAATATTTAGAAAAAACACTCACCCACCCATCTGGCACTTTGTAACTGCAGAATTCCCCCATCAGTATTATTTTTGTATTCTGATCATTTATAGCATTAAAGATTACATTGTTATCTTGTTAACCGGGATTTCCTGTGATAGAATATATACGCTCTGAATTCATAACTCGACAAGATTAAAAAGGCATCTTTTTTGGAAGCAGATGCCTGGGGCCTATTAAAAATACTCATGCAATTTATTGTTTCATACTTATGAATGAAGCCACCTTTGGAGTAATGCTTCACTTCTCCGTCCTGAGTGTTTGCTTGATTCTGTTTTTATTTTTGAGAGGTTTTTGTGAAAGGTCTGCCATTCTGTTAATACCTAATCCATTCAATCAGAAAATGTTTCAATCATGACCTGAAAATTAAAAGGTGTCATTCTTAATTAAATCAATAAACTAATTGCTATGTAGTAGCAATTCAATTTAGGTGCTTTGATTGTTCTTCCTTAACAAGTGCTTGCAGACAGCAAGTGACTGCAGACTAGATTGTATCTGTCAGACTGTAAAACTTTGAACATTTAATTTCCATTAATTGATTTCCTCAGTGTTTCACAAATATATCTGATTCTCATACAGGGACTCAGATGGCATGATTTTTATCTGCATATATGCAAATAAAATAACAATCCAAAGCCCAGCTGATTTGAATTTTCTTCCTATAATATTTAAATATTCATAAACCATTCATGTCCATAAATAGTTTCAAAGCCAGATGAACAATAAGAGTATGGGATTTTACTGGTAGCTGCTCCCTTTCTGTTTTGGTTCAAAGGTAGAGTCTAACTGCTGTATTATCTGGAATTGTTTGGGTGTATTTTTATGAAAAACCCCTTCAAAGCCTATATGATAAATCCACGACCCAAAGACTTTAACTGCATTCTACAGTAAACCCTCAGGATTCCAAGTACATGGACATTTAAAAATCAAACCTCCGTTATGGCAACTTTTCAGTTTAAACAGGGGGTGTTTTAGAACTCAGACACACATGAAAAGCTGGTGGAACCCACAATCCTCCAAGACTGGAGCATCTCCAGGACTGGAGCTGGCATGAGCTGAAGGTAGAAAGGTCTGGTGGGTCCCTGTGGCCTGATGGATAAGGTATTGGTCTCCAGAGTGTGGGGTTGAGTCCTGTCTCTGCAGCTGGGCAGCCTTCCTCAGCTTCTAAACCTGTTTATAAACCCCAAAGACATGTCTATTTACTACGGTAGATGGAACAAGATGTTGAATGGCTATAAATCAGAGTTGGTTCACTTGAAGGCAATGAAGCTCTGCTGATTTACATCACCTGAGGTTCTAGCCCATGACTCTGAATGAAAATGTAGCATTCTCCACCTCAGAGAGCCTCCAGGAGGTTTCCTTGACTTGCCTGTCATAATAACAAGTCCCTGATTTCAGTATTACCTAATGTATGATTTATTCATCCAACACTTCTCTTAAACCATCCCACCTTCCCACAAGCTGCCCTCACCCACTCACTGGCCAGATGAGACATATGAATAGTGTTTGTGATGCTCTGTTTGCTGCCGATGGCCCTCAGAGGAGTCTAGCGAGGTCCTTAAAAGAAGAAGGCTTCCCAAAGCCGATTGACCCTTTGAAGCTAGAGAACAGCTCGATTTCGGCCTTTATAAATGAGAAACTATCATCACAGCCCCAAGGGGTCATCTCAAGACAGGCCAGGGGGAATCCGCCTATTAGGAAGGCAAAGAAGGTAGACTTGGCTGGCAGGTTTTGCAGAGGTGATGCCCACCATGAGAAAATTGCATTGTGCAATTACTACGACATCTCAGATAGGATAGAGTGGATCTGGGAAGGTCCAGAAAAAGGCAACAAAGATGTGCAAAGATATGGAACCTGCCTTCCCTACGAGAGACTGAAACGATTAGGGCCCATCGGCTCAGAAAAGGGATGCTGAAGGGGGTATAGGATAGAGGTTCGTAAAAATCATGAGTAGTGCAGACAAAGTGAATGGAGAAATGCTATTCGCCCTTCCCCAGAAAACCCCAGGGTCACCTCACAGAAATGAATAGGCAGCAAGTTTAATGCAAACAGCTTTTTCATACAACTAACCTAGGGCATTCATTGCCTCGGGATGTTGTGGTGGCCAAAAGTGTACCTGGATTTAAAAAAAACCACTGGATAAGATAATGGAGGATAGGTCCATCAACTCACCAACCTCTTGTTAGCACTTTTCAGCCCCCACCCATCCAGTGGGAAAGAATGAAAAAGAAGCTCCGCTCAGCTGAATCTTGTCCAATAGGTTGGCTGGGGTCCATAAGCTCTCACCATTGGCAGGCTTGTATGGAACACCGCAGACTCTTCCAGGCCTTGTTAGTTGCAAAGACGGGCTGCCTGAAATGTGTGTATCCCAGTCTAGTGGAAAGGCAGGGACTTTCCAATAAGACCCCAGATCCAAGTTTGCATGTAAAACACCGTACTTCCCTTGGAATGGGCTTAATCTCCCACATTAGTACTGATTGGGACAAATACATAGGAGTTACTTACAAATAACAATAAAGAAATATGCTGGGGTTATCTATCACACTGACAAGAATGATGAGTGAGAACATAAGAACCAGAGGTCCATCTAGCCCAGCATCCAGTCTTCCAACAGTGGTCAATGCCAGGTGCCCCAGAGGGATTGAATAGAACAGGGAATCATCAAGTGATCCATCCCCAGTCCCTGACAAACAGAGGCTAGAGACACCATCCTTGCCCACCCTGCCCATTGATGGACCTATCCTCCATGAAATTATCTAGTTCTTTTTTTAACTCTGTTATAGTCTTGGCCTTCACAACATCCTCTGGCAAGGAGTTCCACAGGTTGACCATGCGCTGTTTAAACAAATGCTTCCTTTTGTTTGTTTTAAACCTGCTGCCTATTAAAATTCACGGCCAAGCAGTCGGCAGGAAGGCCTGTGAGATTTTCAGTGGTGACAGCCACACGCGAGGGGACAGATTTTCAGATATGCTGAGTATGCGGGACTCTAACTGAAGTCAAAGGGACATGGGGATGATCCCGGGGCTTTTTGAAATCAGGACATGTGCATCCTGGACCCAGGAATCTTTTCTTTCCAGTGCTGGCTTTGGAATTCATAGTAAGAAATGTTTGGTTTGGGCTTTTTTTTCCCCCCTCTAGTTGTGCCATCGAGTCCAACAATGGCTTCCTCCACTAGCCTTCCCTCAAACTGTAGCAGTTCCTCTGGGATTTTCTCCTTCTCACCAGCCAACATGGTCTCCGCGGTGAAACAGAAGAGCGCGTTTGCTCCTGTCGTGAGACCGCAAACTTCCCCTCCTCCCACCTGCACCAGCACCAACGGCAATAGCCTGCAAGGTAGGTGAGGGCAGCCGCGAGAAGGAGGTGCAACATTACGCACAGCATGGCATTGAATTAGGTGTTAGTGAAGGGATGGGATGGACCTTCATGGGGCTTTTGTGGTCTCTGGCCTATAATTTACTCCTATTAAGAGTAACTGGAATCTATCCCCTCCCCGCTGTGCCTAGCTGGTGACTGGGAATACAACCGTCCTCTAACACTACTAATCCTGCTGAATTTAGATGCTGTGGCTTTAAACGCCCCAATCTAGTATTTTGCTAAAAACGAGAACTGTTTCTGCGTACTAATACCGTCCTTTTTTTTTTCTTTCCTCTCTTATTCCCTGTGGTCGTCCATTATCAGACCAGTCTTTTGTGGACTCTAGCAAGTACTCCACTGCAGGGTCTCTCCAGGGACTGGCCTTCTCCTGAAGTACGTCACTCAATCTTCCCTTCCTTTTTTCCCCCCCTTTTGTCACCGTCCACTTATGCAGACATCCTCCTGACTCCGCCAGAGCCGGAGGGCTTTGTGGCACAGACAGCTGCAAAGCTTGGTGCATGTATTTGCCTTTCATAAATACCAGGCACATTCCTGACTCAAAGCAGCATTTCCCAACTTGCTACCTAACGGGACCAATGGTGCCTAGGGATTCATGGACTGCACGTAAGCCAATGAATCGCCGAAATAATGCTGTGTCCTGTGTCCCTTTGAAAGCCTCTTTGGCCATTGGTAATACATGAGCTGCTTATTTTCTGTGTCCCTGCTCCTCTCATTGAAAAATATACTAAAATGGTTACCCAAGTACATAATCATGCACGCTGAGGGAAAGGGAGGCTGAACTCCAGTCAGGGTTGGAGATGTGGCAGGAAACAACTTCCTATTGCAGGGGTGGGGAACCGTTTTTGGGTCGGGGGTGCTTGACCCACAGGAAAATCAGTCGGGGGCTGCACACAAGGGAGAAGCAAAAAAGAAAAACCAAACCCTCACCGACGTGGCCCCCAACTGAGAAGCAGAAAGACGCTACCCACCTTCCCCTCACACAGCAGAGCTTGGGGGGCCCAGGATGGTAGATTTTGTGTGCTCCAGCCCTGCAGTGGGGCTATGTGTGTGTGTTTGGGGGGGGAGGGGGAGTGAGGGGGCTGGAGTGCCAGCACAGGCTCCCCAATGCTGGCGGGGAGACCTGAGTCTTGGGGGCTGGATCGAGGCAAGCTGGGAGCCACATCTGGCCCCTGGGCCTTAGGTTCCCCACCCCTGGCCTATTGCATTGTTTGGTGTTTGGTGAAGCCTACTATTGGGTGAGGCCCACTGTACTGTGTGAGGCCTACTATTGAGTGAGGCCTACTGTACAGTGTGAGGCCTACTATTGAGTGAGGCCTACTGTACGGTGTGAGGCCTACTATTGAGTTAGGCCTACTGTACGGTGTGAGGCCCACTGTACTGTGTGAGGCCTACTATTGAGTGAGGCCTACTGTACGGTGTGAGGCCTACTATTGAGTGAGGCCTACTGTATGGTGTGAGGCCTACTATTGAGTTAGGCCTACTGTACGGTGTGAGGCCCACTGTACTGTGTGAGGCCTACTATTGAGTGAGGCCTACTGTACGGTGTGAGGCCTACTATTGAGTGAGGCCTACTGTACGGTGTGAGGCCTACTATTGAGTTAGGCCTACTGTACGGTGTGAGGCCCACTGTACTGTGTGAGGCCTACTATTGAGTGAGGCCTACTGTACGGTGTGAGGCCTACTATTGAATTAGGCCTACTGTATGGTGTGAGGCCCACTGTACTGTGTGAGGCCTACTATTGAGTTAGGCCTACTGTACGGTGTGAGGCCTACTATTGAGTGAGGCCCACTGTACTGTGTGAGGCCTACTATTGAGTTAGGCCTACTGTACGGTGTGAGGCCTACTATTGAATTAGGCCTACTGTATGGTGTGAGGCCCACTGTACTGTGTGAGGCCTACTATTGAGTGAGGCCTACTGTACGGTGTGAAGCCTACTATTGAGTGAGGCCTACTGTACGGTGTGAAGCCTACTATTGAGTGAGGCCTACTGTATGGTGTGAGACCTACTATTGAGTGAGGCCTACTATTGGGTGAGGCCCACTGTACGGTGTGAGGCCTACTATTGGGTGAGGCCCACTGTACGGTGTGAGGCCTACTATTGGGTGAGGCCCACTATACGGTGTGAGGCCTACTATTGGGTGAGGCCCACTGTACAATGTGAGGCCTACTATTGGGTGAGGCCCACTGTACTGTGTTTGTGAGGCCTACTGCACAATGTGGTACTTATCCCTCCCTAATAATTACTGTACACCACTTTAGCATGCCGACACATGCACGTTTTCATGGTCACTTAAACCGAAGGGCTTTCATAAGCAGATGCCACCAAGTGTCTCAGACTATGCTGGAGGTGGAAGGGTTCTGTGATGCACGCTATAGTTTGCCCAAACCGGAGGTCTATTTTCTTTTCCACGTGCCTGAACCGAGCGGAGAAATCAACGCTTTAGTCATTACACCCCTTTCGCGTCAGGCTGGCTTCAGAATGATCTGTCCAAAACGGGTGTAATGTCCTAAAACATCTACGTGTCCAGCGCAGCTCTCATTTTTCCTCACAATCAGAGCTGAGATGGCATCATTCACCAAATAAAATCACAATGCACATGGTGTGGAAGGAATTCATTCATAAAACCTGGCATCGATTGTGACTAACGATAAGCATTGCATTCCGAGTACTTTAGATTGGAAAATTGGGGGTTTAAATCCTTATGCTGAAATGAGTTGTGAGAAGGCTAGAACATGTGACTTAGTAGCTTTTTGTGAGGTGTCAGTCAAACCCCTCATTTGACGCATTAGAAACAAAACACAGCCAGGTTTTTAATTGACAGCTAAACCTTGGCTCGCCAAAAACGCACTGTTTTTAAGAATCCGACAGGCTGCAGGTTTCAACAGCATTTGTTTGCAAGCGCATCGACGAAAACTATTTAGCCTTGTGAATAAAAACATGAAACCGATGGTTGGCTTTTGAGTATATTTGTATTTCTTCCGGCCCTCCCTCCCCCGGCTTTGGAGCGGGGAAAGAGAGCGAGCAGCAGGCGGGTTTTTTTTAAATCATTGTTTTCCACTTCATCACACATGAAATTCCAGAGTTCATGTTGTGCATTATGCAAAACAATTATGGAATGGGTTGAGAGCACGGGTCGCGGTTGGGGATTGCTGATTGCCTAGTCATTAGGTCACAGCCAGCAAATGCACCGATCGGCATGTTTCCCCTGCTTTTTATTTAGCCATTGAGTTGCATAATAGGCCTAAGACACCACTGAACTTCATTGTGAGTTAGACACACGGCTTTAGCCTGGGGCCTCGTGACGCCACCCGAGGCAGGTGGTTATCACTCGGAAATGCACTGCCTGTTGTCTTATTGCTTAAATAAACAGCCATGTATGAGCAGGCTGGCTTATCTCGCTTGGGCTTCGGATTACCCCAGCCAGCAATCTTGTTTTGTTTATGGAGCTCCGATAGCAGCCGAAGTCACTAATAGCAGCCAGGCCAATCGGTCGTGCTCTTTGCTGCGCAAAACCATGTTTTCCAACAGCAGATCCCAATGAACGTGGGATGGGCAGAAACAATTTTGTTTCCCCTCTCTCTCCTTTTAGAGGAGGTCTGCTCTCCTACCTACACTGGTTCCCTCTGAGCGCTCCTCTTCCAGAATCAGTGGCACAACGCAGCTGAGGGAATTTCCGTGGCCTTTTGGACAGAGCACTTGGGGAACAAAAGGAGTGCGATCTAAACGAGGCCCTGGTAGACTAGGCAGAAAAGATATCGCTTTCTCAATTTGGCCTGCAATTTAATTCAGACTATCAGAGCTCCCCAAGAAGAATAAGAATAGCGATGCCTTGAAATCCTACTCACCTGCTGCGCTTTTGTATCATTTCACTCCCACTGGCACCAGGTGCATCTCTTGCAGTTATCTGTGGGGAAATGTAATAGTCCCAGGGTGATGAGTCATCATTACTTGCCTACGGCTTACCCCCGGAGTTCCTACAAGTCGGCTGCACAAGGTGGCCTTGCCCCAGGAGAAGACCCGACTTGGAGAGATGCAGTTTTGTCTCCAGTTTCCTCCTTTGCTCCTGGGAAGGCAGGAACTTGCACTAGACCTTCACCCGCTACAGATTCTGTACCCTTCTGCAGCCGTGCAGTTATGCTGTCCAGAGTATGGGGGGGGGGAGCAGAGTTAAGATGCCACCCACTCCCTCTTCATCTTCCCCCCACCCACATAGGGAGAGAACTTGTGGCTTCCACCGAAGCTCTTCTCACCCCGGCCTTTTGCTGAGCCGAGAGCGGCTCACACTCCCTTCCCCTCCCCCCTCAATTCCCACCCACGGGCACGTATATTAGGACTTTCATGCCCAGATCTCGAAGTGCTTCACAAAGGGAGTAAATGTCATCGTCCACCCTCTGTCTGATATTTAGGTGCAACTCATCCTCATATGAATTCCATGAAGTTCCCCATACCCAGTTGTCAACCTGGGGAGCAGGTTTTCCCCAGCCCTGCAGAAGGAATGCTGGTGGTGAGGCTAGCCCCCAAACCCACATATTCACATACATCAGGCCTGGGCAAGATGCGGCCCGGGGGCTGGATCCAGCCCGCCTAAAACTTAGATCCAGCCCATGTGCTGCATCTGGCTTCTTTCTATGTATATCCTGCTGCCCGTACCACTGAATTTCCAGGCAGTGGCTCAGGCAGCAAGATCCTATTTAAATGGCTCCTGGTCATGGTGCTATCCCGGCAGGAGGCGGAGCTGCAAGCCTTTTGCTGTGTTTTTCATTCAAAGCCTCTGGCCCACACAACTCTGGCGGGAGGCTAATCTTCAGCCCCGCCCGTTCCTCCCCAGGCTCCTCCCCTTCTGGGGCGGAGCTGGCCCGTGACCCTGTAGCAAAATTCATTAAGTGGCGCCCCTTGCAAAAATGATTGCCCACCTCTGACCTAGACAAACAAGAGAGACAAAAATTCTAAATTAAGGCTAAAGCTCTACTCTTAATTCACCCCGGTAGTAGCCCACAAGATGCCGTGATGCTGAGCCTACAACAATCAAACAATGACCAAACAAACCCTGGTTAAGGATTAATTGCAACTGTCACTTGGAACGTTCTTCTGTAGGGGATGTAAGCTGCTCTGAGGGCCATTAGCTACATATGCCCAAGCCTCAATAATGTCAATATCCAACAGGTTTTTAACTAGATAAATGTGAATTGAATCAATGCATGAGAACCAGGGAAAGGAGTGTAAGGGAATACTTTGCCAGTCCTGCTTGGCTAGTCTTCTCCGACCCATCTGCAGAGCTGGGGCAATGGAATAAAATAACCCATTGGCGGCAATCCATCATCGCAGCTGGTTCCTATTAGTTAAGTGATAGGATGGAAAGCTTTGATTTCCCCATAGGCTGAAACTGCTGTTGTGATGTGCCCGGATCCCCAGTCAGCCTTTGGATGGGATGTTTCACTCCTGTATCGTCATACTTAGTATGACCGGTGTCTGTACCGGACCAGACTGTCCTACTCTTGCAAACTCTTTCACAAACCAGTGAAATGTATCCTCAGCCCAGCCCGGAAACGCAGAGAGACTGGTTGGACCAGCTGCTCTTCAACAATTTGAACACCACACAGATCTAACCTGAGAAAACAGGCTAAGAAAAGAATACATAAGAGATGGTAGACACATGTGCCCTGTGTGGGCCCAGAACTGCTTTTCTTAAGAAATTAACAAAATATATGAAAATTCTCACAGTTTAGGACTCAGCTTTGCATGTAGTCAGCAAACTCTGCATCTAGGGAGCCAAAGGGGTTTAGCCTGAGATCAGATCCCATGCTGAATTTACACTAGAAAAATATCATTGATGTCAGCAGTCAGACCTGATTTACTCCGGTGTCAGTGAGACCTGAATCAGACCTTTTGTATGTAATGCATCTGTTGTTTGTTTGACACTTGTGTATGAATTCAGCTCCCAGTACAGACTGTATATGACTGGTAAATGTGGTGGGGTGGAGGGGAGGGTGTGGAACTGAAGATGTGATGCAAAGAAGTCACTTTTTTTCTTTTTTCTTTTTCTCCCTTCCCTTTAACAGCTATATCTGGCATGATTGTTCCTCCCATGTGAAAGGATTGCCTTGAAGAATTTTATTGAAGAGGTTGAATTCTGCTTCAGAGAGAAATCTGATACAAGTCCCAGAGTGGAACTTTTTACTCAGGCCTTTTTAAAAAAAATAAAATACAATAAAATAGAGAGGAATCTTACAATACCTGCAGATTTTTAAACAAAACAAAAATCACCACCCTGGCAGATACTGAAAATAACAAAGAATCTGCAATTGCAAGGTGTTGATTTGAGTTGTCCATCCCAAGTATTTGGGAGATATATTTATTCTGTGTTGATAAAGAAAATCCACTTTTTTCTCTTAGTTTTTGTTTGGTTTATTTTTTTAAAGCTCGATTTAACTCAACAGCCATTTGTCTTTTATAAATCATATAGTTCTGCAAGGGACACTAGCGATGAAACGTCATGTTTTTAATTTATGACCCTTTTCTAAAGCTGGGTAAAGGGAAATGAAGTGGCAACATTTACAAACAAGTCAGTAAGGGACAGAATAGAAGTGCCAGTTTGGTGTTTTTAGAAGAATAATGGCCATTTAATTAAGAGTCGGCTCGTATGTGTTGCTTATCCAGGGATGGTTTGCTATTCCGATACATTTTTCATTCTCTAATTAAATAGATACCACTCACTAAACAGTTCTTTTAAAACAGGGAGAGACTTTGTAGCCTCTGTTTTTAATATCAGACTAAATAACTGTGTAAATAATATGATGAGAAAAGTTGGTGAAAGTACAGCTAAGGACATCAATCATGTAAGCTAATGTCTTTAACTCTGAAACCCAGTGCCTCTGGATATAATGCTAAAACTGCATAATTAGACTAGCATGGCTCTCTATTTAGCTTATATCAGAACCTTTCCAATCAAGTGGCCTCCCTCGATTTAGCATAAACTGAGCTGTGCATACACATCTCCTTTGGATCGTGTGTCGCTGTCAAAAGACACAGACTCAAGCCATTATTACATGTTGGGTGTTCTCATACATTTTTTCCTCCTCGCTTTAATCGATTTGTTTCCATGGGACAGGCGCAGAATTGGCTCACCTGCAGTTCTGCATGCTCAATGATCTAGAAGCACACACGTTTTTTGTCAGCCTCCAGCTAGGATTGTTGCTGTATCAGCCGACCTGCTCAGTTTGTAGCATAATATATTAAGCAACAGGTAACTGTTTTTGAATAGTAAGTGGAAACAGGAATTTGAATTTGCAGGTGGGCGGGAGGGGGAGGAGAAGTGAGGAAGGTTTGAAATCAAACCCACAGGTTCTGTTTTACAGGAATTTTGCTCTCGTTATCTGGGAAGTGTTCTTACAACGATTAGTCAAAGAGACAGCAAAACTCTGAGGATGCATTACCTGATATTTTTTCTTTGCTGTTGTGTTTTGTATGTAGTTATAAATACTGTAGATTTTTTTGTGATTTTTTGCCAAAGTTGTTGTTCTATTTATACATTTTAATGTCTTAAGACAAATTTTCAATGTCACAAAAAAAATTACTGCATATTTTGCAAAAAGAGCTCACTACCTTTAGCTTGCACATACTTGCAAAATTAATGAAAGGGAAAAAAAAGCTTTTTTTGTTTTGTTTTGGGGTTTTGTTTGTTTGTTTGTTTTAAAGGGGATTTTGTAAAATATCCATATAAATAATGTATTTATCTTTGGAATTTGTACATTGCTTTTACCCCCCCTAACCCCAGTTTATTTTATTGTGTATGTTTGCTATGTGAAAAGTGCTGATTTGTTTGGTCACTCACTGTTGTATTAGCTGTTTAAATGTGATTTGAAAACATTTCATTTATAGGGATTTTTTTAAGATTGTTTTAAACCATGCTTCCATTTTTTATTTCCACCTAAAAGCCATTGTCTATTTTTGTATTATTTGTAAGTTAAGAAGTTTTTTTTTCCAATATATGGCAAAAAGTAGCATATTATTCTTGTAGCATTTAGTTATGTAGATTTAAAAAAAATATCCTTTGCTTTTGAGGCTTAACAAAAAATAATGCTGTTTTACTCTATTAATATGCATGGGATCTCTCCTCTTTGGAGTGACGCATTTTTGTGCATTAAATATGGGGAGAAACTTCATAGGACTCATTGCAAATACTTTCTTTCTTAAGTCTGCTTGTATATTTCTCTGTCTTTCACATAAATATAAACCAGCAGATTGGATGCCTTAACAATGCAAATCATATTCATTTCACTTGTACATTGGAACTGTCAATCATCACTAACATTCTAAGAAAAAAAAGGAATTGAAAAGCACAAAAGAACTGTTTTTGTTACCTTAAGACAATGTAACTTTTTTCTAGTAGAGCAGGAAATCATTTCCAACGATGCTGCAACTGTGCATGCTTCCTGTATGAATTTTGCAATGGTTTTCACTAGAAACTCACGGTGTGATCTTTTTTGGGGGGGAGGGGGGAAAGAGGAGAAAAAGGAAACTTTTTGTCCTGCTGAGCAAATAAAAGGAAAAATACAACTGGAAAATGCGAGAGACATCAAAGTATTGCTTCTCTGTACTCAGACAATTCTTCTAATTCACGTGATAAGCAACTGCACGCCAATGTAATCAAATTTAAAGCCATATTTTGTCTAGTAACACCCTCAATTGGTCTGGTAGAACTCCATTCTGCGTTGTAGCCATGTAGACATCCATGTTAGCCGTGTACATTTGTAGCCCTTTTCTTCAAAGTCCAAAGATCCTTGAATAATGAGTTTTGTTGCAGCTATTTATAGTGATTGGATGAAAGGAAATTCATCAAAATCTCCTTGCAAAACATGCCCCCCCATCTTAGAAAGTAACAGATGCCACTCCTTACAGAATATGGCTTTAAGTGGAACCGTTCCGATTTCAGTTTCAAAAGGTGAAGCGACACAATGACTGGATTGCATAAAGTATGCCTATTTCCTCACAATTGTACTAGGATGCAGCTAAAATGAAGTCATCTCTGAAACTACTAACCTTTCACCTTCTTATCTAAATCTTTTTGAATAGACACACACACTGTACAGTTCTATTGTTAGAGAAACTAACTACTGTAGAGATTGTTATAATTTTTTTGCAGAAATTCAAGCTGTAAAAACTTTTCAACTTTCACAATATTTAATTAAAGTTACTTCCTGTCTGTGACTAGCGTCCCTGGTTGTGACTTTATTTATCTGCTTCCTGATGCTCAGCGGACCAAGATGACTGTGTTTACGGCAGAAGCCAGAAGCGCCTCTTCAATGCAGAGCAGCGGAAAATGACAGAATAGCCCATGGAAATCTATAGTTCATGAACTTTGATCGTGAAACTCTTCCCGCGCTACATTGAAATGCCTCTCATACAGATTTCAGATGGCTTTTGCTTATCTTATAGCGAAGCATTTATTATTCTCACTTACATCACAGCATTGCGCTAAGGCCTCAAAGACGGACTCTAGCTGGGTTATTGTACAGTGACTGAGCACAATAACAGCTAGACTCTGAAGAGCTTGCTGGCTCAACACACAAGGCTGATGTAGGGCAGGAGAAAAGACGCATCATCCCCAGATTACAAAGGTGAGGCTCTGAGAGATGAAAAGCTTGATCCTGTGGTCACTGAGATCCATGGTATAACTAGAAGTTATGGTCTTCTACAAGGAGTTTCCACTTTGCCAGTCTTCATATTAAGCATCACCTGCCAGATAAGCGTGATGTACTTAATTCCAAAGAGTTATCACCTGCCCTTCCTCTTCTGTTCTATCAAAACAAAGGAAACAGAGAAGTGGCTAGTAGCCCATGAGTTGAAGACAGCACTGCATTATAATATAAGAACTAGGAGTCACCAAATGAAATTAATAGGCAGCAGGTTTAAAACAAACAAAGGGAAGGTTTTCTTCATGCAGCACACATTCAACCTGTGAAACTTCTTGCCAGAGGATGTTGTCAAGACTAGGACTTTTAACAGGGTTCAGAAAACGAGCTAGATGGCCATTGATAGACCTAACCTCCATGAATCTATTAGCCAGGATGGGTAAGAATGATGTCCCTAGTCTCTGTCTGGAAACGGATGACAGGGGAGGGATCACGTGAGGATTCCCTGTTCTGTTTACTCCCTCTGAGGCATCTGGTATTGGCCACTGTTGGCAGACAGGACATTGGGCTAGATGGACCATTGGTCTCACTCAGTGTGGCCTTTCTGATGTTCTTAAGTTCTTAACTGAGCCTTCCTCTCCTGGCTGCTAGCTTAGTGCAACACCACCGGTGGCCAGGTGAGAGCTGCATAGAGAGAAGCAGGGACAGTTCTGGACTAGGCATAGGAAAAACCAGGCTGTGTGATTGTTTCTGCCCCTTAATGCTTGCAACCTAACCAGAGGTGGTAAGAGCCCTAGTATAGAGCTGGGGAAGGCAAGCACAAAAGGAGAGCGCACTTGTCTGACATCACACAGGGGACCGGGGCAGAGAGGGGAATTAAACCCACAGGTACATTGCAGCAAGGGAGGTTTAGGTTGGACCTTAGGAAAAACTTCCTACCTGTCAGGGTGGTTAAGCACTGGAATAAGTTGCCCAGGGAGGTTGTGGAAGCTCCTTCACTGGAGATATTTAAGAGCAGGTTGGACAGACACCTGCCAGGGATGATCTAAAGGGTGCTTGGTCCTGCCGTGAGGGCAGGGGACTGGACCTGATGCTTCCTGACTCCCAGGAGTGTGTTTTAGCCACACGACCATTCTTCCTTTGCCTGCTTCTCACTGCATATGAGCGTCTCAGACCTCACTCCTGTCCCTTTGCAGTCACCTGGAAGACGGTGTTCGGGGAGACTCTTGGGGACACAGGAAGGTTGTGGGATGTCAGTAAGGGGGGGGGTATTGCAGAACCCTCCTCCCCAGATCCAAATTTGCCACTCTAGGACATTGGCTGATGGCTGCGGTCCCTGCTACTGCCGCCTCAGCATGCGGGCTTGGTGGGCAGCCCTTGGCGGGAGGGAAAGCCATGTCTCACACCACCCCCTGGCCCAGGCCTGTTTTCCAGCATGACTGGCCGTGGGCTAGCCAGGCTGAGGCGTTGCCCTCCCCTCACAGGAACACCACACGTCACCATTGCCTTGGTGCTTCCCCTTCCACCGCTGCTGCGGCATCAGCTTCTCCAGAGGCCTCCATATTTATATGGGGAAGGGGGATGCAGGTGCCATAACAGGAAATATTTTCATGCCTTTTTTTTAATGTAGGCGCTAGTGGGAGATCCACGCACTCACTGCGCTTCCGTTCAATAGTGCCGACAGCACTTCTACGTAAGATATTAGGCAGAGCCGATTCCCCCAGGTTCATCCATCTCCCCATGCGTGCAAAAGCAGTCGGGTTTGACGGGGGGTGCTACGAACGGCCCTCTCTGCCAAAGCTAGGCTTTAACAATACCAGCTGCCATGAGCCTGGCTGGAAAGAGGCGACCTGCCGCCCCAGGAAAATGAACTAACCCACAGTACAACCCTGACCCAGGCCTCGTTCTTATGTCAGCTCAGCTACCACCAGTTCAAAAGGTGGCCAATCATTTTCACAGTGGGGGGCACTTCATGAATTTTGGGGTGGTCATGGGCTGGCTCCACCCCCTCCAAAGGGGTGGGGCCTGAGGTGGAAGGGGTGGGGCTGGGGACTAGCCTCCCCCAGAGCTGTCTAAGGCCGGAGGGTTAGAATTGCAAACACAGCAAAGAGCTCACAGCTTCCAGGCCTGCTGCTACCGCATGGCAGCCGCCCAAGGTTGCTGGGGCTAGTTAAAGGCCTCGCAGCTCCAGGCCTGCTTGGGTAGTGCCGTGACCGGGAGCCATTTAAATAGGATCCTGCTGCTTGAGCCTCCACCGGGAAATTCGGTGGCCCGGGCAGCAGGCGATGAATAGAAAGCAGCCAGATGTAGCCCACCAGCCAAATCCGGCCCCTAGGTGCATCTTGCCCAGCCCTGTTCATCGCTCAAGCCGCCAGCTTCTGGCGAAAGGGACAAGCTTTTGAGCTTGCCCAGAGCGCTTCTGCAGGTGGATTTGACCACTGGGCGGGCTCCTTGGCATGGTACAAGGACCCGGCCCAGAGGCTGCATTGCCAGGCCGAGCTCGGCGAGCGGTTGCAGACTCCAGCAGGGCCTGGGGTGGCCGTTGGCTGAGCTGGCCACCTAGGCGCTGGCTGCACTGCACTGAGGTGCCTGTGACTGGTGTGTGCCCGCAGGCTGGGCGTGTGGGGCGCTGGCGCAGGTGCTGGCGACGGGCAGGCTCAGACGGCAGGCCAGGGCTGTCAGTGCAGGGCCCAGAAGGGGTGTGTGTGTGGATGTGTGTGTGTGAGAGACGGGGGGGTGTGTGTGTGAAGGGGTGTGTGTGTGAGAGAAGGGGTGCGTGTGTGTGAGAGAAGGTGTGTGTGTGTGTGTGTGTGTGTGTGTGTGTGTGTGTGTGTGAAGGGGTGTGTGTGTGTGTGTGTGAGAGACGGGGTGTGGGGTGAGAAGCAGGTGAGTGTGTGTGAGGAGGGATGCGTGTGTGTGAGAGAAGGGGTGCGTGTGTGTGAGAAGGGTGTGTGTGGGGTGAGAAGGGTGCGTGTGTGTGAAGGGGTGTGGGGGTGAGAAGGGGTGCGTGTGTGTGTGAGAGAAGGTGTGTGTGTGTGTGTGTGTGTGTGTGTGTGTGTGTGTGGAGGGTGGCGCTGTGGTTTCCTGCAGCTACAGGGCTGACAGTTTTGCCCCCACCCCACCCCACCCCGCCCCGCCCGGCCAGTGTCCCAGAGCCCAGGGTGCCGGCCATGGCTGAGTGCCTTCACCCCAATTAAACAGCCATAGCGTCATTGCCATGGGCGCGCCGGGGCTCAGGCACCCACAGACAGCACTAGCGAGGGCGTGCACCCCCCGCGTCACACTCGCAGCCAGGGAGGGCAGGGAAGCCCCCCCCCACACACACACACACTCGTGCCTAGACCCACCCCCTCCCCTTCGCCTCCACACCCCCATTTGGACTCCTCCCCTGAGGCCCTGCATGTGCCCCCCCCCACTGCACCCAGAGGCCTGGGAGCCCCAGGCAGCGGGCATGGGCCTGCCGGGGGGTATGCGTGTGAACTGCAGTGCAGCTCTGCTCGTATTTATGTGGCTAAAAGGGCGGTTTCTGCCCCCCCCCCAAAAAAACAACCCCGTGGGCACTGGGTGGATAAGGGGGCCAAAGCCCCCATGCTCTGGCCCCTTTCCCTGGCAGCAGTGCCACGCAGGTGGGATGGGCACAGCGGCAGCCTCCATGCCCCCCAACCATGCTCCCTGGTAGAAGCTGGGGGGGAGGGGAGGGGAGGCCCCGCATGCGCCCAAATTTGGGCAAAAGCAGGGGGCAGGCCAGGAGAAGCCCTCTGCCCCCTCCCTGACCAGAAGCCTGGATGGCAGGACAAGTCCCTCCCCCCCGTAAGCCTCTGACCCTGGCAAAAATCCATTGGCATTGGCCCTAGAACTGGAGTGGTTCTCGCTGCCTGCTATGATCTGGGGGCCATGGAGGAGGGAGGGGAGAACCGGGCTTGGGGGTGGGAATGAAAGTAGTGAATGGGATGCAGCGCAACAGTGGGAGCATATGGAGGGGGGGGAACCCCAAGAAAGGTGGGTGGGAGGGTTGGGGGGACCATAGATGGGGGCAGCAGAATGCAGCTGGGCCTATAGGTGCAGAGGGTAGCGAGAGCCCCCCCCCCCGGCTCTGGCTCAGAGCCCCAAGAAACCAGCAGTGCCCGGCACCCACGTGCCACAGCCCCAAACGCTGAGCAGCCCTGCCCCTGGCCATCCGGTATTAGCCTCAGAGCTCTGCACATCTAGCCCCTCCTCCAGCCACGGGACACGCCCACCAGCATCACTGAGTCAGGCCCAAACTCCGCCCCCTCCCCCCGCAGGCCTGCTGATTGGCCCATTCACTTTGGAAGCAGTCGGGCCCAGCTGCTTCAGTGTCAAAGTGGCCGATGGGCAAAGAGTCTCCCAGAGTCTTTGCCCCCAAGTCACAACAGTAGCTCAAGCAGTCGAGAGTTTCACATTACTTTTCAGCGGGACCTTGTGGCGGTGAGTTCCACAGGCTAACTGACTGTCTTTATTGTCCATTAAGTGTTATGGGCAAGCAGGGGACTGAGCAAAGGGAATGGGGAACGACAGGTGGCAGCGTGTGAGCGTGCTGGGAGGCTGGAAATGAGACCCCCCCCAACGGGCAGGAGGGAGGCGGGGGGACTGGCAGAATGGCAAGGGAAAGCTCACCGGGGGCAAGGAGGCGGGAGCTGGATTGCCCCCACCTCAGAGCTGCCAACTCAGTCATGCTCCTGGGACCCTTTCAGTGCAGCCAACGCATGGGTAAGTCCCAGCTCCCGGCATTGTGAACAGAAGAGACTAGTACACACACACACACACACAGAGGCACACACACACACACACACACACACACACACACACGTGACAGACACACCATTTAAAGCAGCCATTGCTTGATGGGGCCGGGGGGTCTCATTCATGGCTTTTGAACACTGGGTTTGGCAACTCTGGCATTTGAGGTTGTGCCTGAAATGACCGCGTGGGTGGCTCCTCCCAGACCAATGCCATTTAGCCTCCTTTTTTCATCTCAGGGCTACCTTTGCTGGGGGACTTGAGAGCCCCAACTCACTGGGTAGGCGAGGCTGGGCTCAGCAGCCCTGGGTATGTGGCTCACGGCTCTGAGGCAAAACATACTGCACAAGTCGCAAACCCTACAGCCAGTCACCAATTAGCCCTTTGCTGTTCATCAAACAATGTGTTGCTACACACTGCCCTCTCTGTGCCGCAGCGACGCCTGGTGTGAGTCCATCACTGCTCACAGCTACACCGCCTGGTGCCTTAGCTCAAACAGCAGAGATTTACAAATTAATTTGGTCCCGGCCTCAGGGGTACCTTGTGGCAATGAGTTCCACAGGCTAATTGCCTTTATTTAGTGTCCATAAAATGTTATGATTTAGGGTAAGGAATTAAAACAGCTGTTTCCTAATTTGGTCAGCTTGTGAGGGAAAGGAGAGTGTAGATAAACAGGGAATGGCACAGCCTTTTACACCAATCTGAGACTCTGTGTGGCAAGAAGAAATGCAGCTGAGTCATCCTGCAATAAACAGAGTAAAAAGATCCTTTGGGGGGAAAAACAGCCTCTTAGCGCCGTAAAAGTCTTTACACCCCCTTGCTTGGCTGATTAACTTTATAATTACTTAATTCAGAGACATAACAGCGCAGTAACATTCGTTACAATCAACAGGCTGTTTTGACAATTTGTTTTTACAGCTGGCGATTTACCTTCCAAGACTCATGAAACACCACTGGAAGATAAGGAAAGTATTCAAGAAATGCCACTTTATGCTTCTGCCTGCACTTACTGGAGAGCAGTCGCTGTGTGACCACCAGGACACCTCCGGCTCCCTAAGCCTTCTGAATAATTAATTCATCATGTATAAATATTGTGGGGTTCAGGCCTTGATAACCTTCAGGCCTTTAATAGGCAGCAGGTTTAAAACAAACCAGAGGAAGTATTTCTTCACACAGCACACTGTCAACCTGTGGAACTCCTTGCCAGAGGATGTGGAGGAGGCAAGGACCTTACCAGGGTTCAAAACAGAGCTAGATAGATTCACGGAGGATTGGTCCATGAATACTTATTAGCCAGGATCGGTAGGAATGCTTTGTCAGAGGCTGGGAATGGGCAACAGGGAAGGGAATCACAAAATGATTCCCTGTTCTGTTCATTCCCTCTGGGCCACCTGGCATTGGCCACTGTCGGCAGACACTGGGTTAGAGGGACCTATGGTCTGACCCAGTCTGGCCATTCTTATCCCCACCTGCAGGTAACGTACACTTTCTGGAAGGGTGCAGCGGGCTGGGAAAAGTGCTCCTGTAATCATAGCCGGGTTGGGGAGGAAGCGTTTCTTTGCGCCGGGTGACACAGCCAGGCTGCAACGATATTTCGTTCCCCAGGCGCTGGCGAGGGGATGCCGGTGGGTAGCGCTGTGCTCTGCTTTCCAAGGCCCGCGCTGTTTGAAACCCTGCCGCTCAGTGAGAGCAACACGCACTGTTTATTTGAGTTCAGCGATCACTCTTCTTTGTCAGGGGCATTTGGATGCACAGCAGGTGCCCCCCGAACGGTGTTTAGGACTAAACAGAAAATTGCTGGGCTGAGACGCCCCATTAGCTAATGGATTACTGAGCACGAGGGATGCCGGTTAACCCCGTGCACTTAGCCCGCAGCTGGGAAGGATGGGAAAAAAATACACACTAACACGCCATCTTCATGTCCTGGACCCAGGGGAACACGCTCGAACATGCCTGCAGCTGCGCTGATTGAATGAGCGTGGCTATCATTAGTTAATCACACCACGGTGGGACTCTGTCATCCACATCAAAGGCCCGTGAACACCTGAGCAGGCTTGACCGGCATTGCAACCGGCGAGCGGTGTGGGAGGGGTTACGCAGGATCAGATTCTAGCAGCAAGAGCCCATTCCACCTCCGTGCAATGCACACTGAATCTACAACCACCCGGTGTGACTGATGCCTGAGCCGTTAGCATCTGGAATACTGCACACCTGTGTAAACCCACAATGGGCCATTGTACCCCACACACCTAGGCTATGTCTACACTCGCGGCTTCTTGCGCGTAATATGCAAATAAGGCTAAGTGTGGAATATCGCCAAGCCTCATTTGCATACCTAATGAGCCACCATTTTTTCAGAAGAGGCTCTTGCACAAGAAGGAGAGTCTACACTGCCCCTTCTTGTGCAAGAAAAACCCTCTTGCGCAGCGCCGTTCTTCCTGAAAAGTAATAGGTGTAACAGCATTGCGCAAGAGGGTTTTTCTTGCGCAAGAAGGGGCAGTGTAGATGCTCCTTCTTGCGCAAGAGCCTTTTCTGAAAAAAATGGTGGCTCATTAGGTATGCAAATGAGGCTCGGCGATATTCCACGCTTAGCCTCATTTGCATATTACTCACAAGAAGCCGCGAGTGTAGACATAGCCCAAGTGTGGTTCACTGGTCCATGCAGTGGCACCTAGACCACAGCAACAGAGAAGACGGAGAGACCTCTACAGCAGGGCCTGGGAACCAGCTGGTTTGTAGCTCAGACGGTAGAGGTGCCTGTATTAAGCTCCAGAGAGTCTCAGGTTCAAATCCCCCCGGTGGTGAGTACAAGGTGTGTGGGTTATACCGTGTCTTACTAAGTGCTGGCTTTAATCAGCTGTTTTAGATCATTATGGCTCATTAGCACTACAATCACATTATTCCTCTCTAACTCCCACCATTGGCTCAGCCTGCCCACAGTTTGATCGGCTGTCTGTGGGCACAGGGAAAGATTCCAGCTCTGTGATCCTATTACCCTACAGGTATCCAGCCAAATGACTAAGGGAGACAATAAAAGCAAAGGTTCCTGCTCTGTTCCTTAGGCTGGTGCGTCATTGTTCATGTTTCTTTTAAAATACAAATGCACAGTTAGAATCATAGACTCAGAGCACTAGAACTGGCAGGGACCTCGAGAGTCATTGAGTCCAGTCCCCTGCCTGCACGGCAGGACCAAGCACCATCTAGATCATCCCTGGCAGGTGTCTGTCCAACCTGCTCTTCAATATCTCCAGCGATGGAGATTCCACAACCGCCCCAGGCAACTTATTCCAGTGTTTAACCACCCTGACAGGTAGGAAGTTTTTCTGAATGTCCAACCTAAACCTCCCTTGCTGCAGTTTAAGCCCATTGCTTCTTGTCCTGTCCTCAGAGGCCAAGGAGAACAATTTTTCTCCCTCCTCCTTGTGACACCCTTTACATAAGAATGTCCATACTGGGTCAGACCAAAGGTCCATCTAGCCCAGTGTCCTGTCTGCCGACAGTGGCCAATACCAGATGCCCCAGAAGGAGGGAACACAACAGGTCATCCGCACGTGATCCCTCCCCTGTCACCTGCTTCCAGACAAACAAAGGCCACCCATCCTGGCTAGTAGCCATTGATGGACCTACCCTCCATGAATTTATCTAGTCCTTTTTTGAACCCTGTTAAAGTTCTAGCCTTCACTGCATCCTCTGGCAAGGAGTTCCACAGGTTGACTGTGCCCTGAGTAAAGAAAAACTTCCTTTTGTTTGTTTTAAACCTGCTGCCTATTAATTTCATTTGGTGACCCCTAGTTCTTGTATTGTGGGAACAAGTAAATAACTTCTCCTTGTTCACTTTTTCCTTATATCAGTCATGATTTTATAGCTACTTGATGTTCTGTACAGGCTGAGCCAGGGTCTGAAATGAGATGGTCACCAAAGAAACAGAATATAAAGGGACATATTTGCCGTTCAGGATTTGCCTTCCTACATGGAAACAAATCCCCCTGGCTCTCCATGCCCACCTCAACAAGAAGGCACAACCGTGTGACGTTGGCTTTTGAGAGTACACCCAATACAAATGGCATCTCAGATGGGTCTTACCCTGAAAAAAACGTATGTGTGTATCTTTAACCATCGGAGGCATTCCTCTGGTGTCGATGGGACGGCACTGGGGCTTGAAGATCAGCATGTTCAGGGTGGTTTTCGGGATGGAGGCCAATGGGAGGAGTCCACTAAAATCCGGGGAGGATAAAGTTTGGCACTGTGGCTCTATGCGTCTGTCTACATGGCACCCAAAGCCCAGGTCAATGGGACCCAGCTTGTGGATTTGGAGTGACCAGAATCTTGAGCGTCCATACAGCACTGTAAACTTGGGTTACAAATACTGGAGCAGGGTCTCACTGCTGGGTTCCTGTGTGTTTGTACTGTGCTATGCCACCCTTCTGCCTTGACCTGTGTCCACACTGTGAAGTTAGCTCTGAGTCCCAGCAGGACTTAGACAATGTCCCACCCTGACCAGCTCCCCCCATTCTCAGCAGGGTCCTGAGGGCTCACTGACCCAAGTCAGATGGATCTGTGTGTGAACTGAAGTGGGATTAGGGCTTCCTGTTGAGTGTGCAATGTAGCCCTGCTGTAAGGGTACATGGTGGGGGCTGCTCCACTCCAGGCAAAAAGGGATAAAGCAGGAAGAAGGGAGCCCGTGCAGAACCCCAGCCAATCAGGGAAGGGCTTGTAGGGAGCCAACCAGAAGGCAGCTTGCTGGTGCTGCCCTGTTATAAGAAGCTGCTCAGCAGAGCAGAGGGCAGTTGGGTCCTGACTAGGGAGGGTGCAGGACTGGCTTCCCGCAAGGGTGATGCACCTGGACAGAGCAGTGCTGGGCAGGCTCAGGGGAGCTGGAAAGAAACTCCAGCCTGATACCTCCCAGGCTACAGAGGCAGGAGGGTGCCAGGGCCATGGGGATGCAGCCCAGGGAAAAGTGAGAACAGTAAAGAGGGATTGACGGAGGGTAGGACAAAATTGCTGCCAGAGGGACCCTGAGCCAGTACCCCAAGTAGTGGGCAGGCCTGGGACCCCACTTCTGCCTTGCCCCACACCTTGCCAGCAGAGGTAGTGGCTGATGCAGACTGTGGCTTGCCCCTGAGGTGAGGGGCTGGACGTTGGCTGCAGCTGGCCACGGTGGCAGGAGCGAGACTGAGGCTGCTGCTAACCCCAGAAGGGGGCGAGAGACCCGAGGGCAGTGTCCCGAAGAGGACGCCGCGGGAGTGACGCGGGTCCAGATGACATGCAGAGCAGAGAGCGACAACGGGTGAGACCGTGACCAGGAGAGGGCGCCCTGCTGAGTCAGCACTAATCCCCAGAGAGGCCAGCAGGGGGGCGCCATGGTGGTGTCTCCACCCCATCACAGGGTACGGGTACAATGCCTAACACAACAGCATGGGCGGTGAGAGCCTTCAAGGACCACTTCTCCCAACTGCGATGGGACTTAGGGGCCTAATTCCCTTAGGCACTTTTGAAAATCCCAGCCGAACTCCAGGGGCTCTACTACAATCAATGGCAAATCTCCCGTTGACGTCAGTGGAGCCTGGCTCGTGATTTGCAGCACATGGAGGAAAATGGAGAACAGGCTGCTCTGCAATAGGAAGAGCATCGCACTGCTGGCAATGAAGCCAAACTAAAGCTACCAGCCCACAATTGGACCCAGGGAACACATCGGCTACAAGGTCAGCTACATCCGTTGGGCGTGAGAGAGTTTCGCTTAGCTGGAGCTCCTCTGCGCTTGTCTCAGCAGGATGACCAACACAGCAACTGACTTGTTTGCTCCAGGACAGTCCTTTGTCTGAGCTTCTAGATCACCAGGGTAGCTATTTAATTCAAGTTCTTTATTGTTCTTCCATGGGATTGCTGGGATTAATTTCCTGCAGATGTCAATCACAACAGTAGCTGTCTCCCTCATGGTGGTTTCCATTTGGCACACTCGCTCTAGGGAAAGCCATGTGAGAGAGCAAAAGGGGGCTTTCTCTCAACCTGTGGAACTCCTTGCCAGAGGAGGTTGTGAAGACCAGGACTTCAGCAGGATTCAAAAAAGAACCAGATAAATTCATGGAGATTAGGTCCATCAATACTTACTAGCCAGGGTGGGTAGGAATGGTGGCCCTAGCCTCTGTCAGAGGCTGAGAATGTATGACAGGAGAAGAATCACTTGATGGTTACTTCTTCTATTCACTCCCTCTGGGGCATTGGCCACTGTGGGCAGACAGGACACCGGGCTAGATGGACCTTTGATCTGACCTAGTGTGGCCGTTCTGATGTGCTTATGTTCTGAAATCGCCTTCCCCTGCGATACAGTATCTTGTCCACTGCATTGGCGCACACTTGGCTAAGCTATGCAAAGGGCTGACAGCTGCGTAAGAAAAAGTGCCTCTGTTTTCACCAGCACATCTCCTCCAGCACCGTCTTTGCCAGTCGAGGGAGGCATGCCTCACTTGGTGAGCCTCAGGTTCCTTCTGTTCCTATCACCCTGGTAAACAAGGCACAGCAAGTGCCAGACTGCAGCAGCGCCACCACATTGCATTCTCGTTAGTTTCATGGTGTGAGGAACTGAAAAGATTTGTGATTTTCCTTTTTCGGGTGCTGTCTTCAGCTGGCGAACCCTGGAAATTCACCTTTCACTCGCTCCCTCTTTTCAAGAGCTGTCGCCATTGGAGCTACTTCCCTGCTGGAAAAAACCCCAGTAATTTATGCAAATTAGAACCCTGATTAGCATAAAGCTTCTACTCGTAATAGTGGGGTTACTGAAGGGAGATGATAGGTAAAATGATCTCCTTAGCGATAATTAACTTTGATCTCTTAAATCACAGTTAACTTTAATAAAAGCGAGAGAGAACAAATGACATCGCATCATGGCAACTGTAGAAAGGCAGAACATCAACTTTAGTTGCCAACGTCTTGATAAGCCCTGTGCTCAGAGTGAATGTTCTCACTTAATGACACGTTTGGTAAAGGGCTGTTGGGTCCCACGCATTGAGATGAGAACTTGCATATACTTCTAGGAATACATGTATGCAGACATGAGACTACTCTGTTGTTATCTTCAACACAACATTGAAATATACTGTAGACGCCTTTCCTATGGCTACGTCTACATGACAGAGGAAGATCGCAGCTGCTGCTACTGATCTTCCAGGGTTCGAATTAGCAGTCGAGTGAAGACGGCTAATTTGAAGTGAGAGGGGCGCTGCAGTCGACGCTGGTAACCCTGCTTTCACAAGGAGAAAGGGAAGTTGAAGGAAGAGTGTTCTTCCTTCGACTTCCTGCAGTGTGGACAGCGCCAAAAGCCGAGGTAAGCTACTTTGGACTTCAGCTACACAAGTTAACGTAGCTGAAGTTGCATATCTTAGTTCGACTTTGTCCTGTAGTGTAGACATACTTTATATCAGTGTTTGTCAACCTTTTTTTATAAAGTATCCCTTTTTCAAAATAAAAATTATAAGTATCCTAGTACCTACAGTTTTCAGACACACACACATTTTTTTCTTCCATTGCTACACATTTGTTTAAACAACTTAATCATAGCCGGGCGGGTGATTGTTATTTTTGTACTTTTTACACCCCAAAATTTCAAATGCTGTAAAACTTAAAACAAAAGTCAGTTTTCTCCAAATTTCAGTTGTGTTGATGTACCCCCCCCAGACTTCTCTCAAGTACCTCTAAGGGTACTCATACCACTGGTTGAGAAACACTGCTCTATATGACCTAACCACATGCCTGTGATGTAGGTAAATATTAGCCCAATAGGCAAGTAAGCGGTAAACAAACACCGATCAGTTAAGAGACTTAGCCAAGGTTACACACTGCCCAGTGTCAGAGTCAGATGACTGGTTTCAGACTCGTTCAATAGGCTAAACACTGGATGCTGAGCTTTCTCATTACTGAAGGCAGACTGAGTGCCCGGGCCCCTGTTGTGGGAGACCACTTAAAAAGAAGTGGGAAATGAACATGACATGGGCATCTCTGCAGACACAGGACAATGGAGAGTTAGGAGGCAGTGGGTGTGTTACAAAGTGTTGTGATAGATTTAGCAGAGATGCCAGTTTTATGGTCCATGTGACAAAGCAGCGTGCCCAGATATTATGCAGGTTTCCTCTGAGGCTGAATGCACAGAGGTCTGCTACTGTGAGGACTCTGTGAAAAGTGTTTGCCCCCAGGTGATGGGGTTGATCTCCCTTAAGGACAGGTTGGGGGTTTATTATAGGTGGGGCGCATTGGCTATTGGTCAGACGGCTTGACACCTCCCCATGATAGGACCCTGTTTTCAGTTGCTGAGACCTCAGGTTTCGAGCCAGAAAAGGACATTTTTGGCACCATTCGCGTTTCAGTAAAACATTTTGTAAAAGTTTCATTTTTGCCCCCTTGTGGAAAGAAAAATTCTGAAACCTGAAACGTTGCCGTGAAGTAGAATCACGCGTCTTCGGATGGCGCGAGCAACAGGGGAGAACCGGGCTTGGCTGGACAAAGTGCCAAAGTGAGGGAGAGAGGCAAGGAGATTGGCCAAGAAGGAGGGAGACCGGGAGCCAGTGAGCATGGGGGCAGGAGACGAGACAGGCTGAATGAGTAGCCAGGAGGGGAGGAACTGGCACTGGCGGGACAGAGAGACCAGCATTTGAGGAGCCTGTTTGGGGACCAGACGTAGGGGTCCAGTGTGGGAGGAAGCAGGCAGACGGGCCTTTCGCTCACTTGCACACACCCCTGTGGAGCCTGGAATAGCCCCCAGATATTTGTGTCAGCTTGTGAAACCTGCTGGCAATGCATCTCATCCTCCTAATGCTCGTCCACACAGCGAATAACAACCTACTACTGCTAGTGGTTACTGCGTTAGCTCATGTGGGAGAGGACTGTGTGGTGGATCTAACGGTTCCAGACCCCGCTGACGACCTCTGTTAATGTGATGTCACCTGAGGAACTTTCTAGTTCGAGCTATTTTTTACACCCCCTAGGAAATCACACACACAAATTAGCTGCTATCCTTCCTTGGAGGCATGGGGTAAGTTTTTTCCCTGCCACTGCTTGTCACCCTTCTCTTGCAATGCTTGGAGCTAGGGGTCTTTATGTCGGCACCTGGTGCCTCCCAAGGGGGTGACTCCTCTTTGAGTCTGGGGTGCTGTCCCTCAGGAAAACAACTCGTCCTGCCAGGCATATCCCCGGGGGGACACATGCGCCCCCACCCCTGGCGTGCCACACTCACCAAGGACAACGGGACACATGCAGAGGGCCTTGCTCACGACAGGTAGGAAAGACTCCCAGGAAGACGGGATTGAGATGAACGAAAAGACGAAAACACCCCCCGGAGAACAAATTCCCCACCTTCCCCTCAGCGCACAACACTCAGCTCTCGCCCTAGCAGCTGCCTGGGCGAAGGGGACACTGAGGAAAGGTCCCGAGACAAGGGTGACAGTGCAGGGAATTGGCTTACACAAAATGAAAGGGCTCCCTTCTTGCGTCTTCACCGCTGGCCAGGGTAGAGTCCTCTCCTGGCTTCCCGGCCTGGCTTCCCGGATGGTTCTGGATAGGTCCTGGGGTTCTTGCCTCCCTGAGCACTGCTCTCCTAGTCTCCCAGCGGTTCAAAGTCTCCTGGGCGAGGGACTGGAGTAGAAACAGGAGATGCCCTGGGGCGCCTGTCCCAGTTCCAAATTCAAACTGTGGAAAAAATGAAATTAACCGTGGTCCCTTTGTCTCTGCCTCAACCTTTTCCTCTCCCATTGAAAGTCTGAGGGGAGGGGGTCTTTTTTCTCGCCTCACCTCCCATATTGGCACCCTATCTATACCTTCCAGAAATGTGTGAATGTCACAAACGTCATCGACCTGCTCTTTTTGTGGCTGGATGAGTTCGCGCTGCCTTTCAGCCTACATGACTGACCACCTACCCACCCACCCCCAGGCATTGGACCAGGCCAACGGGAGCTTGTCTACACTGCAAGAAAACAGCCGCGGCTGGTCCATGCCCACTGAGGCGGCTGATGGGGTTCAGATTGTAGGGCTATAAACTTGTATTTGGGCTGGAACTTGGGCTCTGAGACCTTCAGGGGTCCAGTTGACTTACTGGATCCAGTTCCTAAAGGCCATGGTTCCTGGAGGGCCCAGTCTTGTCTAGACCAGAATTGTAGGTTGTTTGTAGCCTGCGTTAACAGGCTGTTAATCAACGCTGCCTGTGCTAACTCAATTTTAAAGACATTTGCAGCCATTTGTTTAGCACACGAAAACTACGACCAGAAACAAATGTGTGTGAAATGTTCAATGGGCAGCAGCTGAAAAAATTGGGGGGAAAAAATGGAAAAACTGTTAAAGCTGTTTTTTCTCCCCACTGGTTTCTAAATAGGCCCATTTCCCTCCATTTGTGACATTTTTAGCATGATATTTTATCAACTTTTTGTGTGTGTTTGCTAAAAGAACAATTTCCATTAGGATTTCGATTAAAAATTGATTTAGAAAAGAATCACCAAAAATTATTAAAAATGAATTTTTTTTCATAATGGCAACAAAGGTTTGTAAAAAAACCATCATTTTAGAAAAAAGGGCCGCTGTTTTGATAAAAAAAAGTTTCTTGAGCAGCACCTTGTGTCTACCTGAGCCGAGCACACATGAAATTGTGTCATGTTTGTGGTTGCGGGGTGCCCCCCACACTGATGAGATACCACGCTGCGGTGCCAGCAGCCCTTTTATATGGCTGTGAAACATGCAGAGTTTGCTGCAAACGCTTGAAGCAACTTGAAAGATTTCCACTGCACTGTCTCTGCTCTGTTCTGAAGGCCCGCTGCTGACACGAAATCTCCAATGTTAACACCCCTGAAAAAACAGAAATGACCAGCACTAAGACAATCATCGACAATGCTCAGCTGAGACGGGCAGGGAATGTTATCAGGGAGAGCAATGCTAGGCTCCTGGAAAAAGTTTCCTAGAGTGAGCTGAAATGCAGAAAGCACAGGAAGGGGTGTCACATGAAAACACTTCAAAGGCATCCTTGAGTGGAAGTTTGCCTCATACAGGATAAATATGGACTCTTGCAGCTGGACGCTGGTTTCCCCCTACCACCAAACTCCCAACCAGGGCTCTCTGGTCTAGTAACGGACTAAGATGTTGCTGGACCAGCATCCTGCTTTAGGGGAGGCAAAACCTGTCCAAAACTCTCAGGCTATGTCTAGACTGCAGGCTTCTTTCGGACAAAGCTTTTCCGGAAGAGATTTTCTGAAAAAACTTCTTCCAAAAGAGAGCGTCCACACTGCCAAAGCGATCTGCTTTATAGACAGATAGTGTCCACCCGGAATGGACGCTCTCTCGCATTTCAGCTGTGATTACTATGGACGGAATGGCCACCAGGGCACCTGTGCTTTTTCCTCTTTCCTCTTCTTCCGAAAGAACTCCCTCTTCCCCGTCCACACACGCCTTTTTCCGAAAGAGCTCTTTTGGAAAAAGGCTTCTTCCTTGTGGAAAGAAGTTTACCAATGATGGAAAAAACCCTCTGTTCTTTTGTGGGTTTTTTGAAAGTACGCAATTGCAGTATGGACATAACTGGCGTTTTTTTGGAAAAAACGGTTGTTTTTCCCGAAAAAACTCTGCAGTGTAGACGTATGTAGACCCTAAAAGTCTCATCGTTACCCTTTCCCAGATCTAAGAAAGTGTCAAAAAGTCTCTAAGCAGAGATTAAATATTGCCAATATGGTATGCCATATTAAACACTTCATGGGGTGTTTCAACCTTTGCTCCAAATTTCCTGGCTTTTGAGGGTTTTATTCAGACCTCTTTTGTCATTTTAGTGAAGATTTTATACTATTCAGTTCCAGCAAATTCACTAAACTTAGAGCTGTCAAATTCTTCCATGATGAATCTGGAAGAAACTCATCTAGTTTTAGGCTTTGTTTACACAGCTCCAGTTCCAGACACATGGACTGATGTTTGCAAAGCTTTTGGGAAACCTGGGTCAAAGTTCAAGCACATTCACCTCTCTCTCGTTCTGATTGTATGTGGAAGTGAGACGTGGCCAGAGAAGGTGATGTTTGGACCTAGATTAGATTAGGCTGTGGGGTTTGGTTTACTGGCCATGCTAAGCGAAGGGCTGGCTTCATTTTTGATGCTGCCCCGCTGTTTTGCTGATATTTTGTCTCAAAGTGGGCAAAAAATCTCATGGGATTTGCTGATTTCATGAGATTTCCACCATCCTATACCATAGCTTAATGAATTCCAGGAACAATACCCCTAGCCTACCGCCGCCTCAGCTGGGACTCCAGACATGGTCATAGCCAAGGTTTCAACCCCCTCGCTGCCCTGAAATTTGGGAAGGGGAAATATTTAGATGTACCATTTCTACTGAGACCCAGGAAACCAGGAGAAAGCACATGGCAAGGCTTCTTGTTTAGACCAGTTACAACAGAGTGATTTCACTGAATTTTGCTGGGGTTATTCACTCAGGCTACGTCTACACTTCACGTTTTCTCGCGGGAAAAAATATGCTAATGAGGGACTCATTTGCATGAGTCGCAATCTCATTTGCATTTTTGCGCTGGGGTTTTTGCGCAAAAACAAGCAGTGTGGACATTTTCTTTTTGTGCAAAAACCCTCCCTTTTTCCGCAAGCTCAGTATACCTCCTTTTTGGGGGCATAAGGATCTTGCGGAAAAAGGGGCTTTTTTTGTGCAAAAAGAAAACATCCACACTGCTTGTTTTTGCACAAAAACCCCTTGCGCAAAAACGGATCGGCAGAAAGATGCAAATGAGATTGCGACTCATGCAAATGAGTCCCTCATTAGCATATTTTTCCCGAGAAAACGCATAGTGTAGACGTAGCCGTACAGAAAAACCTCACGAGGATGCCCAAAGGGCAGAAACCCACATGAAAAAACAACAACAGGATTTTGTGAAGCCCAGTGAACCAAAAACCTACTGGTTCGTCACAGTGCTGTAGCCAGAAAACCCTTCCTACTCAGTGTGAACCCTGTTGATATACAGGTCAGTGGTGGTGACAGAAGACAACAGGAAAAGACAGGTTAAATATAAATACAGCATATGAACACACACACACACACACAAACGGACACACACAAGTGAGAAAAGATTTGATGATTTTAAGTAGTTTATTTAACAGTATCTTAATAAACTATGATGCTGTGTTGTCTCAATACATTTTAATTCATGGATGTCATCCTAGAACCGTTACTGGAGATTTAATGCTCTGGGTTTCTGCAAAAACTCTGTTAGCAACATCTCAATGTATTTCCTCTCTCGCTACTACAGATGCAGACCCCCTCTACCCACTCACGGCATCATCTTATCCTGTCATCTCGCCTCCTTTCAGACGCATGAAATTAAAGAGAAATGGCTGTCTTCCTAATTTCTATTTCCACCCAATGTCAGGGGAGAAGGAAAGGCAAATTTTTTTCCAACTTTTTTTATACATCTTTTAAAAAGAAGAGATTTTTTTTATGGTACTTAACAGACCTTCCCTTGCAATTTAAAACTGATTTCCAGGAGCTCATCTATTCCAATCTCCAAAGCCTATTTGAAGGCACTTCTGAAGGTGCACCCTGCAACCTGTGTGTAGCAAACTCTTTTGAATCTTGTCCTTGAAACAAAAATTAGTGCCCCATGGGACCTCAGCAGTGCAGACAACCAGTAACTGCAGAATGACTGAAAGCAGAGCCCAGAGTCCTTGCGGCGGGGAGGGAGGAACTGGATGAGAGAGAGTGAGTGTGAAGATGAGAAAAGCCTTCAGGAGGCATTTGGGAGACAGTCACTGGAAAGAAGAAAGAAAGACATGCACTAAAAACAACAGAAACACAGGTGGAAACAGCCTACTGGGAAATCAGGCTGTCAGCAAACAAAAGCCGAAGGCCAGAAATCAGTTTCAGTAGCAGGCCCTGCTAACAGGGCGTCAGTGTTCAGTAAATAAATTAGCAGCAGCGTTGACTGTTTGGAAATTAGTAGCGACGCCATGAAAGAAGCAAATGACTTGCTCTTATCGGGAATGGAAGCAGTACGCTTCCAAGGCCCCCCTCGTCTGGGTAAAGAGACATGGAGCTGGCTGCATCCACTCAGGTTCAAAGAATGCTCAGAATAAAAGTTTCAGCTCATTTACCAACGGCTCAGAACTTCATTTAGAGCGAACCAGATCCGTCTACCCCTGGGCCGTATCTGATGGCAGCTCCCCCTTGAATAGTTCGTTACTTAGGATGAGTGCTATAAAAACTTGATGAGAGTGTGTGTGTGTTGTGTGAGTGTGTGTTGTGTTAGTGTTTGTGTGTGCAAGGGTGTTTGTGTGTGTGAGAGTGAGTGTGTGAGTGTATGTTTGTGTGTGAGCGTGTGTTGTGTTAGTGTGTGTGTGTCTGTGAGTGTGTGTGTGTTGTGTTAGTGTGTGTGTGTGTGTGTGCGAGGTTGTGCACGTGAGTGTTTGTGTTTGTGAGAGTGAGTTGTGTTAGTGTGTGTGCTTGTGTGTGTGTGTCTGTGAGTGTGTGTGTGTTGTGTTAGTGTGTGTTTGTGTGTGTGAGGGGGTGAGTGTTTGTGTGTGTGAGTGAGTGTGTGTGTATGTTTGTGTTTGAGTGTGTGTTAGTGTGTGTGTGTGTGTGGTTTTGTGTTAGTGTGTGTGTTTGTGTGTGTAAGGGTGTGCGCGTGAGTGTTTGTGTGTGTGAGTGAGTGTGAGAGTGTATGTTTGTGTGTTGTGTTAGTGTGTGTGCTTGTGTGTGTGTGTGTGTGCGAGGGTGTGCGTGTGAGTGTTTGTGAGTGTGTGTGTGTGTGTGTGTGTTAGTGTGTGTGCACGTGTGTGTGTGTGTGTGTGTGTGTGTGTGTGTGTGAAGGTTAAAAATAGGGTTTGGACACTATGCAATTAATAGGAAACTTTGGATCAGATTCTCAGCTGGGGCAAATCAGCAAATCTTCACTGACCTCAGTGTAGCTCTGCTCAATTTGCCTCTTCTGAGTATCTTGTCCTTTATCTGGCTAGGAAGGAGCCCTGTGGACCGGGCTCTAGGGGACACAGAGGCCCACAAGCTAAATGTGAGTCAATGGTCTGACACTGTTGCAAAAAAAGCCAACCTGATTCTGGACGGCATTAGCAGGAGTGTTGTGAGCAAGTCACGAGAAGTCGTTCTTCTGCGCTATGCTGAACTGATTGGAGGACGGTGCCAAGTTCTGGGCACCACATTTCAAGAAAGACATGGAGAAATTGGAGAAGGTCCAGAGAAGAGCAACAAAAACGAAAGGTCTAGAGAACATGGGCTATAAGGGAAGACTGAAGGAATTGGGCTTGTTTAGTTTAGAAAAGAGAAGACAGAGGGGACATGATAGTGGTTTTCAGGTACCTAAAAGGGTGTTACAAGGAGGAAAGAGAAAAATTGTTCTCCTTGGCCTCTGAGGATAGGACAAGAAAAAATGGGCTTAAACTGCAGCAGGGGCGGTTTAGGTTGGACATAGGGAAAATCTTGCCTGTCAGGGTGGTTAAACACTGGAATAAGTTGCTTAGGGAGGTTGTGGAATCTCCATCTCTGGAGATATTTAAGAGCAGGTTAGACAGACAGCTGTCAGGGATGGGCTAGACAATGGTTGGTCCTGCCGTGGGGCAGGGGACTGGACTTGATGACCTCTCGAGGTCCCTCCCCGTTCTAAGATTCTATGATTCTATGATCTGTAATTAAAGAGGAGCTAGTGAGCAGGTGGCCAGTACGGTCACTCACTAAGGCCCGGCTTCCGAAAAGCGCTGAATCTCTGGCTGAATGGGAAGCACATACTTAAGTCCCATTAACTTTACTGGGATGTACGCACATGCTTAAATTAAGCACATGCTCGAATGCCCTCTCTGCCTGGGGACACTTCCTGGGCCAGGACCATGGGGATAAGATGCGTATGTGTGTTGCGATAACTAAGTCGAAAAGAAACTCCCATGCCAGACCTGGGACCCTTTGACCCAAAATAGAGAGGCAGTGAGATAAGAAATAACCCTGCAGCTTCCAAAGGGGATGAGCCGTTACCGTCTCTGTTTCATTTCCGCGATGCCAGCCATGCTGCGTGTGTTGGCCGCTGGAGTCAGGTCAAAGAAGCACACCCTGCATTTGGAATGGAGGGAGGGCGTATCTGAGATCCTATGGGAATTCGTCCCACAATCGCAGCCCAGCCTCCTAGATGGCTCCAGCGCCAGTGGCCCTGGAACTTTTTTTGGGAGGGTGTGGGGGGGAGCTGAGCGCTGCTCCCCCAATCTCATCCCTCACCACCACAGGTTGGGGTCACCCCGAGGGTCACCAACTCTTCCGGACTGGATGCCATTTGCTGCCATGGCGTCCAGTCGAGCCAGTCCAGGAGAGTTGGTAACCGGAGCCCAGGCCAGCAGCAGGATGCCGAGCCTGAGGGCAGCGGGACCCCATGAGGTGCCAAAACTCCCAGGACCCCAATGGAGCTGCCTGGAGGCCAGGACCTGAGGCTGGTGGAGCTGGTGGCAGGGCTAGCCCCTGGGTGCAGGGAAGCTGGTGGAAAACTTGGGGGTGCTGCAGCACCCTTACGTCCTGTGCCTACGTCCATTGCCCATTCCCCTGCTGCCTACAGGTCCACTCAGTGGAGAGTTGTCAGCCGCCGGCCTCCTCGCTGTGTGTCAGCCCTTCCTCATAGCTACCCTCAGCCCAGCCACTGAGCCCTGGGAGATAAGACTAGAGAGCTTCAGAGCGACGTGAGGGGAGGCAGACCCCAATCTCAGGCCGGCAGGAGTTGCTCCCCTTGTGCCTGGCTCATGCCTTTAGGCCGCCCTTACATGCCAAGTCAATTTACCCACAAGTTTCCAACAGCCAAAGGGAATCAGAGCCAAGCCGTTAGGATGAAGTGGTGCAGGGTGGGAGCCAGCCTGGCTCTGGGAGCCTGGCCCAGCTGTAAGGAGAATAAAAGCTTCCGAGGGGGAGCCAAGTTAGTCTGGAACTAGAAAACCGTAAAAAACAATGATGGGTCTAGTAGCGCCTGAAAGACTAACAGAACACATAGATGGGACCGTGAGCTTTCGTGGGCACAGCCCACTTCTTCCGATGACTGGAGTATTAAAAGTCCAGCTCCAAGAATAAATGAGGGAAGGAGGGCGGGAGGAGGAAAAAAAGGAGAAAAAAAAGGAGTGGCCGGGCACTCATTAATGGCTCTCCAAGTCACCCTGTTGTTTCAGGCCAATTCCACAAGCCAAATACATAGGAAAGGGTTGGAACTTAACTCCATTTATAAGTTTAATTCTTATCAGACTGGAATGAACAGAATCATGGGCTGGCTCGCACCCCCGACCTTCCACATCCTAATGACTTAACCCACCAACCAAACAATGGAGGTGCTAATTGTGCTTATCAGCCTCTTGTAACTACTTAAGCAATCTATTCACTGTCTTTCTCCTCCCCCCCCCCCCTTATTTATTCTTGGATCTGGACTTTTAATACTCCGGTCATCTGAAGAAGTGGGCTGTGCCCACGAAAGCTCATGTTTCATCCACATGTTTTGTTAGTCTTTAAGGTGCTACCAGACTATTTGTTGTTTTTTTAAGTTTTTGTAAGGAGAATATAATTCCAGTAAGGCCTGTGTGACATGTCTCGGCCTTCAGGAACTCAGTGTGCACAGGCAGTCCGATAGACAAACTTGAGTCCTAATGCCTGGATAATAATGCAATAAGGTAGAGAAAAAAAATCTATTCAATGGCTAGAAACCCGTGAGTTATCCTCGGTGTCTGAGGAGAAGGAGGTATCAGTTGGTCTCCCACAGAGATTGAGACTGGGGTGGGTATTAATCAATATACTCATTAGCTGCCTAGGGGAGAATGGATAGCCAGTCATCATCAGGTCTGTGGGAGATGCAAAGGAAGGGGGAAGTGATGGGCGAAGGTTACCTATCAGCTACAGAGCTAGTTAATATAGGTAGGAGGTGGTATACAAATAGGCGAGTATACCACCATATAAATACAAATCAGGGGATGGTGTCTGAAATGGGATACCCCACCCGCCAACCCTAGCAGGGCGGCATGGTGCAATGCCCTTTCAAAACCAGCCTAAAGCAGGGAGACGCTGGCAGTGGAACTGGTTAACCTATCATTTCTGCAGAGCGCTGGCTGGGAGCCAAGCTATACTTATAGCCAAGGGTCCAGAAGAAGGTTTGAAGAAAAGGATGAGCTCAGACAGGATCGCTAACCCAAGGCCAAGAGCCAAGGTCAAGCCAAGCAGAGGCAGCCCCCATTAAGAGTAAAGAAGGCAAAGGAAGGCCAGGATCCTTAACCGGGAAGCAGAAGAAACATTGCATTAGTAATGGGAGTGGGGCATTGGGATTAAAATACTGTTGGATGCGTCCCGGGCACAGTAGATGCTGGCTTCCTCCATGTTTTCAAATGTATTTTTGCACTCTCGTCCCTAGGGGGTAGGTGTTTTGTTAAACGTTTGTGTAGGGTCAAGACGTGTAGCACCTGGTTTTGATTCACAGCTTTGTGATGGAAAATAAGAAATCTTTAAGCAACCATTCTTAGAGGCATGTTTGCTGATGTTACTGTTCAGTGCAGCCAGATCTCATAGCCCCATTAGTTGTGAAAAAAGGATAAAATTACTCCTCTTCATTACCAACAAATCACAGCTAAGCCTTTGCTAGCTCTGTACATTTTAAATCCCCATTTTCTCTTGCTAGTAGAGATTTAAAAAAAACCCATAGATGGCTGGACAAACCTATCAGGAGTTCACAGCAATCAAGTGTGAATTTCCCCTGTCAAACTGTTAACAACACGGAGAACCTTTGACGGAGAGGTAACTTAAGAGATAAGTAGTTAGATGGATTCTATAGACAACAAGACACAAACAAATTAAACGTATTCGACTGAAACACTGATATAATTTCCCTCCAGAGAATATCTAAGACTGACAAAATAAACAAGAAATAACATGTTTCTTAACTTGTGAAATGTGACAGTCAATGGCATATGGCAAAACATGAGTAAGCGGTGCCGGAAGTTTTCAGTGCAGATACGCTGCTTGGAAACCACGAGGCAATATTGCCTCTTACTTCAAACTCCTATTAACTTTGCTCTTTCGAGCATCCTCCTCTCTAAGAACATAAGAACATAAGAATGGCCAGACTGGGTCAGACCAAAGGCCCATCCGGCCCAGTGTCCTGTCTGCCCACAGTGGCCAATACGGATGCCCCAGAGGGAGTGAACAGAAAAGGGAATCATCAATTAATCCCTCTCCTGTCACCTGTTCCCAGCCTCTGACAGAGGCTAGGGACACCATTCCTACCCATCCTGGCTAATAGCCACCCATGGACCTAACCTCCATGGATTTATCTAGCTCTTTTTTGATCCCTGTTAAAGTCCTAGTCTTCACAACCTCCTCTGGCAAGGAGTTCCACAGGTTGACTGTGCACTGTGTGAAGAAAAACTTCCTCTTGTTTGTTTTGAACCTGCTGCCTATTAATTTCATTGTGTGTCCCCTAGATCATATATTGTGGGAACAAATAAATAACTTTTCCTTATTCACTTTTTCCACCCCCGTCATGACATTATAGACCTCTATCATATCTCCCCTTAGTCTCTTCTTTTCTAAGCTGAAAAGTCCCAGTCCTTATTGATGCTAATCTTGTACCCGTATGGCCTATCCAGCTTTTTCTCTCTCCTCGACAGTTCCAGCACAGAGGCAAATCACCATAAAGACCGAGCTCTTCTTCTCGTCCTAGTTATGTCCCTTCTGGAGTAGAACTGCCCTCCAGTGGGAATGGAAACGGGAGAGGAAGCACTCCCTTGCTGTAGCTGCTTTGCTAGCGGAGAACTTCTCTTTCCAGGACTGTCAGGTGAGCCTCTGCCCCCAGCTCTAAAATAATCACAAATGACTCATTCTGCAAAACAGAACCGCCACCTCCTGGCCCCATCCTGGGATGCGTTTTCATCGCTAATGAGTCCTGGCCGTCGGCATTGACTTCCACATAAATGCTTTTGCACCCTTTCCGTCTGAAAACTCTGACCCCCTAACTTAAAAGTTTTGTTCCTGCCACCAAAGAGCACCCAACTCTCCAGCTGAGCTAGATCACACGTGACGGTTTCCATCCCCAATAAAAAGCATCAGTTACATCATGCTGCCTTCCCTTCCACCGCTCATCTGATAACAATAATGAGCTCAGTAACGTACAGCCCCGTACATTTATGTTGGCACCATGAGCAGCGCTAATGCAAATTGAAACTCTTCTGTGCTCTCAGACACTACCGCACCATTCATTTCCCACTGATTAGCCTCAACCTAACAAGCACGCTGTGGAGCCCAAAAGAATATTTCATTTATTTAGATAATGCTGATTGCTCACTTATGAGCTGCTGCTCATTCAACAAGGAACAGATTGTTCCATCTTGGTATCTTTAAAAAAAAATAAAAGCCACCCAAACAACTTGGAGATGATATTTAATACTCTGGCTTGTTGCTGGGAGAAGCAGAGCTAGTGCGGTGAATAATGGAGGGGGTTTAATCACACAATGGCACAGACGCACTTAGGATAAATATTTAACGGCGTGTTATGCAAAGCTGAAGCACGTTCCAAGCCGACACTCCACAATTTGCGCCGTTTTCATGGAGCAGAACGTGAACTGCTGTGCAGGGTCTTCTCTCACTGACAAGGGGGATTTCAATGTGAATGAAAGGGATTTCTGTGAAACGGATCAACGCCCACTGCTAACGCCCAAGCATCTTCCCACGGCGGGTCTTTCATCCAACTTTAATGGTGGCATCATGGTCTCTCCCAGAATATGTACGTTATCGTGTCTGGAGTCAGTTCTCTCGGGCCCTAAAGCGGCGCAAGATTGAGCAAGGGCCCAAACGTATTTTGGATTCAAACCGTGGGCTTGGAAGTTGATCTCAAATGCAAACCTTAATGAGATACTCATGTGGAGTGGAAAGGGGGGGGAGGAGCGAAGGAGAAGAGTGAAAAATGACACAGAGAGGGGTCAGAATAAGAAACAAATACGGACAGAATGAAAAACAAGAAAACAAAAATCAGAAAGCGGTGAAAAGAATCCAGCGCAATACTTGTTGCCATTTGTTAGCACCTGGCTTTGTTTGTCTAACTGGGTGGGGAGAAGATCTGCTATTGCTAATCCAAGACGTAGGCTTCCTTTTAGCTTCAAAATGTGCTGTTGTTTTTTTTAAAATGAATGATCCTTGGAGTGGGGTGGGGGAAACCTGCTGGGATTTAAATACCAGAAAAAAATAGTGTGTGAAGTCAGACGAGGCTTGTGAACCCCAAAAGCAGCTTGATTGATTTGCAAAACCTCTAGCTTCACAAAATTCTCTCGTATCTAACAAGAACTGACACCATTTTTGTCCAGCTTCCCTGCACAATGTTGTTCTAGTGCTAAATCCATCAACAAACATGGCTACGCATTAGCGTTCTTAATTGCCTCTGGAGCTGTCTGCCAACAACTGCAGATGGAGTGGACTTTCTGGGCTTGAAACTCATTGGCCACTGGCATGTCTGAGTTGCGTTTTGCTGAATTAGAAGTGGGATCACATTGTGGGTTCCTGTGCATTCTGGAACACAGCATTTTTCAGAATCACAGGGGCTTTTAGCTTGCATCGAACACAAGTGTGTAATCTTTCTGTAACTTCATAAGTGTAAGTCCTCTCTTAGGGCTTGTCTGCACTACCGCTTAAGACAATGGAATTTACGTTGTTCAGGGGTGTGAAAAGGCCACCTCTTCAGTAATGCAAGTTGCATTGACTGAAGGCGGTGACCACACCATGCTCTGATGGTGGGACGTGCTCTCCTGATGACCTGGCTTCCATCTCTCCTTCAGGCGGAGCCATTATGCCAATGGCAGGGCACTGTCCCATGGGCAGGGCACATCTTCTCCAGCTGTGCTAGTGGCATAATGGCACGGATGTAGCATGGTGCTGTAGACATGTGGTTAGACACGCCATTCGCTCTCATTAACTCCACAACAAAAGAAAGACAAACAGAAAAGAAACACAAAGGAACAAATAAAAAGGAACCAGGGAAGGAAGCAGGAACCGTTAGATGGTCTTGCTTGGCATTGTCCATACACCTTATTTATTTATTTATTTATTGTTATGTGCTCTCCTAGTAATTGCTCTCCCTGCTATAACCTCCACCTTCCCATTAGTCAATGTGTCAGATACACTCGTTTCCACCTGCTAGGGAAAGAGAAACCTCTATTGTCCGTCCATCCACCCGCCCGCCCACTTACCTAGGTACCTATAGGGCCCTCATCAATGAGGTATTTGAGCACCAAAAGCATGGCTGGAACAAGAGAGTACCCTAAATAGCATATATATCCTGTTATAGAATCATAGAGCTACCAGGTCGTCAAGTCCAGCTCCTTGTGCCGAGGTAGGACCAAGTAAACTCAGACCATCCCTGACAGAGGTTTGTCCTGTTCTTAAAAACCTCCAGTAATGGGAATTCCACAGTCTCCTTTGGAAGCCTATTTCAGGGCTCACCTACACTTAGGGTTAGAATGGTTTTTCTAAGATCATTTACGCTGTATGGGTGCGTCCACACAACAGGGCTAGAGCCGAACTAAGCTACGCAACTTGAGCGACATCAATAGTTTAATTCAGCTTTTGGCGCTGTCTACACAGCAGGAAGTCCGAGGTAGAGCATTCTTCCTCCGACTTCCCTTACTCCTCATACAATGAGGGTTACAGGAGTCGGAGTAAGAGGTTCTCCAACTCGACATTTTTTTGACATTATGTCGAAAAAACTGCTTGTAGTGTGGACGTGGACGAAGTTATTTTGGAATAACGTCAGTTATTCCGAAATAACACTGCTGTGTAGATGTGCCCTATCTGTCTTGTCACTAGATTTCTCCCTTCTCTTTTTTTTTTCCTGATCAACTTCCTTACCACACCCCAGAGCCATACATTTTGAATATGCCTCATTTTATTGCTCTGTCTCTCAAGTGGGACCCAGAGCCAGTAATGCTAAAGCGCTGGCTTAGTTTCCTGACTTCCAAATGGGTTCCAAATGAATTTGTCTCTCCCTCCTTTCAAACCTGAGCAGGCACAGCAAGAAGTACGGATTTTCTCCTGAGACAGCCAGTTTTCCATGGAATTCCCTGTCCCTAGAGATGAAGAAAGTTTTGATCAAGCTCCGAGAAGCAAACAAAGGACTTAGAGGTTTCGCTCAACTTCTGGGACTGCATGAGCGCTGCACGTTATAGTCAAACACACGTCTTCCAATTTCTCCTGTAGCTGTGGGCTAAATAACCTGGATTTCCCCTCTGCCCTGTGCTGTCACTCCAATTTCTGCCAAAAAATATGTCACATGTTTGCCAGTGAGTCGGGGCGGCTGAAATTGGCAGAATGAGAAACACAAATTCTAATTTCTGCCTCCAGTCAACAGAAAGATTAATAATAAGCCCCTGAGATCTAATATCTGAGCCTCATGGTGTCACCTCCATCAGTAATATCAAGAACCAAGAAATCTTACTAGCAATCTCCATAGAATGTAATATCTCCGTGTTACGAGAAAAAAAGATGTATTGTGGGAAAAGCTCTTTTTTGCACACACTTCAACTCCTGGTTCATAATGAAAGGGATAAGAAATACATTTTCAAAATCAGTTGCAGATGGCCTGCTGTAATAACAGCTCTTTTTAAGCTGCATGCATGTTTTGCAGTCAGTTATTAGTCGGTCTTTTCACATGCATCAAAGGCTTTTACACTGACAATCGAAACACAAGAGACCAGACTCCACCTTCACAGTTGTGAGCTAGCTATGACCTCAGTGGGCGTGTTTGGGTAGAAAAGCGGGATTATGCCAAAGATAGAAATACAATTTGCACTGTAGCTATGTCATACAAATAAAGACAGGCTAAGTATACAGGGTAGCCATGCCTAGTAGTTACAGGATAGAGTAATGATTCGTTGTGAAGCCGCAAGTGATCCTCCCAAACAAGTTCTGATGAATCTCCTTACCACGCCCCAGAGTCATGCATTCTGAATATGCCTCATTGTTTTCCAAAATCAATATCCAGCATATGTGATATATACAAGATACACCAAGCAGTGGTGTGGTGTACGCTTTTTATTAGCACTTATTTGGCGTGGCCTGCAAAACTCACCACCTATGAGTAATGTGTTCATTGTAAAGTAATGCTGGTAAAACCTAAAATCACATATTCCATATTTTTGGTGCAATTTTTTCCTTTGATGGGGGTTTTAAAAAAAAATCTTCTCTAGTTTACATGGAATTGTGGAAAGACAGAAATATATATTAGAACATAAGAACATAAGAACGGCCGTACTGGGTCAGACCAAAGGTCCATCTAGCCCAGTATCCTGTCTGCCGACAGTGGCCAGCACCAGGTGCCCCAGAGAGGGTGGACCGAAGACAGTGATCAAGCGATTTGTCTCCTGCCATCCCTCTCCAGCCTCTGACAAACAGAGCCCAAGGACACCATTTTATCCCCTGGCTAATAGCCTTTTATGGACCTAACCTCCATGAAATTATCTTGCTTCTCTTTAAACTCTGTTATAGTCCTAGCCTTCACAACCTCCTCTGGCAAGGAGTTCCACAGGTTGACTACACGCTGTGTGAAGAAGAACTTTCTTTTATTAGTTTTAAACCTGCTACCCATTAATTTCATTTGGTGTCCTCTAGTTCTTCTATTATGGGAACTAATAAATAACTTTTCTTTATCGGCCCTCTCCACACCACTCATGATTTTATATACCTCTATCATATCCCCCCTCAGTCTCCTCTTTTCTAAACTGAAAAGTCCCAATCGCTTTAACCTCTCCTCATATAGGACCCATTCCAAACCCCTCATCATTTTAGTTGCCCTTTTCTGAACCCTTTCCAAGGCCAAAATATCTTTTTTGAGGTGAGGAGACCACATCTGTACACAGTATTCAAGATGTGGGCGTACCATAGTTTTATATTTTCACATATCTATTTATAATCATAGAATCATAGAACACTAAAACTGGAAGGGACCTTGAGAGGTCATCAAGTCCAGTCCTCTGCCCTCATGGCAGGACCAAGTACCATCTAGATCATCCCTGACAGATGTGTGTCTAACCTGCTCTTAAATATCTTCAGCGATGGAGATTCCACAACCTCCCTAGGCAATTTATTCCAGTGTTTCACCACCCTGACAGTTAGGAAGGTTTTCCTAATGTCCAACCTAGACCTCCCTCGCTGCAGTTTAAGCCCATTGCTTCTTGTCCCATCCTCAGACATTAAGGAGAATAATTTATCTCCCTCCTCCTTGTAACATTTGAAAGCTGCTATTTTGTCCTCTCTCAGTCTTCTCTTTTCCAAAAATAGCAAGCCCAGTTCTTTCAGTCTTCCCTCATAGCTCATGTTTTCCAGACCTTTATTCATTTTTGTTGCTCTTCTCTGCATCCTCTCCAATTTCTTCACCTTTCTTGAAGTGTGGTGCCCAGAACTGGACACAATCCTCTGCTAATCAGCGCAGAGCAGAGTGGAAGAATGACTTCTCGTGTCTTGCTCACACTCCTATCAACGTATCCCAGTATCATGTTTGCTTTTTTTGCAACAGTGTCACACTGTTGACTCACATTTAGCTTATCATATATATCTTGTTTTTGGTACTGGATTAAACCTGAAAGGATATTTCAAGTATGCTCGTCAGAGTAACGTCTTTGGAAGAAAAGCACTCTGAGAGCTTGAAGGTGGGGGGGGAGGAGCAGCATAACTGACTATAATAAGGACAGAGGAACTCAAAGAACAGTCGAACTAATACTACAGAGCTATATTATTATACGTGCATCATACCGATACATCATATTCTGCACGCAGTATCTGCCCGAGTGGGAGATTTATGAAGCTATTGGCATTGACAGATGTGATGGAGGGAGGGGCACTACCCTTTTCTAAACATCCCAGCATTCAGTAACGAAAGGGTTAAAATCCAGAACGGTGGGTATCCAGGAAGAGTTGGCAGGGAGCCAGGAGAGCCAATGGGCCGAGAGTGGGAGAAGTTGGAAATGAAACAAGTTGTTGCCTGTTTCAGTTTTCCGGGGTGTGTGAGTCAAAGAAGGTGATGGGAGAGAACTGGATTGAGCAAGAATAAGGCACGGATTTCCCAGAAATATCCATGCCCAAGGTTGGGGAGTTTTTGAAGCAGAAGCCTTTAGGGGCAGAGTATTTGAAGGTCTCTTGCAGGCTCCCACCTTCTGCATTCAAAGTGCCAGAGCAGGGAATAGCCTTGACAATCGGGCACTGTCTGAAAACGAGTGCTATAATTTAATATAGTACATGTCATCCACATATAATATGCATAGCTAGTGGACTTTAGGCATAGACATTTCCTAATTGTAAGCCCACGTGACTTTTTAAAGTAGGTAGCATAGAATGAGTACCCATGACATCCACAGAGTATTTCTAAGGGTATGTCTACACGGCATGCTTATTTTGAAATAGCTATTTCGGAAGAGGCGTTATTCCTCGAAGAATGAGGTTTACAGATTTCGGAATAAGCCGCCTGTTATTTCGAAATTATTTCAAAATAACGGAATGGCTGTGTAGACGCTCGCATTGTTATTTCAAAATAACATTAGTTATCTCGAAATAACAGTGCAGTGTAGACACACCCTTAAGGGACGGTTTATTCCAAAATCTCTAAACCTCATTCTACGAGGAATAACGCCTATTCCGAAATAGCTATTTCAAAATAAGGCGGGTGTAGACACTCCACTGCTGCTATTTCAAAATAGCCCCTCACCAGGGCCATTCTAAGTTATTCCTTCTGGGGCTCTAAATCGAGATAGCACGTCTACATTAAGGAAACCTGCCTCAGGCTAATTTTGAGGCTTCCCTGCAGTGTAGATGTGCTATATCAAAATAAGCTATTTCAGAATAACTATTCTGGAATAGCTTATTCTGAAATAACTGTGCAGTGTAGATGTACTCTTTAAGAGTTTATACCTGTACATTTACACCTGTGCCAACACACTCTATAAAAACTCTGAGAAAAGGAATGCATTCTTTAGACAGACAACCATGCACTCCTACACCTTTCAAATGGGACCTGTATGTGCCTTGAAATTCTAACTTGCTCATTGTAGGAAGAGTAGTACCGAGGTTCTGATTGTTGGCTATTGAACTTCCCAAAAAAAGTGCCCGAAACATCAATAAGAAGCTGAAAACTGCTCTTTCATTCATACTGAATTTTGCTAAAACCTACCTCGATAGAGAGAGTGCTGTAGATCTTAGTAGTTGCTGAAATGGATGCAGATTGGCGGGTACCTAGCAAAAGGAACATTAGAATAAATGAATATTTAAGTATTTAAATTGCCTACTGTGTGTTTGACACATTTCCAAATCCTCGGATGTGAGAAACCAGTGCTCCATTGGTTACAGATTCCTTGCTGGAAATGTTTGCAAGTTTCCCTTCTCCCCATTTCGACGCATGAGTAATAAGTGCGGGCAATAGGGTAATCATGACCATCCCGTTCACAAATTACTCTGGTCCGTGCCCTCAAAGTGTTTCCCAGGATTCCCTTCAGTTGTCCTGTGGCAACCAGTAACACATGGTGAAAAGAAGACAAAAGGAAGCAGCACCGTGTTGTGGAGGGGAAAGGGAGCTGAACAGCTTTGGGCTAAGCAGATAGCAGGAACATTTAAGGATGAAAATGTATATGACTGTATTTTATAACGAGTTCATTTAACACGGGTATTATCTGTGTCCTAGTTTAACACGAGTTATAGATTTAATCGCAGTTACACTTACAATGTGCTTACCTTTATAAGTGTCAATCGCTTTGCTAACTTCAATGGGACTATTCAGGTGTTGCACAATTAAGCAAATACCTAATATTTGCAAGACTGAGCCCAAAATGTGGTTGCATCAAAGACACCTAACAATATTTAACAGTTCCTAAATTACACGCTGAACTAGACAAACTGCCATATACACCCTTCCCCCAGCTGTGATGAACTAATAGTTACTTTTGAACATTTATTTAAAGAGGAAAAATAAAATTTCACACTGAATATTTTTCGCTGCTTATTTTACAGAATTGTTGTTATATCTCTGCGTAGTTACGTGCATTTATCAGGACAATCTGTTCACTTTGGGGGAAACTCCAAGCGCTCTTCAAAAACAGACGAGTCAGCAAAAAGAGGGCTGCTGTTTAAACCCTTCACAGTTTCTAGCCACATTTACATAACATTAAATAAGTCAACAAAGGCATCATTAGCTCCCATTAAAATATGAGAGAAGACATTTAAATGAACAAGACAAGCTAATTGGTAAGTAATGTTGTGTATCAAAAATTATGAGTATAAGATTCCACAGTTAATGAGAAGCATTACAATTGTGTTTACTACATATTTAAACATTACATTAGAGATGAATATAGAGAGCCTGAAAAGTTTTCCAGCTGTTGTTTGGGCAGGCCAAAAGCCATGGAGGCTACAGCTGCTGGTTCATAAAGTTTGAATTTCTCCATAGCTATCTTCGTATCAATGGGTCACAGTCTATGGGCCAGATCTTGAGCTCAGTCTATAGGCAAGATCTTGAACATTCCTAGTCTCCAAGAGCATAGAATCCGAGGGTGGGCAGAGACCTCAGGAGTCATTGAGTCAATCGCCTGCCCAACGCAGAACCCACCCCAGTTCCATCTGAAGAAGTGGGTGGTGCCCACGAAAGCTCATGATACCGTCTACACGTTTTGTTAGTCTCTAAGGTGCTGTAGGACCATTCGTTGTTTTTTTACATTTTTTCCATTTCAGACTAACGCGGCAACCCCTCTGAGACTTTCAACCCAACTCAAACCTCCCAGCCAGGGCTTTGTCAAGCCGGGACTTCAAAACCTCTAGGGATGGAGATTTCACCCCCTCCCTAGGGAACCCAGCCCAGTGCTTCCCCATCCTCCTAGGGACATTGTTTTTCCTAAAATCCAACTTAGACCTTCCCCACTGCAACTTGAGACCATTGCTCCTTGTTCTGCCATCTGACACCACTGAGAACAGCCTCTCTCCATCCTCTTTGGAACCTCCCTCATGTTGTGGAAGGCTGCTCTCAAATCCCCCCTCACTCTTCTCTTCTGCAGACTACATGCACCCAAATCCCACAGCCTCTCCTCAAAAGTCATATGCTCCAGCCCCCTCATGATTTTTGTTGCCCTCCGCTGGACTTTCTCCAATGCTCCCACATCCTTTCTGTCACACAGGGCCCAGAATTGGACGCACTACTCCCCCTGACTTCAGTGGGACTGCTCGTGACGTAAGGGGTTTTTAGGCCATTTGTGCATAACGACAGAGGAATTGAAAGTCTAACCCAAACCTCAGATCCATTTAGTCCAGTAGCTTGTCTGTGAATGTAGCCAGTGCCAAATAGTTCAGAAGGCGGGTTTAGAAACCTCACTGCATTTGGGCACAGGTGGGGTCACGTCTCGCTTGAAACGTAATGTGATTGTCTTCTTCGAGGCAAACAAGACTGCGATGCCAGGATCTTGCCAGGTATGTGCCGATTATAATTTGTATTGACCTCCACAGGTCTCAAGGTGAAGTTGTTTAATGACTGGGAATCCAGGTGGTAATACAACTTGCCGTGTAAACCGGTTCATTCCATTATTCAAAGAAAGACGATGTTAAGATACAATAGCAAAAAGGCTGCACAAGCAGTGTTTTTAAAACAATCTACTTCTTATCGAGAGGGCTCGGTTTATTTTAAAACTACAGGTTGCACCTCTCTGAGGTGGGACTCTTTGGCCCGGCAACATCCGTGGTCCAATAGGTTCAGAGATGCTTTGGATGTGAAATGGTAACATGATTTAATAACATCACACAAGTAGATCAATTGCCTCACTTTAATAGTCATGTAAAATGGTTACAAATTCCTTCCTTCCTTCCTTCCTCCTAGGACACTGGTTTAAAGACACTAGAAATATAATCTATTTGGCTGTGTCTAGACTACACAGTTCTATTGGAAAAAGATACTCAAACTGAAAAACGCAATTTGCGTATCTTTTTCCGATTCTTTTTTCGGAAAAGGCTTTTCTGACATTTGGCCCATCTACACTGGGCCAAATGTCAGAAAAAAAAAACCCTTTTTCGGAACATCCCTTCTTCCTCGTAAAACGAGGTTTACAGAGATGCAGGAAAAAACACGTCTGCTTTTCCGAATTTTTTTCCAGAAAAGCAGACGCATTCCTTGAACGCGGCAGAGTTTTTCCGGGATACTACTGGTATCCCGGAAAAACTCTGCAGTCTAGATGTGGCTTTTATTTGTATGAATGGAAGCTAAATTCCACTGGGTTGACACCTAACTAGTGTTCTGCCTGGGCATTGACTAAAAATATCTGTAAACATCGGATCAAGCGAAATCCATGAATTCGCATGACCCTGATTTTTTGTTCACCAAAGAGAAAAGTCTTGTCGATATTTACGAGAGGATTACATAAACAATGTTCTCTTGGCCATCGTGAAAGCTCTCCTGATTTTTCCTGCTCCTGTGTATAACAGTGTCAGTCATTCAGACAGGAAGTAGTAATTAATTCCAGTTGCCTCAGGTGAGCAATCATGTACCACAAACAATGAGTAGTCACAGATCTGGGCAAAGCTGCATTTATTCACAAATAGTTCACAAGTTTGATGTGATCCTGACAGGAAAGCACTTAAGTATATCCTTAGTGTTCCTCGTGTGTTTCAGTCCCTTTGACGTCAGCGGGACTTAAGCACATGCTTAAAAGTGCACTTCCAGTCTTTTCCCGCATAGTGAGGATTTCCTGAACTCGGGCTTGTGCGCTGACATGAGAGCTTGAACAAATAGGTTTGTAAATCTCATAGTCTGGTCCAGATAATTTGCCGACAGAAGAAAGGGGGAAATTCGTCTAATTGTTCCCTGTATGTGATTCACCCGGCTCTGCTACAAACTCTGGCCCTTCACGTGATCAGCAAAACACTTTCCCTATTAATCCCTGTTTTGATCCTCTTAGCACTAGTCCCTGTTGAATCCCCACCTGACTGATTGCAGGAAAGCATGCAAAGGAGTAAAATGATAAAGCCATTAAAGCCATAAATAAATACAGCTTTGTTTGGAGGGGAATTGGATACGGAGGCTGACTCACAAAAGAAAGGGAAAGTAACTTTTACACTGCCCAGCTGCGCCTACAATAATATACAGAAACTCTGTGAATCATTTCATGGTTTATTAAATGAAATTTTGTTTGCAACTGGCGAGTTATGAAAATAAACCTCCATGTTTGTTTTCATTTTACGTTTCCTTGGTTTGTCCAGATCTTTACAGCCTGGTGTGCCAGCATTGTCCTCAGGGGCTCATTAAAAAGACCAGTGTTTGCTGCTCTGATTGTCCGGGGAAATCAGCAACGGATTGTCATTAACCCCACGAGGCTGAGGGATGAAAATGCTTGTTGCGTTCCCCATGGCTGGCAAGGGGATCCGTCACAGCCTTTGGTACCCAAGGGTTAATTTTATCTCTCCTATTGCTGCTGTCAGACCTCCAATAAAACAGTGTGTGACCACAATGGGAGACTGACCACTTAATACAGCAGTACCTGCCAAAATTGGCTTAAGACTGTCAGAGATCAAGGGGCAGAAAAATAATGCTTTTTCTAAAGTACACTGTATTACCACTGTTTACTTACAATTCTCTGCTGATTCTTAGTAACATGGTCTTATTTTTCCTATATACTCAGTTCCACAAGGGACAGCAAGTTTTCTGTCGGATCTTGTGGGCACGAAACCTTCTCTGAGGATAAACTCCTTTTATTGGTTCACAGCAAGTTCCAAATGACTGCGGATGCAAATTCCAACCCGACAAGCACTCATTTTGCACCTCAGGATGTATTGTTGCCCTATTACTGGAGCTATTAGTATGGCTTTTTCAGGGGGGAAAAAACTGGTTTGCAATTCTCCAAAACAGCAAGAAACCATCTTTCAGCTGAGTCACACCATGGAGGGCCCAGGAAAACAGAGTCGCAAAGACACCGGAAAATTGTCTAGGAACGTAACCTGAAAGGTGCAGTGTGGGTTTATACCTCCCCCTCTCCTGCACCTGGCTCCCAGGGGGTTGGGTTTGCTACGTGAGGGATGTGGCCTTTTAGTTCAACCTTGTGCTCTTCATTCCAGAAGGTCTAGATTCCACTCGTGGCAGTGGCCATCGTGAGGGTGGTGACAATAAGGCTGGCGTATCAAGGAAGTGGCCCCTGTGGTATTATTATCTCACGGAGAAAGAGTACCTCCACCAGCTGCATTCACAGTTCACTTGAAGGTCAAGGAAGAGTCTTCCTAAGATATCATGGCCCCTTAGGAGCCGGAGTTATTCCCACTAGGCTGGCTGACCTCTCCCCGTGTGGAAGCTATGGGCCATGTTCAGCTTACTTCAGCATCTCCCTGAAGGCCAGCAGCTCCGAAGTCAGGCTGATTGCACAGGCTATAGGAACACAGGAATGGCCAGACGGGGCCAGGCCAAACCCAGTATCCTCTCTGCCGACAGTGGCCAATGCCAGGTGCCCCAGAGGGAATGAACAGAACAGGGAATCATCAATTTATCCATCTCCTGTCACCCATTCCCAGCCTCTGACACACAGAGGCTAGGGACACCATCCCTCTAACTGCCATTGATGGACCTACCTTCCATGAATTTATCTAGCTCTTTTTTGAACCCTATTAAAGTCCTGGCCTTCTCCACCTCCTCTGACCGCCAAGTTCTTGCTGAAGACACTTGGCATGTGGAGATCCTCAGCGGGGATGCTGGCTTCTCCGCTGCTGGCATTGCTGACGGCACTGGCGACTTTAGACCTCACCAAAGCGCGGTGCCTTGCAGGGAAACGGGGTCCCATCCTGCGCGTGCTACATTCCCATACGTTCCCCACTGTGCTCCAGAGAGCAGTCCAACAGCGCCTCGCTAACCCACCCTGCCACTGATGTACGAAGAGCGCTCCTGGGGCCTTACCAGGCTCAGGTTAAAAACTGGGGGATTGTAACAGGTGGGAAGAAGCAGCAGATGCACCGGAAGGTGCCTCGGGGGAGCCGCTCAGAGGCAGGGACGTGGAGCGCTGTACGCAGAATGAGCCATCACCTCAGAGCTCGGGATGGGGGAAGGGAGCGGGCTTTGACTGAGGGTGAAAGCATAAGCCCAGGAGCCAGGGGCTCTGGGTTGTATTGCGGCTTAGTGTGCCCTCCGGCAGGCCAGGTGCCTGTTCCTTTCTCTCCCCTCTCCCCCTCCATCTTAGAAAGGGGACACTCATACGTACTGCCAGGGGCCAATTAACGTTTCCTGGGGGGGCAACAGCAAGAGGGGGGCCCTCCCCGCCTCTTCCGCCTGTGGTCCCACCCGCCTTCCGCCTCCCCCACCAATGGCCCCGCTCCTTTTTGCACCTTCCTCGGCGTCCCGCTCTGCTCCCCTTGGCTACTTCCCCGTCCCCCCTACTGCAGCCCTCAGCGCAGAGATCCCCCGCCATGGCCACAGGCAGGTAGTAAGCGCTCCTCCAGAGCCGGGGCTGCAGCCAGGGTCCCAGGGCTGCGGCTTCCTCTGGCAGCTTCTGCGGGGGACAGGGATGGAGGGGACGTGGGGTGCGGGGTTGGGAGGTGGGGGAGGTCTTCACCCATCCCCCAGCCTCTGCCAGGGGAGCAGGGTTTGGGCTCCCCTGCCGCATCCAGCCCAGCAGTGACTATGAAAGACCTTCTAAGAGAGCCAGGATGGGCAGGGAGGGAGTCCCTAGCCTCTGTCAGAGGCGGGGAATGGGCGACAGGGGAGGGATCACGGGATGGTTCCCTGTTCTGTTCGCTCCCTCTGGGGCACCTGGCATTGGCCCTGCCGGCAGACAGGACACTGGGCTGGATGGGCCTTCGGCCGTTCTCATGTAGAGGAAAGCAATCGCAAATCCAAACCACTTGTGAGACTCTCCGGGTCTGTCTAGACTACAGGGTTTTTTCGAAAAAACTTCCCCTGTGTCTAGACTGCTGCCGCCTTCTTTCGACAGTACATCGAAAGAACGTGGCAGTTTTTTCGACCGCGGAAAACCTCGTTTTACGAGGAAGAACGCCTTTTTCTGAAAGTGCTCTTTCGAAAAAAGGCGCTATGGAATGTAAACTGTGCTTTTTCGAAAGAGCATCCAGACTGCCTGGGTGCTCTCTTTCGAAAAAGCGGCTTGTTTTTCGAAAGTACTGGTTGTTGTCTAGACGCTCTTTTTCAAAAGAGGCTTGCAGTCTAGACGTAGCCTCCCAGAGCTACTGTTGCAGTCCTCATGACACAGTCGCCTCTTCTTCAGCAGGCTAGCATTTTGTTGTTCCATACAGCATTCAGCACATGACTTCTCCCTTCTTAACCCAACGGCACAGTTCTTTGTAGTGGTTTGTAAAAGGATTCCTACCCATATTAAGCAGAGGCCACATCAGAGACGGCACAATCAGCCCGCTCATGAACTGAGCTCCCCACAGCTTCTCTTACAGGGCATTGTAAAAAGTAAAACTCGATAACGCTCTCTCCCTTTTTACCTCCCGGCCCCCCGTCCTGTGCCAGAGGAACAGATTTGTCATTAGCGCACCCAATAGGCACTTAGACACCTGATAGGCCTGCCTAGCTCATATGGACCAGACAGAATTTTGGAAATAGACAGAAACTCGGAAATGTTTTGAAAGTGGTTAGAAGCAGTGTTCAGAAGAATTAGCCATGGCAGCTTACGTGGTAGTTTGTTATGGCTCCCATTTTCGAATGCATCATATTATTGTATTCCCCTAATTGCGTTCTTTGTGCGAAAGACAATTCCCAAGGAAAGAACACTTCATCTCTTTGAACCTCTGCCAACAGTACGCACCACAACTGCGGAAAGCAAGCGAGAACATTTGGTGTACCTAGTGGAGCTTTGCAAAGGCGCCTATTTTTAGTTCTTTTTAACCTTGATTTTCCCTTAAGACCACGCCTGATTATAAGGATTTCATTTCTTCTTCTTTTGTCCTCCACTTTGAACTTCTACGTCTGTGTTGGGCATGTTATTTTCCGTTTTTCTTTTTGTTTTGAATGCAGGTGTGGTTGGAAGTAATGACCTCTCATGCATTTTCAGTATTAGCCCTATTAAAAATAACACTGAAATCTAAGGGTACGGCGACACTAGCTCGTTAGTTCGAGCTAGGTAGGGTAATGAGGGCAAGCGGAGTTGCAAATGAAGCCCGGGATTTAAATATCCCAGGCTTCATTTGCATGTTCCCGGGCGCCGCCATTTTTAAATCCCCTTAGTCCGAACTCCGTGCCCGCGGCTACACGCGGCACGGATTAGGTAGTTCGAATTAAAGATCCTAATTCGAACTACCGTGACTCCTCATTCCACAAGGAATGAGGAGTAACGGTCGTGGAATGAGGAGTAACAGTAGTTCGAATTAGGATCTTTAATTCGAACTACCTAATCCGTGCCACGTGTAGCCGCGGGCACGGAGTTCGGACTAAGGGGGATTTAAAAATGGCGGCGCTCGGGAACATGCAAATGAAGCCAGGGATATTTACATCCCGGGCTTCATTTGCAACTCCGCTTGCCCTCATTACCCTACCTAGCTCGAACTAATGAGCTAGTGTAGCCGTACCCTAAATGAATAGGCTTTTTGTCAGTAAAAAAATAAACAAACAGAGATGCCTATCTCCTAGAACTGGAAGGGAGCTTGAAAGATCATCAAGTCCACTCTATTGCCTTCATAGCAGGACCAAGTACCATCCCTGGCAGATTTTGCCCCAGATCCCTAAATGGCCTCCTCAAGGATTGAACTCCCAACCCTGGGCTTAGCAGGCCAATGCTCAAACCACTGAGCTCTCCTTCCCCCAAAACTAGGTGATTTTTTTAAATGGTGCCACAGCATTTCTTACACCTCCTGCTCCATCTGCTGCTTCCAGCACAGATCCGACTTGCCGCCCAAGTTTTGCTAGTTAAAGCCAGAGCCCCCGAATGGGAACCCCTCATTAGGGGGAACTCACACCCAACTCTCAAGGGGTGCGTCTACACAGCACCCTAAACTCGAAATAAGATACGCAATTTGCACTGTGCAAATTGCATATCTTGTTTCAAATCTATTTCGAAATAGCTTATTTTGAAATTTGGCGCATCTACACAGCACCAAATTTTGAAATAATGCGCTATTTCAAGACATCCCTTAACCCTCGTGGAACAAGGGTTACCTGGACACTGTAATAGCGTGCCCGTTATTTAAAAAAAAAAATTGAAATAATGGGCAGCTTGTGAAGACGCGGGGTAGCTATTTCAGGATGCCTCTGGTATCCCGAAATAGCCATGCAGTGTAGACGTACCCTGGCAGCACCAAGCCTTCACACCTCATATCCCTTTGACCCAAATCAGCAGGTCACATCAGGACTCCCTCAAACCTAGGGAAAGTCGAGATCTCACTTTGACCTTTCCCTCTGTCGCTTATGGTACATCTCTAGTGGGAAGAGACAACTAGCTCTACTCACCTGAACAAGAACTCTGAATAATGAAAGCTTTACAAAGTTTTGGAAGGGATATTAAACCACAGGCTTCTGTGGGATTAGTCCATCTCTAACTACCAGCGGATAGGAGACTATCCCATGTCTCCCAGTGGAGTGTTTCTCCTACCTTCCTCTGAAGTACCTGGTATCAGGAATTGGGATGCTGGACTAGGTGGACCTTGGGTCTACTCTTGTCTGGCAACTGCCCACCTGGGAACATCCTTTTCACTCACAGAAGCAGACGTGATGACCTGGGTCCATTTCTGGAAAGTGTTCCAAGAACTTGTTTTAGTGATGACAGTGACCGGTTAGTGCGATCGCGTCTCGTGGGGAAACGTGAGGTACCTGTCATTATGAACATACGGCCCATCCTGCAAACTTTTTGCAGTGTGGAAATCCTGGATCAGGTCTATAGGAAGGGAATCAAGGGATATTCAAATAGAGGAGCATCAGCGGATAGGACTGTAACATCCAAGACTGGAAGGGACCGTGAGAGGTCAGCTAGTCTATTCCTTCGCAGCCATGGCAGGACTAAGCATGTTGAGTTAGGAGGCACCTAACCCAGCAGAAACTTTGGGACCCCAAAGTAGACACGTTCATTGCAATCTCAAACTGACTCTTCACCAGCGACCTACAGGGAAAGACGCAAGCTTCCTTGTACCCAGCATCAAAGAGATCTTCACACCTTTCCATGGCCTTGTGCTACAAAATCATACGACACTCTAGATCAGTGGGTCTCAAACGTTTTGGCCCGTGGCCCACCCTGCTCAACGCCAACCTTTCCATGGACGACTGGACAATCACCTATGATGGCAAAATGGGTGCAGGAGGGAGTGGAAGGTCTGGGTGGGAGGTTGGGTGCAGGAGCAGGCTGAGAGTGGGAGGTAGGGTGCTGGAGCAGGCTGAGGGTGGGGAGTCTGTGTGGGAGGTATGGTGCAAAAGTGGGCTGATGGGGGTCTGGTTAGGAAGGCGGGTGCAGAAGGTGGATGGGCTGAAGGTTGGGGGTCTGGTTGGGAGGATGGATGCAGGAGTGGATGGGGATGCAAGGTCTCAGCGGGAGGGGGCACGTGAAGGTGATGGGGGTGCAGGTTCTAGGCATAAGGGGATTAGGGGATCCTTACATGGCTATGTGCCTCCCGCCACTCCCAGGCACCACCCCCTGCTGTTCCCATTGGCCGTGGTTCCGACCAATGGGAGCAGTGGGGAAAGCATCCAGGTGAGCAGTTTCCTGGGTTTCCCTTCCCGCTGCGGAGCTGCTTCCTTATCCCGCTAGCTGTATCACAAGACTGGCCCCTCCAGGAAGCAGGAAACTGGCACTGGTGCTCCGACCTCACAGGTGTGGGCACCATGGGGCTGGCACGCCAGCACAGGCTCCCCGCTGCAGTGAGGGCAAGGCCTGAGCCCACAGCCCACCTGCATGATGGTTGCAGACCACTCGTCTAGTGGTTCGCAGACCACCCTTTGAGACCCACTGCTCTAGGGCACGTGCAATTTGTTAGTTTATTCTGACTTGATTTATTAGTGGCCCCTTGTTCAGGGATCCTTAGAAACAGAAATTTGGCTCAGGCCCATCTCTGTTTCATTGATCAGCATTACAGTTCGATAAACAGTCACTCAGTTAAAATTGGGACACGTTAGCAAAGGGTTGTGTGGCTATTTATGCCAAGAAGAGTTCTGTATATTTCCCAAGCATCTAAATGTTCATACAAGTACAGATTTATAGCCTCACTTTTATTATGCTTAGAAAAAACTCAAGGTTTCTAGATTTCTCTCCCTAATTCCCATTTAGGAGGAATTTAAGATTTAAGAGCCAAACTTCTGAAGGTTGGATCTCAATTTTCAACGCTAGGTACCTAGAGCACTAACAACCTAATTTGTGCACACAAACCCTCTTGGCCCAAGCACATTCTATTATTTGAGCATGCAAATGAGCGTGCACACAGATTGAGGAGTTGGAGTGGGGCCTGTTGGAAAACATGGCTCTGAATCTCAACTGTTATTCACACGAACAGAAAAAAAAAACCCCCAATGCTGCCTCCCATTCCTGTGAATCTAAAGTGTGGGCACAACATGTTTCCAGTTAGTGGTGTCAGTCGAGATGCACAAGAATGTGCCAGGGATGTTTTGCTGCTGATGTGAAATAATTCGATATTAACCTCAAAAATATTTCATGGCCCTTTTCAGATTCATGGGTTTATCTGGATCTCGATGCGACCGGGAACATACTCGGGAAGCTGAGTTGCCTCATTACATGGCTGTTAATGAGCAGTTTCTCCATCACTTTAAAGTAGATGAGCCGGATTCTGTGCTGCACCAAATATGTGTGTGCGTGCATGGGCAAGAAGTTTCCGGGACCAGCTGCAATTCCCTGATTCTGGGAAATAATCTGAGACAGCCCCATCCCCGTAGGAGTCAGAGTCACCTAGGAGATGCTATAAACGATGTCCACTGGGGATGGTCTCAAGGAACCACAGACTGGCTGAGGAAGGGCACAATGCTCTTTGCTTCACCCTCCTCCCATTCTGATCCCTCCCCCACACCTCCCGTGACCTGCTCTGTCGTCCTTGTGCCAGTTGTGAATTCCCCCTGCAACGTGAACCCTCAGCAGGAGTCCTGTTCCAACTTCTTTGTGCCACCTGAGCAGTGCAAAAGACCCTCTTCAGGGGTGATAAACGAACCTTATACGTTAATACCCAGATTGTTCCTTAATGAGGTTGAATGGCATCACAGTCGAGTGCCATGGAGATCAGAGTCTTAGAAATGCCAGGATTAGATAAGGATATACATATAAATACAACTGGTGTGGAGAAAGCAAAGAAGGAAAAGTTATTTACTTTTTCCCATAACATAAGAACTAGGGGTCACCTAATTGAAATTAGGTAGCAGGTTTAAAACAAATAAAAGGACGTTTTTTCTTCATGTAACACACAGTCAATCTGTGGAACTCCTTGCCACAGGATGTTGTGAAGACCAGGGCTTTCCTACCCATCCTGGCTAATAAGTATTGATGGACCTACCTCCTAATTCTTGTTTGGGCTCCCCTGCCGCATCCAGCCCAGCCGTGACTATGAAAGACCTTCTAAGAGAGCCAGGATGGGCAGGGAGGGTGTCCTTAGCCTCTGTCAGAGGCTGGGAATGGGTGACAAGGGAGGGATCATTTGATGATTCCCTGTTCTGTTCACTCCCTCTGGGGCACCTGGCACTGGCCACTGTCAGAAGACAGGATACTTGGTCTAGATGGACCTTTGGTCTGATCCAGCATGGCTGTTCTTATGTTCTTCTGATAAGAGGAGAACCTTCTTCAGTTGAGAGCCAAAGAGATTATCTTAAAGACTTGATTTTTATTCTTTTGTTTCGTGGCTAAATTAGACCTAAGTTTGTCTTTAATTCAACTTGTTAAATATTTTGTCCATATCATCATATGGATGAATTTAAAAAAAAACCCTTCAAATCTTGGCTGCATTTTAGTTGTAAAAGATTTTGGATCGACTGTGATTTAACGTTTTTCACTGGAAGCCTTCCGACATTATGAAGAATGCTGCTAATATAGCGATATTGTCCTACTTAGCACTAATTCAACGAATTGTTGCAGAAATGGAATTTTCATGACAGTATTTTAAGCAAGATGCCAAGGCTGTGCATATTTTAAAGGAGCCAGTCTGTGCAGAAACCTATCTACAACTGACATTGCCCAGGGCCATCTTGCGTCTGTTGTTTGTGCATGCAAAATGTTTCACTTTCATTAATGCATTTTCTCCCCTTTCCCTCTTCAGGAGGAAAAGAAGAAGAAAGGGGAGGAGGAAAGGGGGAAAAAAAAGATACAGAACTCATTTCAAAAGCCATGGGAGCTGGATACTCCCAAAATTCCAACAAGATTACACAGAAATCTCATCTGGTAAATATTACATTCTGTTTTTGTCTTTGCTTAAGTTTTTACACAACTTGACAGCTTGTGGTACTGTGCCACATTTCAAAGTGAAGGTTTACAAACATCTGGCTGAGGTTCAACATTCCATTCTACATGGACCAGAGTGTCTCCAGGGGACTTTGTTTGTACCAAGTGAGGAAGCAAATATGAGTTTTCCTAGCCCATTCACAGCATTCATTGACAGTCGGGTTGGCCTTAGAGAGATTACGTGTTGGGTGGACATTCGAGCTGGGAGGGAAATGTCCTGTGACAATCTGTGAGATTTTGAAAAGGGTTCGCATGCCCAATCAGGAGGAAAAAGTCAAAATCCTGAAGATAATTCCAGCAACATTTCACTTTGGGGCAATCAAAATGGTTTGTGTCAACAGGCTCAAAACTCCATGTTGATTGGGAGCGGGTTTAATCTTTCATTTTTTTTTACTGTAATTAACTTTCAATTTCCACGTTGATACAAAAATACAAATTTTGGGGGCGCAGTCAAAACTTTTATTGCTGGGGAAAGTTTTTGCTTTCACCAAATGGCCATTTTCTAACAAGACTTATTTTGTCAAAAACATTCCAACCAATGCTGGTGAATGTGTATTTCTTTCCTGGCATATTGGTTCTCCTACATTGGGTCAGCAGATGGTTTCATTCTATTATATATAAATGCAGGTACCTATAATATACTTATATCTATGACAGTTATATGCCCTCCCTACTAACAGACCTGAGGCCTTCACAGTTTTTAGTATCTTTATCCTCACAATGCCCCTGTGAGGTAGGACAGAGATACATTCCTGTGTTACAGGTGGGAAACTGAGATACAGAACAGCGTAGGCTATGTCTTCACTCCGGGGAAGATTGACAGTGCTGTGATTGATCTTCTGGAGTTTGATTTAGCAGGTCTAATAAAGACCTGCTAAATTGAACTCAGAGGGCACACCCATTGGTGGCTAGTACTCCTGCTCCTGCAAGGAGTAAGGGAAGCTGATGGGAATGTTTGTTCCCATTGTCCTCACATTGTGGGGATGGCAGAGAAACTCAAATCAAGTTACATAGACTTGATTCGACCTTCCCCTTCCTCCTGCTGGTCTCCTGGGGAATCAGCTCCCTGACCCAAAGTGCCCTCTGCTGGCCGGTGTCTCAACCCCTGGTGCAGGTCTCCTGCTGGTTCAGCCCATTGTGCCTTCCTGGCCATGGTGCACTTTGCTCCTCAGACTGCCCCTAAGTCAGTGCTCCTGCACCCTGGGGTCCTCCCCTCCCAGGGAACCCAATTTCCCTACACCCACCGTGCCTCAGTGACCAATGGCCAGTCATCGTCTAACCTCTGCCTCAGGTGCAGCCTGCGTCTGCCATGGCCACTCAGCATTGGCAAGGGGTGTGGACCCAGAGGTCAGGCCAGAGCTCCCCAGCTCTGTCTGCCTTTCCCCAGCTCTGCTCTAGAACATAAGAACGCCATACTGGGTCAAACCAAAGGTCCACCTAGCCCAGCGTCCTGTCTGATGCCAGTTGTCCCACAGGAAGTGAACAGAACAGGGAATCATCAAGTGATCTCTCCCCTGTCACCCATTCCCAGCCTCTGACAGAGGCTAGGGACACCATCCCTACCCATCCTGGCTAATCGCCATTAATGGACCTAGCCTCTTTCTTGAATCCAGGTAAAGTCCTGGTCTTCACAACATCCTCTGGCAAGGAGTTCCACAGGTTGACCATGGGCTGTGTGAAGGAAAACTTCCTTTTGTTTGTTTTAAACCTGCTACCTATTAATTTCATTTGGTGACCCCTAGTTCTTATGTTATGGGAATAAGTAAATAACTTTTCCTTATTCACTTTCTTTACACCTGTCATGATTTCATAGACCTCTTTCAAATCCCCCCTTTGTCTCCTCTTTTCTAAGCTGAAAAGTCCAAGTCTTTTTAATCTCTCTTCATATGGGACCCATTCCAAACCCTGAATAATTTTTGTTGCCCTTTTCTGAACCTTTTCCAAGGCCAATATATCTTTTTTTTTAGATGAGGCGACCACATCTGTATGCAGTATTCAAGATGTGGGCATTCCATGGTTTTATATAGAGATAATAAAATATTCTTTATCTTATTCTCCATCCCTTTTTTAATGATTCCTAACATTCTGTGAGCTTTTCTGACAGCCGCTGCGCACTGAGTGGATGTTTTCAGAGAACTATCCACAATGTCTCCAAAATCTCTCTCTTGAGTAGTTGTAGCTAAATTAGTCCCCATCATATTGTACTCGTATAGTTGGGATTATTTTTCCAATGCGCATTACTTTATGTTTATCAACATTAAATTTAATTTGCCATTCTGTTGCCCAATCAGTTAGTTGGGTGAGATCTTTTTGAAGCTCTTCACAGTCTGCTTTGGTCTTAACTATCTTGAGCAGTTTGGTATCACCTCACTGTTTAACCCATAGGTTCCCAAACTGGGGGGTGTGCCCCTTGGGGGGGGGGGCATGAAGAAATTCAAGGGGGTGTGAGGTGACCCAGCCCCCCCCTTTTTAATGCCCTCCCCGAAGAAAGAGCCCGGTCCGTCTGGTAAAAAAATTCAGAAAATACCATGTCCGGTATTTTCTGTTTTTCCTTGCTCGGGCGTCTGCTGGAACATGAGCAGCTCGGGCTGGCTGGGGTGGGGGGAGTGTCCCAGGCAGACTTCAAAATGGCCACCTTAAAAGGACAATGCCTGTTCTGCTCTTAAAAGGGCAACCCCCCCTTTTTTTTTGGTCAATAACTTTTCCCCTGGAGTGCTGGCACCTTTTTTTTCCCACTGGTCCCGGGAATTAAAGGGGCTGCTATTTGGGGGTGGGGGATGGGGCGTGAGGGGGTGTGATGCCAAAAAGGGGGTGTGATGCCAAAAAGTTTGGGAACCACTGTAACCCTTTCTCTAGATCATTCATAAATAGGTTGATTAGGATTGGTCCCAGGACAGACCCGTGGGGGATCCTGCTAGTTACCTCTCTCCACTCTGAAAACAGACCGTTTATTCCTACCCTTTCTTTTAACCAGTTCTCAATCCATGAAAGGACCTTCCCTCTTATCCCATGACAACTTAGATTTCCAGAAAGCCTTTGACTTGGTCCCTCACCAAAGGCTCTTAAGTAAAGTAAGTGCCCTACATCCCCTGGATCCCCCTTGTCCACATGTTTGTTGACGCCCTCAAAGAACTCTAATAGATTAGTCAGGCAGGATTTCCCTTTACAGAAACCATGTTGACTTTTCCCCACCAAATTATGTTGATCTTCGTGTCTGACAATTTTATTCTTTACTATAGTTTCAACTAATTTGCCCAGTACTGACGTTAGACTGACCGGTCCGTAATTGCCAGGAAATGGGCAAGCCTTAATCCATTCTTAATGAGTATCAGGAAGCCTCTAGCTTCCCTGGCAGCCAAGTCCCTCCTGCTCTCCAGCTGAAGCAAGAGTGTGGCTGTCTTTCTCCCTCCAGCAGCCCTTATTTATATAGCCCCAGCTGGGCGCTAATTGGCTGTCTCTGCCTCAGCTGCAGGCTCCGCTCTCTCAGCCTTCTCCCAGGGCTGGGTTTCAACTCTTAAAGGGCCAGGGAGGGGCAGATTCTCCATCCCAGGGCCGAAAGGAAGAGTTGTTTATGCAGGTTGAGATTTCTCCCTTCCTCCACCAGTTCCTTAAGGAGCAACCCCCTCCCCTTCGACGTCCTGGTTAGTTATGCAATAAAATGAATGGAGTGCATGCGTGGTGTATAATTGCACCCAGTGCACCCAGTGCATGGGTGGTGTATAATTCACCGCTAGCACGGTCATACAGAGTGTATGGCTGATGTGTAAACACAAGCATGCTGTAAGCAGAGCAAAACATGGTCCAGCACAGGACTAGGCATCTGGGATCTGTTCCCCTCTCCTCTCTAACGTGCCGTGTGACCTCTGGCATGTGACTTAACTGCTCCAAGCCTCAGTTTACCCCCTGTAAAATAGGGTTAATGTTACTTCTCTGCCTGCAGGGGCCTAACTAATTGAAGCAGGGGCTGAATTACTGCTTGCTATCAGCCAGCTAAAAGGAGAGAGCTGCCCTGGGGGTGGGTGTGCTCACTCCAATTGTTTAGCTCTGCAAGATAATTAACTGTTAACTGTTGATATGTAAATACAGCTCATGCCAGGAGGGGGAAGGAATCCGAGGTGTGGTTATGTAAATCCAATTCAGCCAGGGCTGATGGAGGATCGGAATGTGATGTATTGTAACTAATTTGGGGCTGTTGTGGGGGTCACAAATCATGCTACCCCTAAATGTGGGAACTGTAAAATATGACACCAGTGCTTGCAGGAGAGACATGATCATTGTAAGAGGTGTCAGAGGAACAAGCCTCCCCCCTTCCAGAGTTGAGTGAACTGAGTTGGGGGAGGGAAAGGCTAAAGGGCTTGAGTCAGCCTGCTTCATGCCTGCCAGGTATGAGCTGTAAGACTGGCTCAACCTGCCTCTTTCCCCCTTGTTTTAAGGATAGACCTAAAGCAGACTCCATCAGGAGTCTTTTTGCTAATCCAGTGGAAGCTTGAATCTTTTGCCAGCCTAGGTGGTGGCTAAAGAGTTGAAATCACTAAGAGCTGAAGTCACTGGTTTGGCCTGGAGCCAGACCCATTGCAGCCAGCAGAGCAGCTGTCGGGATCGACCAGCGGGCGGCCAGTAGGCGTGGCGGCAGGCGGTCAGCAAAGCAGCTGGCAGGAACGACCAACGGGCAGCAGGGGCAGCACACAGGTGGCATCACATCAGGCTCTCTGAAGGAAGTCATCAGGGTGATGTGTCTGGGTCTGCACTGACTGGACAGAGCTGTAAGTGGGGTGTTTGAAGTGGGGTATGGGGAAAGTTTGGGTAAGTGAATGGAACCCTTACCTTGTTGGACTAGTGAGCCTGAGGGCCAAAAGACATTGCTCAATCCATTTGAGCTGGGACAGTTACTCGTGGGCAGTTATGATCTCTGTTCATGGTATTTCCCCAAGTTAATGCCATGTCACTTCTCTCTCTCTCGTTCATTAAAAGTTTATTTTCTACACTCAGACTCTGTGCTTGCGAGTGGGGAAGCATTGCCTCTCAGAGGCGCCCAGGGGTGTGTGAATTTCCCAGGCTACTGGGTGCTGGCTCGAGCCGGTTCTGTGTGAGATGGACCCCTAGATATTGAACCTGGCCCTGGTTGCTGCAGGCCCTATCCAGCAGAAGGGTTACATAATTAATGTTTGTGCTTCCAGGGCTTTGATGAAACCTGCTTTCAAAGGTGCAAACAGTTATGTGAACATAAGAACGGCCAGACTGGGTCAGACGAAAGGTCCATCCAGCCCAGGATCCTGTCTTCCAGCAGTGGCCAATGCCAGGTGTCGCACAGGGAGTGAACAGAACAGGGAATCATCAAGTGATCCCTCTTCTGTCATCCACTTCCAGCCTCTGACAAACAGAGGTTAAAGACACCATTCCTACCCATCCTGGCTAATAAGTATGGATGGACTTAACCTCCATGAATTTTATCCAGCTCTTTTTTGAACCCTGTTAAAGTCCTGGTCTTCACAACATCCTCTGGCAAGGAGTTCCACAGGTTGACTGTGCGCTGTGTGAAGAAAAACTTCCTTTAGTTTGTTTTGAACCTTTTCCAATGCCAATGTGGCATCAACGTGGCTCGTTTAGAACTTGTTTAGGCCGGAGAAGGATAGAAGCTTTGAGTTTGGGTACAAGTTGCACCTAGGCTACAGGCAGCCCTTTGCCCTTGGTGGGCAAACCTCAGCATGAACTGCCAACGTCTCCCCGCTGCAGCTGTTGCAGATCTTGTTATGGCATCAGGCTGATGCACAGCGATTTCCTTCCAGAGGATTCTGGCTCTGAGCACGAGGCTTCTCAGACCCTACGTGCGGCAGCCATTGCTAATGATGCTGCCGACAAGGATGTCTCAGGGAGAGCCTGGCTAGAGACCGATGGGGATGAGGGGCCTGCGGTGACGGCGGAGTAGGAATGGAACAGCGAATCCTTTTATCGCAGAACTGGCCCCGCTTCCATCCCCCGACAAAACCGCGACAATAGAGGGGAACACCTGGTATCGATTTGGGTGCACACAAATGCTACCCATGTGCTGGGCTCTGAATTGTTTTGTGCTGACAGGTTTGTTTTCTGGCAAGCATGCTCACAACAGTTGATATGCTGAGCTGCCTTTGGCACAGCACCGCTGGCAGTGTGAGACACCGATCTGTGCCGGGATTGGGGGCAGCTTTGCTCTTCTTGATCCCGGGGTGGAAACCCCCATTATTGTCATTGTTCATTCATCCAGCCGAGGAGAGAACAGGCCCTGATAAGAATGTATCAGAATCATTGAGATTCATTCAAGATTTACCCCCCATCCCCCACCCACAAAGCTGGACATCCAGCATTTCAAAGGAATGGAACCTCTCTAGAATGTCTGCCGGCGATATCGTTCTAGTGACATTGCCTTGTCGACGTCCCTACTGAACAAGGAAAGATTAGCTTCTCCAAATGAGATTCCTTTGGTGTCCCAACAGTCCTTAGGCCACGTCTTCACTTGCGGGAAGATCGATGCTGCGGTGGTCAATCTTCCAGAGTTTGATTTAGTGGGTCTAGGAAAGGTCTCTTCCAGCCTTAGGATCCTATGCTTCAAACTAACCTGGTAATCAACAGTAATGCAGATTGGGAGCAACCTCGTCTCTGGTGGGCAGGGGAGCTGCAGTTCTACAATGCTCGGGCTAGCTGGGGCTGGCGAGGCCTCCCGCATTGACTGGAACAACGTTGGGATTGCTCGAAACGACATTCCCAGCCGTAAAGCCCCCGCCCCCGGGCTACCTGCCACACAAGGGTCGCCAGCGAGCAGCGAGCGTCTCTCTAACATGCGCCTCTCACAGGGAACGGGAGCAGAGTGTCACACGATCGGCTCCTCCAACGTTACATTATTTAGGCCTGTTTTGTCCTACCCCAAGGGAATGCCCAGTTGACTCTTTGAGCTAGGATAGTGCAAAAGGGCCCAGCGAGGCTTGGGGTTGGGCCCTAATTCCCCCAATTTAAGAGGAGAAATGAGTGTGGAGAAGTTGCGTCGTACCTGAGGAGAGGTGGTTACAAATAGTGTTTGTTTTGAATACAGGCGATCTTTTCGACTAGGAAATAACCCATAAAACTGACCCCAATTTCATTATTCCTAAATATTGACCAACAGCTACAGTTTCTTCCTCCAAGCTACCAAGTTCATTAGCTGTTGGCTTTGAGCTGTTGCTATGCATGATGGCGTCCAACTGGATGAACCTTGCTCACAACAGAGCACTGTTCCTCACCCGAGGAACTCCATGAGGGTTTCCTCCCGGAGCACGCACATGAGTTAACGAGAGTTGGAGTTGAGCAGGCTTGGAGTTGAGTGATTGGTTGTCCAAGTCACGTGCTATTATTTTTGCCAATTGATTGGATGCAAATTTTCTAATAACGCCCCCGCAGGGGAATAACTAATGACAACTAATGAACTTTTATAAAGCACTTTCAGATGATGACTTAACTGTTTGTGCCAAAACTCGTGATGCTTTCAGGATTCACAAACATTTGGCCATCACCTGAGTACCAGTGAATGAGCAAAAAAATATCGTCTTACAATTGATAGTGAAACGAGCTTGATGGATTGAACCTACACTGTCGTTACCTGGCAAGGTTTTTGTTTAAACTTTTCAACTACCTCTGCACCAGAGTCTTTGCCTGCTGTGATTGTTTACGTTGAGGATCACTGTCTTGGAACATACATGAGAAGATCGGCAGCTGTCAGACCCCGCTCCATGAAGTCAGCCTCGTTCATGGTTTCTGGTTATATTTCAACTAAGGCAGCGTCATGAGCGGGTGCAGGTGGGGCTGTGGATGTGGTGGGAAAGAAAAAACTATCAACATTCATCCCGTTCTCCCTGGTTTATCAGTCAGAGGGGCAGAATCACATTCTCATGGTACATCTACACAGCAGCGTTATTTTGGAATAATTAACGTTATTCTGAAATAACACAGTTTGCGTCTACATTACAAGCAGTTATTTCAACATAATGTCAAAATTATGTTGAGCTGGAGGATTTCTTACTCCGACTCCTGTAACCCTCATTGTACGAGGAGTAAGGGAAGTCGGAGGAAGAGCGCTCTTCCTCAGACTTCCTGCTGTGCAGACAGCACCAAAAGCCAAGTTAAGCTATTTCAGCTTCAGCTACTCAATTGACGTAGCTAAAGTTGCGTAGCTTATTTCGGCTTTAGCCCTGCTGTGTAGACGCGCCCTCATGGTTTGGAGAAATCTGACAAGAGCAATAGAACTCTGAGAGTTCTATTCCTTGCAATTTTGTCTTATCGTTCTTCAAATTAGAAAACAATGAAATGAAAGAATCAGGCAAAGAAAGGGAGCCAGACAGTTTCTCTTTACTTTTTTTTGTTAATGGCAGCAAAACCAATGTAATTTAATTCTTCCAGATCCTCAGCTGTTGAACAGGTCAGCAGATACCTGCAATGAAGAGACACCGCCTTCTCCAGCGACTGTGGAGGAAGGTCGTATATTCTATTTTCCTAGCGGAAGGGGGAAGCCCTTGAACTCCAGAACCAAGTTCCTGCGAGGAAACTAAGAGTCCCCCCTGGCCATTCGGATCTGACACCCTGATCCATTCTATTTTGGGCCAGCAGTTTGGCAAGTGAAGAGTCACAGGCTCATAATAATTATACCTTAGCAAAGGCGGGCAGATACAGATCTCGTTATGAGAAGAGATTCCCCCAGAACTGTAATAAAGCCGAAGGTAGATTTCTTAGGGCAGACAGATCGAACTCTAATATCTGGGCAGCTCTAAAGTCGTTGCCCAGTTAACATTAATACAGGGGAATGCTAATTTTGTTTTGAAAGATACATGCATTTTCTACATAGTTCTCAGACACCTGTCTTCCATGTATCTGGGCACACAGTGGATGGAATGGGTTCTAGCTATTGAATTTAGGACTTAGAACTACAATAGACTTACTTATTAGGATGCAAAAAAATCTTAAAAACCAGTAACCGTTAAAAATTCCTATCGGTTACATGGTTAACCGTTTTACCTGGGAGGGACTGAGTGGGGAGGGAAGGATGGTGGAGGCTGGAGGGGTGTCCTCACGGCTGCTCCTGGGATGTACCTTGCCACTCCTAGGACGCTGGACCAGCTGCAAGCACCACCCCCAGGGCATAAGCCAATGTGGGGCATCAGCCAACTCCCCGGGAGTGAACTTGGCTCCCCAGCAGAGGGCAGAGTTTAACCGATGGTAAGTATTAGTTTATCGGTTAAGCAGTTAATTGGTTAAACTCTTATATCCCTATTACTTATGACATTCAACTGTAGTTCAGATCAGAAGAGGTGCTACAAAAAGATCTCCCTTGGGAAGCCATTACCATGACGCTTGCTGAGAGAGCCCCTCGGCTTTGGGAATTTATGCCCTGCCTCAACTTGAACCAGCGAAGGAAGGATTGCCCAGTGGTTACAGCATAGGTGTGGGGCTATACAGAACTGGGCTTAATTCCTTGCTGTGCTCTGCCACAGACATACTGTGTCTTTTTGGTCATGTCATTTAGGCTACATCTAGACTGCATCCCTCTGTCGGCAGAGGGATGCAGATTAGGCAGGGACGTCGAAATTGCTAATGAAGCGGGGATTGAAATATCCTGCGCTTCATTAGCATAAACATGGCCGCCGCTTTTTTTGACACGGAGCTTTTTTGGAGAAAAAAGCGGCAGTCTAGACGCAGATCTGTCAAAAATAAACCCTTTTTTGACAGATCCTATATTCCGAAAAATGAGGTTTACAGGATCTGTCGAAAAAGGGTTTATTTTCGACAGATCCACTTCTAGACTGCCACTTTTTTTCGAAAAAGCTCCATGTCGAAAAAAGCGGCGGCCATGTTTATGCTAATGAAGCACGGGATATTTAAATCCCCACTTCATTAGCAATTTCAACGTGCCTAATCTGCATCCCCTCTGCTGACAGAGGGATGCAGTCTAGACGTAGCGTTAGACTCTCTGTCCTGTACCTGTAAAATGGGTATAACAGCATTTTCCTGCCTTACATGGGTTTTAGTAACTCAGGTGCGATGGTAATATGTCCATATAGGTAGCCTAGATTTATTGTCCTTTAGGGCACGCTGCAAAACTAACCTTTTCAGGAAGGCCTGGTCTACATTACAGCTGCTCTCACAGCTGGAACTCGACACTGAGTTGCTTGACATCGACTGTTCCTGTCTTTCCGACACCGTCCCACAATGCCTCACGCCGACAGTTACATTGGAGCCAGCGGGCCTGGTGCGGACACACGTCACCAAACCAAGGAGCATGGAGCGGACATGCGACACCCAAGTGAGTGATTATGGCTGCCAACGTCACTGAGGTCAACTTCAGTTAGTGGCATAGATTTGTCCCAAGGCTTCTGAGGAAGAGATCTATGTGCAGGGGGGAATTCTATCTCCTTTTGACAGGAAGTGTTAGCTGATGAGAGATAGGCCACAGTGGAGTCTGCTGATGGATTTTGTCCCTGTGTCACGGTACCTAGATCTTGGTAAAGGCATCATTTTAAGTTCTTTGGAGCATAAAAAATGTCTCGCTATGTAAAAATGCTCTAATAATGAATGTTTTATAAAGTGTGGGGCTAGTGTGCTGTAAGTTACTATCCGTTGGTGTACAGCCACGGTTCCAATCCTAGCAAAGAATTTTGCTCTGCAATAAACCAATTAATTTTTGCATACTAATTGGTGTGCTGCATTGCCGATTTGAACTAAATTCTCCATTTCCCCCTTTCGGGAATGGAATGTGCTTGAAAGAGTCATGTTACAGGGAACTTTCTCTTTGTGCTTGTTAGCAGGAAGAACAAAAAGAAACTTGCAGTGTTTCTTCTGACCTTAAATTATTGGCGATGAACTCGTGTGTTCTTGGGTTTCCCTTGCCTCTCCCTGGAAGTGGGGAACGCCGTTCGGTCTCATAACGGGAGGAAAGAGCACTCTCAGCTTCAGAACATTTTTAATTAGTGTCTCCTTCGTGCCGGAGGAAAGAACAAGGGTTACACTGATCACGCTCTTAAAGAAGATTATAATCCCAGCCGTGAAACAAGTTGCTTCTTCGAGATAAGGATCAATGAAAATGTTGTCCCCGGGAGCCAACGTTGGCGCCTGGACGCGAGGAACCCGAGCTGTACGATTTGTGCTAATACTGCAGGGGAATGGCAGTAAAAGCGGGATCGCGGTGAAATGAAATAACTCGTTGTTCCGGGTTCATTCTGATTGGCACCGAGACACCCTGGTGATGATCGTGTGGCTCCCGGCTCAGTGATCGGCAGGCCTGATGTGGTTTGCGGGGCATAGCCAACGGAGCTGTTTGGCGTTCACCGAGGGGTCGCGCACCAGCTTGGAAGCATGAGGACAGGCAATTTCCCTGGTGTTTTGGTTTCAGTCACGCAGCTCTGCTCAAAGAAAAAGTGTTTGATAGAGGCTTTAAAAAAACCAACCCTACAACAACGGTCTTATGGGAAACACATGTGTGTTCTGCACATTAGCACATGCCATTATGCTGATTAGAGCGCAGCTCTTGGGTTGGGTTTTGCTTGTGATATTTGTGCAAATGACGAGGGTATCAAATAGAGCTGGCTTTTGTTTACTGCCCTGAAGAGAGACCGAGAGAGAGAGAGTGAGAGAGAGAGAGTGTGCACTTAAAATGACCTTATTACACACATCGGGAGGATATCTATGAAGCTTTCCATGGAACTGTATGAAATTAAGTATTAGGGGAAAAAAATCAAGAATCAAGCTACTGGTTTGGATTAGTTTCTTCTCACCTACCCCTCTATTGGATTATACAGTTCCTCAGTATTAAAGCTACATAGACTGACCAAAGGTTCAGGGGGGTGACTCCATCACACCTTTTTGCATGACCAGCCGTAAGAAAGTGAATGCAATGGATTTCAGGGAAACTTTCCATATGAACTAAAGAAATTATCTAGGTGTTTCCTCCCCATCCAGCCTCCCTCCCCTTTGCTGTAAAACCCTAGCGGTTTCTCCATTAATGGACAGAAACTAGAAAAATCATTTTAATGTGGGATATGTACTTGGAAATACTTGTGGAACTACTTGGAAATGTGGTACATAGACAACACGACAAGAAAGGACTGAGGAAATTTTCTCCTTAAACCCAAGACCATAAGTAGAATCATAGCATCATAGAACAGGAAGGGAACTCAAGAGGTCATCAAGTCCAGTCCCCTGCCCTCATGGCAGGACCAAGCACCATCTAGATCATCCCTGATAGATGTCTGTCCAACTTGCTTTTAAATATCTCCAGGGATGGAGATTCCAGAACCTCCCTAGGCAATTTATCCCAGTGTTTAACCACCCTGACAGGTAGGAAACTTTTCCTAATGTGCAACCTAAACCTCCCTTGCTGTCATTTAAGCCCATTGCTTCTTGTCCTGTCAGAGGCCAAGAAGAACAATTTCCCCCTCTTCTCCTTATAACACCCTTTTAGATACCTGAAAACCACCTTCATGTCCGGTCTCAATCTCCTCTTTTCCAAACTAAACAAGCCCAATTCCTTCAGCCTTCCCTCACAGCTAATGTTTTCCAGGCCTTTAATCATTCTTGTTGCTCTTCTCAGGACCTTCTCCAATTTCTCCACATCTCTCTTGAAATGTGGTGCCCAGAACTGGACACAATCCTCCAGCTGAGGCCTAACCAGCGCAGAGTAGAGTGGAAGAATGACTTCTCGTGTCTTGCTCACAACACTCCTGTTAATGCATCCCAGAAGCATGTTTCCTTTTTTTGCAACAGTGTCACACTGTTGATTCACATTTAGCTTGTGGTCCACTATGACCCCTAGTTCCCTTTCTGCAGGACTCCTTCCTAGACAGTCACTTCCCATTCTGTCTGTGTGAATTAAGTACATTTGAAATTAACAACACTATAAAATGACTGAATCCTTAATATTTATCCTCATCTAAGCATTACAGCACCCGAGTCAGATGTATGGGGGTGAGCAGAAGGCGTTTAACTCCCTGAGGCTTTTTTAAAAGAAATATTTTAAATGGACACCACCAAGGTCTTTTTTATAATATTTAATTTTTAGAAAGCTAGGTACAAAACCATACAGCTGTCCCTCCTTCCCTTTGCCTGCGTGCTGGTTTATTATTGTAGGGTTACTCACACATGCCAGCTGGTATCCAGTTTTAGAATTTTATTCCTTAGAAAAATAAATATTGAAGTGTTTAGTTTGGGGGGAAAATATGCAAAGAATGGGATCGTCTTTTGCAAACCAGTACAGAAGAGCCGCAGTAAGCCAAATGGCAAAACCTCAGACAAGAAATGGAAAGCCGCCCGGATCTGAATGGCTGGGGTTCACTAGCTCTTCTGTTTGTTTGGGGGGTACAGACCCCGGATCAGTGAGGTTATATAGGGATTCGGCAGCAAGGGAGCCATGCCACCTTTGTAACACCAGCTGTGTGGAGCAAGAATCCCCTTGTCTGGGCTGCCTGTGGGGTTTGAATCCAGGGCTGTCAGGATCCAAACAAAGGCCTCTTCTGCCTGCTTGAAGGAGTAACTCCACCAGCTGTCAGCTGTCATGGGGCCTTCTCCTCATCGGTGGATTTAAGAAAGCAACCCATGCCGTGGTAGGCCAGGTCATGGGAGTGAAAGTAAATGTGGCTGTGGGTTCTGTGGTCTGTGGGTTGGCTGAATTTGGCACTGGCCAGCCCCAGGAAGAGTAGGGCCTCCTGGCTCCACATGCTCCACAACTCAACGGGCCTGCCTCCTGACAGGCGTGAGGAGAGGCGGCTAAGACTCCTCTGGGGTGAGAGTTGGGGGTTGATTTCTTTACCCTCCAGGCACCAGGGTGGGCCCCAGAAGAAGCTTTTCTAGCCAGGGCTGCGCAAACGGGACTGAGAGAAGGAGAAGGCAGAACAGGCCCTGCCCTGGCTTGCAGAAAGACGAGGCTCTCTTGTGGTAAAATGGGGCCGCAGGGCCGAAGCAGAGCAGTGGCTGCAAGGAGGCACAGAAAAGGAAGGAGGCACCGTCACAGAAGTAGAGAGAAAAACAAGCTGCCTGAAAGGCACAGAAGCTGCAGCGGGAAATGCCCAGTCTTGATGACAAGGAAAGCAAACGAGTTTCCAATGGAACAAGGGCTCTCGGAGCCAGGTGATTCTGAGGGAATCTCTGCTTTGTATTTAAAAAAAGACAAGACGTGTCTCCCACTCAGGGTTGTGGAGAAAAGCTTGAACATGTGTCGCCCCGAGGTTCAAAACCAAAAGGGCACAAAGGCAGCTGTTGTTTAAAAAGAAAACCTCAGGAGTTTTATGTCACTCTTCCAGCTTTTAGAGGCCTGGCTCATGCCTGTTGAACCCTTGGACATGGTGGGATGTGCCTCAGCCACTGGGGATGTCTAGACTGCATCCCTCTGTTGGCAGAGGGATGCAGATAAGGCAGGTCGACATTGCAAATGAGGCAGGGATTTAAATATCCCGCGCCTAATTTGCATAAAAATGGCTGCCACGTTTTGCCGACTCAGCACTTTGTCGGCAAAAAGCAGCAGTCTAGAGGAGGATCTGTCGAGAAAGAAAGCCTTTTTCGACAGATCCTGTAAACCTCATTTGCAATGTCGACCTGCCTAATCTGCATCCCTCTGCCAACAGAGGGATGCAGTCTAGACATACCCATTGTGAGCAACAGGACTCCATCAGCAAAGAAGCCCAACAACACAGGCCACCTGGTACCCCGTGCACCCCTGTTGCTACTCGCTTTTGCAGCCTCCTCTCTTCTGTTCTAGGCCCATGTGCACCTCCTTTCCTTTTGGCACCTTCCAGGATCTCTTCTCTCTTTGCCTCTCCCTTTCAAGTCAAGCAGTCGTTCTTCTATTCTACTCTGTGTGGATTACGCCTCAACTGGAGGGCTGTGTCCAGTTCTGGGCACCACATTTCCGGAAAGATGTGGAGAAACTGGAGAAGGTACAAAGAAGAGCAACACAAATGATTAAATGTTTGGAAAACATGAGCTATGAGGGAAGGCTGAAAGAACTGGATTTGTTTTGTCTGGAAGGAAGACAGAGGGGGGACATGATAGAAGCTTTCAAGTACCTAAAACGTTGTTACAAGCAGGAGGGAGAAAAATTGTTCTCCTTGGCCTCTGAGGACAGGACAAGAAGCAATGGGCTTAAATTGCAACATAGGAGATTCAGGTTGGACATTAGGAAAACATTCCTATCTGTCAGGGTGGTGTAACACTGGAATAAATTGCCTAGGGAGGTTGTGGAATCTCCATCACTGGAGATATTGAAGAACAAGTTGGATAGACATCTATCAGGGATGATCTAGATGGTGCTTGGTCCTGCCGTGAGGGCAGGGGACTGGACTCGATGACCTCTCGAGGTCCCTCCCAGTTCTAGTGTTCTGTGACTCTGATTCCCTTTTCCCTTTGAGGCCCCTCTACTCTCGTCCATTTTGAGTTCAGTATCCCTCTGCTTCTGTCGAAGGTCCCCCACTTCCTCATATCCCATCTTCCAAAGGCCTCTGTGCCCCTTGAGGCACTGACCAAGCCCAAAGATCCCCTGCCTGGCGTGGGCTGAAGAGAGAAACCAATGGCTCCGATGAAAATGCCAAGCCCTGGAATTTTGGCAGCATGTCCTTGAAAATGGGAGGCCTGACTCTACAAAGCACAGCTAGGTCCTGGCAGCCCACTCATCCCCGTTGGCCTATTATCTGACCAGCTGGAGGACAATGCCAGAACCGTGTCTTCCCCTCCCACTCACTGTTGTGCAAAAGAGCTTCATTTCATTTGTGGAACGCCGTTTGCTGACCGAGAGGGAAGGGGGAAAGAATGGGTTTTGTCACTTCTGTGCTAAACCTATTGTCTCCTTCCCCAAAGCAATCATCTGTAGCTATTAAAATGGCACGTCCCCAGCATTGCATAGCATTTCTCCTAATCGGTGTGCATCGCCAAGTCAGCTCCCAGATTGCATTCATTCTTCTTGGGAAAGCTTTTCCTGCGCAGTCAGAATTTTGCTAAGCAGTTGCATTTGCTCACATTGGCATCGTGTTCAGCAAGGCTGAAGGACAGTCAAGAACAGAAGAGTGACTATGACCTCTTAGGATGACTAGAAAATCAGAGGCCTCAGTCAGTTACTACATCTTTCAGGCTATTGGAAGAGACACTGGCTATATATTTTCTTCTGCAATTCTTAAGGAATAACGTTAAGTAAGAAAAGTACAAAGCAGACAGCTCATTTAAGTGGCGTGAATCTGGCGGTCCATCCTTCTCACCACCCTGGGCATTTTGATCTGCCTGAAAGTTGCATGAAAAGAGAAGGAGATGACCCATGTTGAGTGGGGGGAAAAGATGTAGAGGAAATCCGAGAGGGGGGACTCAAGGAGAATGGAACTGAATGGACCTACGAAGGATAACTGAAAGAATTGGGCTTGTTTAGATTGGAAAGGAGAAGACTAAGAGGAGATATGATAGCAGCTTTCAAGTATCTAAAAGGGTGTCACAAGGAAGAGGGAGAAAACTTGTTCATCTTCGCCTCTGAGGATAGAACAAGAAGCAATGGGCTTAAACTGCAGCAAGGGAGGTTTAGGTTGGACATTAGAAAAATGTTCCTAACTGTCAGGGTGGTTAAACACTGGGATAAATTGCCTAGGGGAGGTTGTAGAATCTCCATCTCTGGAGATCTTTAAGAGCAGGTTAGACAGACACCTGTCAGGGATGGTCTAGATGGTGCTTGGTCCTGCCGTGAGGGCAGGGGACTGGACTCGATGACCTCTCGAGGTCCCTTCCAGTTCTAGTGTTCTATGAGTCTATGAATACTCTTCTCCACATCCATCCAGAACTTTGGGGATCTGGATCCAAACTTCCAGACCTCTCGCTAAAGCGACATCTCTATTTGGAGCGGGCAGCGTATGCTAGCACTGTTCAAGATAACACGCTACAAGCAGACGCGGCGGGCGCACGGGCAGGAGGTTGCACGCTGCCCTGAGTCCGAGACACGAGGCATCTCATCTCTCCTGCCATTCACATCGGCATGGCTACGCTGCTGTTGTGAGCGGCTCGTACGTTCCGAGCGAGCTCGGGGATGTCTGCGTGAGGCAGAACTGACAGATCCAGCCTGAAGGGGAGATGCACCCTTTGGAGAGCTGAACTGGCATTCCATGTAGGCCTGCAATAGGGAGGGCAAAAGGGGTAACAGACCTGGGGCCTGGCAATTCAAAAGGCCTGGGATTCCTGGCCAGCGCTGCTGTTACTATGGCAACAGTGGTGGCAGGAGCCCCCGGCCCTTTAAATCTCCGCCGGAGTGCCACACCACATACTCAAGGTGGCTCTGAGGGCTGGTGGGGGGGGCGCCACACTCCGGGTAGTGCTGAGGGCCGGAGGGGTTGGCAGTGGGCTCCATGCAGTGCGGAGGGACCATGGACCCCCTGCAGCTTCTCAAAGCTCTGCCCCTTTTGGGACCATGGACCCCCTGCACACACACCTTGCCCAGAGGCCCTTGGCAGCTGTCGGTGCCTCTAAGAACACTGGTGACATTCACACTGAGACCCAATGGATTTGGGGTAAATTTCACCCCTCTGCAGAAAATCAGCACAATCCTATGTGAAGTATATAGGCCCAGGGGAGAATCCCTTCAAATACTTGGAGGGCCATCTGCTGGCACTCACCATGTTCCTTCCACATGTGAAACTCTGCCAGGATCCAACCAAAAGCCACCGCATGGAGATATTTGTAGCTAGGCTTTGCCCGGTGTATCTATTCCGTACAATTTGTTCTTTGAACCCCATCACGCCCAGGGTGGTTTTCTTTTTTCACATTATGATTTCTGTGCAAAGAGGAAAAGACAACGCACTTTGCACAGGATAAAGCTTACGTACATCCTGATGGGCTTTATTGGTTCGTATTCCTTAGACTTGTCCATTGCAGAGGGGGGCAATGGATTCTGTGTAAATTTCATAACTGGGACCCAGCTTTGTAACAAAGCCTATCCCATTCTTCGATCCCCCAACCTGCCTCTTGCCACGGATGTGGTTTTCTCCATGCACATGCATGGTAATAAAAATACCCTCTGTTGCGATCGTGCGACACTTCTGATCCGGCCGGCATTAAGGCTTTGACAGTGACGTGCAGGAGCAGGGGTAATTCAACGGCTCTGAAGAAGGCAATTCGGAGACATCACCCTCCATCAATGCACCTTGTGAACATGGACGTAAAAGGTGTCATGCGGCATTGCTGGCACAGAATCATCCCTCCGTAAGATATTAATAAGGACGCATTTTTAATTTTACACCCAGGAAGAGCGTACTGAGCTCACAAAACGGGAAAAAATGGATCTATATGTCTTACATGCCTTTCAAGACAAATGACACGGGCTTATTTATGACATCAATTTATTTTTCGCTTTGCAATTACGTAAAAATAGCAATAACCCGGCCAGAGAGATGATGCGATGGGTCCAGGCACTGAATTATTCATCGCCCTTCAGCTGTTGCCTTCGCATCAGCTGTGCATTGCATAAATCACGAGGGATCTTTCCAGCCACGACCGCTCTAACCTCCAATCGGATGGCTGTCTGTGATGAAGAGGAGAAAGCTACTGCATTGAACTGGGCCTTTCCAACGCACAGCGTTTTGTGTAAAGGACAGGCAGCGGGTATGATCGTTCCGATGTATTACAGTCGGGGGAAGCCTACGTATAGTTCATCAGCACGCTATACTGAGTATCTCATATGGCGCATTTGTCCGCATTGTGGTTTCTCGTGAGAGCATGATGTACGAAGCTCTTCGTACGGCGCAGGGAGGTTTGCCTTTAGATGGCATTGCCTGCGTTTGGCAGTTTATATAATCCTCGTCACTTTCCAGACCCCAGGCTCGATCCCACATCCTGAAATGGCTCTTGGCTGAAGTGGGAACAGGGACTGCTCAGGGTCATGCAGGACTCCCGAGCCCCGGACGAACCCTTGACACCTGAATCTGTGGGAAACATGTTGCCCTCATTGGACAGTGGAGGCTGCCCTAGAAACTCAGAGCCCTGAGCCTGCATTTCCTTAGGGTTTCATAACTGAGCTGAGAGCAGACCTCAGGCCTCAATTGTAGCCAGGACTTGCCAGGGATAAGTCCCAGCACCTCTAGGTTTGGCAGTGTGTCGTCCCAGCACCTCTAGGTTTGGCAGTGCGTAGTACTGCACCTCTAGGTTTGGCAGTGTGTCGTCCCAGCACCTCTAGGTTTGGCAGTGCGTAGTACTGCACCTCTAGGTTTGGCAGTGCATAGTACTGCACCTCTAGGTTTGGCAGTGTGTCGTCCCAGCACCTCTAGGTTTGGCAGTGCATAGTACTGCACCTCTAGGTTTGGCAGTGCATAGTACTGCACCTCTAGGTTAGACAGTGCGTAGTACTGCACCTCTAGGTTTGGCAGTGCGTAGTCCCGGCACCTCTAGGTTTGGGGACCCACTTTGCACCCTGCTGGCAAGGAGACGTGGGTAGCCCTCTCAGCCAGCAGCCCTCTCTTTCCAAAGCCTGTTGGGGGCTCTCAGCATCTGTTTTAATTTCCTAACTGCAGACCAGCAAACTGACAGCTGCCAAGAAATTCTGCCGCACACAGCGGTGCTCCTGGTCCATAGCGTGAGCAATCATATTCCTGACTTCCTGCATCAGTGGCTCTCTCCTGACACATGTGTGTTCCTCTGCTACCTTGTGGCAGTCAGGGATCAGAGCGCCCTGTGTCAGGCGCTGTACAAACAGAACAAAAAAGAATTTCCTGCAGAAGCAGAGGATGTAGAAGCCATAGGAGGCCGTAGGAGGCCAACCAGCAGCAGAAAAAGCAAGGGAGAATCGCTGGAAGTCTCCATTATAGGGCAGCTGTGCGATTTCTGGGGTGCCTAGGACTAACACAGCTGCCAAACATGGTTTTGTAAAATGTGAAGTAAGTCTCCATCTGCTATGCTTTATGTTTTTCTGTGTCTCACTTTGAGCACCTCAGAAAAGTTAATGGATTTATTATCACATCACCCCAGGAAAGACAGCAATGGTTTTATCCTCATTTTTTTACAGCTGGGGAAACTGAGGCTCAGAGGAATTAACAGACTTGCTCAAGGAACCTAAGAACTTAACATAAGAGCAGCCATACTGGGTCAGACCAAAGGCCCACCTAGCCCAGTATCCTGTCCTGACAGTGGCCAATGCCAGGTGCTCCAGAGGGAATCAACAGAAGAGGTAACCATCAAGTGATCCTTTCCCTGTCACCCATTCCCAGCCTGACAGACAGAGGCTAGGGACACCATTCCTACCCATCCTGGCTAATAGTCATTGATGGACCTATATTCCATGAATATGTCTAGTTCATTTTTGAACCCTGTTAAAGACCTGGTCTTCACAACATCCTCTGGCAAGGAGTTCCACAGGTTAACTGTGCATTGCATGAAGAAAGACTTCCTTTTGTTTGTTTTAATCCTGCTACCTGTTAATTTAGTTTGGTGACCTCTAGTTCTTGTGTTATGGGAGCAAGTAAATAAGTTTTCCTTATTCACCTTCTCCACACCAGTCATGATTCTATAGACCTCTATCACATCCCCCCCTTAGTCTTCTCTCTTCTAAGATGAGAAGTCCAAGTCTTTTTAATCTCTCTTCATATGGGACCCATTCCAAACCCATCATTTTTGTTGCCCTTTTCTGAACTTTTTCCAATGCCAAGATCTCTTTTGAGATGAGGCGTCCACATCTGTACGCAGTATTCATAATGTGGGGCATGCCATGGATTTACAGAGGCAATATGAAGTTCACCGTCTTATTCTCTATCCCTCTTTTAATGATTCCTAACATTGTTTGCTTTTTTGACTGCCGCTGCATTGTGGCTAGTAGGGATGTGAGATATCGGGTAATTGAATAGTCATGTAACCACATGAATTCTTATCCGCTACACGACTATTCGAAGTCCCCAGGCGGGGCTGGCAGCCAGTGTGGGAGACACCCAGGGAGTCAAATTGAATCCAGCTCTCCTAGGTGCCACTCCAACGCATGGACACCAGTGGGAATACTCATGTGCGTAAGTATGTGTAGGACCGGGGCCCAGGGCATTACCATGTTGGATGAAATTAATATTCGCACGGAATTTCTGCAGGAATGGCTGGTTCCATGTAGCTGTCCCATTACTATCAGTTTTATGAAAGCTATATATTGTGTAAATGCAGGCATAAATACAGACCACAAAATATTTGGAGCAGAGGCACAAAGGACATCCAGTCACCAAACTAAAATTATAGGAAAATTGCTTCTGCTACCCCCTATTTCTGCCTTTTCTTGTGGTTTGTTCATGTTAAATAAATAAAAAAGAGGATAATGTGCTCTCGTGACATGTCTGTTAAAAATACCATGGAGCTTCATTTACAAACATTTTGGTGCCATCAAAATTCTTCTCCATTTTCATGAATCCCTGCAATCTAGTGTCTCTGCTAGCTCAGAAATGTGATTAACTGTCATGTGAAATTGACAACGCTAATTGTGGGCTGAAGAGGTGTTCGTTGCGCAGAGCGGTGAATTATTTCATGCAAAAGATTAGAAAATGATGTTGAGGGAGGAAAAAAAATCCGCTGATGTTTGCCTTTGGCATATGCATTCAGAGATGCGGGGGGTGCTCGGTAGAACGAGGCGAGAAAAAAATCCCATGGCAAAGGAAAACAATTTTGTAAATATTTTCCACAGGAAATTTCAACTTTGCATCAAAAACATGCGACCCCAAAATGCTTGGCCAAAAACTGAAAACTTTTCCTTTTTTCTTTTCGTTTCAAAGAGTTGATTTTTTTTCACCCCCAGAAAGCAGAAACTTTTAATGGATTTGACAGAAGTTTTCTGTTTACTAGTCTTAGTGCTAAGTGCTTCTGTAAATCACATCAGTTACATATAAGAGCCTATGTATGAATTTGGGAGTCTAACTTTACGCCACCTTTTTTTTGGAAATGATGACTTTGTCTCTTAAAAATTATAATGCAGAAATTCCAGACTGGAGTCTGATTTACAGCATATTTTTGTCTACAGATACTAGAATGGAATCTTGAATGGATTATTCTTGCGTGGATTAATCTTGAGTGGATTTAGGTTCTGTGATGGCTACTGACCAATGCCAAAATAAGTTTGCTAAAATTATTGGAAGATATTGATCAATGGATTTATGCATGTGATTAATAGTTGATATTGCACATGATTACATGTGGAGGGATCCTGTTTGATAATATACCCAAGCCTATTATTATTATGTAATCCTTATTTTTAAATCTCCCACCTTTCAGGGAAAAGAATAAATGATTTTTAAAAGCCCAATGACTCCACTTACAACAAGGGGCTTGGGGTCATCCAGAGAATGCGTTGAGGTTAAAGAGAATAAGTAGCAGTGCAAAGAGATTTGTTCATTGCTACCGTGACTACATGAGGTGCGTTATCTGTGGAACCGTGCAGGTGGTGCAATTTACCAATCAGCCTGCTTGCTTTAGCCACTTCCTGTCACATGTCTGCCCTGGGGTGTGCTGGTTTTGAAGACTGAGCTGCATGGGAGCATTTGAGACACGCTGGTTCCCGAGGAAAACCTTTGAATGATGTCACACTATTGCAGGTCAGGTTGCTTTTCCCCTCTGTCCCTTGCGGCAATGAACTCAGACAAGGGACCAGCGCGATCTGACTTCCTGTACATCGCGGGGCACAGAACCTCGCCTGCTCGCTCTTGTAACAGACTCACAACCTCTGGCTGAGTGACTGAAATCCTCAACTCATGACCCCGGGGCTTCAGGTTACAGAGAATCCACCACTGACGCTATTGGAAACCGGCAAGTGACCCAGGCTCCGTGCTGCAGAGGAAAGTGAAAACCCGCCCCCCCCCGGGTCTCTCTCAATCTGACACTGGGGAAAGTTCCTTCCCGGCCCCAAATGTAGTGGCCAGTCAGAGGGTGAGCATGTGGGCCCGACCCCCAGCCAGACCCCTGGGAATGAATTCCCTGGAGTAACTCAGAGCCGATCACAAACCGGTGTCCTCTCCCCAGCCATGGGAGATGTTTGCTACTAGCTGCTGAAGGACACGAGATCAGTACAGGTTGAACCTCTGTGGTCCAGGACTCTCTCCTTTTGCAACCTCCATGGCCCAGCAGAACCACGGATGTTGCTGGGCCAGAAAGCCCCAGCACAGAGGTTGCCAGTGGCTGGGCGTGGAGCCAGCTGGCAGGGCCAGCAGGAAGCCAGTGGGGGTTGCAGAACCCACAGGGCAGAAGGACTGCAGAGTCCACAGCTGGCGGGGCCACAAATGCCCACAGGGCCACTTCTGGAGCTCCCAGGGCTGATGGGGCTGCCGTAGCTCGTGGGGCCCGCACGGCTGCCACAGCTGGGGGGCTGAGGGCAATGGTGCCAGGTAGCTGGGGAAGGGGCAAGCCCAAAGGAGAGGATGGCACACACACACACACACACACCCCGACTTTCTCTGGTCTGGAAAACTCCCTTGTCCTGGGCTGGTCAGGCCCCGAGGAGCTGGACCCAGGAAGTCCAACCTGTACTAACAACGATGAGAAAATAGTAAAGAAAACAATGCCACGAACGATGTTGCCCAAAAAAAGAGGCTAAGATGGTACAAGAATCTGATTTCAATTAGGTTTAAAAACATCCTGCAGTGTGGTCTACTGTTCTGGTTTAATTGTCCATACCCAGATATAGAGATCAGAGGGAAACGTTTCCTGCTGTTCCTCCCCCCTTTAACATCTCAGAGATGAGAAAACATCCCCCAGCAGGGAACTGGCCCCTGTCCTCTGAAGACATTTGGGGTTTAAATTTGAGTCCCCAGAGTCAGAACGTTGACTATTTAACCTGCAAAAGTCAGACCTGGACCTCCATTAGAGCCAACTCAAAAGTGTCGGATTTGACGGCTGATTTCTTTAGGCATATTGCTTTGTACTATATTTCTCCCCTGTTCTGCTCTGTTTTGAATCTTGTTGGCAGCAAGAAATAGTTTCCTGGAGTACAGGCCACATTAATGATATCACAAAGGGTGTGTATATATTATTTAAAATGTCACATTCTGTAGTATCTCTCTAGCGAGCTAGCACAGCTTGTTTGTAAGTCTTAAATGTGAGGGGAATTCCAGCAATTTTTATATTTAAATAACATGGTGCAATGTGTGAGTTTGTTTTATATTGGATATAAACAAATCTAACCTATTAAAAATACAAAAAAATGAGGGAACCTTTTATAATCACCTTGTGGTCTTTATTCTGGAAAAACACCTTTCGGGGGCAGAATAAGGACTGGATTCAGAGATTTCTCGGGTGTAATTGTATACCCTCTGCATGCATAGTTTTAGATTTCTTTTGCTAATATGCTCACACACACAAACACACACACACTCAGTAGCTGTCTATTAATACATATTTGTATAAAGATGATCTGTTGTTGAAAGGTTTATTGTTTTGGCTTTTAAAAAAAATAGTTCACATTTGAAAATTTTTCAAACTGTGTAGCAACTGATTATTTTGCTCTGAACTCAGGGGTTCCAAGAAGAGGAAGGAAGCAACAGACAGACTGGAGAGGGCCTACATGTGTTGCAGCAGGTGGTACCAGGTTAGGGAGGAAATGTTGCCCGCAGTCTAGATCTGTTCATGGAGTATTTTGTGTAGGAAAAATTGCCCCTAAGTTTGGCCACCAAATTCAGAACGGGGCCATCCAAACCCCACCACATCTAGTTGTGCTTAGAACATCAGAAAGTGCTAATTTTATGCCGGTTCTGTTTGGTTGGCTTAGCCCTTGTTAAGGAAGGAATGATCGTTTTGCTAAATCGGGCACATGCCTGGGCCATCAATGCCTTCAGGGATATCTACAGTGAAATCTGAGGTGTGTTACAACACGTGGATTAAAAATTAGGAATCCAGTGGCACTTTAAAGACCAACCATTTATTTGGGCATAAGTTTTCATGGGCTGGAGCTCACTTCGTCAGATGCATCTGAGAAGAATGACTTCCGGCGCCTTGCTCGCCACGCTCCCGTTAATGCATCCCAGAAGCATGTTGGCTTTTTTTGCCACAGTGTCACACGGTTGACTCTCATTTAGCTGGGGGTCCATTCTGAACCCTAGTTCAGATATGTCAGATCTTCGTCCTGGTATTTGGTGAAGTCAACCCGAGGCTGGTCGGTGTTAATTAAACATCTGCTCTTTTGCCAAAGTGATTGTTTCCCATCTGTAGGATACAGCGTTAGGACTTGGCTAACAAAGAGTTCATGACGCGACTCCCTCTTTTCCTTCCATTTTAATTACAAGCCGACGTGAATTTGAGATCACAGAGACTTGACATAAAAATGAATGAGGAGGGTCACATGCCTGTCCTCTGGCAAACGCAAGGTTGTTCGATACAGTCTATTTTTCAGATGACCGGGGTAATGGGGTTTCCACCATTTCCCTTGCGAGTCAATTTCACAGAAAAAGAGATCTTCGTGTGCACTTCTCTGGTGGCTTTTGTAAGTCACTGATGGATCCTGGCTGTGTAACCCACTTTGGAGCTAGTTGAGCCAGCTGTTGTGTAATGAAGCAAGGGCCAATTTTGAGGATGGATTGAGGGTGGGCTTCAAATAACAAAAGAATAAATTGGATGCCAGTAAAGAGACATTGTTCCTTCCCTTGGCTATGAAAAACTGTGTTCACCCCTACTGGTTAGTCTCAGATGAACCCAACAGGACAAATTCTACTTAGTTACGCCCTTGGTAAATTCAGAGCAACTCCCCTGACATCTATTGAGCTACCCTGGATTTACTCCAATGTAAATGAAATCCCAGTGCATGATTTGTGTGGTCCTATTGCTGCTGCTGCAGCGTGTAAGCATCTGCCAGATGTTTTACGAAAGGATCTGCTTCTCAAGTCAAAAGTTTGCAAAATGCAGTAACTTTTTGGACAAATGGACAGTTGTTTGGAATGGGCAATGCATGGCCAACAAACTCAGCTCCCACCTTTCATGGGGACTCTCGCGCTAGCGTTAACTGTAAGGGTGCATCTATACTGCACCCGTAGGTCGAAATAAGATACGCAGTTTCAGCTACGCAAATTGCACATCTGATTTTGATCTCATTTTGAAATAGCTTAGTTCGAAATTGAGCGCTGTCTACACAGAGCCAAATTTTGAAATAAAGTGCTATTCCAAAATGTCCCTTAACCCTCATGGAATGAGGGTTAGAGGGACGCCAGAATAGCGCGCCCGTTATTTCAAAATCTATTTCAAAATAACAGGCACATTTAAAGATGCAGAATAGCTATTACGGGATACTTCCAGAAAAGACATCCAAAAATAGTGCCGCTGTCTAGATGTAGCCTAAAAGACACATGATTGTGCACGGAGAACCCAGGGCAGTTATACTGATATTGTGATGGACTTCCCCCAGGTCCAGCAGCTGGGTTGCAGGTGGGTGTGGTTTGAGAAAGGGGATGGGATCTGGAGGTTGAAACAAAGAGTTCTTGTTTTATGGGTCGTGTGGCCAGTTGCCATCTCTAAGGCCTGGTCTACACTAGACCAGGAAGGTCGGCTTAAGGTACGTAACTCCATCTACATAAACTGCATTGCTGGAGCCGGCTTACCTTAAGGTGAGCCTTGAGGGCGTCCACACAGCGTGGGTGAAGGGGGGGGGCAACAGGGGCATTTGCTCCTTGCAGAAGAAGAAGTACGAGACGACGGCAGGAGCTGCCCTCAGTGTTCGATTTAGCGGGTCTATTCTAGACCTTCTAAATCAAACACCAGAAGATTGACCTCTGGCATGTTGATCTCCCAGGAAGTTTAGATGTGTCCTAAGAGGGTCGGTATGTGAGGATTCTGGCTGTGTTAGGTAACATGGCCTTGGCTCATTTTTCCAGATACTCGTTACACTCCTCTGATTTAACAGCATATGTCCAGTTACCAAGGTCAGTGTAGAACGCATCAAACTCTTTCTCCATTAATACCAAGTCTATTTCAAGAAAGGGCTGCTTCTAAGGTTTAGATTTGACTTTCTTAATGTAACATTTGTTTGTGTGGCCTTCACACCAGCTATTATATATAAAATATCTACAGCACAAAGACAAGGTGAGGTAATACTGTTTATTGGACCAACTTCTGCTGATGGAAGGTACAAGCTTTCGAGCGACACAGAGATCTCCTTCAGGTCTGATTGCCCCAATCAAAGATATCACGTCACCCACCTTCTTTCGCTCACCTTCTGGGACCCACATGGCTTCCACAACACTGTAAGATACCGACATATTTCACACAAAACATTGAGGAAAAGCTCTGATGGACTGCACATTCTGTGCTCCCCTTTTCGGAGGGGCGTCTCTTGCTCACTATTTTGGGGAGTTGCCCATCTAGCAGAGAGGAAAGTTCAAAATGAGACTGTACTCACAGTGTTTTGGTGCCAGCCACGCGGAGAACAGACTGTGATTTCTTTGAAGACATTACTCTGATTTTTCTTGATCTGTAGGGAACCACCTCCTCAACCCCCACACAAATTGATCCAACGAGGCACATCTGTGCACACAATTAATCTCCTTCCCATATTTGATGTTCTCCATTACTAGCCATAGGACTCACACTATGATTCAAATGTTAATCAACTAATATCTGAAAATTAGGCCTGTGTCTACTACATGAACAGCGACAGACAATCCATCATCCACTGGAGTGAACAAACGAAATTTGCCTTGATATCTTGCACCCTCGTTCTCTTTCATCAGGGGGAGCTGCAATGCTTTGAAGACATTATACAGTCTCGTCAATGGGCAGTCATTGAAGATTAGCCACCTGTGAGGGGAGGGGCAGATGTGTGGGGGCAAAGCAGAGATTCTAGTTTACCCAGGCACACCAACCGGCTTTCAATTACTGTGAATTCTGGATATTCTGGAGAGAGGAGGTCGTGGAAATCAATCAGCCCGAAGGGCTAAACCTGTAACATACATGCCCCAGGCAACAATCCAACTCAGGTGCCAGAGGTAAAATGCAAATGTTTCAATTGCCGCACATACCATACCTGCATATTACAGACTGAACCTCTCTAGTCCGGCAATATCCGTGATCTGGAATGATTTCAGTGAGATGGATGTCCATTTATCATGGGTGCGGCCAAGTTTCCTGTAGTCCCATAAAGTTTGTTTACAGCCTCCAGTCTTGGCGCTCAGTGTTCTGTGCTGTTCTTTGGCTCTAATTTAACCTCTAAATGTCTTTAACAGCCCAGTAAACAGTGGAAGTGTTGGTAATGCTGCTAGATAATATTGACCTCCCATGGTCCGGCAAATTCCCTGGTCCTGAGGGTGCCGGATTAGAGAAGTTCAACCTGTAGCAGAATGCTTCCCAATCTGCTCCGATACAAAGGGTCCAGAGTCTCCTTCATTATTAAGTCCTCTCTCAATGTTGCTTAGTAGAGGATGAGACATCGTTTCGAAGGCAAAGCGCTGCCGGCAGCCATCCCAAGGCCAAGTACCTTTAACAAAAAACAACAACAACAAAAAAGGATTGAAACACACAGTTATTTGTTCCTAGGAGTCAGCAGAGCAATCTGATTGTGGCGTCTGATTGTGGTGTCCGATTGTGACCGTGGCTGACTGTGATGCCCTCCTGACAGGCGCCTTTCTTCTCTTACGTCAATTTCCATGTCATGAAACAGAAAGAGGGGGAAGAGGAGAAAGCCCAGCTGCAAGGCAGGGCGCGGGGCGGGGCTGCGCTTCAGGCAACACAAGGACGTGAGGATGTCACCAAAGGGATATGCATTGGATTGGTTCCATTGCAAACTCTCCATTCTCCAACTCCCATCAGAATCACTAGCCAGACTCTCATTGACATTAACGAGCAGGGACTGGGCCCAGTGCCAACATAATTTCCAGGTATTGAAAGGAGCTGGCAAACAGAGCTGGCTGAAATTCGTCACGTTCTGCAGGAGACTGCTCGAAAGGCCGTGGACAACTAACACCACTTTAGACACAGGACTCCTCCTGGTGTGAACCCCTTATACTTCACCTATTCCTCTTGGACTTAGCTTGGACACTCCGGTTGCCTTCTCCAGACCACAGGAAGAGCTTGGTGAAGCTTGAAAGGTGCAACTTCCATCAGGCCAATCATAGATAACACCTCACCCACCTTCTCTCGCTCATGTCTTAGAACCAACATGGCTACAGCAACACCGCGAACAGAGGCAGATAGGTATTTATGTCCCATATCTCCCACTGGAATTCTAAACACCTTTGGGAATCCAGGGCTTGGCCTCTACCTAATAATACTTCTACTTCAAAAGATAGCTTTGAATATGGAAAAGTTATTTACTTGTTTCCATAATATAAGAACTAGAGGTCACCCAATGAAATTAATAGGCAGGAGGTTAAAAACAAACAAAAGGAAGTTTTTCTTCACAGAACACACCGTCAACCTGTGGAACTCCTTGCCAGAGGATATGGTGAAGACTAGGACTTATAACAGGGTTCAAAAAAAGCTAGATAAGTTCATGGAGATGGGTAGGAATGGTGTTCCTAGCCTCTGTGTTTGGAATTGGACAACAGGAGAAGGATCACGTGATGATTCACCGTTGCATTCACTCCCTCTGGCATTGGCCACTGTCGGCAGACAGGATACTGGGCTAGATGGACCTTTGGTCTGACCCAGCATGGACGTTCTTATGTTCTTATGTGAGGGTTTATATACTAAAGACAGATGCACACGAGCCCGGATTAGTGAAGCTTTGACTTCTATTGATTTCAATGGAAGTTGGGAATCTAAATACCTTTGGATATCTGGCCCGTAGCTACTATGGTATTAGAGCCATGTACGCATATTAGATAAATCCCAATTAAATAAAAAGGCAGATTTTTTCTACTGTCACCTTGGGCCAAACAGGTTATTACTTAGAAACAACTGGTCCTCCAAAAACGGAGGTTTTTTGGAGAAGTTGGGTGAAAATACACCCTGTGATTCCAAAGCTGAAAACAGTTCATTTTGCTTTTTTTTAATATTACCTTTTAACTTGGAGTGCTTTCAGTCAATACATTCTGATTGGATTTGAGAGCTAATGCCCAGAACTGTAGTGATCAGGGAGGGCCGAGAATGACTGGAAATAAAACAAAAACATGCTTTAAAATATAGTTAATAGCTTTTATGTGCTCTCCATGTTTCCTGCTGAAGAGTTCTTGGTATCCACTGATAGGAGAGATGAACCATGAAAAAGCTAGATTTCAGTCAAAGTAATTCCATTAAGGCCTGAAATTACTTCGTGAAACATGAGTAAGGGAAATCATCTGCAGAAACACAACAGCTGGCCTCCATGACATCACTTGCAGGAATCAAAGGAAATGAGCTAATATGATATGCATAAAAAGCCTTTTTTGTTTGCTTGCTTATAAAGTTACAGTTTGCTTTCTGGATAGCAAAAGCAAAACAAAACCAAAAGCCTTGGCAAATTTGGCACTGATATGTTGCTCTTTTAGGTAAATCGTTTCCATTGATTGAAGCTGACAAGGAAATAAAATGCCTGAAATCTTTTCTGTGTGTTGTGCATGAAGAATTATTGTAGGAGCAATAGTACTGCATGCTTTTATCAAGTGTGCAGTAGCTAGGAACTCAGCAACCCAAGGGAAAAAAATATTATGATGCAACACTTAACATCTATAATATTGTCATTGTCATTTGGTTGCATGGCTTAATGTTATTAGATAACCTAGTAGTAACTAGTTCCCTTCATGGACATCGTGTTCATTGTCAATGGGCATTAAATAAACGGCAAGTAACAGCTTTTAGAGTCCACCGAGCAGAATAACAATATAAACTAGGAAATTCAGAGCAAAAGCAGGTCACCGTCTTTAGCTCATCCTGCTTTTAGGCCACAGCCCAGCTTTGGGAATAGTTAGGGGACTAGTCGGATGCGGGGAAGAATTGAAGCACTACAAATCTTCCCTCATGCACAGTGGGGTGGGCAAATTGGTTACAAGAGAGACCAGTTTTAAGATGTTGATTTAACTACCAGTGAGAAATAACTTACCAAATAAACTCGTTATGTGTGCGGCAGTGTCATTTTTGCATATTTTTGCTCTGCTCATCTTAGGCTATGTCTAGACTGCACTGCTTTTCCGGGATACCAGAGGTATCCCGGAAAAGCAATGCCGCATCCAAGGAACGTGTCCGCTTTTTCGGACAAATGTTCGAAAAAGCGGACGCGCTCTTTTGCCTTCCCAGTAAACCTCGTTTTACAAGGAACAAGGGATGTGTTGAAAGAGCACTTTTTTTTTCTGAAATTTGGCGCCGTGTAGACATGCCAAATTTCAGAAAAGCCTCTTTCAACAGTAAAGCGGGAAAAGAGACGCAATTTGCATACCACGAATTACGTTTCTTTTTCTGACTTACCATTGCAGTTTAGACCTAGCCTTTGAATCATAGAAAAATAGACTCCTAGGGCCAGAAGAGACCTCAGGAGGTCATCGAGTCCAGTCCCCTGCCCAAATAGCTCTTGAGCTATTAAAAAGGAAAATAAAAAATTCTTCCTAAGAGTTGGACTTGATAAACCACAGCTGCATCTTTCAAAGCAACGTTTGCTGTGAATTATGTAAATACCTATTAGTAGGAATTTTTAAACATAAAAATGTGCCTTAGATGCCATATAAAAAGTTAGGAAAACTAGTTTCTCCGTAATTTTGCAAAGTTAATTGTCATGGCATTTGGAAATGTGGGGAATGTTTTATTTCTAAATGTGAAAAGTGATTAGTACATATTATGGATAGTTGGCTTGTGAATTTTCTTGGAATCAGGTTTTCCTCCTTATACAGAATGACAGCACTGAAACATCCTAACAATGCCAGCCACTTTTTCTAAAACAAATATATACTCGTCTCGCTCACAAACCAAACCAAAACAAAAACCACAACCAAGCATATTTTGGTTTGTTCAGAGTGGGCGAAAGAATCTACTGATCTAATCACTTGACCCATATATTCCAACTTTCAAATTGAAGACATTTGTGTTATAAACTCCTTAAGAGCAACATTCATAATCAAAATCGTCCCTGCCCTTATTTTCATAAGTGGTGATTGCCACTACAATTCCTAAGTCCCTTCCTCACAGCATCTGGAATACATACATGAGCAAATGTATAATGAAAAAATATACTGGGCAGCAGAGCTGGTTCTGGGAGGATAAAAACGGCTACAAAGGTAGTCATGTGCTGGTACCGTACATGTGCGTTATGACAAGAACCAAGGTTTCCTTGCCCTTTTGGTGCAAGTATGCAGGAAATAGCTGAGCAGATATTAGAGGCAATTTTTAACAATGAATCACTTGCAATCCCAAGCTTTGCTGGGCTACCTAGTAGTAAGCCGGAGCTCATCTAGCATGTACATTTAATTCTAACTGCAGTCATTATATAGAACCTGTTGGTCCTATGTTCTGGTCAATATCAGTCCATGTAGGTGTTTGTGGGCACTGAAAGATGCCTGTTTACTTTTCTTTCACGGCTTCATTTGCACAATTGGTGGCTAGCTTCTTTGGGTCCCTGCCATGACTCCTACAATGCGATTGATCAGTGATTTAGGTGAGTGTCCCATGCGCATCATATAGTTCTCTGTGGGGGTCCCAGCAACTTGTGCAAAGACTGTAATTGCAGACAAGGTGCCAGGTTCTTTCAATCTTGCTACAAAGTGGATCCGCATCAAAAGGGTCTCTGAAATAAAGGGTGCACCATTTCGCTGTTACACCCAGCCTTGCTGGAGGGTTACTTTCCTCTTGACTTAGCTCTACAGGCAAAGAGATAAATAAAGTCTCAAGATTGGGATTTCTTTTAGAAGCCAATGGTCTTCTGACGGGGAGACAGAATGATGCAGGGTCAGACTCAGACTTGCAGGTGACTTTGAGTCTCTTATGCCCATGGGCAGCGAGTAATGGAGGCAAGGAAAGGCATTGCCTTCCCAAAACGGCCTACACTGCCCAGCCACCCGTGAGGGCTGAGACCATGGCGCAGCAGCCCCGGCCCTCTAAGTGAACAGGAAGGATCAGGCTTGAGGGCTGGGGATGGGCAGAGCTTGGCTGGGAGGTAGGTTGTCGAATGGGTGTGGTCTTGGATGGAGAGGTGTGGCTTCCGGCAGAAGGTGCAGGGGTTGGGTTTGCCTACCTACCATCCATGCTCTTGCCTCCATGAGGCAGGTAGGACTCAGCCATGGAAATCTATCTGCCGAGGAGAAGGAAAACACTAATTAACAAACCAATTAAGAATGTCCAACCCAGCTTGTAAAAGCTGGGCCAATCACATGTGCTGTAGCTCTGCACCTCCAGCCCTGGCTTATGGGATAAGACCAAGCAAACCAAAGGCCTCCTGACACAAGTGGGTGCTGTATTTTGTTTTGGAGCGGTCAATCTGCAGGAAGCAGCAGTTGTATATCTCTCATTCTAGAAGAAGGCCCCGACACAGGAAGGCGCTTAAGCACATGCTTGGTTTTAAACATATGCTTAATTCCAACTGAATCATGTCCTTGCTTCTCGCGATGATCTGCTTTGTATTTAGAAGTACATTTAAAGTAGTGGGACTTCAGCAAACATTTTAAGTCGAGCTTTACTGAACAGGGATGATATTATGCATGTGCTCAAGTGCCTTCCTGACTCAGGGTTTAACGACTGTTCCTGTGTCTAGTTGCAGATCAATCTTCCCAGAAGAAACTTGTACCCAAATTTTTCCAAGTTCAGCATGCAAGTAACCGTTTTCAGGTCTGGTGGAATAGAATGAGGTCACTGTCAGATGACAGGACTTGGATTAGAACATAAGAATGGTCCAGAAAAATAGTCCACCTAGCCCAGTATCCTGGTCTCTTAGGGTATGTCTAGACTACATGCCTTTGTCGCCAGAGGCATGTAAATTAGACATACCGACATAGTCAATGAAGCGGGGATTTAAATATCCCCCGCTTCATTAGAATAAAAATGGCCGCCGCGTTGTGCCGGCTCAGCTGTTTGTCGGCAGGAACCAGCAGTCAAGATGGGGATCGGTCAGCGAGGAAAACCTTTGCCGACTGATCCTGTAAACCTCATTGCACGAAGCATAAGGGATCAGTTGGCAAAGGCTTTCCTTGCCTGACCGATCCCCGTCTTGACTGCCGGTTCGTGCCGACAAACAGCTGAGCCGGCACAACGCGGTGGCCATTTTTATTCTAATGAAGCGGGGGATATTTAAATCCCCGCTTCATTGACTATGTCGGCATGTCTAATTTACATGCCTCTGGCGACAGAGGCATGTAGTCTAGACATACCCTTACAGTGGCTGATGCTTCAAAGGACTGAAAAGAACAGGGCAATTTCAATTAATACTTCCCTGGTTGTCCAGGCATTTAGAGGCTTAAGGACACCCAGAGCATGGGATTAAATCCCTGATCATCTTGGCTAACAGCCATTGATGGACCTACCCTCTATGAACTCATCTACGTCTGTTGTGAATACAGTTATACTTTTGGCTTTCACAACATCCTCCCGGCAACAAGTTGACCATGTGTTGTCTGAAACAGCACTTTTTGTTTGTTGTAAACCTGCTGCCTAGTTTGTGTGTTACATGAAGGTGTAAATAACTCTTGCTCATTTATACATTGTTCATAATTTGATAGATCTCTTTCCTATCCCCTTGTAGTGGTCTCTTTTCCAGTTCCACTCTTTTTCATCCCTCCCATATGGACGCTGATTCAGATCCCAAATCATTTTCATTTCCCCTCTCTGTACGTTTCCCAATTGAGCACATATATTTTTGAGATCGGGTGACCACAACGGCACACAGTGTTCAAGGTGTTTGTGTACCATGGGTTTATGTAGAGGCACTATGATATTTTCTGTCTCATTCTCCATCCCTTTCCTAATAGTTACCCACCATTCCATTAGCTGTTTTGACTGCCCTGTCACAACGAGTGGGTGTTTTCAGAGAACTAACCATGGCCACTCTTTCTTGAGTAGTAACAGCTAATTAAGACCCCCATCATTTTGGGGATGTAGTTTTGATTTTTCCCCCCGACTATGCATGACTTTCCACTTATCAACACTGATTTCCTCTGCCATTTTGTCTCCCAGTTTTGAGAAATCCCTTTGTCACTCTCTGCAGTCAGCTTTGGACTTACGTACCCTGAGCAATTTTGTATCATCTGTACATTTTTCCTCTGCACTGTGCGGCCCCCACTTTCCAGATCACTTCTGGATATGTTGAAACACACTGGTCCCATTGAGGGCCCCTTCTATTTATCCCTTTCTCTGTGAAAACTGACCACTTCTTCCTGCTCTGTGTTTGTCTATCAAGAAATGACATTTGTAATAGTAAAAGAATGTTATTGATGTGGCAACGTTAAGCACGTTAAGGTTAGGCAATGTCAGTTTTCCAGCTGACGGTGCAATATTAATTCTGACCTCTTTATGCACTGAATAAGACAAGAGTCCAGTGGAAATAAATAATACAGGTTGAACCTCTCTACTCCCTTACTTTCTGGTCTGGCGATATCTGTGGTCCGGCATGATGTTAGTGAGTCAGATGTCCACTTAGCGTGGGCGTGGCCAAGTTTCCTGTGGTCCCATAAAGTTTGTTTACAGCCCCCAGTCCTGGCTCAGTGGTCTGTGCTGTGATTTAGCTCTAATTGACCCTTAATGTCCTCCAACAGCGCAGTCAGAAGTAGAAGTGTTGCTAATGCTGCTAGACAATATTGACCTCCCATAGTTCGGTAAATTCTCTGATCTGGCACCAATCAGGTCCTGAGGGCACTGGACTAAAGTGGTTCAGTCTGTATATACATTGGGTATCTACCGATGTCCTGTTTTTTTTCTCTGCCTAATGCTTTCACTAAGCATCTCTAACACGAGCCTCCGTCACTCAGACAAAACATGAACTTAAATATGTTGTGGGTCCCCAAAGCCCCCCAAATAAGTTGGGAGGTTTGCAAGCATTATGCCCCACGTGGTTCAAGCCTCCTTGCTAGTCAGTGGCTGGTGGTGAGATCAGCCAAACTTCTGGCTGCTCGGAGCAGGAAACGTTTCCCCCAGTGGCCGTCCCGTTTTTGATAGTCACGGCCAACGCGAAGCCCAGGCCAGGCACAACACGTTTCATTTACCAGACAAATTCTCACACCACACAAGTGATGCTGTTCAGCATCTCAAAAGCAGTAGGTTCGGGAGAAAGGGGTCAGGGCTCTAAAAGTTTTGCGGGAGAGAGGAACGTGTCCCTTGGCCACAAACGACATGCAATATTCCTGAGCTAATTGCTGTGCATTCCAAAGCCATGATGTCACTGGGCTGGGATGCTAACTGTTCAGCTAGTATGGATGGGATGGGCTGATGGTATCTATGAAAGTCCCCCGTGCTTACCCTTTAAAGACAATCTCTTACCATCTACCTGCTGGGGCCAAACTCTATGTAGCTGAGGTCTCTCTGTCCAGTGTTTGAGAGCCAGTTAAAATAGGAACTCCATTGTTGCGCTACATACACAGAGTATATTACCTTAGTCATAAAACTGGGGACTTTCAAATCTAATTTGTTCAGCACTAGCGCTGTTGAAGGCTGGGAAGTGTTCCAGAGGAAATCACCTCCACGCAAACAGAGATTAGCAGCTCCCCACTGCAGGCATATGGAAATGATTGCCTATAATCTCCGGTAATTGTAGCTGTATTACATTCAAATCCTGTTTTCAATTTTCTAAAACTTCTAGACTGATTGTGTTATTAAATCACACTGGCTGATGTGTTTAATAAGGACCTATTAAATGTTTATAAAATTAGGGAAATAAATATGGGTTTTTAGTCAGACAGCCTGATGGATCTGGTAACCTATTGTTAAAAAAAAAAACCAAAAAACCAACCAGCCCTGTTGTTAAAAAATATACTGTCAAGGCTCACTTTCAAATAAGAAACCCAACCGTCGACATTAGGTGTTTCCAAAACTACATGCACAGATGGTTAAAAAAAAAGACATCTCATTAGGGGAGGTCTAATTTTCACTGTCGAGAAAAGATTTCCTTGGTTCAGACAATAGGTGAGGGTGTGCACAAGCAGAATGAGAGAGTCTGGAATGGATTGAATTCTGTTCTCACTAACACCAGCATGCATCCCGAGGAACCCGCACTGAATTTGCAGCAGAGAAATGGCAAAAGCAGCATTTAGCTTGTCGAGTTTTCTCAAAGTCCTAACTTGTTTCCACAGGTCTGTTCCAAATCTGTGTGAAGTCAATAGAAGCTTTTCCATCAACTCGAGAGGTGCTGGTCCAGCCCCCAAATGAGCACACGGTCAGACTAAAGAACACAAAGATCAGTAGGAAAGTAAATTTTGGGAACTGGCTGAAGCAAAATGTTATAGATGAAAATGAGACAAGAGGAAGTAGATCTTTGATTTAAAAAAAAAAAAAAAAGAAGGCTTTATTGGAAGGTTTCCATGCACCCTTTTGCGGAAGAGAGATTTGCTCTTCTAACAGCGCACCTTTGCCAAAGATAACTCTGTTATATCTCACAATTAACAATCCTGACAACTCCCCTCTGCTTAACTCATCAAAACTACTGAAAGATGCTAAAAAATAGATGTTACCAATATCTGTTTTCGTCACACTCAATTCCATTCACTAATAGCTGTCACCTGGCAACGAACATACAAGCATCTAACTTTATAATGGCAGTCCACCTGCTTAAGTAATCTTGCCCTCTATCTTAAGGGCAAACATGAACCTGTTCTCTCCTGCAGTGTAATATTTTAATTTATTTTGGAGGGAGATGGGGGATTATAAATTAATTAATTGTTAGATCTTTCAGCATAAAATGCACCGTGTCATTATCTTCCCATAAACACGTAATCTTTTAAAAAATAAGTAGACCATAACATTGCTGTTTCAGAATATTATACATAAAGTAATGAGGACAGTGTATGGTTCACATTAGAGAGACTGAAAGGTTTGAAGAGAATGGCATATCAGGCTAATATTTGGCAGGGCCTTTGTAAAGAGCTTGATTGTTATTTTATATTGGCTCAGGTATAAAAAGCTGTGTTGCATGCCAGCAAAAGCCAGGCAGTGTGGCCAGGTAGCTACATGGCTCTGTTGTTAGCCTGTTTCATGTAGGAATGTTCTTGCTCTCAGTAGGTTATTTGTGTGTGTCTGCTTATACTCAGCCAAAACAGGGCAAGGACCCTGCACGGCAATTATTTTTACTAAATTTTGTTGGTCTGCCCTCAGGGGACATTCTCCCAGTTTAATTGTTTCAGGGATTGTTGCCTTCTGGGATTTTTTTTTCACAATGTTCCTGGTAGAATTTGTTTCTGAATAGAGCCAGGGTTTTTTTGGCTTGTTTTTTTAATGCAGAAAACTACTTGTCTGAAATTAGTAGAGGTATTTCTCGAGGCAGGTTTTTAATTATATGTCTAAAGATATCTTTAGAACGGATTATATTAAAGAGGAGGATATGTCTGCCCTTCCCCCTCATAAAAGGGAAGGAAATAGAATGTCGTTGGATTCCTTGAATTCAAGTTAAGTCAAACACAGAATCATAGACTCATAGAATACTAGAACTGGAAGGATGCATCTACACTGCAGGGCTTAACTCGAAATAAGCTACACAAATTTAGCTATGTCAATTGCGTATCTTATTTCGAAATAGCTTATTTCAAAATAGGAAGCGACTACACAGCACTTATTTCGAAATAGAGCACTCTTTCTCCAGCTTCCCTTACTCCTCATACAATGAGGGTTACAGGAGTCAGAGTGAGAAGTCCTCCAGCTTGACAGTATTTCGACACTATTTCGAAATCACTGCCTGCTGTGTGCACGTGGGCTAAGTTATTTCAGAATAGTGCTAGTTTTTTCAAAATAGTGTTGCAGTGTAGACGTACCCGAAGGGACCTTGAGAGATGATCAAGTCCAGTCCCCTCCCTCATGGCAGGACCAAGCACCGTTTAGATCATCCCTGATAGATGTCTGTCTAACCTGCTCCTAAAAAAACTACAGAGACAGACGAGCGCCAGTTCTTCTGAGGGAAACTTCGGAGGGAAGCAGCTACTACATGGTTCAATTAGTCTTTCACCTCTATACCCAGGTTGGATGACCAATTTGCACATGAGGACCACTACGGACCTCCACCAGAGATTCCTCTGGCTTTGCCCTTCCCAGGCAACGAGGGAGAGATCCTTGGTCTCTAGTGGTACATGCAGGGGCGGCCTGAGGTGGGCTGCCGGCAGCTGGCGCCCCAGGCGGAACGTGCGATCGGCGTCCCCGCCTGCATGGCCCTCAATGGCGTGACATCATCATTGGGCATCCCGTTGAAGGCGGCGCCCTAGGCGATGGCCGAGTCGACCTATACGCACAGGCCACCCCTGGGTACATGAAATAACTTATGATAGTTGTGGCTGGTACATGAAGTATACATTAGACTCCCTTTGATAGAAACCCCAGTGCCAGCTTACAAAGATAACGTATTTATGCACCCAACAGTATTCGCCCATGAAAAAATCCAAATGTGTAAGATGCTATTTCTGGATTGATTTTGATAGGAAAGCATATTCTCCCTGCTTCTCCATGGTGACATTGATACACTACAGTACACAGAGCCACAAGGTTCTGGCAGAAATCAGCTAAAGAAAATAAATGTATTGTTAGGACTGTCCAAACACGTTGGCACAACAGGTCATCCAGAAAGGGCTGAGTTGTGAGGATGTAAAGAAAGGTCTATGCGTGAGGGGTGATGATAAGGTTCTGCGAATCACATCCTCTAGACCATAAGAACGGCCAGACTGGGTCAGACCAAAGGTCCATCCAGCCCAGTGTCCTGTCTGCCCACAGTGGCCAATGCCAGGTGCCCCAGAGGGAATGAACAGAACAGGGAATCATCAAGTGATCCTTCCCCTGCCATCCATTTCCAGCTTCTGACAAACAGAGGCTAGGGACACCATTCCTACCCATCCTGGCTAATCACCATTGATGGACCTAACCTCCATGAATTTATCTTGCTCTTTTTTGAACCCTGTTAAAGTCCTGGCCTTCACAACATCCTCTGGCAAGGAGTTCCACAGGTTGACCGTGCGCTGTGTGAAGAAGTACTTCCGTTGGTTTGTTTTTAAACCTGCTATTTGTTAATTTCAATTGGTGGCCCCTCATTCTCATGTTATGGGAACAAGTAAATCACATTTCCTTATTCACTTTCCCCACCATAGTCATGGTTTTATAGACCTCCATCCTATCCCCCTCTTCCTCTTTTCTAAGCTGAAAAATCCTAGTCTTTTTAATCTCTCCACATATGGGATCTATTCCAAACTCCTCACCATTTTTGTGGCCCTTTCCTGACCCTTTTCCAATGCCAAGATCTCTTTTTTGAGATGAGGTGACCACATCTGCACACAGTATCGCGGGCTCTTTAGATTAGTCACATTTTGTAAGACTGTGCCCCCTCTTCCTCAAAGGCAGGGAAGATGCACTTTTCTTTGTATTCCCTTCAATTACTTGTAGAGTCTAGGACACCTTAGTGGGCCAAAACAACAGCCCGGGAAAGTCAGCCTCATTGTGCTGAAGTCAAAGGCGTGCTGCTGGTTTTCACCAGAGGAGGATCTGACTTTGCATCCCTCCAACAGATCGCAACTGATATATCTGTGTAAAGGAAAGCGCGGATGAACTGACACTCTATTCCCTTTCTTCCCCTTCCCTATCCATGCATTCTTTGCAGGTAACCCAGAATCTGTGATGATTCTGATAATAGGTGCCTCGTTAGAATTTTTTGCTGGAGAAGGGAAAAAGTTGATATAAGATTCAAATGTAGGCAACAGAGTTAGCCCTGCATGTCAATGCACTTTTCCCCTTGAAAAAACAATAGTACCTGGACTGAATTTCTGAAGGGTCAGTAAGACCCAGGGGTCTTCAAAAGTAAACTCATCAGTTCTCTGAGAATAGTGTATATATCCATGGGACGCCTACATCTTGGATACTGCATACAGATGTGGTTGCCTCATCTGAAAAAAGCTATCTTGGCATTGGAAAAGGGTGAGAAAAGGGCAACAAAAATGATGAGGGGTTTGGAACAGCTGCCATATGAAGAGAGATCAAAAAGACTGGGACTTTTCAGCTTAGAAAAGAGGAGACTAAGGGGGGATATGAGAGAGATTTATAAAATCATGGCAGGTGTGGACAAAGTGAATAAGGCAAAGTTATTTACGTGTTCCCATACCATAAGAACTAGGGGTCACCAAGTGAAATGAATAGGTAGCAGGTTTAAAACAAACCAAAGGAAGTTTTTCTTCACACAGTGCACAGTCAACCTGTGGAACTCCTTGCCAGAGGACGTTGTGAAGACCAGGGCTTTAACAGGGTTCAAAAAACAACTAGATAAATACATGGTGTTTAGGTCCATCAATACATATTGGCCAGAATGGGTGGGAATGGTGTCCCTAGCCTCTGTTTGTTAGAGGCTGGGAATGAATGACAGGAGAGGGATCACTGGACGATTCCCTGTTCTGTTCACTACTTCTGGGGCACCTGGCATTGGCCACTGTGGGCAGACAGGAGACTGGACTAGATGGACCTTTGGTCTGACCCAGTCTGGCCGCTCTTATGTTAGTTGGATTCCATCATCAGATCTAACACGCTCATACATTACCCAGTTGTGAAGCAGAATTGTATCTATGTGCCCATGTCTTTAAAGTTCTGCACAGTGTACGCATCTGCCTCAGTGTTAGCAGTTTGCACACAGGTTCAGCAAGCCACATCCTGAGTCCCAAGCTCATGGTGAGTTGTGGGGGGAGGCTTCAGGGCAGGAGGTAGCTGAGTTCCCTGCAGACATGAGTCTGCATCAGAAAATCACCACACGTAATGCAACATAATTTCCCCCAATTAGCAGTCTCTCTTCAGGAAAGGCCTGAGGCGGTCGCAGCAGACAGATCCCTAGAGAGAGTAGTGGGTCTCGGTATTCCTGAGATCACTGGCAGATCAGAGCGTGTGAGGGTGGGTAAAGGGGGAAGGAACGGGGGCGGGGTGGCAATGCTCACAATCCTTCTACCGATTCTTTATTCCCGGCTCAGGGCACCTCGGCTCAAACACCAGGGACACACATTAGGGGGGGTTTATGCAGGGAAAACAGAAATCAAATAGCAGCAATTAAAAAAAAAAGACCAAAAGTAAAAACCTAAAGAGCAGATGAGAGAGGGATAAAAAATATACAGCAAGCACAAGAAATCACGTTGACACCGTCCCATCCTGTTTTCTGTCAGAAACTTGGGAGCAAAGAAAAAGGTCATTTGGGCGTTCGGCAGCTTCTCACAGAGCGGTGGTGGCAGGCGGCTTTACAAGACTAAGCAGGGCTATTCCAAGAGGATATCTGGTCCCGGAGGAAGGCGCACAGGTTCGGAATCTGAGGCGAATCCGTATCGACTCACCGTGAGGCCTTGGCTGAGTCATGGCGCCTTTCTATCTCAGGTGCCCTCCGATGAGTCAGGGACAATCATAATTACCAACCTGACTGCCGGGGGAGGTGGCCATTGGTTTCTCCCCGGGGTGGGGGGCAGGGCAGCGGAGGCTGAGCACCCCACCCAGTGGCTTCTTTCTGGAGCGGGGAAGGGGTATGCACCCCAGCCACCAGCTTTTTCTCGGGTGGGCCTGGGGTGGGGGAGGCCATGCACCTTGGCCATAAGCTACACCCCAAGGCCAGCCCGGGGACAGGTGGGCTGTGCACCCCTGAGCCTACCCCTAAGGTGGGGGTGGGGCTGCACAGCGACTGGCAACTCCTCCGCAGGGCAGGCTGGGGTGGCGGGGACTGCTGACCAGCGGCTGCCCCCTTGTGGTTGTGGGGGAGTATAACTGTCCCTGCTCTCACACCCCTCCCTTTCCATCTGGTATGAAACAATCCCAGTGCAGGCACATCCCATTGTCCTGGCACAGCTGAACCATGAGCTTGCTTTAAGGTAGGAGGCGAGGAAGCTGCCTCCCAAATGCGGTGGTCCTAGCTCTCACCGTTCAGGAGAAGTTCTTCAAGAAGCAGAGTCACCGACGGACCGGCTGACGGATGCACATTTCTAAAAACTGCAGAATCAACGAGGGCCTGATCCAAATCGCATTGGAACATGGGCTCTGCTAGTTGCAGAGGAGTTGCAAGAGTCCCAGGGGTCCTCATACATCCTGCCGCATTGATTCGAACCCTGCTTCTTAGAAGTCACGGGACTCAGCAAGGCCATTGACGCTATGGTGGGTTAGTCAGGCGTCAGTGGGAGACTATGCAGATTTCAGCAAGCTCAGGATCAGGCCCTTTCTGTTTAATGCTAGGCTTTGATTGGAAGAGGATTATAGCATAGCATACTAGAATCATAGAGCTCTAGAACTGGAAGGGACCTCGAGAGGTCATCGAGTCCAGTCCCCTGCCCTCATGGCAGGACCCAGCACCATCTCTAGACCATCCCTGACAGGTGTCTGTCTAACTGGCTCTTAAATATCTCCAGTGATGGAGATTCTACAACCTCCCTGGGCAATTTATTCCAGTGTTTCACCACCCTGACAGGTAGGAACTTTTTCCTAATGTCCAACCTAAACCTCCCTTGCTGCAGTTTAAGCCCATTGCTTCTTGGCCTATCCTAAGTGGTTAAGAAGAATGTTTTTTCCCTCCTCTTGTAACACCCTTTTAGATCCTTGAAAGCTGCTGTCATGTCCCCTCTCAGTCTTCTCTTTTCTAAGCTAAACAAGCCCAATTCTTTCAGCCTTCCCTCACAGGTCATGGTTTTCTAAACCTTTCATCATTTTTGGTGCTCTTTCTGACCTGTCAAATTCATGTATTCCTGGATCAGCATCATACCATGTCTACATTGCACGGTGCACAAAACAGCTATGCATGATGGCTTACCTGTGCTCAGTGAAATGAGGGTTTTTAAGCAGTACATGCCTTTCCCTATACGTTCACAGCAATCAAGTATTGGGCCAAATTCCCTGATCCCGCTGTGACGGCGTAGTCGGGGTTCCCCCAGTGCTGCACCCCCGTAGCCGCAAGAACCGATTCCAGTAGAACAGAGAGGGGTTATTGCTTTTCCAAGATACAGCCCAGCATAGATGTGGTATAGCTACAGGAGGCAGGGCCAGGATATCTCAGGCCCCTTGGGTTAGGGGTACCCATCACCCCTTGCCCCCAGCTTAGGCTGTTCTCTCCATGTTCCCCCGACAGCAACTGCTCCTTCACCCGAAACATGGTGTTGGTCTCCACCTCCCCTGCCTTTGTCTCTCTCCCTGGGAGGCTGAGCCTAGGTGTCTGGGTGAATACACATGTGGATGAGTCAGTGAGAATCTCACAGCACAGCGCAGGGGGACATGGGGTTACAGAGCAGACAGCCCCCCACTACGCCACACCCGCAACTCCATGGACTTCAGAGGCGTGATAGCAGCAGGCTCCAGTTTTTAGGAAAAGGAATGTATGGGGTTGGCAAAGAGAGGGAGTCAATGCATGACATGGTGGCATATACCCTCTCATCATTCCTTGGCAATTGCCAAGGCCCTCAGCTATGCTCTGTAGAGCTAGGCCGTGAAGCTAGCCTTTTGACCACTGCCGGGGGGGGAGGAGATGTTTCATTTGCTTATCACCCCCTTCCCCATGATGAAGCAATTCTGCCAGCCACTCTTAGGATGGTAAAAATGGGAAGAGTGAGGTAGAGGCCTTAAATTTGGACCCCTTCGAAAAGGAAGCGTGTCCGAAATGGGATTTCAGATTCATAGTATGGGCGCAAATTACTAAGCTGAAGAGAAAAATCTAGTCAGCAATTGGGTGCACTCACCTGTGTGTGTGTGAGAGAGAGATGGGGCCGGGAGAAGGGGTGGTGTGTGGCATATGTGGTTTAAAAATTGCTCAAGCTGCCAGGGACCAGCATGCAGGGCTTCCTTCCGTGGGCACGAGGCCTCGAGCAAAATCGGCAGAGAGGGGCTGTAAATGAAGTGAAAAGAGCGGGAAAGACGAGAAGGCGGCGAAGCGTCAAGTTCTGTGCGTGAGCAACGTCAGGCCAGCGAAGAGAGAGGGAATGAGGTAATAAGAGGGGAAGGAGGAGAGAAAGGAGGGACCTGGGGAAAATGTAAAATTTCAAATGCAGGGTTTTATTACAGCATTGAAAGGGACGCTTACGATTTAACGACTGGACTGGCCTGGCACGGCAGCTCGGGGATTGTGGGTTGTTTTAAAATGCTGCAGAGGGAAAGCCTGATTCTTGTTTGGGCCTAGCAGGCCCAAAGCCTGGTAAGTGCATTATGTTATAAAATGGCAGCCTGTGAGAAAGCAACCCCAAGCCTACAGCCCCGGGGGAGCGAGGCAGGACTCTTGGGTCCTTCCTTGGGAATGTCCCTCAGAGGGAAAAGACGAGCACTTCATCATGGGAGCAAGGGCCTCAGGTCTGGCCTCCTCTGGGACAAAGTTCCTTTTACATGACTGTGAACTGGGGCAAATCCTACTGTAATTTGGGAAGGTGCTGCCCAAAATGTTGAGCCCAGACGGGGGACAGCTGGGCTTTTCACGAGCCTGCTCTGTGCAATAATGAGCAGTGTGTGAGACCCGGGAGGGGGAGGAGAGTTCTCTGATCAGAGACTGGGGGTGTCATTTTCTCCTGTGCTGAGGGCAAGCATGAAGCCTGTGCATTATTTAAGTCCCACTTAAGCCGAGGACTTCCATGGGGACTAGGCCCTGTAAGGGCTGTCCGGACAGAGCTGCATTTCCCATGCAGACCTGGGGATTGCAGTGGCTGAGACGCTGCATATGAGTCAACAGGGTGCCCTTGTAGTCAAGCAGACTAAAGGCATATTGGGGTGCATTAGGAGGAGCATTGCCAGAAGATCTAGAGAAGTGATTATTCCCCTTTATTCAGCTCTGGTGAGGCCACATCTGGAGTATTGTGTCCAGTTCTGGGGCCCCACTATAGAAAGGATGTGGACGTATTGGAGAGGGTGCAGCAGAGGAGACAAAAATGATGAGGGGGCTGGAGCACATGACTTACGAGGAGAGGCTGAGGGAGTTGGGCTTGTTTAGTCTACAGAAGAGAAGAGTGAGGGGGGATTTGATAGTATCCTTTAACTACCTGAAAGAGGATGGGGAGAGGCTGTTCTCAGTGGTGGCAGATGGCAGAACGAGGAGCAATGGTCTCAAGTTGCAGTGGGGAAGGTCTAGGTTGGATGTTAGGGAAGACTGTTTCCCTAGGAGGGTGGGGAAGCACTGGGATGGGTTCCTTAGGAAGGGGGCAGAATCTCCAGCCCTAGAGGTTTTTAAGTCCCAGCTTGACAGAGCCCTGGCTGGGATGATTGAGTTGGGGCTGGTCCTGCTTTGGGCAGGGGGCTGGACTCGATGACTTTGTGAGGTCTCTTCCAGCCCTGGGATTCTATGAGAAACACCAGGGAGGAACCAAGAAGGATCCATTTTGAAGGCTCCAGCATGTGATCTCTGCTAGTTGGAGAAGACTTGAAAAAGTCTCAGGGGTCCATACAGACCTTGTGGTGTCAATTACTGGAAGTCATTAGACCAGCTCTTCAGTGGCGTGCATCAGCAGAGTCCATGAAGCCATGGTAATTTACGTCACCTGAGCAGCTGTTGATGTTCATCTTCTCCCGAGGAACCATCGAGAGGGGAAATCTTGAACAGTTCTGTGGCTTCTAATGTCTTTGTGGAGCAGCCAGCCACATCGCCATGGGTCCCGAATGCCTCCTTTTCACAGCCCATGCTCTCCTGCCAGCAAACCCAGCCCTCACGAGTGTGTCCCCTGCTTAAAAGCAATTCACCAAGATGTCTGAGCACCTATAAATAGACCAAACAAAGGGGCAGGAATCATAAATAACAGATCCTTAAACTGGAATAAGCAGCTAAATGTTTCAATAAAACCACTCGAGAGAAGGAGCTGAAACAGCCAGGAGAATTAAGACCAAACACGGCACAAAAGTCGAGGAGCCATCGTACAGACAGAGGCTGCCTGGCAGCTTACATGGTGCAGCATTATTCATCTCCTGCGGCATAGCGCCATGTGCGCTAACAAACATATTTCTGAGGGGTTCCCACCAGGTTCCCTACCCAGGTGAGGGTGTGGTAGTAAAACAGCAGCCAGCCTGCTCCTTTCTCTGCCATTACAGAAAAGACAGAACCCTTAGCCGAGGGTAAATTCGGGGCTAACCCTATCCATTTGCGTGTAATACCCGGAGGAAATCACAGCAAAATACGCCACAAGGAGAGCACTGAACGACCTCCCTCTTCCCTGGAAGCCGGTTAGAACACCACGCGGAACAGTAACAGGAAATTCTTAGTGTCGCACCAGGTCTCACTTTGATTTTTTTCTAACTTTAAAACAAAATTCTCTGCCTTCCTGACCACTGTTCCTAGGAGGAATTGGCAGGCTCTCGACTTGGTGGGGAAGTAGAGGAATGCCTTGCGCTGGCACATTAGTCAGGGGAAGACAAAGAATAACGAAAATAGATTCTTGGCAGCTGGGAGGCTTAACGGAGGTAGCTGAGTGAGGGGCTCATGTACTCCACTTCAGGGAAGGGATCTGAGCATTGTATATAAACAAGAGGGAGGGAAGGGCCCTGTGGAGCATCAGTGACCTATGGCCACGAAGGGTCCTACCTGCTTGTCACAAGCTTTGCTGGAGTCTCCAAGTCTGTCTCTCTCTTTCGCTTCAGTCTCTTTCCCCAATCCAGGGTTTCCCCTCCTGAAGGCAACTTCCTCAGCCAGCCTCGCGGTCTGCTCACCTTGAGCTCTGTCCCACACCCACTGTTGCTGAGCCTGGCAGCTCCTCTTGTAGGCCTCTCTGGCCCCTGATTGGCCAATTCCATCAAAGCCTCTCTAGCCTCCTGGAGGACTTATCTATGGCTCTTTCTAGACTCAGGGCCTTGTCTGCCCTGTCAAACAGCATTTGTGGTGTGCTGAGTCTTTGATAGTGTCTGGATTATTTCCCCCCCAGCCAGCTGTAATTTTGTAGTGGGACCTGTTTCTACACAGAGTCTCTATGCAGCTCTCCTTTTCTTTTCCTGGGAGATCATTTCACGGGATAACCTGTTGGAATGGCTGAGGCTGAGAAGGAAAGACCAGTTTCGGTTTCCCTGGCTGCATCCTTATAGCTAGAACCCTGCAAATCCATGGAAATACACTTTATACCCTCAATTGTCCACATCTGCAGCTGTGGCTGCGGATATCCCTGGCTCATTTTTGCAGAGGCGGATACAAAGTTTGCATCTAGGAGCCTGCACATACGTGGCTGTCCCTTCTATATCCACAGTTGTCTGTGGCCACGGCTCATGTTTGAGGATGCAGGTGCGGCAGCGGATACAAATTTTGTATCTGGCAGGGCTCGATTTACAGACTCACTCATTCCTTTCCTGCAATGTGCCTCTTGGATAATAGGGGGCTACCTGAAATGGGCCACAGTCTGCCTCTGCTAAAAGTCCTCTTTGGGCTGCTTGGGGAGTGGGGAAGGGACTTAGAGGGACAATGGGGCCTTGGTGCCCTTGCAAAATTGCCTCTTGGCTACCATAGCTTGTGCTGTGTGTGTCCATGAGAGAACTTGCTGTGTCTTGGATTGGGTGGGGGTGAGGGGTGGTACTGAATAATGCTACACTTGCCTCCCCTCCCCTGCCTCCAAATCCCAGTACACTGAAGGGCTGAGAGCAACGAGCTAAGGTTATGGGACTATTGCTCTTTATTTGTACTGCAGCAGAGCCAGACCTCCTCCCACTCCCTCCCTGCTCATGTTAGGTGATAAACTCCCCTCCTCTTCCCCCCCCCCACCAGCAAGCGGCAGAGGTGATGTTTTCCCCTCGTCACCGAGCGACATATGCTCCGCAGGCTGAATTTATGCCAGTGGTTTGTTGGTCCCCCCCCCGCAAAGATGCCGTCTGATTGGTATATAGCTCTGCATAAATTCCTCGTTAACCTTTACAACCATCTGGAGTGAGAGCCATTCCCCACCTCGCCACAGACCACAGCGGCGGCCCCGCGCTTACCCCACACCGCCGAGCATTATGAGGCTGAGAAGGAGCCAAGACGCGACTAAGGAGCTCAGAAACGGGCTAATCAGCGTGCATAGATGGAACTGGAGGGCTTCGGGCTCACCTCAGGGCCTGCAGGTCGCAATGGCCAGGCCTGACCCTCCCGAAGCATCTATTGGCGTCCCTCAGGGCGTTCCAAGAGGAGGAAAGGGGAATGGGGGTTGTTGCTTGTATTTGAGTGGCGCAAATCCACGCCCTTCCGGCACTTTCCATTTCGGCGCCGGCAGTATCTTCGTATGCAGCCGCCGAGCCTCTGAAGGCAGCTGCACACTGAACCCTTCCATTGCCACATTGCATTGCAGATGTAATTTAAGGCCCGCGGTGCCTTAATTGTAAAATAGGCCTTATTAAAATAATTGCTCGAAAAGCAGTGGGGTATCCCGGGCCGGAGCACGGAGGCTGCTCGCTTCACAGCTGTTTACAAGGCTCTAAAAAGGAGATGCAGCCACAATAAAGTGCTAGAGACGTTCCCAATGTGAGTGCTAGACCAAAGACCCCTGGATAATTAAGCCCCCCTTTCTTGCTCGCTATTTTGTGCTGTCTTGTGCTCTATTTAGGTACCCAAAGCACACCCTGGGCTGCTTTTATGATTGATGATGCAGCAAGGGCACTTCAGTACGAGTAAGCAATGTGAGGCTTTGATTAATGATGGTGGTGGCACTCCCAGAAGACCAAAGAGAATAATATTATCAGAAAACAGCTAAAGTTGCGGGGAGGGACCTGGGTTTTCAAAGGAAAATTTCCCTGCTGAGATCACCTTCCCACCCCTCGACTTCAGCTGACTCCTGAAAATACCACGCGACATTCTCAAGCACCCCAGTACGGAGTTTTAGGCAGGGATGTGGAGAGAAGCATTAAGGTGGTTCGAAGCCATCTTTGCAACTCATCTCGCCTGGGGCCTGGCCGGGGAAAGCCCTGCCCCTAGGGGTCAGTTAGAGCAGTCTCAGGGCTGCTCTGACTTATTATCTGCTTCCCACAGAATCCTAGAATCCCAGGGCTGGCAGAGACCTCAAGAGTCATCGCGTCCAGCCCCCTGCCCAAAGCAGGACCAACCCCAACTCAATCCGCCCAGCCAGGGATTCCCCCCCTAGCCCTGCACAATGCTAGGGAGGCTTTGTGCTCGGCCGACAGAGAGAGCTTGGTTCTGAAGGTGGGACACATTCATGCTAGGCTCTCAGTGAGCGTGGAGGTTTGTATCCATCACAAACGTGGGCATGACAGAGAGAGATTTAAAATCATAGAATCACGGAGGAGACCTCAGGAGTCACCAACTCCAACCCTCTGCCCAAAGCAGGACTAATCCCAACTCACTCATCCCAGCCAGGGCTGTGTCAAACCAGGACTTAAAAACCTCTAGGGATGGAGATTCCACCCCCTCCCTAGGGAACCCATCCGAGTGCTTCACCAGCCTCCTAGGGAAATAGTTTTTTCCTTATATCCAACTTAGGCCTCCCCCACTGCAACTTGAGACCATTGCTCCTTGTTCTGCCATCTGCCCCCACTGAGAACAGCCTCTCCCCATCCTCTTTGAGGTAGCTAAAGGCTGCTATCAGATCCCCCCCTCACTCTTCTCTTCTATAGACTAAATGCACCCAACTCCCTCAGCCTGTCCTCATAACTCATGTGCTCCAGCCCCCTCAGCATTTTGGTTGCCCTCTGCTGGACCCTCTCCAATGCGTCCACGTCCTTTCTGTAGTGAGGGCCCCAGAACTGGACGCAATATTCCAGGTGCGGCCTCACCGGTGCCAAATAAAGGGGAATAATCACTTCCCTAGCTCTGCGCCGCTTAACGCACCCCAATATGCCATTCGCTTCTTGGCTACAAGGGCACCCTGTTGACTCATATGCAGCTTCTCATCCACTGTCATCCCCAAGTCCATGTCTCCTAGGAAACAGACAACTGCTGTAGTGAAGTCTGGCCCTGACCCCGGCCTGACCACAGCTTGCTCCCGAATTCTCCACCTGTTGCAGGCTGGGCGAGGACCTGTGTAAGGCCTGTATGCTGTGTTCACATCCACCGGGGAGGCCCAGGGGAAGCAGGCAGGCTCAGAACGCTGATTTTCCCCACGTTATGCTGCCAGAGGGGCACGGAGGAGCAGCCGTGTGACTGACAGCTGGGCTATGTGGGCAAGCGAGAGCCCGCAGCAGAAGCAGCTTTAAAAGTCTGTTTTGGGGCTGCTTCTGCTGCGTTCCAGAACCTGCGCGTGGGCAAAATGCAATGGGGAGTAACAGGGAGCTGTCATAGGTGTTACCAGGTCTCTCGGGGGGCACTTCAATAGTTGAATACTGATTTATAATCGTGTAGAGGAGAATGTTAAGGGGATAAGCTCCCAAGCCAGGCATTTGTACATGGCTACTGTTTCCCGCCTCCCCACTATGCCAGCGGCCCCGTCACAGATGGAAATGAGGTGGCTTAGTGTGATTCGTTCCGGACATGCTGACTGTTCCTTCTAGCCCTGTGACTAGATTGGTTAGAATCCGCCTGGTTCCATGGGCTCCTTCATGGCTCTTCGAAGCAAAGCTGAGCCGGGCCGGGGGGAGCTGGTTCGCCACACGAGAGCTGCTGGCTGGAGGCGCTATCCCAGCAGGGAGTGGGAGAAGATGGAATGCCTTCAAAGATACTGGCAGGCGCCTGCTCTTTTGCAGCAAGCTGTTCAGCAGGGAAGGTAGGACAGAGGCCAGGCCTCATCCTGTCATGGATAGCCCCTTCCAGGTGCCTAGAACTGTGAGTCCAGTGTACACAAGGACCTTAGTCCAAAATAACCCCCAACCCCCAGTCAAATTTGTAAGTGATGCATGCACACTGCCACGCCTGTTATTAGGGTTGCCAGATGGTTTAACCAAAAATACCAACCACCCCCCCAAAAAAAACACCAGGGGGAAAAAAAAAAGGAGGGGAGACCAAAGTTGTTGAGCAAAAAAAAAAAGGACTTCAAAAGTTATTAAGCAAAAAAAAAAATAAAAAAATTAAATAATAAAACAGCATGGCCCTTTCAGAGTGCATGCAGAGTCAGAATAGGGATAGGAACAGGGGAGTGGTTGAGCACTAAGACCCAGGGAAGGCATTGCTTCCCCCTGGTCTTTACGCTTTTGCCGGCAGCCATTTTGATCAAGCCAGAACGGAGCTTCCCTGCGGAACCAGGTAAGCAGAGGGTCCGGGGGTGGGGGGCTGGGGGCTGGGCCCAGTTGCTGAGTGTGTCATAGGGTTGCCAGGTGTACGGTATTTTCGCCTCCTGGCAAGGAAAAAAAATCAGAAAATACCGGACATTTTAGATGTCTGGTATTTTCTGATTTTTTTTACCGGACAGGAGGCGAAAATACCGGACTGTCTGGGTCGATACCGGACACCTGGCAACCCTACCTGTTATTCTGGAATAAGGGGCCATTGGAACTCTGGACTCCGGCTTTTCATGAGGAGTAACGCTAATTCTGAACTTGTAAGCCCGAAATAACGTAGTGTGGATGCTCCGGTGCCACTAATTTGAACTAATTGGCCTCCGGGAGGCCTCCTGCAACTCCGCAGAGTGTTTCCTGGGGCTCTGAGTCTGAGTCTGAGGCATCCACATGAACGTAGCCGGCTTCGGACTCATTTCGAGGCTCCCCCAGAGTGAGGACATGGAACTTTGAACTTGTAAAATCGGGTGCCCAGAAGTCGAACTTAGTAAATTCGAAATAAAACTCCTAGTGTAGACACGGCCTTAGACGTTGTGACAGAACACAGGTAGGTACAGAACGGCAGCCTCCCCTGGGGTGGGGAAGGAGTTCCGTGTGCCTAGACTCTAGCTAAAGATAGAGAGCTGTTATAGCAGAGACATACACCCCACCACGATTACGGTGACAGTAATATGAGAAACTAATACTCTGTAATGGAACTGTATTCAACATGCACCTCTTCCCACTCCACCTGCATTCTGCCCATAAATCCCACTCTTCCGGGGGCCAATTCCAGCATGGCACAGCCATCCGCTGGTTCAAACAGCGACAACTTAAAAAATAAAAACGAAAAAAAAATCCCAGGAGAAATATTTCTTTTTTCCCCCCCCATCAAAAAAAAAAACCCTCCCCAAAATTACACTGGCCTCAGGCCCATAATGGGATTATTTAGTTTCACTCCTGAACCATTAACAAATTTATTATGCACAGTCTCATAACTGCAGGGCTAGAAACTTTATATTATTGGAAAAGGGAGAAATGCTAGGTAGGTTCCAGACCAACTGGCTTTAAAAGGTGTGATATTCGTGTTATATAAAGAAGCTATTTCATGTTATATTTTGAATGTGTTTTAAATGTATTACATTCTTCCTCTTCTAAGGGTTGACTTGCGAAGTAACCAAACCTCCTGGCTTTACAGGAGGGATACTTGAACAAAACAATTAAAAACCCTCTAAGACCAGTTGCACGGCAATTTTTTATGGAACGTTGGATAGACACACTCAATATGTTCCCCTGGAGGATGGTATAAAATTCTTAGTTGCCCTCATTTTGACCACACCATTCAGCAGTCCGGAGTAAAATGGCCAAAGTCATTAAGATAAATTTTCATTTCACATTGTGCCTTCCCCCAACCACATGGTTCCCAGTAAATTTCAGAGCCAGTTAAAAAAAAAAAGTATAAAAACTTACACCAAACAAAGTCCTTATGGAAAATGGAACTTTTTTTGAGAAAACTGTTTGCCTCAGAAATGTCCAGTTTTTGCACGAGTTTCAATGGCATTATCAATATTTGAAAATCAAAGTTATATGCCAAATCATTATGGAATGTGGAATATGAGTGACAAAAATATTGATAAAACGTCACTGAAATGTTGAAAAAAATTATGAACCCTACCAATCCCTCCTCTCCCCACATTCTCAAATTTAAAAATGTCCCAGGAAATTGTTTTTCCTGGTCCCTTCAGTTCTTTGGACCCACTCTAGGAAAGGTTTAGTACAGAACAATAGAGACGCTCTGCAGAGTAGCTGAGAGGAATACAAAATATATGGCTATCGTCTTGCAACAGCTGTGCCAGTAACAGAGGGTGTTACAGCTTCATATGGCTCTAATCAAATTTTTAGTATTTTACATGGCTGCATCATAAACTGGTGATGGTCACTTGTACTCCCCCTGCCTCTGTCAAATCTTGACTAACATTCAATGGTTGTTGGACCCCTGCAATTCTGGGCTTCGTCAACATTTTCCTTCATTTTTCACGTGGCAACGTGAAGGAAATATCTGGTAACGTTTTAATTCCGCATCATTCACTGTGGCTTAGATAGGTGTGGTGCCACTGAGGGATACACAGGAAAAGCTGATTTAACGTCCTGGCAGAACTATTAGCCGATTCCCAAAAGATGTGGATATAAATTTCTTCTAGGCACATCTGCCCCGTCTGCTTTTAATTTTGAACCACCAGCTTTAATTTAGAAGCTGTAGTGTAAGCTCTTCTTTTTTGTGAACAAGAATGACATAATTTGCTCAGGAAAGACCCAGAGCCAAGCATTTGCTCTTAAGCAATCCATGAGTAGTAACCAACAGACACATGTTCTATCTGACTCTTTCCACGGCAAATACCAGGGCTCTCGATCGGTTTCATAGGGTTGATCACTTAATAGAGAAATAATCCAGTGCAGGCCTCCCTTCCTATTTGCATGTGTACGGATCACCTCCTCTCACATTCTTCACCAACTTCCTGGTGACCACACTGGCAAGCCCCTGGAGAAGTAGTATTAGGAAATTACTTAATTGTATTCGCAGCTGCCTTTTGATGAAATGTACCCACTGGAAACAAGGAGAATGAGGCTCACAAGGCTGGCCAGCTTTGAGGAACTCAGCAAGTGCTCTGCAGACCACCACCAGCTCTTCGTCCAACTCTTGTATCTTGTCTTTTAGAGGGGAAGTTCTTTGGGACCGGGACTCTTGTGAGGTTCATGGGCAGTACTTAGCACAAAGAGACCTCGCTCTTAGTTGGAGGGGGCACTCAAGGTGCTACTTGTCATGTTCTTCAGGACTGGGAATGGATCGGTCACAGAGCTTGCTTATGCATACCAAATGCGTTCCTCATATAATCCTGTAGGCTATGTCTACACAGCAGTGTTATTTCGGAATAACTGATGTGATTCCGAAATAACAAAGAGCGGGTCTACGCTACAAGCCATTATTTCAAAATAATGGCAAGCTAGAGGACTTCTTACTCCAACTCTGGGTCAACCTCATTTTATGAGGAGTAAGGGAAGTCGGTGGAAGGGTGTTCTTCCTTCTACTTCCTGCTGTGTAGACAGCTCCAAAAGCCGAATTAAGCTATTTTGACTTAAGCTACGCAATTGATGTAGTTCAAGTTCCATAGCTTAATTTGACTTTAGCCCTGCTGTATAGACGTACCCTTAGTGACCTGTTGATTATTCCTCAGAAAGAACAAGTGGTAGGTATCGATGGGTTTTGCTGAACTCGCCACTGTTGATCTCTATGAGTACGTCTACACTACACAGAAGATCAAAGTTCTGCTGTCAATCTTCCAAAATTTGGGTGGGCGGGTCTAGTTAAGACAGCTAATTTGAACTGAGAGGGGTGCTCCGGTCGATGCCGGTAATCCTGCTTCCATGAGGAGTAAGGGAAGTCGAAGGAAGAGTGTTCTCCCTTTGATTTCCTGCTGTGTGGACAGCATCAAAAGTCGAGTTAAGGTCCTTCAACTTCAGCTGCACAATTAACATAGCTGAAGTTGCGTATCTTAATTCGACCTTGTCCCATAGTGTAGACGTACCCTCTCACTATGATCTGCACCCTGAAATCTCTGAGTTCTATATCCTTTTTCCTTTTTCCAGTTCTATATAAACATAGGCACCAGGGTCAAGACCCAGCAGCTCTCTTGGATCTGGTCTGCAGCCTTGGTCCTTATTTCAAAATAACAAGCAGAGCATCCACACTACCAAGCCCATTATTTCAAAATAATGGGCCACTTATTTTGAAATCTGTACTCCTGCTTTCCATGAGGAATAACACTTATTTTGAAATAGTTGTTCTGAAATAGCGGTAATGTGGATGTTCCACTGCTGCTATTTTGAAATAACTACTCGCCAGAGTTATTCAAAATAATTACTTCCCAGTGGTTCAGCTCTAATTGAAGGTAGCATATCCACATTAAGGGAGCCTGCCTCAGAATAATTTTGAGGCTTCGCTGTAGTGTGGACACGCTAGTCCGAAATAGTTATTTGGGGAGTTATTTTGAAATAATTTCCTAGTGTAGACATGCCCTGAGCAGTAAAAGTGTTCAGAAGAACTTTTTGCCTTGGTTTCTAATTTGGCTACTCTCTTCACTTGTGGCCACTTTGGAGATAGAACTACTGTTCCAACTTTGGAAAAGAATCTGAGTTATGCTGCTATTGGCGTTGATCTGTCTCAGAAGAGCAAGGAACAGATCTTTCTGCTACAGGTTTTCCTGGGCTGTCTGTAAACTCTCTCAGCCTCTCCATTCACTTGTGGGTAATGTGGGCTGCTAGTAATATGACCAAAACCATATTTCATTTGGCAGGACTTAAATTCTGTGGCAGAGAGTTATGGTCCGTTGTCAGACTTTAGTTGTTCTGGAAACAGAAGCGAGCAAAAGCGAACTTTGGTGTCTTGATATGTTACCAGGTAGCAAGTTCTGGGTAGCAAATACATTATTTTTAAAATACCTGGAAAGAGAGTCCTCAGTCACCAGGTAATGATGTCCTCTGAATCTTCATAAATCTACAGCTAGTCTCTTCCAAAGTCTGGCCAGTAGGAGTGTATGTACACTGTGGTTCAGCATGATCTCAAGTTGATTTGTCGTGGATCTTCTTTCAGAAGTCCAGTTCATCACAGCCTCTACCAAGTTCTTCCACCTTTCTCACTAGGCCCACACTGCCGCTGGGAAGATGTTGGTCTTTGATCCTTTGATCTCACACACACACACACACACACTGAATGCATAGCTTTTGGCTTTGTAAGCTATTTCTGTGGTGGACTGGCTTATGTAGTTCAGAATACCTCCAGGGCTAGTCAGAGCAGTGACAGGTGACTTTAGCTATGGGAAGGACTGAAGGCAGTTCTAGTCATCTCAGATGAGACTGCCAATGACATCAGCTCCTGAGTCACTTTGAAAGTCAGAAGTCTTTTTATGAATATCCAGTTTCACCCTCCTGTAGGCTCTGTGTCATCAGCAATGATAAACCCCAGAAACAATGGCTCTTGGTTGCCTTTAATACAAGTTAGCTCCTTGCTGCTTTGGTGCAGCAAACAACTTTACAATGTCCATAGTTCATCGTTTTATAACACTGTATGCCTCTAGCTGGACATGCATCATCTCTCACTGTATTTTTTCTACACTTTGGGCATGTAGGTGGTTTAATTACTGTAAGATTTTTCTTCACTTTTAAAGAGAGTACGTTACCTTAGAATTTGTCCCCCTGAACCTGGGAGTTCTCTCTCCTTTCCTCAAAGTTTTTATGGTAACATTCAGGTATCTATTTACAGTTTTAGGTTTTTCAAGTCTGTCAAGCTGTTCTAGGTTCCGCTGTTTCACCAACTCAGCTTGCTTTACTCTCTGGATAGCTGTGGTTAGGATTAAGTCTCTCTTCGATAACAGTCTTGTAAAAGGATTTTACCTCTTAAACAGTAACCAGCCTATCTCTGATTTTTGTGTTTTTCATTCCCCTCCCCTCCACACACAAAAAAACAATTTTCAGTCAATGTATGCGGCACTCTTCTAAAACATTCAACATTTTCTTCTGGTTCATGAAATCTCTGGTGGAAACATCCTATGCCATAAGCCACATTTCTCTGAACTATAACATATTCATCAGACATGGCCAGAATCCATTCATAGTCATCTTTGTGTGATTGTTTTCAGCAAAGTCAAGGGTTCTAAAGAGACATTCTGCCTGTTTTCCCATAGCTTACATTAACAATACCTGCATATCTCCAGTTTCTTTGTGGAACTTGGTAGCAACATGAAATCCTACTTCAAGCTAAGTGTCCATTGGAAATAGAAACGCTTCCCAGAACTGGGGCCTGAGTTTCAGCTGGACTTATTTACCATAAGCTTGTTCTCCACTTTTAAGGAGAGTGTGTTACCTCCAGGTAACTAATGCACTTGAGCTATTCTGAGGGACAAACACAATGGCTGTGTCTACATTGGCACCCTTTTTCGGAAAAGGGATGCTAATGAGACACAGCGCAATTGCAAATCCGCGGGGGATTTAAATATCCCCCGCGGTATTTGCATTTACATGGCTGCCGCTTTTTTCCGGCTCGGGCTTTGCCTACTTTCAAGTAGGCATAAGAGATCTTGCGGAAAAGGGTTTATTTTCCGCAAGATCCCCGTCTAGACTGGCGCTTTTTGCCGGCAAAGCCCGAGCCGGAAAAAGCGGCAGCCATGTAATGCAAATACCGCGGGGATATTTAAATCCGCGGATTTCTGATGCGCTGTGTCTCATTAGCATCCCTTTTCTGAAAAAGGGTGCCAATGTAGACACAGCCAATGAGATCATGGAATTTCAGTTTTATTGTGAGGCAAACTATGTGAGGTCAACCTCAGGTGAGAATTTAGGGGTGACCTCACCTAATTTACCTCCCGGTAAAACCAAAGTCCCTCGCCTTCATTGTGTTTGTTCCTCAGGAGAGCTCATGTGGATTAATCATGCGCACATAACACATCTCTTTTTAAGCAGCAAAGACTTTGATGTAACAAAAGTTAGTAACTCTACAATAGCACACATTACAGTAACCACATTATTCCCCAGGTAGCAGCATACAACACGTGTGCAATTCTGCTGTAATTCCAAACAACCATCTGCATTCCTAAAGAGATCCCCCTGAGGAACTTTACCTCCAAATTCCTGTTCCAAGCATCATGTCAGCTTCATTGTAGGACTGGAGGGGTCTCCAGCCATCTCATGCGTGATTCTAATTGCTCTGACAAGCTGTGGAAGTACACATCATTTAATGTGTGACCCTATTAAATAATCATTCACTCTCTGTGCTTTTGATGCGCCGAGTCTGTTGAGGTTTCACACAGAAATAAAAATTAAAAAAACAACTCCATTGGGCTTTGAGAAATGAACAACTTAGGTGCTTTTGCAAATACAGCAGAACTTTGTGCACATCAGACTTCACATATCTAAAACAGTTTGTGTGGCTGAGACATGCTGGCTGCACTATATTATGGAGCTTGGTTGTAGTGGTTGTGTTCGGAAGCTGCAAATTCAAATCCTTTCTCCTAGTTGGCTTGAAATTCAGGTTCAAGGCATGAAGCAGTGTTTGAGAATGCTCATTCCCATATATTGGTGGACTATTGACAATGAAAAAAAACAAGTGCGGATAACATTATTCTGCCAGGTGTCCACACAAAGCAATAGGATATGAGATGTTGCATTCTACACTTGATATGCCCAATCCTATAAATTGCACATTGGCTCCAGTGGGAGCAAAATAGGACCATTATGAGACCCCATCCCCCAAGCTAAGTGACAAAATATCCAGGAACTGAACCACCCCTCCCCCCAGGAAAAAATATCCACTTAAGCACTCATATGCAGTTGAGAGAGTCAAATTCTGTCAAAACTTCCTCCTCCATCATGAAAAATTGGCAGTTTGACCAAATGAAAATTTATAGTAACAGATATCAGAGGGGAAGCCGTGTTAGTCTGACCCTGCAAAAATGAGAAGTCCTGTGGCACCTTATAGACTAATAGATTTATTGGAGCTTTCATAGGCAAAGGCCCACTTTGTCAGATGAAGTGGGTCTTTGCCCACGAAAGCTTATGCTCCAATAAATCTGTTAGTCTATAAGGTACCACAGGACTTCTCATTGTTTTTATAGTAACAGAAATTGCTTTTCCTCGGTATTTTTTTGAGTTTTCCTTATAAAGTTGACCCCTCCCCCAAAAAGCACATCCTTTTTAGACAGTTATCTGCTCCTATTGTTCAGTTTCTTCCTCTCTCCCACAACAAAACAAAGTCTTCTGAAAATGGGTGAAAAAGAATTTTTGCTTTCCTCAAAATTTTCCACAGCAGAATTGCCCTCCTCCCCCAATTTTCTTCCAACTCTCAGAAGTGCATGAACAAGGTTAATGTACTCACCATTGACTTGTTTCTGCAAACAGCAAGCCACATACATCGTTTTATGCATGATTTGTGCTATGGATTTGAATAGAATGGTTCATGTGCTTACAACCAGGCGAGTGCATAACTGTTTGTAGGATTGGAGCCTACAATGGCAAAATCACTCTCCTGTTGATGAACTCGTGTTTTACCACCAGAGTTGGCGATCCCCTTGGAGAGAGGTCTCAGGACACAGACCTCATTTGTCAATTGCTAGGCTGCGAATAAGTTCAGTTGTCACTGCACGTGTTGGTAGGCTGGCTATATTCAGACATATGTGACTGTCTAGGAAGGAGTACTGCAGAAAGTGATCCAGGGTCATAGTGGACCACAAATTATGTATGAGTCAATAGTGTGACGCTGTTGCAAAAAAAGCACATGAGATTCAGGAGTGTGTTAACAGGAGTGTTGTGAGCAAGACACGAGAAGTCATTCTCCCGCTCTGCTCTGCACTGATTAGGCCACAACTGGAGGATTGTCTAGTTCTGGGCACCACATTTCAAGAAACGTGGAGAAATTGGGGAAGGTCCAGCAAACAAAAATGATGAAAGGTCTAGAAAACATGAGCTATGAGGCAAGGATGAAGGAACTGGGCTTGTTTAATTTGGAAAGGAGAAGACTGAGAGGGGACATGATAGTGGTTTTCAGATATCTAAAAGGGTATTACAGGAAGGAGTGGGGGCAGGAGGGGGAATTTGTTCTCCTCGGCCTCTGAGGATAGGACGAGAAACAATGGAGTTATATTGCAGCAAGGGAGGTTTAGGTTGGCCATTAGGAAAAAGTTCCTAACTGTCAGGGTGGTTAAACACTGGAATACGTTGCGTAGGGAGGTTGTAGAATCTCCATCTCTGGAGATGTTTAAGAGCAGGTTAGACAGACATCTATCAGGGATGATCTAGATGGTGCTGGGTCCTGCCATGAGGGCAGGGGTCTGGACTCAATGACCTTTCGAGGTCCTTTCCAGTTCTCGAATATGATTCTATATTATCAGACAGAGCCTGACTTTGCAAAGGGTGAGATGATGGGGGAAGTCCAAGCACAACCGCTTCTTTGTGAAAACTACACTTCTGTAGACTTGTTTATTTATCAGTTTTGTCATCATATATGTTCTGTTCTATCACATTATTATTTCTGTAGCCTCAAGATTTTCTTATTTACCTTATTGAGTTTTTCCAATTGAATGGTGTAATGTACATATAAAATAGCACTGGTTGATTACCACCAAATAGACTGAATTGGTGAAAACTGGATTAAACTACTAATCAGTTGAATAAACATGTAAGGCAGCTCTACAGATGGCCGATTTTTGCGTGGAATGGGTGAATAATATATTTAACAACAGCCCTATTGGCTATTTGACCAACATGATGACTATGTATTATTCAACCAGCTCTAATACAGAGCATTGGAAACTACATTGTTGTTTCTTTCATGACATAAGTATAAGAAGAGAGAACGAAGACTTCCGCTTCAATTATCCTTTGAAAGTTTCCCAGTTTGCTGGATTGCCATATTGCTGGTGTCACAAATGAGTATTTTATCCTAAGAACAGAATGAAAGCAGAATAAATGCATAAGATGTAGCCAAAGGAGACTTCAACGCCTGATCCAGAGTCAATGGAAAGACTCCAATGGGCTTTGGATCGGATCCATAAATGGGGTAGACATTATCTAAGTATTCATAGCACTCATCACAGAGGCATGTGAATGACTTACAGAAAGAAAAACAATTCTAGATGATGACATACGCTTGGGGTTGATTCCCTTCCTTCTCCCAAAAGGCAAGATTACTGAATAGGAATAATAAAGGAAAAGAAAGAGATAGTCAGGTTGGTGCGCTTACCGGGATCTGGCAGTAGAATCGATCGGGATGCAATCATCTACATCCACCATTCAAATGATATTTCCTACCAGCAATTAAACTCCACCAAAAGCAGCACAGACAGCACCGCTTGCCTAATGCGGTATGGACGGCGTCTTTCCTTAAATTGCGATATGTTATTAAAGTAATTTCCGTGTCAAATAACCAACTTATGACACGGAAATTATATAAACATAGAATTACAGGCTCCAGGGGGGCTGAAGAAACCAAATCCAACAGAAGACTTTCCTCGAACAATGAGAAGGGACCGGCCTCCTCTTTGAGGCTGGCAACAAATAGATCTAAAAGGGTGGAGATGAAAATCCAATTCATAGAAGAGACTGGAACCATCTAACGCCAAGCAGGAATTATTTATTTACAAGTGGAAACCCACCACTTCTGCATTTGATTCATCTTCACATTGTACAGAGGAGAGCAGCTTCACATTGTACAGTGGACAGAACGTCCATTTGAGCCCATCCGTCCATGGTCAGAAACACTGAGGCACTCCCAGCATGACTGCTCTGAAGAAAATACCTTTCCCAGCATGCTTTGAAGCAATGGTTCAGAGGTGCATTTTCTGAAGTGGTGGAACTGGGTGAAGAAAGTCTAACCCAGGGCAGGATTAGCTAACCCACTCATTCAGGTTTGCATTTGCTGGCAAACTCATGGACTGTGTGGAGAAGGCTCAAGAGGGATTTCAGTACTAAGCTCTCGCCTGGTGAAGACAACACGATGAATATGTGTCGTTGATGGTATGGATAGCAGGGACATCTACAGTTTCATTATGCAAGGACTGTCATTTGCTATATGTTGTATAATGCGTAGAAGCACGAGCCCTTGGGCTGGTCGACCTCCTCTAGGCACTACTGCCAAACACAAAAAATAAAGCTTATATAATTAAGAACATAAGAGCGGCCACACTGGGTCAGACCAAAAGTCCATCTAGCCCAGTGTCCTGTCTTCTGATAGTGGCCAATGCCAGGTGCCCCAGAGGGAGTGAACAGAACAGGGAATCCCTCTCTTGTCACCCATTCCCAGCCTCTGACAAACAGAGGCTAGGGACACCATTCCTACCCATCCTGGCTAACAGCCATTGATGGACCTATCCTCCATGAATTTATCTAATTCTTTTTTGGACTCTGTTAAAGTCCTGGTCTTCACAACATCCTCTGGCAAGGAGTTCCACAGGCACATCTTAGGAAAGCAAGGTCTAGATGCACCCAAAGGTTAAAGGAATGTATATGCTCTCCACTTGCCCACGCTGGCCTTCCCTGATACACTACTGTTTTTAGCAGTGTTGTGTCCCACAGCTTCAACCTTTGCCCTCCACAGGAAAGTGACACCATCACAGGACCCAACCACATAAGCCACAACATCAAGGGCTCATACAACTACACATCCGCTATTGCCCCTCTGCCATGTATACTGGCCAAACCGGCCAGTCTCTGCGACAAAGGAGAAATGGACGCAAATCAGACATCAGAAAAGGGAACACACAGAAACCCGTAAGGGAACATTTCAACCTGCCTGGGCACTCAGTCCTGGATTTAAAAGTAACCGTTCTTCTACGCAGGTATTTCACTAGCCAGTCACAAAGAGTCTGCAGCGCTGAAATTCATCTACAGATTTGACACTGTTACTCTAGGCTTGAACAAAACCATTCACTGGTTGGCACATTACAAAGCCAGTTTCTGCTGCCTTTGACATCTGCATTTCCATATCAAAAGTTCTATATGGGACACATCCAGCCCACTTACTAAGCCTCATTAACAATTGACAGGTACTTCTTCTGCTGTTGTATATCTCTTTTGGTTGCTGTTATTTCCACTCCAATTCATCTGATGAAGTAGGTTTTGCCCATGAAAGGTCATGATTCTATCTATTTTGGTTAGTCTCTGAGGGGTATGTCTAGACTACATGGCTCTGTCGACGGAGCCATGTAAACTAGTTTACCCGACATAGTCAATGAAGCGGGGATTTAAATAATCTCCTCTTCATTAAAATAAAAATGGCTGCCACGCTGTGCCGACAATCAGCTGATCCAGCACAGCACGGCAGTCTAGATGCGGATCGGTCGACAAGGGAAGCCTTTGTCGACTGCTCCTGTAAACGTCATTTCACGAGGCATAAGGGAGCGGTCGACAAAGGCTTCCCTTTTCGACCGATCCACATCTAGACTGCTGCGCTGTGCCAGATCAGCTGATTGTTGGCACCGCACGGTGGCCATTTTTATTTTAATGAAGTGGGGATTATTTAAATCCCCCGGTTCATTGACTATGTCGGGTAAACTAGTTTACATGGTTCCGTCAACAGAGCCATGTAGTCTAGACATACCCTAAGGTGCCACAGGCCCACGCGTTGTTTCTTTAGCCTGTCTTAGTGCAACCCTCTCTGCCCTTTGTGGGAGATTGATAGATCACTATTGGAGCCATTTCCACTTTAAATTCTTGGGGGGAAGAGGGATTCCCTCTCCTGTTTCCATGCACAGGGCTGGGGGAGGAGAAGAATGTGATGCATACAATCAGTGTCAGTCTGTAGAGAGATAGGCCAGAGTAAGGTGGGGTGAATTGTGCCCCTTTGCCTTAGGGGGCGGCCTGCTTGTCTCTCTATTCTGGGATTCTTTTGCGTTACGGTTTTGAATTAAGAAATTAATTACTTTTACCTTACAACCTTCCAGCCAGAATATTCATGTTTTTTAGTTAATGGATGTAAGTGCCAGCACATAACAGAAAACTGACCACAGGGATGGGGTATTTAATAACAAGAAAATAAAGAAAAATAGCTACATAGAGTTATACCAACAATTTACAATCTAATGAAAAGGAGGAAAAATTTGCAACCTCTATCCAGAGACCTGAGCACTATCTGTATGCCAATGCTATAAAAGTTGCTAGACAAAGCAGGCTTCTCCCTAAAACACACATGTGTCAAGTCATGTCACTTTACTCTAGGCTCAGATGGTTTCTGACATCACGTTTCCCTGTAGAATTCCTTGCCCACAAGCAGGGCCAGGAAACACCCTGAGAATGTAAAGATCACAATTGTAACAGTCTTCTACACACCACATGCCTGGCAACTAGTTAAATAATGCATTTGAAAAATCATCATATGCTAGTAATGAGGAAAGTTGCATCTCTTTTATCCAACAGGTGTTGTGATCTACTCCATGGTAGTTGCTCTACATCTTCCAGCTGTTTTGTTGACACAGTAAGTAGTGAAGTGATGAACTCAAACAGGAATCTCAGACTCTACCCCTATATTGCCAGAGGTAGAGTTGGAAGGAGACAAGACTCCTGTGTATGCATCCAAACTAACCCTACACTTTTTGTTTGGTCATGTTCATACTTGAGCAATGGTCTCAAGTTATAGTGGGGGAGGTCTGGGTTGGATCCAAGGAAAAACTATTTCCCTAGGAAGGTGGGGAAGCACTGGGATGGGTTCCCTATGGAGGAGGTGGAATCTCCATCCCTAGAGGTTTTTTAATCCTGACTGGACAAAGCCCTGGCTGGGATGATTGAGTTGGTATTGGTCCTGCTTTGGGCAAGGGGCTGGACTCGATGACTCCTGAGGTCTCTTCCAGCCCTAGGATTTTATGCTTCTATATGGGAAATACCCTCTTAGCTGAACCTACTTCACGTGCAGTCTGAAGCGGTGGAGAGCTTGTGAGAGCAACTTGTGAGATTTTGGTGCCATCAGTAACTAAACTAGAATTCCAGTCTTGTCCTCCAACCTGTGCTCTGAAGCCCAGCTCGAACCTAATGCCAAACCTGTCACCCATTGATTATTCTGAATAGTTCAGTCAAGAGAGCTGGGTAAGGATTCCCAGCACACACGCAAGAAAAACAGGTTTTCATGAATGGAACTTGCCCGTTTTCAAGGCTGCCGCAATTTTGGGCGGAGAAAACGTGGCACAAAATGAACGGCTGGTAGAATTCCAACGGGAGTGTTAAGAGTAAAAATTAAAGATGGAGTAACCACAGTAGCTGCGTTATCATCTAATGGAAGGGACTTACTCACAAGTTGGATTTGGTCTATCTCCAACTACATTGTGCAGGGGTCAACGTACATGTGAATGTGCAACTTTCTTAATTGCAAGGAAGAGAGATTTGAACTCAAGTCGAAGTGTAGATGAGGAGAATAAACAAATCCTGTAAAGTCATTCCTGGTGAGTGCCTGCATTAGGATAGTGTGACTGGAAAAGGCATTCCAGACTGGGGCAAAACGTTAACGAGTAACAGAAGGAGGAGGAGGAGATGAAATGGCAGCATGCATTTTTTCTCTTCTTTAAGAGCAGTAAGCCACAATCTAGGCAGTTAATTTAATGGGAGCTACACAGCTACACTTCCCTGTATGTTATTTGACAATTTACACCTTTGGGATAAAGGTGGAGGATATTTATTTTATCTTTATGGCTTGATCCGTCTCCCATCAAAATGTAGACCATGGAAATCAATTGAAGCAGGATCAGCCCTCCAGACCTCACAAATGTGAAGTCGACGCAATCTGTAAAACAAACAATTACACAATAAAAGAGTGATAGATTAGGAAATCACTGGTAATTGGTAAGCCTGGAGGTCCAGAAAGTTACAAATGGATGGTTGCCGTGCAGACAGAGATAACCCCAGTGAGCTTGTCTCTGCTTGTCTAAGCCACATGTGTGTATATCAAATGGGTAAGACAGATGAGGAGCTTAGGGGGCGTAGGAAATGGATTCAAATTTATCAACGAATATGTGCACAGCAGCTGTTTTAAGCTAATGTTTAGAGTTTGCCTTTATGCAGTGGATGGAAGGGAAACATCTTAAGGTTGTCTTTGTGTTTAATACCAGTCTTATTTTACTCCAAAGGGGTCCCCATTCAAATCTCTAATTCTTATGGTGCTCCTGTGACAGACACCCCCCTATGCTGTAAAAAATGGAGTTGCGGACAGAGATAAGCCTAACTCAAAGGTGCTTTGGACAAATTGTCTCATGTAACCTATCAATCTTCATGTCATAATCCGCTGGATCTGTTTAGCTTATGTTGGTGTTTGTATCGACCTGGTGTGTAAAATTAGACATATGGAGAATGGAAGGCTTTATGGTTTTAAATGTGCAAAGGAAAGCCATCAAGGGTGTTTCCAATGCCGGGATGCCTCAGTGTCTGGGCAATCATATGCAGATAGCCTTTTGTCCTTAAGTCTTAGCAGTGATTGGTCGTAGGAAGTCACATGACCTCCCTAACTGGTAAGGACTGGCCAAGTAACTTCCCATGCAAAAGTGGGAATCTTTAAAACAATAGGAAACTAGGAGGTCTTTGTCTTTGGCTGGGACACTCCCAAGAAAGGGATCCAAAGACCGCATGACGAGGAGCAGCCCTGGTTTGAAGGCTTAGCTGGAAAGAGAACAGTTTTAGGGTGAGTTTGTAATACATTTGTACTGAGGTTTTAGGCTTAGAATTAGCTACGCATTTTCTGTTGTTTTAAGTTTGTAATCTACTTTGCTCTGCCTGTTCTCATTTATTACCGCTTAACTCCTACTGCTTGCACTTAGTAAAATCACTTTTATTTACTATCAAGCCCAGTGTAACTAATTGTTACCTGGGGGAGCAACCAGTGTGTACATTCCCCCTTTCATTGTTAAAGCGGCTTGCCCAAAAAATTCCTTTGGGGTTCTGATCCCATTTTGGGAGTGGTATCCCAGGAAGCTGGGCCCAAAACTGCATTTTCCTTGGACCTGAAGAGTTTCAGTGTTTGTACTGCTTCTCGGGGTGGGGAGAAGGCAGTGATCTTAGCTCTATGCCTTGGCTGGGGAAGGCCAGGGATCTGGCCCAGCAGGACCGAGTGATGAGAAGCTCCAGATAGCAAAAAGGCGAGCGGCAGTGGACTTCTCAGCTCTCCGGGAGGCACCCCCAAAGGGTCTTCTGTGACCACCCCCCGTCACAGCCCCCTTGAACTAAAAGGCATCACTCATATCTATCTATATGACCTACCGAAAAAATAAATAGGTTTGCCAAGTTACGGAGTCTTCCGTTTGAATTGGTCTGATATAAAAACAGGAGAAATCAAAGAAGAAGAAAAATTGTAGCTCCAGCGGTAGCAATCGACAAGTTATTTTTAATACTACTCAGTCTGTCAGCCACTCAGTACTGAAGACTAGATTTTTAAGTAGGGTGAGTCAGTCGAACATAGGCCTAAATAATTTTCTCAATCTAGTCATTCCAGGCAGTGCGTTTAGATCGTACGAGGCTATTTAGATTATAAACCCTAAGCCCTGGTGTACACTAGGGTTTTATTTCAAAATAATCCCCTTAGGGTGAATTAATAAGCAGAGCGTCCACACTACCAAGCCCGTTACTTCGAAATAGCAGGCCGCTTAATTCGATTTATTCGAAATCTGTACTCCTGCTTTTCATCAGGAATAACACTAACTGTGAAATAGCTATTTCGAAATAGCAGCAATGGGGATGCTCTGGTGTCGCTATTTCAAAAATGACTCTCCCAAGTAATTCAAACTAATTACTTCCCAGCGCTCCCTGGGGCTCTAAGTCTGAGGTAGCGCATCCACATTAATGGAGCCTGCCTCAGACTAAGTTCGAAGCTTCCCCCATAGTGTGGACACGCTAGTTCGATTTTGTAAAATCGGGAGTTATTAAGTCGAACAACATGGCCTAAGGAATGTGGCTTCTGCAGTGTCCTGAGATAGACTGAACATACTGTCAGCATTTAAATACGTAATAAAGACTACACAGCCATTGTTCCTTAATTGTCACTTGAATGTCCTACCTCTCCCTCCAGATTTGGGAGAAGGCTGAACTAGATGTGAGGAACTGAGCTGCTCAAATTTTCAACCAGAACTTCCTTATCCTACCACTTCACGCACATGCCCAAGTGCACACAAACAGATTCAGAGCAACAAAACACTGGCAGGCCTGTGCTAAATGTGCCAACTTGTTTTTGTTTTCAGCTGAACTAAAGATATTGCATTTCATTTTGCTATTTTGAAAAGGAAATCATTGGATTTCCCACTCCAAAATGACTTTTGATTTTGAGTTTATTTCAATTGTAATTCAAAAAAAGACTGAACAAAGATTCAGCCAAAGTCAATTTTCTGCAACTCTTTCTGTGCACGATACATTTTAGGAAAAAAAAATCTGGACTGACCTGAAATGAATTCTTCCCCAACCCTACAACTCCACTATCAGTTGAGTGAACAAACTGAAAAAAACCCCACAGTTATTCCAAGAGCGCTAGCCAGGACAACTTGCGTGCCAGTTCTGGCTCTGCAATTGCTTGCTGTGGCATCTTTAGCAAGTTATTTCATAGTAATAGAGATGTAGCCGTGTTAGTCTGGTCTTGCTGAAACAAAAGACAGGACTATGCAGCACTTTAAAGACTAACAAGATGGTTTATTAGGTGATGGAAGTGGGTCTGGCCCACGAAAACTCATCACCTAATAAACCATCTTGTTAGTCTTTAAAGTGCTGCATAGTCCTGTCTTTTGTTTCATTCTGTTCCTGTTTCCCCTCCTACCTTTGTCTAGCTAGACTAGAACAGGAGTGGCCAACCCATTTAACAGAGAGCCAAAACAGCACTGGAAAAAATGTGAAGAGCTGCACCAGAATTGTTGAGCAAATAAAAAAAAAAAAGCCCCCAGAACAGATTTGTCGAGCAAAAACAAAAATTTAAAAAAAAATTCTAAAAAGAAGGCTGCCTCTTTAAGATGGCCGCCATCTTGGGCGCCATTTTTAAAACCCTGCAGCTCCGACCCGATAAACACAGGGAAGCTGGGGACCGGGTGAAAATGGGAGAAGCCGGTGGGAGGCGGGGGGCCGTTGGGGAGGGGCGCAGGAGCAGCTTCGCGAGCCGCACTTTTGGGGGGCAAAAGCCTCATGCAGCTCGCGAGCCGCGGGTTGGCCTTGGCTGGACTAGAAGCTCTTCAGAGCTGGGACTAACTTTTACTATGTGTGTCTTGCATAAAGTCCCCCATCTCATCTGGCATCTTTGGGCGCATCTACACTGAATTTGTAGTTCAAAATTGCGTAGCTTATTTCGACTTAATTTCGAAATAGCTTATTTCAAATTTGGTGCTGTCTTCACAGCACCAAATTTCAAAATAGAGCACTCTTACTCCTCATGGAACAAGGTTTACAGGGATGTCAGAATAGTGTGCCCGTTATATTTCGAAATAATGGGCTTGCTCAAAAGACACGGAATAGCTACTTTGGGATATCGGAAGTATCCTGAAATAGCTCCGCAGTATAGATGTAGCCTTTGGGCCTACTGTTTTACAACGAATACATACCAGTACATTCCAAAACACACCGACACCGAGGGTTAAATTCTTCCCAGATTTGCTCCTTTGAAGCCCAAGGTGGATTGCATGAAGTGTAGATCACAGCTGACTCTGCACCTTTGAAGGTAAGTAATGCTGCAGTGATTAGAAAATAATCTGAATTAACACTGGTATTTTTTCAAGAGTTGCTTGAGGAGTAAACAGCTACTCACCAGGAGCAAATATATCAGAAACTGACCCAGAGGGGAGAGGAGTTACCAGATCAGTCAGCAGCTAATATTCGAGCTCCTGTCGCTATTACCAACTGCAGGTATTTTGCTCCTTTCACTTTCATAGGCTGGCTCAATATTTGTAACATACTGGTAGCAATTTTTTTTAAAGTAAATGGACTTTTTTAAAAAATCAACTCCTCTACATACTACATTACAGGCTGGAGTGCCAGAACACACGGTAATGTTCCAGGTAAGACAATTTTCTCTCTCCTTGTTTCTCTTTACAGAGCTGTAAAAGGAGGAAAGAAAGGGGGGGGGGAGGGGAAGAGAAGCCACATAAAAAGGAAAGGCGTAAAAGATAAATAGAAAAGAAAATCTTAATAAGGCTCTTTTTGTGGCGACTGCTGTATTAAATTAAAGTCATACATAGGTTTCAAAGAAAATCGTATGTCGGCGGAATGGTGAATCCACCTGACAGTGCATGCTAACAGAATTGTAAATGTAAAGGGTAATGCTTGTCAGTTCCTGACAGCTCTAAATGGCCTTTTAGTTCCGTACGCAGAGCTGTCATAAAAAAACATAAAAATGCATATGCAGACAGCTGAAACGGCAATGCACATCATTATCTGCAAATGGTATAAGTATCCTGAACAAAGGGCCTTCCAGCTTAAGGACAAGCATAAGACATTTTTCTGCCTCTAGCCTTAAAACAAAGTGCTGTCAAGAAAACAAGTTTCCCAGTGCCGGGACGGAGGATTTTCTGTCAATCAGCAAGGTGCTGCATTTGTACATATTTTTCTGACCCTGACTATGAGAAGAGCATCCTTAACAAATGTGTATTTAACTTCTGGCAGATACATCTGTTTCTTCCGCAAATTTTTTTCTATATATTTTTTTAAAACCCACTGTAGCGCTGAAGAGTTTTGCTGTGTACTTACTAGCTCCATTGTTTCCTGGCTTGTCCTCCTTTCTTTTCAAGTATCTGCCCAATGGCTTCATCATGTGGAGGCCGTTGACGGTGCGGGTTGCTTTAAAGAACATGCTACGCTGTGTGACAAATCCTATTACAATGGTGAGTTTTCTTCTGATGATATCGCTCCATCACTCGAGATATTTAAGAGCAGGTTGGATAGACATCAGGGATGATCTAGACAGTGCTTGGTCCTGCCGTGAGGGCAGGGGACTGGACTCGATGACCTCTCGAGTTCCGTCCTAGTGTTCGATGATTCTATGATCAGGGCTTAGTATCCCTGTATAATTGTGTTTAACTGTGTTTTTACATGCACTTCTCCAAGGCTGCAAGTAAAGATGCAACTGAGTTTTTACAAGGCACACGAGACCTTCAGTAGCCAATCTTAGCCTTCATCTTCAGCCAGCTGGCTTTTACTCAAGGGAGTCCACCAGAGTAGACTTTGCAAGTTTTGCAAGCTACTCTAGACACCAGAAAACTCAGGTCCCATTGCCCCCAGGAAGAAAGGTGCCTACATCAAAGATTCTCTGCCACGAGCCATGCCAAGAGTCCAGCAGCACAGCTAGTGACTTTGCAATAAATCTCAACCGGGCAGGTAAGACGGGCGGCAGAAGATCTCCTGTAACCAGTTGCATGGCCCTGTTTGAGCACAGCTTAGCTCCCCTTAGGGGGTGGCCTTCCTAGCCCCCAATGGGAAACCGACTGGGAGCAGGAAGTTGTGGTTGGGAATTTTCCCTCCAGTGCTCTACCTAGCCAGGGTGGAAGGGCCAGGTGCTCCTCTCTGCTCAGCCTCCAGTCCATCGGGACTCAGCCATGGGAGCAAGGAGAGGGCTAGTTTGTGACTGAACATGGACAAAGAGCACAAGGAGAGTGAAGCAGATTTGCAAAAGGAGAGGGGACATCACCATTGCCCCCTGCAGACGGACACGGGTGCCTGGCGCGGTCTTTCCCTCGTCCGCACTCTAAACCCTACGAAATCCTCCCTCTCTTTTGGATTACTTTTTCCCGTTTGCAGTCAAGTAACTACCAAGCCCCTCCCCCCACAAGCCTCCTTCCACTTCTTCCCGTATCAATTCTTTTTCGATAGTGCTTGAAAGCTCAGTCAAATCTCCTGCCTTCTAGCCTATGCCACCTGCAAGCTGCAAATATCCAGCCTTCAGCATCCACGTGTAAAAGAGACAATGACAGTTCTCCACTCTCCCCCCGGACTTGCACTACAATGCCTCGTGTACACAGGTTGCTCCTTAACGTAGCCTCACAGTACTCTAAATCGCCCACCCAAAGTCTCTTTCCACCGGCTCGGTGGGGGCAGCATATAACACACAAGTATGGACCAAAGGTGTGCCGAATGTCCAAGAACAAAAAAGCAAAATATTTCCATCTGCAAGGATGGCAGGGGAAACTATCTGTGTTTTCTACCCCTTTTATGGCTTCCGAGTGGGAAGCACTAGTGTGAAATTACCCCTAAGAGTTGCTTAATTGCACCTTAATTTTTCTTTATAATTTCTAGCCATCTCTCCGTTACACGCCACCTTTGTCACATGTACAGGTTGAACCTCTCTAGTCCAGAACTTTCTGGTTAAGAAACATCCGTGGTCCGCTATGACGTTATGTACCTGGATGTCCACTTAGCAGTAAGTTTCCGTGGTCCCATAAAGTTTGTTTACCGCCCCTAATCCTGGATCTGTGTTCTGTGCTGTTATTTAGCTCTAATTTACCTCTACATGTCTTCTCAGAGCCCACTGAGCAATAGAAGTGTTGCTAATGCTGCTAGACCATATTGACCTCCGGTTGTCCAGAAAATTCTCTGGTTCAGCCCCGGTCAGGTCCGGAGGGTGCCGGACTAGAGAGGTTGGACCTGTGGAGTTTTCACTGTTCTCTTCCCAAATGGCTCATGGAAGTCACCAATCTAAAAAGAGGACTTTGAGATAGACAGAAGGGACCCGCTATGTTGGTTGCCTCCTTTTCTGGCTACTCAGCTTGAGATCCCCTTAAAATGGGCTTGATTTCAGCACAAGCCGCCGATTAAACGCTCTTTACTTCCTTGGGAAGAGCCCCTTCGGGTTCAAGGGGACATCTCATAGCAGTGAGGTGAGCAGCCTGGAGCTCAACACATGGGTGCTGTGTCCTGCCCGAAAGACAGGGATTATGGGCCATTGCATGAGGGTCCAGTGGAAGGTCCAGCGGAGGACAACCAAAACACTGAGGGGGCTGGAGCACAGGACCTATGAGGAGAGGCTGATGGATTGAGGTTTGCTTAGTCTGCAGAAGAGAAGAGTGAGGGGGGATTTGAGAGCAGCCTTCAACTTCCTGAAGGGGGGTCCAAAGAGGCTGGAGAGAGGCTGTTCTCAGTGGTGGCAGAATGAGGAACAATGGTCTCAAGTTGCAATGAGGGAGGTCTAGGTTGGAGATTAGGAAAAATGATTTCCCTAGGCAGATGGGGAAGCACTGGGCTGGGTTCCCGTGGGAGGGGGTGGAATCTCCATCCCTAAAGGTTTTAAAGTCCCGGCTTGACAAAGCCCTGGCTGGGTTGATTGAGTTGGGATCGGTCCTGCTTTGGGCAGGGGGCTGGACTTGATGACTCCTGAAGTCTCTTCCAGCCCTAGGATTCTAGGATTTTATGGCTCCTGTTAACGGGCCAGTGGAAGAGTCCATGACACAGTGGAAGTCCACACTCACACCTAGGCCTGCAGCCTGCAAAGCATCTCTCAGGAACCTCATCCCAACACCAAAACCAGGTGCCCAGGGAGCGGCCACCTTAAGAAGTAGCTTTCATTAGAGATCACAACAACACGCAGACTGTCCAACGGCTCCCACCCCTCTCTCTGCCCTCAAACTGCCTCTAAGTCCACCACCGCTGGAGCACGTCTTCCCAGGAGTCAAAAGCTACTCGCAGTGGTTGGGAAAAGGTCTTGGAAGACGGCATGGAATGGTATCGCAGGGTCGTGTGGGCCAGGACAGGGCGTTTCTACGTCAGTAGCGCGCACTTCCTCAAATAGTCCCTGGGTAGTCTCAATGTGCATTGTCGCGGACGGCTCTGCTCACACCGGGGGAGGGGAGGACACCTCCTTACCACAAACCCAGGGATTCATTTGGCCCAGTACAGTGCCTCCTTTCTCCCTTGCCACCGTTGCAGCTCTCCTTCCCCTCAGAGTCACAGCCCGGCTGCCTTGCGGCCCACCCATCCATCCAGGTCACACTCGTGTGAAGTCTCCTCAAGTCCCTCAGCAGCACCAGGCAGCCCTTACACCTGCTGCACTGATTGTGGCTCTCCGGCAGCAACGTGGGCCATCTGCCCTTCCCTGCCCCGTGCCATTCCCATGCTGCAATGGATGGCAGGGGGATCCACACACCCACTCTGCATTCCAGTCCAGTGCCCCACAGCCAACCGGTAAGGTCTGTGGCTACACCAGCTTCACTGCGCTCATCTCGGGACTACTTCCCATTGGTCTTCCCCGAGCTATTTCACCTTGCTGCTCAGACTCCTCTCCCTCAGGCCTGCAAGGTAAGCTCGCTCAGGGGTTCCTCTATCCCTGCCTTACCTCAGGGAGAGAAACTGCAGGGTTCCTCCCTCCAGCCTCCTGGCTTTTGAGAAGGCCCACCTGTTCCCACACCGGTGAGCTTCCTTCTAATTAGTTACCTCCCCGATGGCCAAAATCCCCGTTGTTTGCAACTTAATTGACTGTTTGCTCTTCCCTGGCCTAATTCAACCTTCCAGGGCCTCTGTGGGGCATACCCCCCACCCCCATCACACACATTATAACTAGGCCATCAATGGCCTTTCGTGATATTTAAAACATCTGCTATGAAAATCTGTGCTGGATTCATTAAAAGGATCGTGGGAGATACTATTTTCATTTTTTAGAAAATTAAAAGCATTCTTTCTTGCTGTGTCATTAAACTCTTGTATTTTCATGGCGTGTTTTTTTAATATTATTGATCCTGGACAGAGGGGTCTGTTTAGTTCACGTTTGTACAAGCCTCCTAGAAGTCAGTGCATCTGCTCGCCGGACGGAGGGCTGTTAGTGGAGTCATCACCCTAGGAAAATACCACCAGAACCAAACGTGACAGTGGCAGGGTGCATTTACTCTTGGCATGGCATGGAGGACCCGGATCTTGCCTCGCTAGCCCACCCTCGGCTGAGTGTTGTCCAGGCCTGTGGTGGAGGTCTGCTTCTTCTCGTCACTCAGCCCTCCTGTCAGCTCACCATGGTCTAGACGGTGCTGGGTCCTGCTGTGAGGGCAGGGGACTGGACTCGACCTCTCGAGGTCCCTTCCAGTGCTAGGATTCTATGACTGAGTCCCACTCCTTCTGGGGAAAGGAGAGCACAGCTGAAGTCCAAGAACCTCCCCCCGCAGAAGGTCGTTCTGCCCCCATCCTGGCCTCCTCTTCATTCTGCCCCACCCTGGTCTCACTAGGCCTTGTATGCTGCTTCCCCGAGGCTGGCAGGGGAGCCCAGACCTGTCTTCTGCCATAGGGTCCGGCCTAGGGACACTGTGTTAAGCACCAATGCCTGATCCTTCAAGGGTGCAGCCGGTTTCTGAGACCACTTCCTACCTCTGACCCCCTTCTGCCGGTGCCCTGCGGTTTATACTCAGCTTCTCTGCTGATTTCCAGGCCTAAGGGTGCCGAGCTTTCTGGACTGGCTGGGAGTCTCCCGGAACTGGACTCCTTCTCCTGGAGGTGACTGAAGCCAAACGGGAAGATTTTAGGCTGCTAAAAGGCCGGCAATGCAGCAGGGCTAAAGCAGGCTCTCTACCTGCCCTGGCTCCATGCGGCTCCTGGGAGTGACCGGCATGTCCAGCGCTGAGGGGCAGGGGTACCAGGGGGTCTCTGCACAATGCCCCTGCCCCCAGCGCCACCTCCGCAGATCCCATTGGCCAGGAACCACGGCAGGCCGGGGCAGCGCACAAAGCTGCCTGGCTGTCCCCGGGGCTGGGCATGCCGGGTGTTCCTCAGAAGCCGCCTGAGGTAAGCATTGCCTGGCTCTAGTCCGCACCCCTCCTGCACCCTCCTCCACCCCAACCCCAGGCTCAGCCCAGGGCCCCCTTCCTCGCTCTGAACCCCTCAGCCACATGCCCCAGCCTGGGGAAAGTGAGGAGGGGTGGGGGAGAGCTTGTGATGGAGGGATGGGGATGGCAGGGTCTCAGAGAAGGCGCAAAGCTGGGGCAGGGCAAGGGTGTTTGAGCTTGCGCCACTAGACAGTTGGCCACCCTGCCCAGGCCTCTGGTTTCTCCCTAGGCCCTCCCAGCCTCTTTCTCTGCCAGAGCCCCGTTATCTCAGGACTCCTTCTCCATGCCTCGCCTCCTGGCCAGGGCCCACAACCGGGATTCATTTCACCTTTCTTCAGGTGGCCTTCCCCAGGCAGGGGAGCGCCCTACCTGTCCCCTCCCCGGGACCCTTCCCGGCCTTCTGTTATGAGAACGGCTCGGCTGGCTCCGATAACACCTCCGCCCTGACACACCCGCCAGGTGGGTTAACTGAGCTCTTCAGAGGCCTCTTAACTCTTTCTTCATCTGGGCGGGGCAGAGGCCTCCTGATACGGACCCCGACACGTGTGGAGAGAACAGCCCAATTCAGTATTTCGGAGGGGAACCCGTGAAATCTGGTCGTGCTCAGTGGATCTAGCTTGAGTCGTGAGGTAATTGTGGCTGCGTGTGCACTGCCCGGGGAAGCCACTCCAGGGACCCACTGGGAGACGGATGCAGCTAAAAGCAGGGACCGCAGAGGCAGGGGAGTCCCAGCCCTGATCTGCCGGACAAGTCAGATTCTGTTTCCTTTCCATGCTTGGCTTCTCTGTTGCGACAGCCGGAGAGGTTAACTGTGGGTTTTGTGGTGTGGACGGCAAGCCGCTGGAAGCTAGACCAACCCCACTAGGTGCATGCACACAGGTCACTGCCATGCAAGCAGAGGGTAAAATCTTTTCAGCCAGCGCTGACTTGAGTTTCATTGGAGCGGTTCCCCTGGAGGTAAAAGGGTCCATCTCCCTTCACTAAGCCCTGCGTACTCCACTTGAGCTATTATCTTTAAATATACAGACAAGGAAACAAACAAGGAAGAAGGAGATTCTTTTATTGCATTTCTTCAAATAAAATGCCTGTGTTCTCTCGCTCGCTCGCTCTCGGATGGCTCCTGCACAATTTACACAAGGTGAATTTGACCTTCAAGAGGCAGAACATCTGGGAATGACAATTAAAAGCCATCTGCACCCAAGACAAACAGGTTGTTCACTACCCATTCCATTCTGTTGCCTTCAGAACTTGGAGGAGGGGGGCTACTCTCAAGACAGCCATCCCCTTTTTTATTGGCCTTTGCCCGTGCCGTCAGAGATGGGAAAAGGCTGAAAACCTGCCCGCATTCCTTCCCAAGGAGGCTGAAAGACGCCGGCAGGAAAACCAGGCTCCTCCATCAGTGCTCTCAAAGATATTTTTGCTCTGGGAAACTGGATCTGGTGACGATAAATCTAAAGTTAACAGTTCCACCTTGGAACCAGCCTGACGCTACTCAGTCGCTCTCACAGGAAAACGCATGTGCCATTCTATCACTGGCCGGTTCTCACTGGCTCCAGACCAAGGATTGTCAAGTACTAACATGCAATGTTCCCACTAATCTTTTTCATTCAGGCACATATTTTTTTCCATCTGTGTGCAGAATAATTTTTGTGCGTGCCAAGGCATGTGCAGGATGTGCACCACCAGTAGAAGCAAAACATGTAGCTGTGGGCACTCTGCTAATCAGCTGGGTGGCATTTGACTCTCTCCTGCGTAGCCGCACACACGCACAGCTTCCAGGAAACACTGCTAAGATGTCACTCCTGGAAACACCGTTTTGCACTGCACTCCTGTTTAGGAAGGCCGAAGAGAACAACACATTTTAATGCCCTTGCGAGATGCACACCTTTTCCCCCAGCAGGACTTCCGAATTATTTACGGTTATACTGAGCACAGCCCAATACCCTGATTCCTTCGAGTACGTGATGGCACAGAATTTAGAGCCACTGTTAAAAGCCATATGGTCGCATCCACAGTGGCGACTCTTCTGGGTAGACCAGGCAGGTGCTAGCTACCCGGCGATAAACAGTGAGGCTCGAAAAGCAAAGGAAGACATAAAAGCAAGAGAATGCGTTGGGGTTGGGGGGTGCATGCAATCCAGGAAAAAAGCGTTTTCATGGTGTTTTCATTCCATTTTTCATTCCATTTCATTTTCATTCCATAAAATGTGCTCATCTCTCGCATTTTAATTTTAGCCCACTCAAGAACAAGGGCCGGCCCACAACATTTTGGCACCTCAGGCGGGGAGCTCAAATGATGCCCCCATACCCCCTCGCTTGGGCCACAACTTTGAAAGGTCTCAGTTCTGCCTTCTTCCTGTTCTACTCCTCTCATGGCACTGCAGAGAGAATACATCTGCACCAGCAGCAGACACAATTTTCTACACTCTGGGTCCTAGTGGCGCCCCCCGCAGTCTGGTACCTGAGGCGGCCGCCTCAGTTTGCCTCATGTAAGGCCAGCCCTGCTCTAGAAGAGAGGTGGAGCCCGCACGAGAACACTGCTCATAGCAAGAGCCTCACCCTGCGAGCTCCATACCAGGGAATCCTGGGTCCCTTCTCTCCACCTATCTGCTGTGTCTAGTCCCAGCAGCTTTCTCCATGGCAATGAACATTGTGGTTGAGAAATGGCGTCACAGCAGAAGACACGAGAGGTCTGGGAACAACGACCCTGCACACATTGAATCTGCATGGCTCACAAAGACAGGAAACTCATAAAACCTCAGAAGGGCCAGACTGGGCCAGACCAAAGGTCCCTCCGGCCTAGTGTCCTGTCTGCCGACAGTGGCCAATGCCAGGTGTCCTGGAGGGCGTGAACAGAACCGGGAATCATCGAGTGAGCCCAATCTCTGGGCTAGTCGAGCTGTCTCCTAAACAACAGTCCTTCCATTAGCGTTGTGGGGGTGACTCAGAGAAACCAGAGAGCTGAAGTTACCCAAGCAGAAAGATACTTTAGAAAATATTCCACCCAGTGGATGAGACAGGCACGTGTCACACCTCAGAGATTTAACCCCATTTCCCTTCGATGAGAGCCCAGACACTCAGAGAATTAACCAAGATTATATTGACAGTTTTAGGTTCCACAACAATTCACCTTGTATATGCCCTATAAACACCTTTCTTTTCGGTGTCACTCACGCGCTTATTTTCTGCCTCAGTAATTCCCTGCTAAGATCCCATTCCCATAACAAAAAGAAAAAATGAGTGACACCTCAAACAATATTTGATAGTCTAACAACAATTTCCAACTTCAAAGGCTATGTACATAAAAGTTGAAGACTTTTGCTACAGAACCAAACCACTGGGAAATCATTTTCCAACTGACATTAATTCCCCAGCCACTCGAATGAAGCCTTTAACTAAAAATCTAACTTTTTAATGGGGGTTCTTTCACATTTTAATGTCGGCTCCAGAGTGCACGTAGAAAACCCAGGCCGTTTTCCCTTTAAATCTAAGAATGAGGAGGGGGGTAACAGAGTAACCCCACAAACACAAAAGAATCTCCTGGTTAGAGGCCCGTTCATGCATGCTGCCGTTCAGCACGTTAAGGCTTGGCAGAGTCAAAAAGATTGTCAGATTCTTTATGAACAGAGAAATCAAGGAGGCTAAACAAAGAAAACGCCAAAAGAGAAAACCTCTGGTGGTAGGGGATGTCTTTGAAGATACAAAGATATATGTACATTCTGGCAATGACAATGACAGCAAAATTACTTCTTATTTATGAACCACTAGTGGAGCCAGATGATGGAGCTCAACAATCCATGTACGGGATTTGAGATTTCAGCGCTAGCAATCAAGGATCTATTAAAAAAAAAAGAAGACAATGGGCCAATTTCTGCTCCCAGCGACGTTGGCAAAATCCGTTGGAATTGTTTCTTTGTAATCGTCTTTGCTAATTCCCTCTCAAGCTTGCAGTGAATGAGAGCACTGTGCATCCTGGGGGTGAATTGAATTGGTGAGCATGTCAGGAGGCCCATAAATGGCTCTGGACCTTCTTTTTGCCATCTGTTTCAAACTTGATGTCTTGATCGATGGTTTCACTGATAATCCATCACGAATGTCATCTCCTGGCTGAAGTCTTGTGACTTGAAATATGGGTCTTTTGCTTGAATCGCAGTGACTAAGAACATTGGAAGCCACTTAAATATGCTCTAAATGCCTTAAATTGGTAACATGCAATATTGCTTCATACGCCTTGCCAAGCTGCATAGTAAAAGTTTAAATGATTAAACCAATTTAATGTATGAAACAGGCCCTCCATCAGGCTGAGAAATAGTCAGGTTTTCCAGGGTAAGCTTTGCCTGTTGGCTGGTGTTGTGCAGAGGTATCTAGATACCTTTGCCAGGAGAAAGAGAAATAATGGATGCGGCTTAAAATGAAAACGACCTTGATCTTGAAGTCGTTACTTCATTCCCTCAAATATCTGAGAGTGCAACGACAGCCTCTAGGGCCCAAGCGTCGATGGTTACTTTTATGTTTTCCTGAGTACTGATCCAACATGTTCACATCTGGATGTGAAACCATCACTCGGGCTATTGCTATAATGAAGAATCAAGGTCATGTTTTCAGATTGATCGATAATTATTTTTTGTCTGATTCTGAGAAAAAAAAAAAAAAGCATTGATAGGCAGCAGGCTTAAAACAAACAGAAGGCAGTATTTCTTCAGGCAGTGCACAGTCAACCTGGGGAACTCCTTGCCAGAGGATGTTGTAAAGACCAGAACTATATCAGTGCTGAAAAAAAAAGCACTAGATATATTCATAGAGGATGAATCCATCAATGGCTATTAGCCAAGATGGGTAGGGATGCAAAACTATGCTCTGAGCAGTTGTTCTCAACCCGCAACTTGTGGCCCATGTGACCTCCGCAGGGCCATATAGGCATGTATATATACTGTGTGGCCCACAGAACAAACTGCACATGCAGCAGTTGATAACCAGATGCTGGGGATGTGCAACAAAGGATGGATCACTCGATGATTCCCTGCTCTGCTCATCCCTGGGGCACCTGGCAGTGGCCCCTGTCAGAAGAGAGAACACAGGGCGAGATGGACCTTTGGTGTGACTCAGTGTGGCTGCTCTTATGTTGGCTCCATGCCCTCTCCCTTGCAGGTCTTTCCCCATTCATTGCTCTCTGGCATGCACATCTGCTTAAGAGATTAAAAACATCTGTGACTCCTGGGTGAACGCTTATGAAGCGTGAGGAAATACCATGCTTCTGGCCATAAGCTAAGTGTCTGTGAGGGGTCAGGAAGGAATTCCTGCCCATCGTTCCCAGGCACAGCCCCTCAGTGTGTGTGTGTCTGTGTCTGTGCTACTTCAAAGTTCCACGAGGTGTCCCCTGCTGGAGAGACACTGCTAGACTCCAAGGCCTGCATGACATACGGCCCGAGGGCTGCATGCTGCCCACTGGGGCTCACTGTGTGGCTCGTGACAACTACGGGTGGTGCGGACCCATCCGATCCGCCGTCTGGGCGGGGAGCGGAGTGCCGCCAGGGAGGGGGAAGTGCGGCGATTCTCGCCGCCGGGCTGCCTGCGTGCAGCTCCGGTGCGAGGCGGCGGGGCGTGAGCCAGAGGGCAGGACGCCAGCAGATGCCAGGACGCTGGCGTGACTCCGTGACGTCACGGCCAGCGACAGCCGGATTCAAAAAGGCAGAAGTCAGGTAGGGGAGAGGAAGGGGCTTGTGCTGAGGGGAGGGGGGCAGGTGAGGAGAAAGGGGAAGACACCAAGGGGCAGAGTGAAGGAGAGACAAATGCCAGGGGGCCAAGTGGAGACATGCGGGTTTTTTTTTTTTTTTGCTCAACAAAAATTTTTAGCCGCATGTTTGGTATTTTTGGGGAGAGCATCCCTACTTGCGGCCCACAGCTGTTTTCTTTGGAGTAATACGGCCCTTGTCACTTTCTGAGTTGTGCCGGCCTGCTCCGAGGCCTGACGGTTGTATCGGCTGCAGCACAATTCTGTGCTCCCTGCTGGACTTCCCATTAAGACACCCTGGCCACTGGGTCTCGTACCAGCGGCATTTGGTTGGTTGGCATGTGTGCAGCCTCCATGTAGCCAGGAGGCCGGGCTCCCCTCAGACGCAGAGGGAGCACCACACGCGGCCTGGGGGTTGGAGCCCAGAGGGTGGGACAGGAAGGGGAACTATAAAAGGCCGGACCAGACGACACTTGGTTGGAGCGAGGCTGATAGACGCCCCGTATCTGAGCCCCTACATGGGAGCCTTATAGCACACCAGAGCCACACGTACTGACTGCCCCCGCCTGCTTCACGGCTGGGGAAACAGCCTATTGCAGCTCGGCCAGACTGCAGGTTGGAGCCTTAGCCGGCAGCCACCTGCCCTGCCCACGTGCTGGATGGATGGGTGGGTGGGTTCACCTTGCCCTGGTCACTGTGTACGGCCCGCCCTGCTGGAGGGACAGGCCCCTTTGTGAACTGAATCCCCGACTCTTGTTGGCTCTAGCGGATGCCACTCAGAAGGAGGCGGGGCGGGCACCGGTGCTGAGAAGGGCCCCGCTAGCTTACATGATGCAGTGGGGCAGCAGGGGTCTCTGATCCCTAATGCCAGGTCTCGCATGCCAGGGCTGCCCAGGGGAGTCAGGGGGAGTCTTTCCATTGCGCTATGGGCTTTGGAGCTCAGACACATCCCTGCACTAGAGACATTGCTGGAGTGCACCCCTAGAGGCCCTGCATTCATAGGTGTGGGATCTAGGGGTGCAGGCATGGCTGCAGCACCCCCAGCCAGTGTCCTGGGGCCCAGCTGCCAGCCCTGCCGTCATGGGGCAGGCACACCCCATCCCTTAAGTTGGGCGGAATAATTACTCCCTGCAGTCTCATACAGGGCAGCATGGCCTAGTGGCCAGAGTCACTCACCATGGCCCATGCATTTAGGGTGCAGCGCCTTAATGCCCAGTCAGGCAAAGTGGCCCTTGTATTCAGGGCAGCGTGGCCTAGCAGACAGAGTCAGGATTGTAGCTTCTGTGTGCCGGGCAATGAGGCTCAATGGCCAGTGTCAGCATAACAGTCATTGGGCATAGGGCAGTGTGACCCAATGGCTAGATTCATTTAGTTCCTGTATGCCAGGCTCAGTGGCTGAGTCTATACAGCGGCCCCTGTTGCAAGGCAGTGTGGCCCAATGGCTAGAGTCTATATGGCATCCCCAAGATGCAGGGCAGTGTGGCCCAAAGGCCAAAACCTGGAGGAAGGGGCCACCACCAGGGGGTTCGCAGCTTAGGTAGGGAGGCCCAGGCCCATCCAACTGCATGGGGCCTCCTGGAGCTGGAGCCTCTGCCCAACATCCTTCCCTTCCAGCAGTCAGCCCTGACTGAGCAGCGCTCCTCCCTTTTATAGCTAGTCTCCAGTTGGAGCATGCCCAGCAGGGCTGTGGGGCCGGGGCCAGTGCCCAGGGTCTCGGCTTGCTGCCGGCTACACACCCAGGCCTCAAGTCCCACCTCCAGCTGTGCTCCAAGCCTTGGCCCCCTCCCAGATAAAATCCTGTTCAGCTAAAGGCCTGTGGCAGGATAATGTGTCACCAGAAGAACTAGCTGACCAAGGAAGTGCTTGGGGATGGTCGTGATCCTTTGCTTTTGTGGGGGCTTCTTCCGAAACGTATCTTCAAAGGAACTGGATGGAATCAAGCCTATTGGGTATATGGCCCATGACCATAAATATGCACCAGGCAAGTGGTACTTGGTAGGTTTGTCTTTTTACCTGTGATCCTTTGGGTTCCTTTCCAGGGAGAGACGCTGTAGCCCCAAGGAAAATTATTGTGGGTCATGGGTGAAACTTCAGATATGTAAAATTTTCAGATCTGTCCTTTTCAGCATACATACAAATATGTTTCCTTAACCCCAACTTTTGAATACACATCAAAGTGATAAAGCACGTATGTTATAAAATATTGTTAATATGTTGGCTGGAGGCCTTTATGTGTGACTTAATAGTTTATGGCTTCCCATTCGTCCTGATTGGGATTTTTTTCTTACAACCTATTTTATATAAACCGCAGTTGTAATAGCTGTGGCAGAACCCCATAAGGTTCAGCGGTTCTGTTTTACACCCCTCCTTCCCCACCCACGCAGAGTCCAGGCCCGGTAGTTCAGATTGAGGTCTGAACCTTTGAAGTAGTCCAGTCTGCAATATAATCCTTCACTTTTCAAATTAATATAAATGACAGAAGGTAGCAAAAAATTCCATCCTCACAGGATAATGAAAAGTTATTCCTCCTGGCTACATAAGCCTCAGAAGTCTCTGACTTTCAAACATTTTTTTTAAATAAGATTTTCTTATATAATCTTGTGTGGTCCATTCAATATAAAATACTCGGCATAAGAAATATGTGACTAAGCCTACATTTCTCAGTTTCTGGTGATATTTCAAATGGATCTATCCAGGTTGGCCACTTAAGGCATATCTACCCTCGGAAACTATTTCAAAAGAATAATTCCTGAAATAACAGAATCGAAATAGCGTGTCCCGCTATGGGGAAGCCTCGAAATTAGTCTGGGGCAGGCTCCGTTAATGTGGACTTGACTTAGAGACCCAGGAAGCACTGAGGAGTAATTACTTTGAATGACTCTAGGAAGTAGTTATTTTAAAATAGCAACAGTGGAGTGTCCGCACGACCGCTATTTTGAAATAACTATTTCGAAATAAGCATTATTCCCTGAGGAAAGCAGGAGTACAGGTTTCGAAATAAGCAGCCCATTATTTCGAAATAATGGGCTTGGTAGTGTGGACGCTCCATTTGTTATTTCCAAATAAGGGGGGTTATTTCTAAATAACTCCCTAATATAAACCAGTGCAAAGTTACTGGCTCCCAAAATGCCATCTGAACCTGTTAATGTCCATGTATTATCTTGTAGCCCACCAATACCTGCACATGGCATGCTTACGACCTGACCTTGCAAAATCTTTTGCATTTGCCTTTGAAATACACGTTAGCTTTAGTGGAAATTCCTCCTGAGGATGTCGATGGAACAAGGCCTCAATCTACTGCAGTTATGTACGCATGCATATGCAGTTCTGCCCTATGTGCACTGGTGTTTGTTTGTAAGCTGCATATATTAGAATTGTATGGAGTCCTACAATTACATGTGGACTCTAAGCATAACCGCCAGTATCAAGCAAAAGATTAATCATACTCATTAAATGGCAGGAATTTCACCATTGGCTCTCATAGGCACTTAGTGTCTCTGTAATTTAATACATTCCTTCAAATCTCACCATGGGATTCCAGCAATTTTTAGCTGGCAGCACCATGAAAGTGTCATTTTTCTTAGGCTATGTATAAATAAAATGAGTCTGTCCAAAGGGCATGTATAAATAAAAAGATATATATACACGTATACTCCATTTTTACATTGCAAAGCACTGCCGCTCAACATATGCCATTGCGTGAAAACATTCCCCAGGAAATCCGCCATATAGATCACTTATTCTAATAAAATCTTATTTAAAAGATCTGTTAAAAACCAGTACACTCCACCAGGAAGTTAGAAGTGTATCAGCTAGCCGACACCGCCTCCTGGCTTTACCTATTTCCTGCATCTTAAGAAGGAAGAAGTAGCCCTTTAAATTCCTGAAAAATCAAACTGCGTTTTTCTTTTATCTTCAGCCGAGTAACAAGTTCAGAACTTTTGCCTTGTACACTGGACAGAGCCAGGTTACAAAATCTGTACCATGCATGTTCGTATTACAATCTTCATCAACTCATGTATGTGAAAGAGACCCATTTTATATGTAACGTCTTACCTTTCCCCCAAAAGGTCCCAAAGGTACTTTATGAACAATATATAGCTGCAATCACCACTGAACTATGGAGCATATCAGCTATTAAATAGCACAGAGAAAGTACTATGCAACCATGTAAGTAGGAAGGGGCCAAGAATACATAAATGTACATAACTCAAAGGTGCTTCCAAAACCAGGGCTGTTCCTCACCTGGGGGTCTTTGGTTCCTTCCCTCTCATGTGCCAGACCAAAGCTTCCTATTTTTCTATTGTTTTTAAAGATTCCTTTATTGCACAGGGAGTCACCTGGCCTGTCCCTACCAACCACTGCTAAGACTTAAGGACAAAAGGATATTTGCATATGATTGCCCAGACACTGAGACCTCCTTTGATGACTTTCATTCACCCATTTAAAACCCATAAAGCATTCCCTACTCCATATATCTAATTTTACACACACGGATGCTAAACACACCAAAATAAGATCAACAGATCCAGCAGATTAAGGCATGAAGCTTGATAGGGTACATGAAGTAATTTGCTCAATGCACCTTTGAGTGATGTACATTTAGGTCCATAAGTCCATTTCATAAAGCATGGGGGGGGGGAGGGGGAGGTGAACTGTCACACTGTCTCTTTGCAAAAAAGATGAAAACAGAGGTCAAGAATCTGCCATTTTCAATTTTGCATTGTCAAAACTGAAATGAAAAAAAAAATCCATTTGAAACATGAAACAGACATTTCCTTTTGGCTGTGCACTCCAAATTGCCCATAAAATCGTAAGTTTAATCAAACAATATTTTCCCCGCCAAAAAATTAATTTTGGATGAACCTCTTTTTTGGCAGGAAAAGTTTTTGGTTTAAACATTTTGACCAGCTGCACACATGGCTGGGAATCTATTTCTGGCTGTCTGATTAAGACATCAGGCAGGTCTAATTACCATCTGTAAAATGGGAATAATAACTGATTTTACAAAGCTGTTCTGAAGCTTCATCATTCCATTCATAAAATGTTTTCAGGTGCTTTGGAGTTCAGGGATAGAAGGCCTATATAAGCCCAATTTATTGATTAGCAGTAGAATTATTACTAGTCATGCAAAAGTACTATAAGTAATACAGAGCTTTGATGGTTTTAGTCCGAGCTGATCTAAGCAAAGGGAACTTGCATGGACCAGTGAGAATTTCCAGGTTCCTGTTTAAAAGGAGAGAAAGGTTTTGAACATAGAAGAAAAGAAACCTAAACTTCACATGCAAGAGCCATAAGAAACCACACACTTGTTCTACATCTTCCACAGCTTGGTTCCTCTCCAGCAGCGTTTCTTAAACTTTTTAAGATTGAGGAACACCAAACAATATTTTTTTTTTATGAGGAACACCAAGGATTTTTTGTTGACCAAAAAAAAGGGGAGGCGGGGGAGAGCCAGAGGGACAGTTATTGAGGAAAAAAGGGTTGGGGGAAAGTTATTGAGAAAAAAAAAAGGGTAAAAGGTCGCCTGCCCCTTTAAGGGTGGCCATTTTGAATTCTGTTCTCCACTCACGCTGGTGTGCCGTGGAACACAGTTTAAGAAACACTGCTTTCCAGGGTCACGTTCTCATGCAATGCAAGACTGCCCCGTGATGCAGTGGAGCTCTGGAGTGACATGACTTTACTGACTCGGGGTGGAAACCTCTAAAGAGTAGAGTGCGCCCCAGCCACTGCATTGCTACACCGTAGAAGAGGTGAAGAGATACATGTTCCCAGGACAGCTCCAAAACCTGTCCTGGGGCAGATAGAATCCTAGAACACTAGAACTGGAAGGGACCTCGAAAGGTCATCGAGTCCGGTCCCCTCCTGTCACGGCAGGCCCCAGATGGGGTTTCCTGGCCTGTATGACAGGATGCAAGGCTATAGACCACTCCACTACTTGTCCTGCTTGGGGAACGGCGAATCCCCGCTGGTGCGTGGTAGGTAGCAATCTCTGAACTTCCTTGGAGCACAAGCGCTGCAGATGTGAAAAACTCCTCCAAACAGGGCTTTGCGCTAGGTCGACACCAGCCGGAATCTGCCCCTCTGTGACCACTCACCCAGGGCCGGAGAACAGAGACTGAAGGGAGATGCCTCATGAGACACTTTAAAGACAGAGCTAGAGAAATTCATGTCTCAGGAGGATCCGCCCTTCCATGTCCCGGGTTTGGTCCTGACCTGTGTGTAGAATGTGATGGAGTCAGGGACTTCCTGGGGGCGACCTTTACCGAACCCAGCTGTGTCCGCATCATCCGGGAAGAACCGAATGATGCTCCCTGTTGTGTCAATGTATGTGTGGGTCCCAGCACCTGTGCAGGTTCATAATGGCAGGGAAAAAGATCCTCAACCTGACCCTCTTGCTGGGGCAATCAGCCATCAGGAGCCAGCTCCAATCCTTTCCCTTCAAGAGTTCTGCTGGGAGATGGTGACCTTCCCATCCTTTTGCTCCTGCAGCTTCAGAACCTGGTCTCTGCAGAACCTATGACTGGTCAGTGTCAGGGCTTAATTCTTGCAGACCCACAGTACCGCTGTCAAAACCTGGAAGACAGCATTGAATGATTTGTATCCCTGTTTATTAGGAGATCTCCTACTCTAAGGGCATAGAGTAGCACTGTCTGATATACAGTGAGTGGAAGCAATAATGCACAGCAGTGTGGAGGCCAGTCTATAATATGACGATGTCATATTATGCATCCCTGCAGAGCTTGGCAAATTAGCGCTCCTGAGAGTTATGTACACACCTTGCCAGGTATGAGTGCCCTAAATAACTCTGGTGAACTTCTGTTGTGATTTTAATGTTTCGATTAATTAGTTTCACCTCGTGAGGCTCCTCATTACATAGTACATTGGCCAAGTAGGTTGCTCGCTCAACTCAAGCCATTTTAGCAGGTGCTGGTTGCTTAAGGATTATGGAGACAGAAGCTATACTGGGAACCTGCCTTTTCAATGAGCTGGTGGTTTGCACTAAGGGCACGTCTACACTACACAGAGGATCAATGCTGACATGGTCAATCTTCTGGGGTTCAATTGTGCAGGTATTGTATAGACCCACTAAATCGAACTCAAAGGGCACCCCCGTCGGCACTGGTATTCCTACTCCTTGCAAAGAGCAAGGGAAGCCGATGGGAGCGTTTGCTTCCATCGACCTCCCACTGTGTGGACGGGGATTTAAGATACGTCGACTCCAGCTACGTAATTTACGTAGCTGGCGTTGTGTATCTTCCTTCGGCCTTCCCTTGTAGTGTAGACCAGGCCTAAGTGATTGGTAACTGAGACAAAGCTGAGATTTAAAACAGCCTGGCTAGAGATGAGTGACCACTTACAGGTCATAGTCCGCCAATGAATTTAGCTCTTGTGTCTGTTTGTGAATCATGCCTGATCAGAGTTTGGTATTTTACAAACATACTCTCTGATAAAAACTTTACTCAAACATATTTCAGCACGAGTGGCTTGCGCTCTTTTGGCTTGGCCTATATCTTTGATTATTCACTATTTGTTGTTCCATAGAGCCCGGATTCAGCAAAACGCGAAAGCACGCACTTTAACTTTAACCGTGTGCTTAGGTCGCAGTGACTTCAAAGACAAAAAATAATTGATCAGGAACGGCTTCAATGGGGCAGTTGCTGAAACATGGGGTGGATTTGGGCCTGCCTGGTGTGTGATTGGTTGATGTGGTGTCTCTGCTCACCTATTGGCAGTGTTGTCCTCAAGTCGTCATTGTCAAGTCCAAGTCGAGTCTCAAGTCACTACAGTTCAAGTCTCAAGTCAAGTCTCGAGTCCCTAAAGTCACTTTCGAGTCAAGTCCCAAGTCGCGTCTCAAGTCTTAATTTAAAAAATGTCAAGTCGCTTTTGTACAAGCCATCAATATCGGCATTTCTGGACAATTTTTTCACCAAGTCAATTTAACAAAATTAGCAAGTCTCAAGTCTAGTCTCAAGTCACAAACAATGAACCCGAGTCGAGTCTCAAGTTGAGTCACCTACGTGACTTAAGTTGGACTCGAGTTCAAGTCGTGGGACTCGAGTCAACAACTCTGCCTATTGGATTGTTTCTTAACTATTCACTTGTACACAAAGGAGCCCCGATCTCTGTATGGGGCTTATAGAGTCTAGTACAACGGAGCCAGCTCTGTGACTCCCCAGCACTTTCCTGTGACTGTAGCCATTCCCGTTCCTCACTCCTCTGGGGGAATGAAAACCCATTTGCATGAATGCTGGGGAGACGCAAACAAAACAGAGCTTAACCAGGGTTGGCCTTACCATGAGGTGAACTGAGGCGGCCGCCTCAGGTGCCAGACTGGGGCGGGGAGTTGGGCACCACTAGGACCCAGAGTGTAGAAAATTGTGTCTGCTGCTGGTGCAGCGAGGAGGTATGGGGGCGTCATTTGAGCTCCCCACCTCAGGTGCCAAAATGTTGTGGGCCGGCCCTGAGCTTAACTATGGTAAAACCAATCTGCTCTTTGGAATTTGATTGCTTCTGAGCACCATTTCCCAGACATTCATCGACTCTATGATTGGCAGAGACTTCAGGAGGTCGTCGAGTCCAACCCCCTGCTCAAAGCAGGACCAACCCCAACTAACTCATCCCAGCCAGGGCTTTGTCAAGCCAGGACTTCAAAACCTCTAGGGATGGAGATTCCACTCCCTCCCTAGGAAACCCATCCCAGTGCTTCCCCACCCTCCTAGGGAAATCGTTAGCCTGGTCTGATCCTGATTCCCTTCCTGTTACAACTTTGTGAGTGATATTTTTTCAAAGAAATGTAAGATTTTAGCCTGGTGTATTGGAAGAGAGGGTCAGACACCCCTGTCCCCCCTGACGGGGCTCCATGAAGGCAGAAGCAGAAACATTAGCCCTCTTTTTAGGCCCTTATTATGACTTGCTCTTTATTAGTAGTGATGCCTCAGGAAGTACCATACCTATTACCCGGCTGTTAATACCAGCTTCGCTTTCATTCTGACTCATACCAGTGCAGTGAATTCCAAATGAATTATTCATGTTTGGTCCCTTCTTTTAATGCCTTTGGCATGTGGCATTTTTTCCACATTGCCTGTGAAATGTCTGTGGTAGGAAAATGCTCATCGGCGTCCCTGGCAGCTCGAGGTTGACGATGTAACTGTTTTGCTCTGTATCCAATGGGGAAGCTGTCAGAGTAGCACATTTCTTCCCTCTTCCCCTCATCGGGCCTCGATTGACATGGGTTGTATTCATGCTGATCCACCTATTCTGGCTTCGCAGGGGCGAGGCCTAATTTTACTTTCTTAAAGAAGTGCCTTTATTGCTTTACCTCAGAATATTTGCCAAGAAAAAAAGCCTCGTGTTCCTCGAGGAGAAAAAGACAGCCTTTAAAGACACCTCCCTTCTCTGTGTCTCAATTTCCTGTCTACACAAGGGGCGGGAGGCGTCTTGCTACTTTCTCCCACCCTTTGTCTGGTCTGTTTAGATTCTAAGCTTTTCTATCCGTGAAATATCTTTGACTAGGTACAGCACCGAGCGCAGCGGGGTCTGGATCTTCGAGGAGGCTGTTAGGTGCTACTGGAATACAAATATAGCCAAACTAAAATGTAAATAATTGTATTTGCTTCCTTTTCTGCTAGCCCAATCAGCACGTTCGCATTTCTGCCTCTTCAGTCCATGGACACAGGCTATACTTGAGGCTTTTTGTGCGCAGGCGGCCATTTTCCAAATGGGCACAATATAGCACCCGAAGTCATGTCTCCAGAGCAACTCAGCTCAAGACAACTCCTGAGTTCTGTCCTGGGGGGCCGACAGGATTGCCACGCTGCTAGCAGCTCCATGCTCCCGGAAGGGGCGGGGCCTTGAATAAAAGGGGCGGGGACACTGCCCAGACTGCACCCCTCCCCCCTGCAGCCCTCAGAGCTTCCTGGACCGTGCCATGTGGCACTCCAGCAGTGATTTAAAGGGCCCAGTGCTCCAGATACAGCTGCTTCCTTAGTAGCAGTGGCGGCCGGGCATCCTTGGCCTTTTGAATCGCCGGGCCCTGGGACAACTGCCCCTTCCTCTCTCCCCCACCAGCGGGCCTGTTTGCGTCCCAGTTTGGATGGCTGTTGTTCTATTGACCTCTCGCTAGTGCTCAGCCTGTGCCAGGGCTGACCCCCGGCACCTCTAGGTTTGGCTCTTCCTAGCCCTGGCCCCTCTGAATTTTCCTCTTCAGGTTTGAACATTAAAAAAAATGGCTTGATCTCTGGCTCCTCTTCCACTCCAATTTACACATTGCCTCTCACACCTCTCTGGGATCTTTCTCACCTGCTTCTCAGTGTACCAAGGGCTGCGGGTGACCCTTTTTTTTCTTCTAAGCTATGGGAAGCCAGGACACGTAGATTTCCCTCGGCTTAGTGGCATGTACTTTGGCTGCTCTAGCATGTGGGCAGTAATTGTCTCTGCGGCAGGGTCGGGAAATATGGAAATAATCATTTTCAGGCAAACGTTTGCACAAGGGATTGTGCTTGCAGAATGGTTTGCATATTTCACACCTCCCAAGTACATAAACAATGGAATCTGAATATGGGACCCGAGCAAATCTCGTACGGAGAGACACTCAGAAAATAAACCCTCTGTGTTTTCTGTCGGGTCGGGATGGTGGACAAGCACGGAGTGTTCCCATTTGAATGTTACCGTCCTTGGAACAAATGCCCTGCAGTCTCTGACAACATGCGGCAACATATGAAATGGCATCAATCAAACATATTAAAAGGGAACTTCGCTTCCCAGCAGTGGTTACGCTCAGAACATCCTCAATTGCCTTTCTAACTAACCGACGTTTGTGCAATATTCATACTATTTCCCCGCTGTCCCCTTTTCTAAGAGTAGTGGCAATCTGACCTAATTGCAAAATGCAACACCGAAAAGTTTGAAAGGAGAACCGCTATCTAATGACTAGCTCTTGTTACTGAGTATCAAGACATCTCACAAAAGCCCTTTGGCATATTTTTGGACAAGTCTTATTACACAACATCTATCACGGGAAATGACTCACAGGGCTTTTCTGAACAAACGGCAGCCGAGAAGATGCTCCCAGACCAAAGGAAATGGATTCAGAGAAAAAAAAAAAAAAGCCTAGCCTTATCGTTCACTGGCCCTTCACCTAACTTGGCTTGATTGCCGCTCTTGTTTGGCGTACCATGAGGAATAGCATCTGGTGATGTCCTCGCTCAGCTGACTTTTGTTCCCATAACTGACCACTGCTGAAATTATCAGACGGGAAATATAAACTCCTGATAAAATCCCAACATGCATTTTCTTAAACAGCCTGTAGAAGTGACGGGTGGTTGCATCAGTCGAGGCAGGAGATGTAATGCTGTCATGACACACTAGTTCCCAAACCAGTAACTAGATTAAATAAATATCTAGCCATAAAGAATTTCATTACTTGACTGTTCTTTATCAAAGCAAAGCAAAGCAAAGCTGGTTTTCACTTTTTAAAAGTTTGTTTTAGGCAAAGGGAGCATAAAAAGAGGTTAATTCCTTTTGCGATAATTGCTGGGGAGAGAACGTATTGTCTTTCTGAAATAAAGAGGCCTGGAGGGAGGTTTATAATGGGAAGATGGGAGCCCGTTGAATTCGGGAGGTGGCAGAGGGACATTCCACTACAGTTGCCTCTCCGCCCACCATCGTATCTAACCCTCTCTCACATTTTGTCTCTTGTATAGTGAAATTCTAGGCCCTGGTCTACACCAAAAGAACCCCCCACAGGTCGAATTAATAAGCAGCACAGCCACACAACCAAGCCCGTTATTTCAAAATAGTGGGCCGCTTATTTTGAAATCTCTACTCCTGCTTTCCTCGGGGAAGAATGCTAATTTCAAAATAGTTATTTCAAATAGCAGCAGTGTGGATGCTCCAGTGCAGCTATTTTGAATTAACGACTCCCCAGAGTAATTCAGACTAATTACTCCCCAGTGCTTCCTGGGGCTCAAAGTCAAGGTCACACATCCACATTAACAGAACCTGCCACGGATTAATTTTGAGGCTTCCCTGTAGTGGGGACACGCTATTTTGATTTTGTTATTTCGGGAGTTATTCAATTGATTTTAGCTATTTCAAAATAGTGTCCTGGTGTAGACATACCCTAGAAATCTCTTTGGGGCCCAGACTGTTTGTTTTATGTTTGTATATCACCTAGGGAGTAGGGTCTTAGCCATGACTAGGGCTCCCGGGGATAAGAAGAAGAAGAAGAAGAAGAACATAAGAACATAAGAACGGCCGTACTGGGTCAGACCAAAGGTCCATCTAGCCCAGTAGCCTGTCTGCCGACAGCAGCCAACACCAGGTGCCCCAGAGGGGGTGGACCGAAGACAATGATCAAGCAATTTGTCTCGTGCCATCCTTCTCCGGCATCTGACAAACAGAGGCCAGGGACACCATTTCTATCCTCTGGCTAATAGCCTTTTATGGACCTAACCTCCATGAAATTATCTAGCTTCTCTTTAAACTCTGTTATAGTCCTAGCCTTCACAGCCTCCTCTGGCAAGGAGTTCCACAGGTTGACTACACGCTGTGTGAAGAAGAACTTTTTTTTATTAGTTTTAAACCTGCTACCCATTAACTTCATTTGCCGTCCTCTAGTTCTTCTATTATGGGAACTAATAAATAGCTTTTCTTTATTCACCCTCTCCACACCACTCATGATTTTATATACCTCTATCATATCCCCCCTTAGTCTCCTCTTTTCTAAACTGAAAAGTCCCAGTCACTTTAACCTCTCTTCATATGGGACCCGTTCCAAACCCCTAAACATTTTAGTTGCCCTTTTCTGAACCCTTTCTAAGGCCAAAATATCTTTTTTGAGGTGAGGAGACCACATCTTACACAGTATTCAAGATGTGGGCGTACCATAGTTTTATACAGGGGCAGTAAGATATTCTGTGTCTTATGTTCTATCCCTTTCTTAATAATTCCTAACATCCTATTTGCCTTTTTGACCACCGCTGCACACTGTGTGGAAGTTTTCAGAGAACTATCCACGATAACTCCAAGATCTCTTTCCTGATTTGTCGTAGCCAAATTAGCCCCCATCATACTGTACGTATAGTTGGGGTTATTTTTTCCAATGTGCATTATTTTACACTTATCCACATTAAATTTCATAATGATGATAAATAACATGGCACTTTGGGGGGTCTGATCCCAAGTGGATTAAAAGCCATGGAAAGACTCCCATGGACTGCAGTGGGCTTTGGCTCAGGATCTTCACATCTGGTATATACAGCTACATATCAGAGATTGCCAGAACTCTGGACTTTTCAGACAACCAACCAATGACTGAACAAAAAAATAAGGGAATTTTCAAATATTGTCATTGGTTATTGTAGTTCAGTATCCACTCCCAAACAGTGTCCCGTACAGGTTGAACCTCTGTAGTCCAGCACCCTCGGGACCTGACCAGTGTCGAACCCGAGAATTTGCCAAACAATGGGAGATTGGTATTGTCTAGCAGCATTACCAACACGTCTATTGCTTATTGAGCTGTTAGAGGACATTTGGGGGTCAAGTAGAGTTAAATAACAGCACAGAACACTGAGAGCCAGGACTCGGGGCTGTAAACAAACTTTCTGGGACTGTGGGAAACTTGGCTGCACCCATGATAAATGGACACCCAGCGAACTAAAATCATGCCGGACCACGGATGTTGCTGGACCAGAGAGTGTCGAATTAGAGAGGCTCCCACCTGTAGCAGGCAGTGCGGAGGAAGGACAAGAATATCACAGAACATTATTGCTGTTGTGACAATTAAAAAACAAAGTCACCGTGTAAATCAGAAGGAGCTACACAAGGGGGTTCGCATTTAGATTTCAGTTAAAATACATATTGTGACGTAAACTCACACTGCACATCAAATGGACACAGAGCAGTGGACTGGGGAGGGGAAGGGGGCTGTACGCATCTAGCAGCATCTTCTACTTAGCCGGTGCCAAAGTAGCCACCGATATAGATGACCTAAAATAGCCTAAAGGCTGCTCTAAGTTTGCCTGCTGCATTGGCACTAGAGGCACGGCTATACTGGCCTGAAATTGAGCAGAGCATCTTGTGCCCCACCCCCACCTGCTCCTCCCCATCCCCAATACGCTCTTTATATTGAGGGGCATGGAATGGAGGGGACGTACAGCCCCTTAAGGTAGGGGCAACTCCATGGTATTGGGCCCAATCCTGCGCCCTGTAAAGTTGGGAAAGAAACATGTTCCTTGCCATGTGGAGTATTTCACCTACATTTTTTGGCATATTCTGCCCTTAGTCCAGGGGTGGGCAATAATTTTTGAAGGGGGGCTACTTCACAAATTTCAGAAGTGTCCGCGGGCTGACCCAGAAGGGGCAGGGCCTCGGGCAGATGGGGCGTGGCCTCGGGCAGAAGGGGCGGTTCATGTGCTGTAAAAAGACACCAATGTTTTTTACACAACAAAGTAATTAAATTTGAATACTAATGAACTGCATACAACATTATCCAAAGATTAGCATAGACAGCAAAACTTGTAACATCTGTAATAACAACAACACTAACCCTAAACTTTTAGTTACGTCAGCGGTGCTAGGCAAGGTGCGGGGAAGACGCCGGCCCTTTAAATAGAAGCAGTTTGAAGGGCTCACGCCCCTCTCCTGCTCCAGGCAACGAGCTAGGGGGTGGGGTCTGGAGCTGCCTCGTGGGCCGGATCCAGCCCCCTTAGAGGCTTTTGCCCACCCCTGCCTTAGTCACATCTGTTGCCTTTGCTGATTTCAGGCCTTTAACAGGGGCCAAAAAAGAGCTAGATACATTCATGGAGGTTGGGTCCATCAATGGCGATTAGCCAGGATGGGCAGGGACGGTGTCCCTAGTGTCTGTTTGTCAGAGGCTGGGAATGGGCGACAGAGAAGGGATCACATGATGATTCCCTGTTCTGTTCACTCTCGCGGGGGCACCTGGGATTGGCCACTGCCAGCAGACTGGACCCTGGGCTGGATGGACCGTTGGTCTGACCCAGTCTGGCCGTTCTGATGTTCTTATGATTTTAGCGGGTCAGCACAGATGGAGCTGAGAGCAGAATCTTTCTAACTTTATGGCAAGTTGGATTGTCGTTGCGTCTCCCTCTCGCGCTGTTCCGCAGTAGAACAGTGGTTTCTCTTCAGTCTCAGCCCAGCACCCAGCAAGCCGGCGTCTACGCCACCGAATGTTATCAAAACACCAAATGGATTAAAAATAGCCCCCACAGCGTGATACGCCCGCAGCTGCAGGCAAGGTGCAGAGTCAGTATTAGTAACGGCACTTTGAGAAAAGCAGCTTTGACTGAGACAAAACGCAGCAGAACATCAACTCTGAAATGAGCGAGAGCGCCTTTTCAAAACATGTCGGGATTTATTCTGTTCCTAAACCAACCAGACAGTGAATTCCACCTTTCGGCAGGTGTGGGATGGTAGGTCATTCTTTGCAGCATCGTCTATACCTATTCTCGTATCTCTTCCTGCTCCAGATGGGTGGTAGCAGGAAGCCTTTGGAGACTTGATTTGCCTGAATTTGTTGGGTTACTGATTCTCTAATGGGATACATTTGAACCATTTTGTGTCTTACATTAGCGCTGCTGCATTGTTCTCTGATGGTACATCTACACAGCAGCATTATTTCGGAATAACTGATTTGGGCTTGTTTACTCTATGACAGAGAAGAGTGAAGGGGGATTTGATAGCAGCATTTAACCCCCTGAAGGGGGGTTCCGAAGAAGATGGTGAGAGGCTGTTCTCAGTAGTGACGGATGGCAGAACTAGTTGTAATGGTCTCAAGTTGAGGTGGGGGAGGTCTAAGTTGGATATTAGGAAGAACTGTGGAACTCCTTGCCAGAGGATGTGGTGAAGGCTAGGACTCTAACAGGATTCAAAAAAGAGCTAGATAGATTCATGGAGGTTAGGTCCATCAATGGCTATTAGCCAGGAAAGGTGTCCCTAACCCTCTGTCTGGAAATCGGTGACAGGGGAGGGATCATGTGAGGATTGCCTGTTGTGTTTGTTCCCTCCCTCTGGGGCATCTGGCATTGGCCACTGTCGGCAGACAGGATACTGGGCTAGATGGACCTTTGGTCTGACCCAGTCTGGCCGTTCTTATGTTCTTAACTATTTCTCTAGGAGGGGAGGAAGCACTGGGATGGGTTCCCTAGGGAGGGGGTAAAATCTCCATCCCTAGAGGTTTTTAAGTCCCTGCTTGACAAAGGCCTGGCTGGGATAATTTAGTTGGAGTTGGCCCTACTCTGTGCAGTGGGTGAGACTAGATGACTCCTGAGGTCCCTTCCAGCCCTAATCTTCTGTGCGTCTATGACTCTTCCTACCATTGATTCACCCGGCGGCTCTCATTGCCATGTGCCTAGCTTCCCACGAGAGCACCAATAATCAGTTCATTAAACTATAGTAATTAAAACAGAGTCTTTTTTTAAAAAATTCTTGGATGGAAAAGTCTGGAGAAGGATAGGTGGACGTGCCCTTGCAGAAAACCCCCTTGATGATTCTATGCTGCAGCTCCCATGCTGTAAATCCCCAAACTCTGCATTTCTGGAGACACGAGACTCTATACAAGGGTTTTTTCCCCCCTTATTTTCTGTGAAAAAAGAAAAGTCATTTTCAATCCCCCTCATAATGACCTCAGAGGTGTGTGGTTTTTATCAGCCCTAGCGCACTTGTCATGACTCTGGCTTGAAGGGACGCCAAGGGAGGATTAAGGAAAAAAAATAATCCAAGAAATTTCTTCATTTCAAATGTCATTGTTTCTTATTCCTAATTAGAAAACAGCTTGTTTGATAGATTCCAAAGCTTTTTGGATGAGGGGTTTCAAGCATGATGTCATTTTTTCTGCCTATACGACCGCAGAATCGTTTTAGTTGTAATGTTTGGTAACAACAGAGAAATAACCGTGGAAACTTGATGTAGTAAAGCAGGGTCTGAATTGGTCCCATGCTGTTACAGGTCGGGGTGGGAGTAGACTGCCCATTTCTGCACAATGGGACGTTTCTTTCAGCTCTGATTCTGACTAGAAACAAAGGCTTTGCTTATAGAATGTCAGCTGTCTTTCATAAGGACTTTTTGGCTTGTGCAGCTACCTACCTGATATGTATACATATAAAGATGACGCAGGTTCATTCTTCAAAAGAAACAGGCAGAAAAACACTATTCACCGATCCAGATTCATTCCAGGTGTGACTCCAATAAGTAACCCTTGGGGTGAATTTCACTTGAGGTGTAGAAAAAGTGTCGTTGGCCCTAGAATGCCTAATTAAGATTTTTTTTAAAAATCTAGTTAAGATGCATATCATAGAATCATAGAATACTAGGACTGGAAGGGACCTCGAGAGGTCATCGAGTCCAGTCCCCTGCCCTCATGGCAGGACCAAATACTGTCTAGACCATCCCTGATAGACATTTATCTAACCTACTCTTAAATATCTCCACAGATGGAGATTCCACAACCTCCCTGGGCAATTTATTCCAGTGTTTAACCGCCCTGACAGTTAGGAACATTTTTCTAACGTCCAACCTAAACCTCCCTTGCTGCAGTTTAAGCCCATTGCTTCTTGTTCTATCCTCAGAGGCCAAGATGAACAAGTTTTCTCCCGCCTCCTTATGACACCCTTTTAGATACCTGAAAACTGCTATATGTGTTTTGGTTGCAGGGCACAGGAATCCACTGGAAAAGAGAATACTGAGAGGGAACATTACACCTTTCTCAAGTACCTAAAAGGGTGTTACGAGGAGGATGGAAAAAATATTCTCTTTAACCTCTGAAGATAGGACAAGAAGCAATGGGCTTCAGTTACAGGAAGGGAGCTTTAGGCTGGGCAATAGGGAAAACTTCCTAACTGGAATAAATTGCCTAGGGAGGTTGTGGAAGCTCCATCACTGGAGATATTGAAGAGCAGGTTGGACAGACACCTGTCAGGGATGATCTAGATGGTGCTTGGTCCTGCCATGTGCAGGGACTGGACTTGATGACCCCTCGAGGTCTCTTCCAGTTCTATGAATCTGTGATTTTTGATTATGAGTTGGATCAGCATTGGTGGAGTGTTGCAGTCATCCCTGGTTCGGGCCCCCGCTGGGGAGATGCTTATGAGCGAATGTAATAAAAGGCAGCTCCAGCCCCAAATAGCTTACAGTCCCAGAACATGGGGAGTGCCAATAGGGCAGATGGAGAAAAAGCCAGGACAATGGGTTGGAGGACAAAGCAACAGTGACTTCAGCCCCAGACCAATTGTGTAAGCCCAGAGCTACCCACCTCTTCCCTATGGAGCTGTGAACTTTAAGTGCTGTGGGGATTGGGGAGGGAGGGTTGTTGTGGGATTTTGGGGCCTGTGAGGGGCTGGTGTTTGGGGGAGACTTGAAATTGGCAGGGTTTTTTTGTTTGTTCTTTCATGGATGATTAGAAAGGGCAGGAGCGGCGTGCGGGTGGTGCCGTCGTGGGCTGTGATTTCAGATATCTGCCATGCGGCTTGGCTCCTTTGTCTAGGCAGCAGTCTTGTAAAGACGCAAGCCTGGTCTTAATTTTACCTCACTGTGACACCACGCGTGCGTCTGTGCAGGGGCAGGACCTTACTTTGTGTTTGCATGTGTGAACAATGAAATCCATGAATGAAATCGACACGTGCACACACGCACACACATGTGTACTCGCCTTATGCACAATTCAGTCATATCTGGGGAGTATCCAAGGAATCATCTCATTGACCCTCCCTCGAATCCAGAGGCCAAGCTGGTCCATATTGGACAGAGAAGAGCTGACAGCAATTAGTTACGTTTGGCTTGCTAGGGAGTGGTTTCAAAGACTGTTTCAAAGGCCCACCCAAAAATGCAAAGCTGGGCTCTGTCTGAAAGCAGAAGTTGGCTTTGTGTCTCTACTCCCACACACAGGCACAAAAAATCCTTGTAAATAGTACGCCTTCTGGGTTGCATTTTCCTCTACATTAAAAACGGAGTGAATTTAGTGCTTGTCCACCTGAGGGCTGATAGCAATTGGCTAGAGCTATGTGTTACGGAAGAATGGACCGTATCATCGAAACGGATCATGCACACATAGCCACTCAGAAGTCAGTACAGGTTGAACCTCTCTAGTCCGGCCCCCTCGGGACCTGACCAGTTCCGAATCGAAGAATTGTCCGAATCACGGGAGGTCATTAGAACATAAGAACATAAGAACGGCCGTACTGGGTCAGACCGAAGGTCCATCTAGCCCAGTAGCCTGTCTGCCGACAGTGGCCAGCACCAGGTGCCTCAGAGAGGGTGGACCGAAGACAATGATCTAGCAGCATGACCAACACTTCCACTGCTTACTGGGCTATTAGAGACACTGAGGGGTAAATTAGAGCTAAATCAGCACAGAACACTGAGAGCCAGGACTGGGGGCTGTAAACAAACTTCACGGGACCACGGGAAATTTGGCCACACCCATGAAAAATGGACATCCAGGTAATTAGAATCTTGCCAGACCACGGATGTTTCCAGACCAGAGAGTCCTGGACTAGAGAAGTTCACCCTGTACCGGCATTACTTATTCTTAGTCAGGGTACTGAACACAAGAAGGTCTTAGGCAGGATGAAAACATTATGACTGGGCCTCCATTTTTTTTTTTTTTTTTAATAAGCCACAGTCAATGCTGTTCCCTCCTCCCCGCCCCTACCCCCCCCCCTCCCGATCTTCATCTCTTTGGGTATGTTTACACTAGCCCCCTAGTTCGAACTAGGGAGGCTAATGAGAGTGACCGAAATTGCTAATGAAGCGCGGGATTTAAACCTCATGGAATGAGGTTTAACAGTTAATTCGAACTAAGGGGTTTATCTCGGAATTCCGCTTTTCTGCCGCGTGTAGACGTGGGCAGTTACTTCGGGCTAGTCAGTTTCCAAAATGGCGACCGGCTGGGAATATGCTAATCAAGCGCGGGATATTTAAATCCCGCGCTTCATCAGCAATTTCGGTCGCCCTCATTAGCCTCCCTAGTTCGAACTAGGGGGCTAGTGTAGACGTACCCTTTCATAGTTGTAAATAAGTTTATTCTGGGACTTCAGCTTGAGAGGAAGCCAAACACTGAGTCTGCAGGCCTGTGTCAGCCAGACCTGGCCTTAGTAGGAAGGGTGGGTATACTCTTGCGGGGGCTGGTCTTGTTGCAAGTTTTCTCACCCAGCTCTCTGAAAGCACCTCAGACAGAAACATGGCCATTAGTCCTATCCAGTCCAGTAGCCAATTCAGCAGCGAGAGAACCCTAGAACTGGAAGGAACCTCGAGAGGTCCAGTTCCCTGCATTCATGACAGGACCAACCACCATCTAGATCATCCCTGAGAGCTATTTGTCTAACCTGCTCCAGTCCAGTAAGTGGCCCAGGTATAAGTAGCCAGGTGTAAGCCTACTGAAGATACATTAGAACCATTATGAGTTAGTGGCGATTTACCACCCTTTGGAGCCCATCTTGGCCCAGAGAGTTGAAAGAGAGTTGAACCTGATTATTTTAAGGATGAATTTGTTCTGTTCTTGGAGCCTGTGTCAATTAAAAAAAATTAGGTAATTAAGCTGTGACCGCCACGGATTGGCTGGTCACCCTGCCACGATCACACGCCTGTGTTTAGTGCTGGTCCCACGCAAAATTTCGACAAAACCACATTTATCGTTTTGTCAAAACCTTTCATGGACGGTTGTCAGGTTTGGTTTAAAAAAAGTGAAAACGTGTCAAAGTCCAGACTGAGACGGTTTGGTTGCCAAGCCGTCCTTCCAAAACAAACGTCCTCAGATAAACAGTTTAGACAGAAAAAAGTGGAGCCACCTCACACTCCACTCCTGCGAACTCTGCGATGGCTCCATCAGTGTTTCATCTAATGAGCCCTCTGGTTCCCCTCCACCAGGGAGAGGTTCTGTCTCCGGCCCATGCTCTCCCTGTGCGACACGCCAGCTTCAGCTGATTGTAAACACACGCTGGCTTCAAATAGTGTGATTGTCCTTTCGGCAGCTCTGCATGGGCTGTCTAGCTGGCCACTTGCTCTCAACGTGGCCACAGGGGAGCGGATGGTCCTTTCTCCTCTCCACGCCTTCCCCCGCTTCGGTTTCTGTATCTCTGCCACCCTCCCGCACCTCTGGCGTGACCGTGACGTCTGCTTTTCTGCTCTTCACCCGCACAACCTGCTCTCACGTCATTGGCTGTGTCCTCCAGCCACCGTGTTTCCTCTCCCATTAGACTGTGCACTTGCTGGTGCCGTGGTGTCCAGTGCGCCAGCCATAACCACATGTGGCTATTCGGCCGGTTGAGTGTGGCTAGTTTGCTATAGCAGTTGCCACTATAGTGGCTACTGCTTCAGAACTGGTTGGACACCACGGCTCTGGTGCATGGGCCATCCTCCTCATTACTTGCCTACGTGGCACCTACCATGGTGCAGTCCTGATGCGTGATTGGGGTTCCTCAGCTGTCCCCTGTTGGCCAATCCATACAGTAGACACCTAGCAATCCTGCTGATGATTCTTGATGACTTCCAGGGCAGTGAGTCGTGCCTCAGGGTGACTTCAGCGTTACTGAACGTGAGTAGGAAGGCCGTGGTGAATTAAACCGTGGGCAGTTTACAGAAGTAAACTGAACATCTTCACTATCGCTCTGGAAAATTGCTCCTTTTCCCAGAGCGTTTCAGACCGAGCTGGGAGGATATTGTGTGCGCAGTGGGTGTGTTCAAACAATGAGCTCTGCTCTCCAGTCTGTCACCACATTATGTCTGCACTTCTTTTATTCCCCCCGCCCCCTTGTTTTCTCCCTCCCTCAGTCTCTGGGACATGGTCCTGAGAGCTAGCAGAGGGGCCTTTCCAGCTAAAATTACAAAAGTGGCCCGTTACGTTTATCAAGGTGTAAAAAGGCTGCAGTGTGTCATAGCGGTGTAGAGATGGGCACGCCTTCAACTGGCCGGCTAGCGATCCCTCCCTGTACCCGTGCGTGTGTGGGGTAGGGGGAGGTATGGGGGTTGCGTACAGGTGTGAAGAACCCGCGTGAGACCCCTCTGAAAGACGGCGCTGCCGGGAGCGATTAGGTTCAGCATTCCCGAGCCCGGAAATTTCTGAATCTCTGCAGCCCAGAGCCCACGGCCTGGTCCCCCACAGCCGTTCCACCAGCCTGGCCGTGTCGCAGGGCAGGGTGTGAGCAGGGTGAGGGGTCATCCCCCCTGGGGCTCTTTGCAGAGGCTCAAAACTCCCCCACCTCTGGGATGAAGCCGCAGGAAGGTCTGAATTAAGCCAAGGACAGTGAATCTTCCTTCCCGTGGGGCCTTTCCGGAGGCGGCGCCGAAGAGCCGGGAGGGGGCGGCTGTTTCAATTAGCAGGGCCCTGGTGAGGAGATGGGCTTAGGACTGAAGTGTTGTGGTTGGGCCAGCTTGGCAAACCTGGACCAAGCTACGGGCTGACCGGGCTACCGCCCGGGGTGCCCCATTGTAGGGGGCACCACGCGGGGCTGCCGGACCGGGCGGGGGCGGGGCCGCACATGAGCCAGGTGCCCGGGGCGGGGCCGCACATGAGCCAGGTGCCCAGGGCGGGGCCGCACATATGCCGGCTGCCCCGGGGTGGGGCCGCGCATGTGCCACACACCTGGGGGCGGCGCCGTGCTGCCGGGGGGCGGGGCGCTCACCTGCCATCCCCACAGGCTCCGCCAGCCCTCAGAGTCCCACTGGCCCTGCCCTGGGGTCTCACCGCTGGCCTACGGCTCTGCAGCTGCCTCCAGTTGTGGCCGGTCACAGTGGCCAGCTCTCCCGGACTGCATGGGTCGGGGCCATCTGCAGCAATGGAGTCCGGTCTGTCCAGTCTAGTTGACCACCCGATCTCAACAGATGGAAGGGGCGGGGTGCACAGACGTTTCCCCAGAGTGGCTATAGATTGAACCTCTCTAGTCTGGCACCCTTGGGAGAGCTTTTCCCACCCACATAGCTACAGTGCTTCTTGGGAAGGGCTTACAGATGTCAGCTGGAGAGCGCTTTCCGGCCGGCACGAGAGATCTTACTGCTGTGCCCACTCTAAGCTCTCTAATGTGGACACAGCCTCAGTGAATGTCTAGGTCAGTGTTTCTCAACCTTTTTTTATAAAGTACCCCTTTAAAAAAAAAAGTACCCCTAGTACCTACAGTTTTCAGACACATAAATTTTTTTCTACCATTGCAACACATTTGTTTAAACAACTTAATTGTAGCCGGGTGGGCGATGAAATGTTTGGGTGTAAAAAGTACAAAAATAATAAAACGCTGTAAAACTTAAAACCAAAATTCAGTGTTCTCCAAGTTTCAGTTGTGTTGACGTACCCCCCCCCCCCAGACTTCTCTCAAGTACCCCGAGGGGACTCGTACCCCTGGTTGAGAAACACTGGTCTAGGTCATAGCTGGACCTGCTAAAACCAAGCGAATGATTTTCAGCTGGGCCCACGCTGGTGTAGAGCGAGGTTTTCATTTGAGTTACACTGACTCAATTGCGCTAACTCGGGAGAACAAAGCATCGATTTTTCCCCCCCCTATTCTAGAGGCCTGAGAGTTTGGAGTCAATTCACCTGCACCAGCCGCTGCGTCAGGCTAGTCCTGAGGGTAGAAAAATTCATCCCACTTTTGCTGAATGAAAAGGAAAACTCTTCCCAGCAGAGACAGTCTCCTTTCTAGGTCTGTTCAGTGCCTAGCACTGTGGAGCACCGTGTTTGATGGCAGGCTTTGTGAGCTACCATCATATAAATATTTACGAAGAAGAAAGAAAGAGCATTTTCCTTAATGGCCCCGGGTTAAGTAAAGAGCAATTGCATCTTAACTCCAGATGTTCTTCTCTTGGGATTTGCCCACAAGGCAAGTTCTCATGGGATTCCTCTGGCATGGATGGCGGCAGGGAATTTTTAGCCCAATAATCTCATGGATAGAGGGCCCTAAATGCTGACGGGGTTTCTTTGTAAATTCTGGCAGCTTATTTCCTACGTGATGCACGAATTTGATCTCCTGATGCCTCGACATCCCTGGTTTTGGTTAGTCTGTTCTGAGGGATGCTGCTGTCAGATGGGTGTGTTTACATGTGTGTACGCTGTTACCAAGTTACCAGTGGAACAACACAACCCAGTGCAAGGAAAGCAACAGAGTGGATCTTGTATGCTGCTCCTTCAGGGGAAAAAATCCATTTTGTCATTTTAATCAGTCACAACATTTAAAACGGCTGTTCCACCTGTGCCTGAAAAGAATGCCTGGAGAATCATGGCGCTTGTCATTTTGGTAACAGTTCCTGCTTCCTTCATAGTAAAAGGCAAACCCCAAATCCTAAAGCAGGTGCATGGAAGTGTACGTGGAACTAGCTACGATTTTTCACCGTTTCCTCGTCCGAAAATTCAGTGTACGGTAAACTGGGCTGACTTGTCCAATGCAGTTTTAGAACATCATCAATTCACGGCCTACATCGGTTTGATTTGTCTCTCCCTCCAATTCACTAAGGAGTTGCACACTAGTTCACTGCATTTTCTGCACAATTACAGATTATTGCCATAGCAACAGCTGCATCACATGACAACTTTGTTACCTCAGAGACCAGAAACAGCCACTTAAAGGAACACACATCATCCAGTAATGGGACTTTTTACTGTTGGCCTCACATTGTTTTAAGAGTAATCATTTGCTTTTCCATAGACATATTTTCCATCATCTGGGTGATTTTTTAAAAACAGTTTTTATTTGCTCGGTAGCAACTCATTTTCTCTTATTTTATATGTTTCTGCCTTAAAAGAAAATGTGAAGAGTGCATAAAGGAGAATGTAACAGCGATGGGTAAAATCATGTTGGACAAACTATTTTGTTGAAAAATGCAGATTTGAGTCAACTGAACCATCTTGTGAATTCACATGGAACTGGCCAATTTTGGTTGGAAAAAAAAAAACTTTCTCCAAAATCAAAGCATTTCATTCTACCATTTTTCTTAAACAAAACTTGTTGATTTTTAATTTTGAAAAGACTTCATTAATCAAATGTCACCTATTTTATTTTTAATGGTGGTTTTTATTTTGAAAATGGAACAAAATGCTTGGATGTAGGTCGAACACAATGTTTTGTTCCACAAGGAGTTAAATTGTTTTTATTTCTTGGTTCAGCCAATGAACCTAAAAAAGCAATTTTTTTGCGTAGTTCTAGACTGTAGGTCTATAATTTGGGGACCCAAAGGTCAGTAAGGAGAAAAGAAGGTGAAATTGTTTTTTAGGGCAGCTGTCTTTAGTGCCACCATTTTGTTTTATTAGGTTATAAAAATAGGTACTGAAATATTGTTAACAACATTACATAGGGCAAACTCTTGGCTCCATTGAAGTCAATGGTAATTCGCCACTGATGTCATCGGGGCCACATTTCACCCTTTGTACCGTCTGTCTGCGGAGTGCTTTATAGACATAGAACCAAATTCATGCCTGCCCTAGGGACATTGCAAACATTAATTATCCATCAATTAGTTAACAGGCCAGTTGAAACCTATACATTAATATGAGGGTCAGATATTTTTGGTCAATGTGCTATTTCTTCCTTACCAGTAGAACACGTCTCAAAATGCCAATGACTTTTGGCAGGAAACTTTGTGAATAAGTATGTTTTTAATCTCCCATGAAATTCAAATTTGTTTAGTGCATCTCAGCTACCCCTCTGCTTCTCCATTTGTCAGAGGCAGTGTTTTGTAAAAGGCCAAAATAATGTGGCTGATAGAAAATGTTCAACTTGCTCTATAGTTATATCTTATCCCATTATCGCTGGAGGGGAAACTGAGGCATGATGGTTCAAGTCCTTGGGAGGTATAAAGTGGCTGAAGCTGTCCCTTTTGTCCCGCCCCTGCCAAGATCACCAGTGCGGAGATTAAGGAGGTGTACTTGTTTTGCAGACCCTCTGGTTGCCAAATCAAGGCCAGTTACATGACATTGCCATGAATTAAACATGTGGTGTGACTGACAGGCATCGCCATGGGTGCCACCCAAAGAAACAGCCCTGAGACTTCCATGGGTGTGGCACAGTCTCCATCTCAGGAGCGTGCTCAAAGGGGCTAAGTGCCAAGGCCACACAGTGAGCTGGGAGTCAACCTGTGGAACTCCTTGCCAGAAGAGGCTGTGAAAGCTAGGACTATAACAGAGTTTAAAGAGAAGCTAGATAATTTCATGGAGGTTAGATCCATAAAAGGCTATTAGTCAGGGGATAGAAATGGTGTCCCTGGACTCTGTTTGTCAGAGGCTGGAGAAGGATGGCAGGAGACAAATCGCTTGATCATTGTCTTCGGTCCACCTCCTCTGGGGCACCTGGTGTTGGCCACTGTCGGCAGACAGGCTACTGGGCTAGATGGACCTTTGGTCTGACCCAGTATGGCCGTTCTTATGTTCTTATGTTATATGTTCTTATGGGAGTACAAGGAAGAGCTCCTGGCTCCTTGTCTTGTGGTCACCCTGCCAGACCGCTCCGCCTTTCAGATGCGAGTGCTCCTCGGTTGCAGTCCTTGTGGCCTGGATCTAATCCTGTTGACATTATATGGGAGTTGGGCACCGAACTTCTTTCAGCTCCCCAGCTGTGCTACAGGTTGAACCTCTCTAGCCCGGCACCCTTGAGACCTGACCGGTGCCGAACCAGAGAATTTCCCAAACTATGGGAGGTCAATATTGTCTAGCAGCATTTGCAACACTTCCACTGCTTAATGGGCTGTTAGGGACATTGGGGGGTAAATTAGGGTACGTCTAGACTACAGGCTTTTGTCGACAGAGGCTTTGTCGACAGAGAGCGTCTAGACTACATCCAGTTCTGTAGACAAAGCAAGCTGCTTCGTCGACATGAGAGTGTAGACGCGAAGGACAGTAGAGATGCAATAACGCCTTCTGTCGACAGAACTCTGTCGACAAAAGGCATTATTCCTCGTAGAATGAGGTTTACCGCCATCGACAAAACTGCTGCATTCTGTCGACGTTATGGCGACAGAATTCGGTGGTAGTGTAGATGCAGGTATAGTTTTGTCGACAAAAGTCCACTTTTGTCAACAAAACCCTGCAGTCTAGACACACCCTTAGAGCTAAATAACAGCACAGAGCACTGAGAGCCAGGACTGACGGCTATAAACAACTTCATGGGACCGCAGGAAACTTAGGGTGAAACACCCGTGAAAAGTGGACATCCGGCTCACTAACTTCATGCCGGACCACAGAGTGTGCCAGACCAGAGTGCCAGATGAGAGAGATTCAACCAGTAGTAAAATAAATTCATGAATAACTAAAAATCCCTCCCCGCTCATGCTCAGAAATGTTTTTGTTGTTTTAAGGAGTTGCCGGTGCCGTGAGGAGAGCTGAACGATAAATCTTATGCTGAACCAATTCTGCTACTCTCCATATTTTCTCAATCCCGGCAGATATTCCAGGCACTGACAAAACTGGATTTGAGATGCTTCAGGCAGGTCTCCTGCTGCAAATTGGATGCCTCTGTGCCTAACACAATGGATAGCAGTGTTAAACCGGTGTGATGCAGAGCAAGAATCTGACCCAGTGTTCATGCAAGTCAGCTTGGTGATGAGGAAGAATGCAGAAAAATGCATCAGTCATATGTGTGACACAAGCCCAGAATTCTTTTTTTTTTGGTTGATTCCCCGGGTCAGATTTTTTTTCCCGTAGGTGTTAACAGGAATCCCAGCTCCACTGAAGACATTTTTGTTAATGAGTCACAGTTAAGTGTTTCTCATCTGAGCTCGGATATTCGATTTGACTGTGCAGAGTCCGGCAACTTACACTGCGCTCTCTCGGCCAAGTTTGACATTTCAGGAAGACCACTTCCAGGCATTGACACAAGCAGAAGAGAAGGAAGAAAACCATGCTGCCTTCTTGCATCTTGGTTTTGTTTCCCATGTGGTGCAAAATCATCAGGGAAATGAGTTTGCTCAGCTCTCAGCCCAATCCCTTGTGAACCCACCACGCACAGGTGATGCGTGTTTCAGGCCCCAGAGTTGGCTGCATGCACTGAAGAAGAGCACTGCCATGGTGCCTTGATGCTAAGGTATATGCTTGCCTCCCTCCTAAAGGTGGGGGGTGGGTCAGGTGGCCAAGTGTCCCTGTATCGCAACTCAGAAGTGGGTTGGCTTTATTTAGAAGGGAGCTGGCCTGCTCATAGATAAGAGGCCCCGGGTCCCAGGATCTTCCCAGAGAAAGAGCTCTGCATAGGATCCTCAGCAGGGAGAGGCTTTAGGGGAATCCTGGCTGGGTTTGGGAGAGAACCCCAAAGTCATGGAAGAGCCGCATTGAATTGCTCCGTTGGATTCCTCAAGGGGACTCTGAAGAGGGCGTGTACTTGAACCACGTGAATGTACGCCCATTCTTTGGGGCAGCTGAGAAGAGCCAGTGGACACATGCCCAGAAGGGGCACTCGGCCCCCAAAACCGGTACCCTCTGTACCCTCCACCTCGGTGTGGCTGCTGTTGGCAGCACTGCAGACTAAGGGATCTAGGGGTCAGAGTGGACCACAGGCTAAATATGAATCAACAGTGTGACACTGTTGCAAAAAAAGCAAACATGCTTCTGGGATAAATGGACAGGAGTGTTGTGAGCAAGACACGAGAAGTCATTCTTCCACTCTGCTCTGCGCTGATTAGGCCTCAGCTGGAGGATTGTGTCCAGTTCTGGGCACCACATTTCGAGGAAGATGTGGAGAAACTGGAGAAGGTCCAGAGAAGAGCCACAAAAATGATGGAAGGTCTAGAGGGAAGGCTGAAGGCTTGTTTAGTTTGGAAAGAAGAAGACTGAGAGGGGACAGGAGAGCAGCTTTCAAGTATCTAAAAGGGGTCACAGGAGGAGGGAGAAAAATTGTTCTCCTTGACCTCTGAGGATAGGACAAGGAGCAATGGGCTTAAACTGCAGCAAGGGAGGTTTAGGTTGGACATTAGGAAAAACTTCCTAAGTATCAGGGTGGTCAAACACTGGAATAAATTGCCTGGGGAGGTTGTGGAATCTCCATCCCTGGAGATATTTAAGAGCAGGTTGGACAGACACCTGTCAGGATGATCTAGACTGTGCTTGGTCCTGCCAAAGGGGCAGGGGACTGGACTTGATGACCTCTCGAGGTCCCTTCCAGTCCTAGTGTTCTAGGATTCTAATCTCTCCCTAGGACAGGGGACGGTGGGGTGAAGTGGGGTGGGGTGGGGAAGCAAATCACACCAGCAAGGGCAGGGTCATGTGCCTGGAGGTACCGGAATGGCCAGGGGATGCACTTAGTGGCCACCCTACTCGCCGTCCCCCCGCTCCATCTTTGGAGAGGATGGAAGACCTTCCATTTCTGCCACTCCTCTCCATACCCTTATGCAGCAATGGCAGCTCCTTTGCACCCGAAGCAATGTTAAGGCAAGTCCCATCTGGGAGGGAGCCAAGGTTCTGCAGGGAACCTTTCCAGGTGGCCCACCACAAGAGATGCTGTTTCACCCCCCCTCCAATCTGAGTTCTGGGGCCATTGCGCATCATGGGAGCTATTCACAGCTGCTTATGGGCCGCTCTGCTGTCCAGAACCGCTGGTGTCACATCACTGTGAGCACACCCCATCCTCCACAGACCCCGGCTGGAGAGCTGGGTTGGGCCATTAGTGGAGAAATTCTTGATTGGGGAGGGACGATACAAAACCATCGGGCCTAAAGTCCTCGCAGATACACTGAGTGCCTTGAGGCTGTATTTCTGCTCTTCCTGAGTTGGGCCTATCTTCTTCTGAAACGACTGGACCCGAAAGGGAACAAACACCACTAGCCACTTTCAATTCTTCAGCCCTGGGACCCAGGGATGGAGGAATCTTATCATCTCACCCTCTAACACCCTCAGGCAAACGGGGCCAGGCAATTACTAAGGGTCCTGGAAATCATAAAACATGTCCTCACACAGCTACTGTGCACAGATTTCTGGCTTTCACCAGTGAAGTTCCCGTTAACATTGCTTGCTTTAATAACCCAGAGCCATGGGCTCCTAAGAGTCATTTTACAGGTAGGCACACAGTAGCTCCTTTGTACTTTTATGTGCTCTGTGTCAACAGACGGTAGCCCAGCCGCGCTGACCAAACTCGAGTAACGTGGCTGCAGAAAAACAGCGAGATCTTACACTGACTGTAACTCTTCAGCCTTCTTAGGTCAGCCCAAACCCCACGGCTCGACAAAGAGTTTTAGCTTCCCCATGGTGACAAAAAGAAAGAAGAAAAAAATAAGTTGTGTGCAAACTGCAAGCAGCACGTCAGCTGGTTGAAATGCCCTGAACTTAAACAGGGCATTAGGCAGAATTAACAGATGGGCCCTCTTAGCCATCCGAAGTTCCCAGCTGAATAAAAGATGGATTTCAAAGACTCAAAGATACCTCAAGGCCAACATGTCCAAAGAGGACAGGCACTGATTGGAGCTGAAGCATTCCTGCCGATCCGTGCATTTGAGTGAGCACTTTAAATCTCCAAAGATTGAACTATAAAGAGAAATTAGTTTATTAATAATTCACAGACTTCAAGAGGGAAAAAAATGTCAAAAGCACCTGCTCACGCACAAAGCTGATTTTATTTTCCTGTTTTGAGTCGAGCAACATGTAGGGGGAAAAGTGGGGAGATCAAGTTCAAAAATTTAGTTCAGGGTTGCTGATTTTTTTCCTCTTAACCCCCACGTAAGCATTTATTCCGATTTCCTTGCGAGAGCTGAAAGTTCTTCATATGCCAAATCCTTATGCGAAACATTAAAAGTGCATCATCATCCTGAGGTCTCTAAGGGTATGTCTACACTTCAGGGCAAACATCAAATTAAGCTTCACAACTTCAGCTAAGTCAATTGCGTAGCTGATGTCGAAATAGCTTAACACAGCTTTTGGCGCTGTCTACACAGCAGAAAGTTGATGGAAGAACCCGATTCCTCCAACTTCCCTTACGCCTCATACAATGAGGCTTAGAGGAGTTGGAGCAAGAAGTCCCTCCAGCTCGACATTATTTCGAAATAACGGCTTGCTGTGTAGACGCACATTTTGCTATTCCAAAATAACGCTGTGGTATAGACTTACCCTAATACTTTAGGACATTTTCATGGCATAGTTGCTGTCCAATAGATTTTAATGGCAGCTTGTACATTCGTGACAACTCAGTCATAGGCTGGAATGATGCACGAGTTAAGACCCCCTTTTTGGCAAGATATTTAACCACATGAGTAGTTGCACCGAAGTTAGTATTTTCCCACACTGTTCACCAGGCATATGAAGTCTGTAGGACTATTCACATGCTTACGATTGGCCTTGTTCTTCAGAAGCTCATTGAATCAGGACACGGTTGCATACAATTCAGTCAATAATTTGGCAAGAGGGCAGATTTACCTAACAGATAAATATAGGTCTGAAACATTATGCCATTCACACTGCTGCTAGGGATGGATGACACAGATTTAGAATGAAGTGTCCTGAAGTTTGCAGTGGAGAGATAATAATAGGAGTAGAGCTGGTCGAATACTTTCTATGAGAAAAAGTTATTCTGTTTATAAAAAACTGAAAATCTCAAACGATGTTTGGGTTTTAAGTGAAGCCTTTTGGGTTTCAGTTTTCAACACAAAAAAAGGTTTGTTTCCACAATTGCCATGGAAAATGTTTCCCGTTTTCTAACTGTCTCTCAATAACAGCAGCAAAAATCTCTCTTATGCTGATCAGCATTGTCTCATTTCCATGTGCTTCCCACGTGGCCTGTCTATATCCATTTGTTGCCTCTTCTTATACTTCAACTGTAAACTCATTGGGGCAAGGACTGTCTTTTTTGTTCTGTGTTAGTACAGCACCTGGTGTAATGCAGCCCTTGTACAGGACTCAGGCTCCTAGGCACTATGGTAATACAAATAATAATAAACTATACAATGAACAAGATTGTGCACCCTGTGGGTGTGTCTAGACTACAGGGTTTTTTAAAAAAAAGTGGCCTTTTTTCGAAAAAACTTCCCCTGCGTCTAGATTGCCGCTGCTTTCTTTCGAAATTAAATCGAAAGACTGCGGCAGTTTTTTCGACCATGGTAAACCTCATTTTATGAGGAAGAATGCCTTTTTTCGAAAGTGCTCTTTCGAGAAATGAATGCAAACAGGGCTTTTCCGAAAGAGAGCATTCAGACTGCCTGGGTGCTCTCTTTCAAAAAAGCGCCTCACTTTTTCAAAAGAAGTGGTTGCAGTCTAGATGCTCAAAGCCTCTTTAGAAAGAGGCTTGTAGTCTAGATGTAGCCTGTGCCTCTTAGCTACGGACTTCAAAGTGCTTTGTAAATATCAGTTAATCCGCTACTAAAGCCTTACACACACACACACACACACACACACACCTCATTAGGGCTGTAGCTTTTGAACGACCATAGAAATCAGACTTGGAAAAGGCCATTAGGTTCTGTAATCTCTCTCCTGCCGATGCAAGGCCAGACTCTGCAGCAACCGCCTAATACGAACCCCATTCAAGTCAGTGAATTGAATCAACGATCCTCAGTTTTACACAGGGATACACCTATCTTGGGAAGTTTAAAGGCTCAATTCCAATCCCTGTAGAGGGGATGTAGAGTAATGTTCCCTCTAATCTTTGCCATCTGTGTGCTGATTTTTTCCATCCATGTGTAGATTAAATTTTGTTATGTGCACCGAGGCATGAGCAAATGTGCACCACTAGTAGAAACAAAAACCCTAGCTGTGGGTGCTCTGCTATTCAGCTGGATGGCATTGGACTCTCTCCTGAGGGGACACACAAGCGCCCCACTTACAGGGAACAGTGGTGTGTAGGGATGTAGCGGGAGAGCTGTGATAGTGCCAGTAGGCTTTCCTCCCTGGCTAGAGGAACACCCTTTGAGGAGGTCAGCTTCGTCTAAACACAAAACTCTCCAGGAGGCCGTGTCTTACCACGTCAACTTATTACCCACAGGATAATGGTTTAATACTGTTTTATTTTATTTTATTTGGCTTAATACGTCCTTGGAGTCCTTCTTTTATTTTTATTTGCTCAACAACTTTGGTCTCCCCCCCCTTTTTTCCCCTTCAACAGAATTTTTTCCCGTTTTTGGGGGGAGGGGGAAGGGGAGTGTTCAGTATTTTTGTTTCAACCATCTGGCAACCCTACCGCCCTGTCCTTTTCCAGGCTCTTTGTTCCTCGCAGGAAGTGAGGAGCGAGCCGACAGGAAGTAACGCTGGTCTCTCCCCGAAGGGTGGCCACGCAGGAGCCTCCCTGTGGCTGCTCTCGGCTCTACCGAGGCCAGGACAGATTATGATTTACCTCGGCATTATTGTGTCAGGCACATTTGTTTCTCAGTTTCCACTGTAGCCTGAATCACAGTATTACTGCTTTGGGAAGGAATCTGATGATAAAGGCAGGCACCTCCCAGTAATCAACAACTGATGAGAAAGATTAAAAAAAAGAAAAGAAAAGAAAAAGACCAGCCATCAATCTACCAGCATGGCTGGCCAAATCCACTAAGACTGGGACTCTGAAACAGTGGTGATTCCCATGGGACTGGACTCTGACTCATCGTGTGGGCCGCTCCTGAAGTTAAGCCCACTGGATCATATTCACAGCCAGCAAATTGTTGCTCTCTAAATATAATATACTTAGCCATGTGAATTTCCCCCCTCATGTTTAATCCTTTGTTTATTTCATGTCCGAATGAACCAAAGTGGAGCCGCTCCCAAAGCCTCAGAAAAAGAATGTGACGGGCTGAGACAAACCCATCGAATGAGGTTTTTCTTTTTCTTTTTGGAGAGGAACAGTGGACTAGAATCTCTGGCCTTTCAGGGCAGACTCGGAGTTCAAGGTGCACGCTCGCTAGCTCAGAAGGGACACATAAAGGGGAGTTGTGTTGCTCCTGGTAATTTGCCAACATGCTGTGACACGGGAGTGGATAGGGTTGCCAGGTGTCCGGTTTTCACCGGACAGTTCAGTAATTGCGCCTTCCATCCGGTAAACTGAAACAGAAAATACCGGACATTCTTACCCTGCCACGTCTGGCGTGGGCTGGGGGAAGTGAAGAGCATGGGGAGTCTTAAAGGCGCAGCAACCTTTTTTTTTTGCTCAACAAGTTTGGTCTTTTTTTGTTCCTCAACCAAGTTTTTTTCATGCCATGTTCGGGATTTTGGGCGAAAGCATCTGGCAAGCCTAGGCGTGGACATTGAAAGCTAGAGGCCCAAATTCTAGTGGTCCAAATCCCTCTTGGCTTTGGCTTGAACTTGTCAAGTTAATGGAAGTTTTTTCCAACCAAGGAAGGCGTCATCATTCCAGGAACTGACTTTTGGAGATGCAGTCATTCTGATGACAGGGAAGCCAGCCTGAATATCTTTGATGCATAAACTTTCTTTCTACGACAGTATTTGTAAAATTCACATGCCCATGACATTTCTTTACAGGACAAAGTTGTAGATATTTTTCAGTCTAAGGGTACTGCAGGAATCATTTGGTACGTGTATATGTAATATTGAGGCAATCAACATCCGTTCATCCACTCTTCCTTAGATGTGTTTCTTCACTGGGGAGCAGTCACCCAGACTTTGTCAGAAACAGCCCCAGTTAAAAGCTTTGACGGCTGGCAGTAATCTAATATACAGACTGATTCCCATCCCCCGTCCCTCCCAAGAAAGAGCTCTGGAACATTTGTGAATGAGATGGAATGTTAATACAATAAACCATCAATGGCTGCTTCAGCATTCTCCTAGCTCTGCCATTCAGTCCCCACAATCACCCGCTTCCTTCCTTTACAATGTGAAGACCTTGGCTTTCGTGGGGATTTGCTTCCATCCCAGCAGTGGCCAGCCAGTCCCAAGGGCAAACCCACAGACAGGGAAGCTGATGACTGGTCCCAGTGGTGTGATTCCTGGCTGGAAACGAGCCCAAGATGTATTTCAGCCAGGCCTGCTTGATCCACTAGTAGCAGACATAAGACATTTAGCAGGAATATCAGTGAAGGAGCAATATGGAAAGAAAACCGGGCCCAGCTGGCAAGTGCCTGTGGGTTCGCTTCTGATCTTCTCCCAGTGTCCAATACAAATCAAATGTTGATTCTACTAGGGAGCTGCAGATGCTAAGCCAGTGGCTGGGCTCTGCTCACAAACACATGTCGCCTTAACTGGACCGCCGCCGCCTTCAGGAGCTTGTTCTCAGAGGCATGACTCTGAAGCAAGACTTTCTTTTGCTTGCTTCAGCTGTTGACAGCAATAAAACAACGCCCCCATCCCGTGTATTGACCCACCCTGCTGTCAGCCTGCTCTGGATGCAAATACACTTCAGTCCAAACCACCCAAAAGACAGTTATGCACATAACAATGGCATTAGATAAAGTTTTCAGAGCAGGGATGCATACGGACGAATTAAAATGCATGGGCTGATCTAAATCTTCTCTCGTCTTGGGCTTGATCAAGCTCTCCATCTGTAAGAAAACCTACAGGAGGAAGCTACAGGGAAGGGGCGGAGTACCTCATGGATCAGTTCTAGGGCCTGTTTTGTTCAACATCTTTATTAAGGCCCTGGATGAGGGGATGGATTTGCATCCTCAGCAAGTTTGCAGATGACAGTAAGCTAGGGGGAGAGGTAGATACATTGGAGGGCAGGGAGAGGGCCAGAGTGACCTAGACAGATTAGAAGATTGGGCCAAAAAGTCTGATGAGGTTCAACAAGGACAAGTGCAGAGTCCTGCCCTTGGGACAGAAGAATCCCAAGCATTGTTACAAGCTGGGGACCGACTGGCTAAGTAGTAGTTCTGCAGAAAAGGACCTGGGGATGACAGTGGATGAGAAGCTGGATAGGAGTCAACAGGGCACCCTTGTAGCCAAGCAGGCTAACGGCATATTGGGGTGCATTAGGAGGAGCATTGCCAGCAGATCCAGAGAAGTGATTATTCCCCCTTTATTTGGCATTGGTGAGGCCACATCTGGAGTATTGCATTGAGTTCTGGGGCCCCCACTATAGAAAGGATGTGGGCGCATTGGAGAGGGTCCAGCGGAGGGCGACCAAAATGATTGGGAGGTTGGAGCACATGACTTACGAGGAGAGGCTGAGGGATATGGGTTTGTTTAGTCTGCAGAAGAGAAGAGTGAGGGGGGATTTGAGAGCAGCCTTCAATTACCTGAAAGGGGGGGGGGGGTCCAAAGAGGATGGAGAGGGGCTGTTCTCAGTGGTGGCAGATGGCAGAACAAGGAGCAATGGGCTCAAGTTACAGTGGGGGAGGTCTAGGTTGGATATTAGGGAAAAACAGTTTCCCTAGGAGGGTGGGGAAACACTGGGATGGGTTTCCTAGGGAGGGGGTGGAATCTCCATCCCTAAAGGTGTTTAAGTCCTGGCCTGACAAAGCCCTGGCTGGGATGATTGAGTTGGGGTTGGCCCTGCTTTAGGCAGGGGGCTGGACTCGATGACTCCTGAGGTCTCCTCCAGTCCTGGGATTCTATGATTCTATGAATCTCTCCATGCCTCAGTTTCCCCTCCACTAAAATGGGAATAATACCCCCTGCTTTACATGGAGCTAATACATTCTTTAATATGGAAAAGGCACTCAGATAGTTCAGTAATGGGAGCCACACAAGTGCCTGGAAAGAAAGGGAGAAATACATCATAGACACATCTATGCATGATCTATTTGGAAATAAAAACTGTTAGTATGTGACTTTAGCCCTATAAAGCATTAAGAAGTCCAAGGCTTTCTCCAAGACTCCCTGATTTATTATTGCTCTTTCCCGACAGTTGCATGCATCCAGATTTCCTTCCAGTGACTAACACCCGCTCAATATCTGCCCAGGCAGTCGAGGGGAAAGGAGAAGAGGAAGAGGGGAGGGGTGAGACATAGAATGTAGGCAAAGTTTCAAAAATGTTAGATGATTTGGGAAACAACGAGGGAGAGGAAACTGAAGGCCTGCACTGTGACTGTTTGCTGAAGGGGATTTTTCTAATGTAATCCAGGCTGCAGAGAAATTCTTCCTCCTTGGCTCCATAACAGGGTGCCCTCTCCCTGTGTTGTAACAGGGCACGAAAGTGGGGGATCACGAGTTTTCTCAGCTTTGTCTCGTCATCTAAGGTTAGGCTGGGGAGGGGAGGACTAATATTTACTGCACCTCCCGCAATGCTATTGTTCTTTTGATATAAGAAAGGCACCAACTAGAAATAAGGGAGCATCTAGTAGGAAATTTGAGGAGGCTTATTTGGAACAGAAGCGTTTGATCTGCCACTGTGTGCTACTCCGGGTTATGCCAGTGTAACTACATTCATGTCTATGTTCCAGACAACATGGGGAAATTTGATACTAGACCCCGCCCTAGCAGATAAAGAGGAACGGATCACAGAACTGAAAGTTAATGATAGCTTCGGCACAAGTAATCATGACTTGATCTCATTTCCAATATGCAAGTGGCCCTGTAATACATGTACTTAGCACTTTAACTGGGCCAAGAACATAAACCTAAAAAAACAATTATGAGCCAAACATGCCAGGAGGAAGAATGTGAATGATAAGTGAGACTCATTTAAGAACAATCTTATGAGATGCCCCAAAAAATCCACAATCCCTGTGCAGAGGAAAAAGGCCAGGCTGGTTAAAAAAAGAATCTTGTTTGGAGAGGAAGAGAAGGCAGCTGTAAATATATATAAACACACGTACCCAATAAGTGGAAGAAGTAGGAAGTTGATAGTGATGACTATAAATCAGATGTTAGAATTGGAGAAAATCGATAAGGGAAGCCAAGGGACACAGGGTGAAGTCTATGGCCAACAGATTTCAGGACAATGAGATGGAATTTTAAAAATATATTGGCGGGCGGGGGGGGGGGGGGGGAGAAGAATCCTGATCCATTAATAGGTGGAAATGGTAGAATTATCAATAATGCAAACAAGGCAAAATGTTCAATAAATATTTCTGTTCTGTGTTAAGGTAAAAGAGAAATTATGTAGTCACAGCTGAATTTTAGTGTTAACTGTCTTTCCCTTTCACTGGTAGATCTGGGAGGATGTTAAACAGACGCTACTAAAGTTAGACATTTTAAAATCAGCAGGTCCAGATGACTTGCATTTAAGAGTTCTAAACGAGCTTGCTGAAGAGCTCTTTAGACCATTTGAAGCACTTTGGAAGTTCCAGAAGACAGGAAGACCCATGTAATTATAGGCCTGTCACCCTAACATTGATCATGGGCAAGATAACAGAGTTGCTGCTACAGGACATGATTAATAAAGAATTAAAGCAATGTAATATAATGCACTCAAATCAACTTTGTTTTATTAAAACCAGATCCCGTCAAACTTTTTTTGATGTCTTTTGATGGGATGACAAGTTTGGTTGATAAAGGTGCTAGTATGATGTAATATACCTATACTTTTGTAAGGCATTTGACTTAGTACCACACAAAATTTTGATCAAAAAACTAGAACGTGGCCCACATTAAATGGATTAAATACTGGCTAACTGATAGGTTTCAAAATGTAACTGGAAACAGGGACTCCTCATAGACTATATATGTTTCCAGTGGGGCCTGTAAAGATTGGTTCTGGCCTGCACTATTTCACATTATCAGCAACCTGGAAGAAAATATAAAATCATCACTGATAAAGTTTGCAGGTGACCCAGCATTTGGGGACATGCTAAAGAATGAGTAGGCTTCGAAATCATACAGACCACTTGGGAAGCCAGTTCCAAGGAAATAATATGCACTTTCATATGGCTAAATGTGAACATTTGGGAACAAAGAATGTAGTTTTTCCTTTCAGAATGGAGGAACTCTATCCTGGGAACGCGGGACTCTGAAAAAAGTATTGTAGCCAAAAAAGCTAATGTGATCCTGGGATGCATAATCAGGGGACTCTCAAGTAGGAGGATAGAAGCTATTTTTACCTCTGTATTTGGCATGAGTTTCGACTGCTGCTGGAACCAGTATCCAATTCTGGTGCCCACAATCCAATGAGGAGGGTGATAAATTGAAGAGGGTTCAGAGAAGAGCCACAAGAACGATTAAAGGATTCGAACTCCTGCCTTGGCAGACTCAAGAAGTTCAATCTATGTAACGTCACAGCGACAACTTCAAGGGGTGACTTGTTGGCAGGCTGTACGTATCGACGCGAGGAACAAATATTTGGGAAGAGGTTCCTGAAGGGAAGGGTGCGACCTGATGCAAAGGCTGGAGTTTAAGCAGGACAAATTCAGACAAGAAACGGAAATGGAAGATGAGGCATTCCTTAACAACGAGAGGAATTAACCGTTAGAGCAGCTTAGCCAGGGTCGAGGTGGGTTCTTCCTCACGTGCTATTTTTCAGTCAAAAGGATGGGTGTTTTTCTCACAGATCTCCACTAGTGGTTTTTTGGAGGCTGTTCTGTGGCCTATGTTACACAGGAGGTCAGACTGGGGCAGTGATGGACAACCGAGGCTAGCGAGTGAGCCCCAGGAGTAGCCCTCCATCATCTCAGTGGGCCGTAGGATTGTCGTAACCAAGACGATCTCCTGGGTTGAGATAGTTTTGTGGGTTGTGCTGGCTGAATCATAAAAGCATTTTGATTAGAGGCAGAGGGAACTCAAGGCTCCCATGGTTAATGTTGTGTGCAATCAGCTCGCATCTCACTTCATGTGCCCTAGCTTTATGTGAGTGTCACTTTAGTAATACAGGTAGGAAAAAACTACCCGGGTGGAAAGCAGTGGAATCTGGCAACCCAGCACATGGACAACAGTAAACAAAATGTCTTGCGGGCCACGCAGAGAACCCTGCCCTCAAGTTGCCCACCACTGGACTAGGTGATTCACAACGGTCCCTTCTGGACTTGGAATCTATGGCCATGTCTTACCTGGGGGAAGATTGACGCTGCCACGATCAATCTTCCAGAGTTTGATTTAACGGGTCTAGTGAAGACCTGCTAAATCGAACTCAGAGGACACCCCCAATGGCACCAGTACTCCTGCTCCTGTGAGGCGTAAGAGAAGCTGACAGGAGCATTTGCTCTCTTCGGCTTCCCACGGTGGGGAATCTCAAATTAAGGTACATCATCTCCAGCTAAGTAATTAATGTAGCTGGAGTTGCGTATCTTAATTTGACTTTCCCCTGTAGCGTAGAGCTGTCCTATGAAGCTAGGAAGTTAGAGGAGTGTAAAGGTAGCATTTTGCTGTGGTGTAGGCGCAGAGCTTGTGTGGGATTGTGGGATGGAGGGAGCAGGAAGGTTGTGCACAAATATTATGGAGAGAAATGCAAAATCTGCATTTGTGTATTAAAGATTTTAATATGCTCAGAGTAATTTTCCATAGATTTTATTGATTGACTTCAGGCTTTGAGGGCTGAACTGCCATGTCAGTATGACTGCTTTAATTTACCATGTGGATGACTTATGACAACAGGCTGGTTTCATCACTTGAAACCCCTTCCTAATTAAAGATAGACAAAGGATAGTTGGAGAAACAAGCTGGGTGAGCAAATTCTCTTGCTGACTTCATTTTTTCAAAAGAAAAAACTCGCAGAACTTCTGAGCTTCAGGAAATTAACTGAAGAAACCCAAACTAAATAAATAGGTAAATCAGTAAGAACCTTCAAAACAACCTGGCCAATTTCCCTAAAGATAGAAATTCTCGGGCCAGATTTGGACTGAGAAGAATAGAATCATAGAACACTAGAACTGAAAGGGATTTTGAGAGGGCTTCAAGTTCAGTCCCCCACCCTTGCGGCAGGACCAAGCCCCATCAAGATCATCCCTGATAGATGTCTATCCAACCTGCTCTTAAATATCTCCAATAATAGAGATTCCACAACCTCCCTAGGCAATTTATTCCAGTGTTTCACCACCCTGACAAGTAGGAAGCTTTTCCGAATTTCCAGCCTGAACCTCTCTTGCTGCAATTTAAGCCCCTTGCTTTTCGTCCTTGCCCTGTCATCAGATGCCATGACTTAAAATTACTGAAATATTCTATGCCACCAAATTCTTCATTGTCTGAAGATCAAACCATGGTGTGATTCAGTGATTGAAGGGTGCCTAAATCGGAGAGGGAACTGAGTGATGCTGGTATGGAACTAGGAAGAAAGGCTTCTGGGTTTTGTACCAGACAGTGACCGGAATGGTCTACTGAGAATGGGTTTTATTCTGGATTAGCCCCTGGCTCATCTTGTCCATCTGTGACTGGGTATTACATAGGTATTTTAGTGAGTGAAATAATTAGTTTGTAAATCATAGTGAGATTCTCAAATGAAAGGCACAAAAGAAAGACAAGCATTATTATGTGAACAGTTGCATTGCCCTTCAGTGCACTTGATCAGTTACAATAATTACTTACCACTGCTAAATAATAGTAGTAATAGTGGGAAAGCAATGCAAATTCTCCTTGGGGAAGGAACAGACGGGGTTTGCAAACTTCTGCCAGCTACAATGAACTGGTGTTGGCATTTTCTGGAGCCAACACCTGCTGGGTCTATCCAGAGCATCTCGTTCAGAACTACCCGGAGTTGTATAGGAAATAATTGAGGTTGTTTTCTAGAAGCAGCAAACGGAGTGTCTCCTCCATTGGGTCTTGTGGAAGACAGAATAATGTTGGGTTTAACACTCAGACCAAGACACCGCCGTGTAGAGGATGTTGGCTCTGCTTAGGTCATTGCATACCGCAGCAGCAGTATTATCAACTCCAAGGTTCAAACATCACATGCCAGACATCCAAGAACTTCATTAGACTGGCACAGAAATGGTGAGGTTTTTACAGGGACAATATGTTTTGGGTTTTGTTTTTGATTTAATGTGTCTCCTGATCTTTGCACTCAGGTCGTATTTTCCAGCTTTTCTCCCCAGTCGCCCTGGCTAGAAACTTACTGGTTTTTTCAGCAAGAATTGAGACTCTCGGATAATCATGAGTCCAGGAGATGGGGCTTCAAGAAAGAAAACCCAAGACATTGTCAGACATATGATCATATTGAAAGAGCTAGCCACACTGCAGTGCTTGTCAGACATCCAGCTGGAAGCATTAACTGTGTTTAATGGCAAACCTATTGGGAGCCCATCACTGAAACTGTGGCAGGGCCATAGGTTTTTAGGTGTACTGGGCAAAGGTCATTTATTATACACATCTTACATTACACCAGTTGCGTTAACCTCCCCCAAATCAGCAACATACTGGATAGCTGGAGTGTGAAGCACAGGGGTAATAAATATGTTGGTTTTCCTTGCCTTGATGCAGGATTTTTTTCAGTTTAGCTGTGGTCTTAGCATGAGTTCATGCAGGTATATGTTCCCCTGTCAACTTTCTACACAGAAGTTTAACAAGGAACTCCCAATTAGCGCTGATGGTGCTACTGATGTAGCAAACATCAGTGCTCTTCAAACCAGGGCAGGCTGTAAATGAGTCTGTAACCTGGCAGGCTTCGAACCTGGGACCTATGGAGCTTAGTGCACGAGCCAAACACCAGCTGGTTTTCTGCTAAGGCTGTAGAGCAGTGTTTCTTAAACTTTTTAAGACTGAGGAACACCAAACAATAATTTTTTTTTTATGGGGAACACCAAGAATTTTTTGGTTGAGAAGAAAAAAAAAGGAGGCTTGCCCCTTTAAGGGCGGCCATTCCCCAGGGAAAAGTTGTTGAGAGAAAAAAAAAAGGAAGCTTGTCCCTTTAAGGGTGGCCATTTTGAATTCTGTTCTCTCTGCAGCACACCTCCGACTGCCTCGCGGCACACCAGTGTGCTGCAGAACACACTTTAAGAAACACTGCTGTAGAGCAAACTCCTTTCTCTTGCTCTCTGTAAGTGGTCTAGGTGCCACTCCATGGGACAGTGCCCCACACCCAGAAGGTGTGTGAGTTACAAGTCCATCCCGTGTCTGGCATTAATGCTTAGTAGATCTGTAGGCAACTCTTTTAGCTACACTCTGAACTTAGAGCCAGTAGATTGGTCTTGCATGCAATGATTATTTGATTAGCGAGCCCTTACCGCAATGTTAGCTTTGCCTTCATTGCCCTAAGAGACATCCCACATGGCACTATAAGTAGAAAAACAGGAGATCCTGGGATAATATCATGCCTCCTTTTTGAAACACCAAACAGATGCCGAGGAAAAGAGTCCCACTAGCAGTGTTTTGCATATAGCGCTGAACTGTGGAGCGCTGATGAGTTACCCCGGTGGGAAGTTAGATTTCATTTGTTCCTGCCCCCAAATACTCATCAAATAATGAAATTCTGCTTTAACCACATGAGCTGTATCATCAACATCGATTCTTTTATCTCCAGGCCCCTCGCTCCCTCCACGCTCCAACCATGAGGACCAAATTTCAAGAAGTGTCATTTACGTATCCCCCTCTAGGCCAGGAAAAGATCGGTCACACTTTAAATTAAGTGTCTCCTGTGAGGATTTAATTGAGACTTAAGAAGACAGTGATTGCATGGTAAATACCATTTGGTTATTAGAACCACGTTCATTGAGGTTTTACAGCCAGGTCAGGACAACGCTCCATAAACGGAAAACCTGAGAACAGGACACAAGTTATTAATTCTGCCCTCGTGCCCTACATTTTGTACATTCCTCTATCCAATATTGTTAAGTGACACTATGATAAACACAGAGGAGAGCCGCAGCAGCGAGAGTGGACAGAATTTAGACGACTCCTCTGACTGAAGTATTAGCAACTGCATTTTTACATCAAAAGCTAAGAACAGGTCACTTCCAGTCCACTTTACTGGCCTTGGTTCTACAATTGACAGGTACTTTTTCTGCTGTTATGTAGATCTCTTGGTTTCTGTTATTTCCACTCCAGCTCATCTGAGGAAGTGGGTTTTACCCACGAAAACTCATGATCCTATATATTTTGTTAGTCTCTAAGATGCCACAGGACTATTCGTTGTTTTTAAACTGGGATGGGGAACCTTTTTTGGGTTGGAGGCTGCTGACCCACACAAAAAAATCAGTCGAGGGCCGCACAAAAAAACCCCAGAAGAAAGACACTTCCCACATTCCTCTCACACCAGAGTCTAGGAGGCCCTGGCTAATATATTTTGTGTGCTGCAGCCCCATGGAGGACAATGGGGGGCTGGAGTGCCAGTGTGGGTTCTCCAGTTTGTGTGGGAGGGTAGCCCCAAGCCTCAGGGGCTGGATCTAGGCAAGCCGGGGGGCACAACTGGCCCCCAGGTCTTAGGTTCCCCACCCCTGTTTTGAAACATTCATGAATTATCTTCACAGCCCTCTTGTGAGTTACAGTGTATTAGCCCCATTCAAAGGGGCAGGTGTGCCCAAAGACCCAGAGGAAATCTATAGCAGAGTGAAGAGCTGAACACAGATCACTCATGTCCCAAGCCACTGTCTTCGCCCAAGACCGGCTTTCTTCCCTCCATCGGCATCCGGGGATCAAAAGTGCCTGAAGATCTGAAGCAAGAAATTGCTGCTGGCCTCCAGCAAGATTTTCACTGGCTTCAAGTGCCCTTAGGTAAGGCGTTTAGTGCAACCTACCATACCACTCCTCACTTAGGGCACGTCTTCACTCCACCAATTGCTGCTGCCACGCTTGATTTTCCGGAGTTTGATTTAGCCAGTCTAGTTAAGACTCACTAAATTGAACTCAGAGGGTGCCCCCGCCCGTGTCATCCTGCTCATGCCAGGAGTAAGGAAGCTGATGGGAGTATTTGCTTTATCGGCCTCCCGCTGTGGGGATGCCGCCAAGCTCGGCTTAAGATAAATCGACTCCAGCTACACATTCTACATCATTGGACTTGCGTACCTTAAGCCGAGCTGACAGGTCTAGTGTAGACCTGGCCTCAGTGAAACTATAAGATCACACTGTAGGTGTGGTCAGCTCAAGATGGACCCGTGCCTGGTATAACCTCAGTGCATGGGGGAGATCACATAGCTGCTCCTTATATGATAGTTGGATTGCTCCCTTACTGTCAGAATCACTGCAAGAACTCACTGATATTTCAAAGGGGACTTTCAGGAGGGAATTTCCCTTTGGAGCACAACTTGGAAGACAAGAATGTTTACGCAACCCCCCTTTTCTTTTGCCAGTGAATTGCTGTATTCATCTTGCTGCTACTAGAGATTTAGGTGTTGAAAAGCGGGCTGGCGGCACTACCTCTCCTTCCATCTGAACCTGCCATCCAATTCCGGAGTCCTGTGGTTTTACGGCGCCATCTTCTGTTGCCATAGAAACAGCGATGATGCTAAGGAGGATGGTGTGGCGTCACTCCGATAACGTCACTGCGGTATCCAGAGGGAGGGACTTGGGAGGGAAACAAAGCGGCAACACCAAACCAAATGTCTTTTGCAGGGAGCAAAAGTAGCATGCAATGCTAGTTACGAAGCCTTGAAAGGCAAATGGCGCCATGTTCCAAACAAGCACTGTTTGAACGTTTTCCACAGCGTGACAGTCCCCAGCTCGGCTCCTGCTTTCAAAGGCTTTCGTTAGTCAGCAAGAGTCTTCCTTCAATTGCTCTTTTATGCAAAGCACTCAAGAACCTCATGACTGTTTGTGTTGCTACTGAGCTAGGAACGTGGTAACTGGGTGAATTCTTTGTCTGGCTTATCTTATGGCACTGCCTGGAGGCGGGCTCGAGAGGCAAAATTAACTTTATTCATTAATACTACAGATTGAAACACTCTATGCTGGGACTCTCTGGTCTGGCAACATCTGTGGTCTGGCACGAATGTTGCAGGACCACAGTGTCCCAGTGGGGAGCCAGCAGGGGGGAGCCCTGCGGAGCCAGCAGGGCAGGGGATGGTCTGCAGAGAGCTGCCAGTGGGGCTGCCCAGCACACGGCAGTGGGGCTCGGAGACCTGGTGCGTGGCTGCCCAGCAGTTTCAGGAGTCGCCGAAGCAGCGGCTGTCTGACAGGACAGCGAAGCCGGCAGCAGGCGGGAGGCTGGCGGGCCGGACCAGGGCTGGGGGGACCGGTGATGGGTGGGGTAGAAATGACCTCCCCTGGTCCAGCAAAATCCATCACCTGGGACCAGTCAGGTCCTGAGAGTGCCAGACCAGGGAGGGTCAATTTGTAACAGATTTTTGCCTGAGTCTGCCGAGCGCCTGCAACAATAGGCGCCTGGCTCCACCTTCGGGACAACCATGGCTTGGGGGCATGAGCAGAGCCCTGACACTGTAGAGAGACTTAAGGGAGCGGCCACTACTCCACCTCTGCTGGGGCTAGAGGCTACTGGTATGCAGCTAGGACCCCAGATTGCTGGGGACAGGGGTCCAGCAGAGATGAATATCTTTGTACAAGTTAGCAGGCACGGTTCACTCAGTAGTCAGCAGGGGTGACCAGCCAGACCTGTGCCCCACCCGGACGTGCATTTCCAAGCATTCCGCATTTCAGGGAGTGCTTCTGTGACAGCCGACACCCCCGCAGCTGAAGTAGGGACCCCCCCCAGCACAAAGCCCTAGCAGAAAGGCTGTGTCTCTAGGCAGGATCGTAACAGATTCGTTGCCTCAGGCACAAAGGCAGAGCGGGAACACACGCTCACTGGTGGGTTATACTGGGATGAGAGATGTTGGCACCCACCAAGCCACAAAGTCAAGGGACAATTAGCACAATTCCAAGCGGCCCAGTTGTGGGAGAAACAGGGCTCGGGCACGGCCCTCACACCCAGAATTTCTTTGAGGCCCTTCACACGCTTAGCTCAAACACAAGCATTTGCGCTAATTAGGCCTCAGTTGGAGGATTGTGTCCAGTTCTGGGCACCACGTTTCAAGGAAGATGTGGAGAAATTGGAGAGGGTCCAGAGAAGAGCAACAAAAATGATGAAAGGTCTAGAGAACATGAGCTGAGGGAAGGCTGAAGCAATTGGGCTTGTTTAATTTGGAAAAGAGAAGACGGAGAGGGGACATGGCAGCAGTTTTCAAGTATCTAAATGGTGTTACAAGGAGGAGGGAGAAAATTGTTCTCCTTGGCCGCTGATGATAGGACAAGAAGCAATGGGCTTAAACTGCAGCAAGGAAGGTTTAGGTTGGACATTAGGAAAAACTTCCTGCCTGTCAAGGTGATGAAGCACTGGAATAAATTGCCTAGGGAGGTTGTGGAATCTCCAGCACTGGGGATATTTAAGAGCAGGTTGGACAGACACCTGTCAGGGATGATCTAGATGGTGCTTGGTCCTGCCACGAGGGCAGGGGACTGGACTCGATGACCTCTCAAGGTCCCTTCCAGTTCTAGGGTTCTATGATTCTATTTCTTCCTAACTCTCTGCTAGAATAAACTCAACTTTATATGACAGCCGCAGGAAGCTGATCTGAAATGTATCCGAGCAATTATAGTTTACAGTTTTACTACCTAGGAAAAAGTAGGGTTATTTTTTTTCCTCCCCAGACCATTTAATTACAGCGGTCTCCTGGAATGGCTGCATTGTAATAAAACTCCAGCGTGGATCCAGGTACCGGGGGATTTATTAACTTGCACTCAGCTCTGGCAATCAGCAGCCGGGGTCAAATGTGCCTGGCAATGATGACATCATCATTTTTGGCCGCTCTCTCCGGCAAGTGTTGAGTGAGGTAATGTCCCCAAAATTAAACCTGACAGCCAGATTAATCATGATAGATGCCCTGCATCGCTCTTTGTGATTTAAATTGGTGTTCTATTTCTTCCGTCCGGGGCCGCCAAAAGACCATCATAACATTCACTTGGCATATCAGCATGCACAGTGATAGTGGATACCGAATATTGGAGCCCTGGGCCGGACGAGATTGAAGGCCTTTTTTTTGTCCTGCCAAGACACTAAACCCTTGTATTTCCAACCAGGAGTGAATGGGTCTTACAGAGATGGATTTTTTGCAAACCACACAATGGCCAATGCTTTCCACAAGCGACCTGTCTTTGGAGGTGCTGTGAGAGACGTCTTGAAATGTAATGCTTTTGAGAGACTGGCAATCAAATTGTGAGGTCATTGGCCGAGCTCCCTGCAGATTTCAGTGGGTCCAAGATTTCTGTTTGGGTGTTTGGGATTTTCCAAGCCTTCAGTGTGTCTCTATTGGGCACCCCAAAATCAAGACTCCTGGAATCAACTAGGCATTTTGAAAATCTTGGCCAAAATCTGTGGAGACGTCTTTGATATTCAAATTGCCCTTCATTTAAATGGACCTTTTCACCAATGTCGGTATTTAGGTGGGGGGTTTAAGTTTTCTAGTTGAAAGGCAAGTCTGATCTCAGGATGAATGCCCATCACCAAGACCTTGCCAGTCACACATGATACTAGGAAAAACTATTTCCCTAGGAGCGTGGGGAAGCATTGGGATGGGTTCCCTAGGGAGGGGTTTTTAAACCATCCCTAGAGGTTTTTAAGTCCCAGCTTGACAAAGCCCTGGCTGGGATGATTGAGTTGGGGTTGGTCCTGCTTTGGGCAGGGATGTGGACTCGAGGACTTCTGAGGTCTCTTCCAACTCGATGACTCTATGACCGCCATGAGTAGGATATATTTATTCTGAGACCGATCCTAAGCTGGAGTAAGGAGACTGCACCATTGATGCTACTGGAAGCCCCTTACAAATAGGAATTCCAATTTAGAATCATAAAATCCCAGGGCTGCCAGAGACCTCAGGAGTCATTGAGTCCAGCCCTCTGCCCAAAGCAGGACCAACCCCAACTCAATCATCCCAGCCAGGGCTTGGTCAAGCCAGGACTTAAACACCTCTAGGGATGGAGATTCCACCCCTTCCCTAGGGAACCCATCCCAGTGCTTCCCCACCTGCCTAGGGAAATAGTTTTTCCTAGTACCGTGTGTCACTGGCAAGGTCTTGGTGATGGGCATTCATCCTGAGATCAGACTTGCCTTTCAACTAGAAAACTTAACCCCCCTCCCCAAATCCTGAAACTGGTGAAGAGGTCCATTTAAATTACCTCTCGATGAAGAGCAATCTGAATATCAGCGTTGCAGAACTGAGCCCGTGCTACATGCACATACATGGGTTAAGGGCTCGACTGCATATGGGCTTCCTCCGTGTGGGGGGACCTGAAGAGCAGATGGAATCTCTGCACCCTCCCATGCCAGAGGAAATGAAGCTGTGGAACTCTGAAATCACCCTGGAAGAAATGAGCGAAGGGCTGGTCGTTGTTTAATTTGCTCGCAGAACAACTCCACCTAAGATTCTTTCTGCCTTCTGCCAACATTGACAAAGTGGCCAAAGAGAAAGACAAATATGCTCCGGAGATGGAGCGCAGCTGTTGTAAAAGCAGCAACAATGAAAGGAGAACTGAAAGAATTGCATTGGTAGTAATCCACTACATTTTCCATACTCCACCCGATGCGACAAGTGAAACTCTTGGGTGAAAGTTTCACCATCTCCTGTACAAACATTGTCCTTAAAAAGTCTAGTAATAATAGCACCTTGGTAACCTGGATTCTCTGGAGCTCTGTAAGGACAAAGTGGTTTAATGAATTAAACCTCACAACTTCTGCCGTGACGGAGGGAAGCCAAACAACCCAGAGGGGGCCTTTCGAAATACATACTTTCAGAATGGTGTTGGTGGGTTTTCCACACCTTGTTTTGCAGCCACAAACGTTATCAGCCAGAACAGAATAACATTGCATGGAAAGAGTAAATAGGTCACCAGCGGGAGCCAGTCAGAACGTATTTTGATTCAATGGTTTTTCTTCCAAAAATGCTGTTTCATCAGCGCTGAAATATTTTGCAGAGATGTACCGATTTCAATGACGTTAACAGGAAGGTTTCTTAGGGTAACCTCCAAAGCGAGCGAGAGAGAGGGAGGGAGAATTTATTCTCATTTCCTCTTCCTACCGAGAGGGGCTGACGCTGTCTTTGACCCTCCACTAAGTTCTTTGGGTGTGATGGTGGAAGACTCTGGTTAGCGCAAAGGCAGGCAAAATACGGCCCATGGGCTGGATTCGGCCTGCCAAGCCACCAGATCCGACCTGTAGGAGCCCTGCCGGACCCACCCCCACACGCTCCTCAGAGCAGCTCTCTGAATACTGCGAACCAGGGAGGAGAGTGGCTTCACACACTGCCCCAACCCCCAGCACAATCTCTTGGCTCCCATTGGCTGGTTTCTGGCCAATGAAAGCTGCCTGTTTGCAGGACAGACAGCGCGTGAAGTGTCCCTCCCCCTCTAGGTTCACGAAGTTCAGCGCTGCACATGACCCTCGCAGCCAGCCGGGAGCCACACCGGTAAGTGTCTCCTCGCCAGAGCCTGCCTCTGGCACCCCAGTCCCTCCTGCTCTCCAAACCTCTGACCCCTCCCCGCACCTCTGTCCCAGGTCACAGCCCCCTCCCAGACCCTGTACTCCTTCCTACACCCCGCCTCCAGCTCACAACCTACTCCCTGAACTTGTACCCCAATTTCCTACCCTGCACCTCCTTGTGCACCCCAATCTCCTCCCACAGGTCACAGCCCCCCCTTCACCCAAACTGCCTCTCAGATACATGCACCCCTCCTGTGCTTTTGCCCCAGGTCATAACCCCGTCCCAGACCATACACTCTCTTCTGCACCCCTCTCCAGGTCTGAACTAGGAGTCACCAAATGAAATTAATAGGTAGCAGGTTTAAAACAAACATAAGGAAGTATTTCTTCAAGCAGCACACTGTCAACCTGTGGAACTCCTTGCCAGAGGATGTTGTGAAGACCAGGACTGTAACAGGGTTCAATAAAGAACTAGATACATTCATGGAGGATAGCCAGCATGGGTAGGGATGGTCCCTTGCCTCTGTTTGTCAGAGGCTGGGAATAGGCAACAGGGAAGGGATCACTTGATGGTTCCCTGTTCTGTTCACTCCCTCTGGGGCACCTGGCATTGGCCACTGTCAGAAGACAGGATTCTAGGCTAGGTGGACCTTTGGTCTATTGGACATTGTTATGTTAGAAACTCCTCCTGCATCCGTACCCCCTCCCAGACCCTGCACCCCCTTCTGTGTCCCAGTCAATGGCCCCAGCTCACAACACCCCCCTTCACCCAAACACACTCGCAGATCCTATACCCCCTCCTGTACCCCAATCCCTCTTCTGCACCCAACCTCCATCCCAGACGCTGCACCTCCTCCGTTACTATCATGGAAGAATGTGGCCCATGACCACTCTCTAAATTCTTGGAGTCCCCAACCCCCCCAATATTGCCCGCCTCTGGTTTAGAGAGTGATATAGAAGTTACTGTGCACAAGAAGGATGCAGGGAGGCCATCAGCCAATGCTACAGGCCATGTTCCTGTGACACCAGTGGTTGTGTTGGCTAGAGAGACATTCCTGAGCACCGGGGTCTAACAAATCTTGATGAAGGCCAGGCATTGCAAAATAATGCTCGGTTCCTCAGAAGTGGGAAGCATCTTGGGACAAAACCTCACAGTCATCCCTGGCACTGAACTACTCAAAGCTTGAGTTTCCCTTTGTGTGGGCTGACTTCTTTCTAAGTGTTATCTTTTCTCATGTATATGTATCAGAGCCTCATTTATATGGCAACTCTCCTTGCCTGTCAGGACGGGGTCAGTGCTGGTTCAGACCAGTTTCTTCTAGCTTTGTGGCTACTGTTGTTTTCCTCACAGACGTGATTTCTCTGCAGTTTCTTACAACGTGCACAGTTCGACTTTCGGTGGAAGCTGTTAACCGTCATCCGAACAGGCATCTTTAACTATGTTTGTGGTCCCCACTGCTGTGTGGGCCCGGCCAACGGTAGCTGTGGGGAAGCTGACTTGGGAGCTGTATTGTGGGCAGGATGTGGGGTGAAAGGACGGGCGAAAGGAGCATGTGTTGGGAAGGAGTTGCCAGACATAACCCCAGGGTGGAGGCCTGGTCTACACTAGGACCTTAGTCCAAAATACTGCCCTCCCCATCAAAGGTTGAATTTGTAAGCGATGTGTGCACACCACCAAGCCCGTTATTCCGGAATGAGGGGCCACGGGATTGGAACTCTGGACTCCTGCTTTTCATGAGGAGTAGCGCTAATTCTGAACTTGTAAGTCCAAAATAACGTTAGTGTGGACACTCTGGTGCCACTAATTTGAACATATTGACCTCCGGGAGGCCTCCCGCAGCTCCCCAGACTCTGCGTCTAGACTGGCATGATTTTCCGCAAATGCTTTTAACGGAAAAGTTTTAGCGGAAAAGAGCGTCTAGATTGGCATGGATGCTTTTGCGCAAAAGCACTTTTTGCGGAAAAGCATCTGTGCCAATCTGCAACGATTTTCATAAGAAAGCCCGATCGCCATTTTCACCATCAGGGCTTTTTTGTGCAAAACAGTCCTCCCCTGTCTACACTGGCCCTCTTGCACAAATACATTTGCGCAAGAGGGCTTATTTATCCCTGAGCGGGAGCATCATAGTATTTGCGCAAGAACACTGACAATCTTACATTAGATCGTCAGTGTTCTTGCCATAAATCAGCGACCAGTGTAGACAGCTAGCAAGTTTTTCCGCAAAAGCGGCCGCTTTTGTGGAAAAACTTGCCAGTCTAGACGCAGCCTAAGTGTTTCCTGGGACTCTAAGTTGAGGTAGCATGCCCACGTTAACGGAGCCCACCTCAGACTAATTTCAAGGCTTCCCCGTAGTGAGGACACGCAAGTTTGAACTTGTTAAATCGGGAGTCCATACGTCGCATTTAGTACAGTCGAAATAATTTCCTAGTGCAGACATGGCCTAAGTGTCTTTACTCTGGGTGACGTAGGGCATGTTCCCCAGTTCAAACTCCGCCTGGGGGAGGGGCAAGAATTCAGCGCAGCTTTGCCCCGTTCAGGCAGCATCGGGAATGGAGCGGTAAAGGGCTGATCGGACGCCACGCCTGGGCTCTCCCTCTTCCCTGCAAATGGAGGGGGTGGAGGACAGTACGGGGGTCTCCTCTTCTCCGGGGGCTCCGTTTACCTTAAGAGACTCCGCTCAGGGTATGAGTCTGCCTGAGGGAAAAGAGAAAAGTGACCCCTCAGAGGCAGTCTTTAGCATCTGGGGGGGGGGAGCTTTTGTTTCTCTTGCCCCCCCGAAGTTCCCAGCAGCACAAAGAGAAGCCTCAGAGCTGATGAGGGAGCACAGGGGTAGGTCACAAATGAGCAGCCAAGAAAGAGTAACCACCTGAGATGTGTGTTTCCAGCCATAGGTCTCCTGAGAGGCTGCCTAGGAAGTAATCCTCCAGCGCTGTCACTGGTATCTGGGCAAGACTCCTCACGTTGGAAGCCTTAACCCTCGGAAGCCTCCACAAAGAGGCAGCTACACCGGGGACTTGGCCAAAACACTCCTAGGGATTGTTCTGAAGAGACTCCAGCGTTGAGACCGTTAGGGGATTCCCACCGGCACAACGGAAAGCGGAGAGACCGCTGCCGTCCAGCAGGGGGTTCACTGTCGGCTTTCACTCTTCTGAGGAGATGACGGTTTCTGGCAGCAGTTTCGAATGTGAAGGGGACGAGGGAATGGGGTGGTATAGTAGCTGTTTTCTCTCTTCCACAATCACGCCTGTGATCATTTTCTTCTGCAGTGGAAATACACCTGTGGCAGATGTTCTGCACGTCGGGTTTCGAGTCGTGCTGAACTCTTGCAGCCTCCAGGTCACATTTATGAGACATTTAGGGTTGGGAATGGTGAATTTAAAGACACCATTGAAAGTTTCTAGGTAAAAAAAATACAGCGCAACATCTCCCTAGTATATTTTGTTTAGCTTCTGTGGGGGATTACAGTAGATATACTGCATCCATCAACTTGTTTTACCTTCAGCTCTACAAGGCATTTCAGCATGGGTGGGAGGGTGCGGCAATATATGCTTTGTAGTTCTAATGCACACGACACCGAAGATTTAACAGTCGACCTGTGGAACTCCTTGCCACAGGATATTGCAAAGGCCAGGACTTTAACAGGGTTCAAAAAAAGAGCTAGATAAATTCATGGAGGTTAGGTCCATCTATACTTATTAGCCAGGATGGGTAGGGATGGTGTCCCTCACCTCTGTTTGTCAGAGGCTGGGAATGGGCGACAGGGGAGGGATCACGCGATGATTCCCTGTTCTGTTCACTCCCTCTGGGGGATCTGGCATTGGTCACTGTGGGCAGATAGGACACTGGGCTAGATGGGCCTTTGGTCTGACCCCGTCTGGCCGTTCTTATGTCTTTAGGGGATGCCATCAGATGCAATCACTGTTCCCTGTGAGCTGGGCACTTGTGCCGCTGCTCAGGAGAGATTCCAAGGCCGCCCAGCGGATTATCAGAGTGCCCACAGCTGGGTCTTTTTGTTTCTACTGGTGGTGCACATTCCCACACACCTTAGCGCACATCACAAAATGTAACCCGCACATGGATGGGCAAGCTTAGAGGGAACATTGGACGCAATGCATGGCAAAAGCGGATAGCTTCCCAGGCAGCGCCCAGGGGCAGGGAGCAACAGGGAAAGATGCCTCTCCTGGAGGAAAGGGCCCTGCCAGAATCGAGGAGAGCTGCGTTTTGAGTGGCAGGCACACTGAGCTTTCGGGGGGAGGACTGACTATATTCCGGCTATACAGGAATCCCAACCACCGGGGGCGGGGTGAGGCAGGCTCAGGGTGTGGCAGATCCCACAGCGGGGGAGCGGGTTTAGCTTGCGCCACTTCAGGAACAGAAGCGTTTCTTGCAATCTGACAGGGAAAAGAGGAACCTCGGAGTCTGCTGGGGCTACGGTGACCCAGGGCGGCCTCCCTCTGTCCAACCAGCCCACATTTTCACAGTTCAGCCAGCTAACAGGTCCTCTGAGTAAGGCCCAGTCGCAGAGGGAGGAGCCTGAGGCTACCTCACAAAGCGGAAGGGATCCAGGAGTGACCAGGCTTGGAAGAACGATGAGATTTGGAATCAAGATTTGCCAGCAGATCTAGAGAAGTGATTATTCCCCTTTATTTGGCACTGGGGAGAGGCCACATCTGGAGTACTGCGTCCAGTTCTGGGCCCCCACTATAGGAAGGATGTGGATGCATTGGAGAGGGTTCAGCGGAGGCCACCAAAAATGATGAGGGGGCTGGAGCACATGACTTATGAGGAGAGGCTGAGGGAGTTGGGTGCATTTAGTCTGCAGAAGAGAAGAGTGAGCGGGAATTCGGAAGCATCCTTCAACTACCTGAAGGGGGGGTCCGAAGAGGCTGGAGAGAGGCTGTTCTCAGTGGTGGCAGGTGGCAGAACAAGGAGCAATGGTCTCAAGTTACAGTGGGGGAGGTCTAGGTTGGATATTAGGAAAAACTATTTCCCTAGGCGGGTGGGGAAGCACTGGGATGGGTTCCTTAGGGAGGTGGTGGAATCTCCATCCCTAGAGGTTTTTAAGTCCCAGCTGGACAGATCCCTGGCTGGGATGATTGAGTTGGGGTTGGTCCTGCTTTGGCAGGGGGCTGGACTCGACTCCTGAAGTCTCTGCCTGCCCTAGGATTCTGTGATTCTAGGACTCAGGAGACTCTCCAACCAAGCATAATGAACCAGTCAAGGGGGAAGTGGCAAAGGAAAGGCAAGCGTGAGCATGAGGAGCGAGACAGAAGGCGCAGTGGTGGTGAAAAAGTGATCAAGGAAATCTTGCCCCTACACAGGACTTGGACTACACAGGACTGGTACTGAACACCCCGTGCAGCGCACGCCTTCCACCGTGAGCGAGCACTGGTGACAGATGAGCGTTCCTTTGGGGGGCGGGCCGGATTTGGAGCAGGGGGGACAGAAGAAACAAGACATGACATTCGGGGAGCTGAGAGAGACTGGAGAAGGGCCTGTTACGTTTCATGGAGCAGGGCTACTGTTGCATGCTTATGTAGTATTGGCACCAATTAGAACAGCAGTGAGGTGGGGTTTATTAGCCAGTGTCTCTTGTTTGGGGGCGAAGAGTTGGAATGTCACCATAAGTGCCCCCCAGCATCAGAAATTGACGAACAAAATCTTTTTATAGAGGTTGCGCCTTTGTGTCAATGTCTCCACAGCTGTTTTTAATGGGGAGGGGGGGTTGTTTAGCTGCAGCGACTGACAGAGCAAAGCAGCCTAAAGGGTTACGGGCTGATGAAACTTACAAGCTGTGTGTGGTGCCTCTGGGTTAGAGGATGATTTGGGGCATCCTTATTTAAAGAGCGGGCATTTACAAATTTAGTGGGAAATTGTGTAGTTGATTGGACAGACTCCAGGTGAAAACTACCTCCATGATTGGACTAGGTGCAGTTTTCTGATCTCTGCTTTGGGCCATGCTGAATTCGGGGAGAATGGAAGACTGACATTTGGCCCCGGTTCTTGGAAACAAAATGCTTGTTTACTTAGTAAAGCAGTGACAATTGGAAAAGGTTGAAGGCTTCTCTCTGGAATGAGAAACGGTTTGGGAGTTTTATGCATCCCAGATGGAATGATGGGATCTGGCAAAGAGGAGGCGGGTGGTTTCGCTGTGTTCCGTTTCAGGAGATCTGCACACATCTAATGACAAGCATTATTTAGCACGGCGGAGCCATTTGACAGATCATTGTAGTCAACTGCAAGCAAGGGAAAGTGTAGCAGAAACTCCAGCTACATTCGTTGTGCAGTTATTTCACCGCTGGCAATGGTGGAGGAAAAATGATTGAGTTTGGTGAAAAAAGTGGTTGGCATGGTACTGACCTGGCCTGGTCATTTTCAGGAGAAAGTCCAGGATGGGAAGGATTTGGCTGGTTTCTTTTTGAATCTGTGATTCATTCTAACTGTGATTGTAATTTTTGTTTGGAAGATTTTGTTTCAAAGAGAGGATGAGAGATCCAGTCAAAGCCCTGAACTTTTTTGCCACAATATCCTTTCGAGAAAAGGCTTGAAAGGTTTTGTTTGCAATTCCAGTGTGGAGCAAAAACAAATTGGGAACCCTCAAAAAGTGGCGGTGGAATAGCATGTTTCCCTGTGTCACCTGCCAATTTTGGGGTGGCTTTTGTGTTTCAGTGAGAACATTTTGTGTAGTACTGATGCAATACAAATAATAAATAAGTGACTCTAGTCAAGAGCCACTCTGTACAAGTACTGTAGAGATGGGAGCGTGTACACGCCGGGGGTTGTTTTTCTGAAGAAAGACATTAGCTTTGAGATTTGCTAGTGGCAATCCACCATGCTGTGGTTTACTACCTTCAGATGCAGATGCATCGCTCTCCTTGCTAAGAATGCTGGATAGTATGGTCCCAACAGACATTTCCATCCGAAAGTTGTTACAACTTTAAAATACAAATTCAGTACAGGGCTTTTAACATACAGGTTAAAAATACAGAATCTGGGATGTTGTCGGACCAGAAACTGCCGGATTAGAGAGGTTCAACCTGTACTGTGAGCCGACCTCTGGAGCTCACACAAAGGCCAGAACACACAATACTTAGTCCTGCCACAGTGTAGGCCCTGGACTAGATGAGTCCTACTGATCTACGATTCCACAAGTTAGCCATTTGTTCACACAGGCTCTGATTGAAGCACATGCTTCCCTTTGCTTTGCAAGCTAAGGCTCCCCTTAGGTGCCTGGCTGAACGGGGCTTTACATATTGCAATCTGGGATGGCTCTTCTTTGCTAATTTCCTTTCAACGTTCTCCGAGACACCGGTTCCCACTGTGAACCTCTGGAATGCCGAGTGTCCGATTAGAATACACTGCCAGTTTCGGATTTTCGGAACACGCTAGCAGTGTCAGACGTACACAAAGCCTCCATTCTCCCCCTTTTCACTCAGACAAAGGACCGTCTTCAAGAAAGAGAGTGTCCCATCCAATTTGGTATTTGCTGTTGACCTGAGATGACCCCAACCCCTTGGCAAATTTCATTTCCTACACAGAGTTTGACAGTGAAATGACAGCAAACAAGAGGCTGTCTAGCATGAAAACACTGACACAACACTAATTCCAGGCAGCTCGATGCAGTGTGACCTGTCTGAGAGATAACAATGAAAGTAAAACCTTTTCTTACAGCCTGCCCTGGCTTCACTCCCGTAAAGTCCCAAAAGGTCTCCTCTACTTCAGAAACTGTTAATCTGATATACACTCTAAGCATTCCATGCAGAGGGAAAAATTGGAATTTTTTCTTCCTTCCTGTTGGAAAAGTCGCTGGCACTCACGCTTGGATTGTTGTCTTTGTAAATTGCATTCCTGCCGTTTGCAAGAGGTTTTCCTGGCTTGATTGAAATTTGACCAATTGAACAAGTCAGGCAGAACTTGCGTCCATGTTAAAACTCTCAGGGCCACTTGGGACGGATGATTAAAACTGGCCGGTGCGCAGCAAAGTCAGCCACTTTTGCATACAGCAAAAAAAAGCACACAAAAAATCAAACCAAACAAAAAAAAAAAAACCCCCAAAAAACAGTCCACTGCAGAAGAATCCACTCTGACAATAGCAGAAGCCATGCCAAAGCAAAGGTAGCTGACTCTTCTGACACTAAGGCCTCCTGGCATCTTACCAGCAACATGAGGCTCAAATCTGATTTGCATGTCCATTTAACTAAACATAATCAGGGACTGATGCAAAGCCCAATGGTAGGGTTTGAGAGGCTCCTGTTGGATCCGACTCTCCAGCCCTGATTCAACATAGCCACGTATGCATGTTGCTTAAGTCCCATTGCCTCAAATATTAGTTAAGCAAGTGCTTAACTTTCAGCACACACTTACGCACTTGGCTGAACAGAGCTGGGCTTTCACATGTGCTTACACGAAAGAGTACATATTCGGCAGAATCAGCACTGAGATGCATGCGGTCCTCAATGTTCATCCCTTCTTGGGTCTTGCAGAGAAAGTGATTAGGGCTCGGGGTTGCGGAAAATCTGCAGCTTTCATCCTGATGCTACCAGGAGAACGTGACAAGAGAATGCACTTTGGGTATCGCTCTTTCTAAATCATAATTCTGGGATTATTCTAAAGCAGGCATGTCACCTGTAGTTCACTTTCTTAATTTAGCTGATGCGATTTTCCTAATGTATTTTCCCTGAGTGATAATCTAGAGAGCAGTGGTTTTCTTAGCTGGAGGTTTTACTGATCCTGTTACAGCTCTAACTATTGTCCACTGAGCCCTCTTCAAGTTGGTACCAATAGTACAGCTGGAGATGCCGGCCGTTTTGAGAGAGATCACTGGCATTTCTTGGAGAAATCCAGAAAAGCTTAATTTTAGCTTCAGCTGGCCCAGGACTTGATTAGACTACTGGTTGAACCTCTCTAGTCTGGTACTCTCTGGTCTGGCAACATCCGTGGTCCAGCATGATGTTAGCTAGCTGGATGTCAACTTAGCGTGGCTGTAGCCAAGTTTCCTGCAGTCCCAGAAAGTTTGTTTACAGCCACCAGGCCTGGCTCTCAGGGTTCTGTGATGTTATTTTGCTCTAATTTACCCCTCAACGTCTTCTCAGAGCCCAGTAAGCAGTGGCAGGGTTGGTAACGCTGCTAGACAATATTGACCTCCCATGGTCCAGCAAATTCTCTGGTTCAGTGCCGGTCAGGACCTGAGGATGCCAGACTAGAGAGGTTCCAGCTATAGTAACACTGTGATATGCAGACCAATGTTCCCTCCGTGTGCAGAATAAATTTTGTTCTGTGCACAGATTTAGATTTCTATAGCTTTGTTGTTGTTTTCTCTCCGCGTGTAGAAAAACCCCACGTGCACGCACATGTCCGGGGCACAGGAAAGGGACAAAACACCTCTCTAGCTGGCTTTTTTGGAACTTGCCTTCCTCAGAATTTCTGACGGGTGTTTGCAGCCAATCAGTCTCCGACCTCGGCTCCCGGCCTTGAATCAACAACATTGAAAGTTTAGGGAGCTGAAATTAGGGCCCGAGAATTTAAATCAATGGCGAACAAGAGTGCTTGTGACTGTATAGCCCCTCCCAGCTGTACCCTTTTGTGGGCTAAGCAGCGCTGAACAAATCCCTTGCTGTAACACTTCTGTTCCCTTGGCATCGATAAATACAGCCCGTCAGGGTAGACCTTGCCATGCCTTATGGAATCAGGTTGCATGGTGTCCATCTGGGGGGAATTTTGCAATTTTATAATGGCTCCAAATGCAACAATTGCAGACGGTGCCTAGGGCTAATTGTGTGGCATGCTGCTGCAGCCCCAGATAGCCCACATGGGACTCATGCCACTCCGATGGGCCAGGCCTTTTTAGAAAATAGAGCCTCAGATCCGAAGGAGGAATCACGGATAGAGCCTGATAAGGCACAGAGAGTTACATGACTCTCTCTCCACATCTACGACCTGTGGCAAAGCTCTGGCCGCACCCCGAGGGGCCTACGCTTCCTAGCAGTTATCATTTGCCTCAGAGGCTCGCTGCGACCCTCCACACGGCCTCTGGCCTTTTGCTAGAGGCAAAGGTCACAGCCTACTGAGCCATCCTCACCACAGTCGGGGGTGAAACCCCTCCGTAGACCTGCCCATCCTTCCTCCCCGGGGCAGACGCCTACTACTCTGGTTCCGGCCCAGGGACCCTAAGGCAGTGGCAACTGGAAACGGTTTCTCCACTCCTAGTCTTGCAGCCTTTCCCTGGGCCGCTTCCCCCAACGATCCCTCCTAGTACCCGAGCAATCCTTCCTGCTCCTCCGCACTCCCAGTCCTTCGCTCTCTCAGTGCACCTCCTCCCTCTTGGTCTTTGGCCTCCTCTCTGCCCTTCCTGAGGGGAAACCTTTTAAACTGGCCTCAGCAGGCCTTCACTGGTGCCCTGATTAGCCTGCTGCTTCCGGCAAGCTCTTAATTGGCCCCAGGGGCCTGCCTGCCTTGATTGCATGGCAGCAGGGTCTGGCCCGCTCACTCAGGGAACAGAAAACCATTCAGCCAGTTTCCAGTATATTTGCCTGACACCAAGCTACTGTAATCAGCTGCCCTGGGTCTGACACAGACCTTATTAGCTGCACCTGTCTAGATTTCTTTTGCACACGAAGGTCTAGGACACATTTAAAATGATACACTTCAACCCTCTTTCAAAGGACAAGGTCCTGCTACGGTTCTCACTGCTGCATGTGGTTCTGGCTGGAGAAGGCCTCAATAGGCTGACTTGCATGAGGTCAGGGTATACACATGGGCTGTGTCTAGACTGGCCAGTTTTTCCTCAAAATCAGCCACTTTTGCAGAAAAACTGGCCAGCTGTCTACACTGACTGCTTGAATTTCCGCAAAAGCACTGACTTCCTGCTGTAAGAAATCAGTGCTTTTTGTGGAAATACTATGCTGCTCCCGTTCGGGCAAAAGTCCCTTCTGCGCAAAACTTTTGCGCAAAAGGGCCAGTGTAGACAGCTGAGATTTGTTTTCATAAAAAAGCCCGATCGCGAAAATGGTGATCGGGGCTTTTTATGAAATGCGTCTAGATTAGCCACGGGCGCTTTTCACAAAAAGTGCTTTTGCGGAAAAGCGTCCGTGCCTAATCTAGAGCAGCTCTTTCATAAATGCTTTTAACGGAAAACTTTTCCATTAAAAGCATTTGCGGAAAATCATGCCAGTCTAGACGTAGCCATGTAGGGGGGTTGGAGGATCAGGCCCAGATGTTCGGCGGGATTTGTCAATGCGCCAGCACGGCTGGGAAGGGATTACACTTCCCTTTCTTAGGGAACATCAACCGGTTTACAAAGGAGCCAGGTTGCCGCAAAGAGCCAGAACCACCACACTTCCTCGGGGTTCTGTCCTTCATCAGGCGTTCGCCCAGTTTTGGTTCCTGAAGGGCTTGCAAACCTCAGTGGACATGGTCCACTTGTCAGACTGGTAACAAAACAAAAGCCTGAGTAGCTATTACCTGATTTTGCATGCCGTACAAAACGACCACACAGATCTGCTCACAACTCCTTCATGATAATTCTGTGACACACCCCAGGCAGCCGACAACCTCGCCAGGCCCCGGGGAAGGTGGGAGGTGGCTCTGTGCTCCTGAAAGGGGAGGGGCCTGGGACCGAGGGGGCGGGTCTAGGGCATCCAGTCCTCAATGCCTGGAGTGTGCCACTCAGTGCTCTGGCGGCAATTTAAAGGGCCGGGGTTTCTAGGCACCACCCCTACTGCAGTAGCAGTGGCGGTGGCCAGGAGCTCCAGGCCTGTTGGAATCACCAGGCCCCTGTTCTCCTCCCCCCATTGATGGGCTTGGACTCAACTCTGGGTCTCCCCCAAAATACCTAGGAGAGCTCAGAGAGTTATCTGCAGCATGGTGGGCTGGGTTTAAAGAGAAAAGCCTTTGGATGCTGCAATCAATGCTCCCATCCTGGATTCCTCTAGGGCAACTTAAGCCCTTTGAAGAGGACCAGAACCGGAACAAAAAAATAAACACAGGCACAGAAACGTTTGCAAAAAAAACCCCAAAACAACTAGTGAGTCCCTTTCCACTTGAAAATTGCTTTTCTTGCAAGAAACTTCAGGGATATTATTTCCGTGCAAAGTAAGGCAGATAGGCTGTCTAAAGAGGAAAACTGCAACTCAAGAAGAAAGACTTGCCGAATTCGCGAATGCTAAGGAAAACACCTTCGGCATGGCACGTCACAGCCTATTTGCAGTTTGCAAAGTACAACACCATCATGCAAAAGAATATTTAATGCTGTGCAGAAATCGCTGACCGTCTGCAGCTCACCAGCGGCAGATTCTCCCTTACTAGCGCAGGAGAAAAGAAACCACAAAGAGGGCAGGTGCCTGGGATTTCTGAATCAAACTGGGAATTAAGAAACAAGGGTTTAATAATCCTCAGCGTTTGCCCTTTGCTAAGTCGGTTGTTTGTTGAGAACCGGCCCAGCATATATTACAAGGCCAGAAATTATATCGCAGGTCCAGTAAGGACCTTCTTCTAAGATCGCAGGAGAATGACAGGTCATGGCCGTATGTATTTTGTGGCTATATAAATAAAACAGATTCCAAGTGAATTGGACATGTGAGGTGACGGAGAAAACCCAGGATGAACGGCCCCATGCAAAGGGCATCCAGCCAAAAAGGGAGGGTATTTTATGAACTTGTTTGCTATTTAAAGTAACTTGGATTTTAAACTGGAAATAAAATGCACTGGTTTTTCAGCCGGCATGGTGCATGACCCACCGGTACCGAGTACCAGGGGCCGGGCTAGGTTCTCCACCACTGAGTCTTTAAATCAAGCTCGGAGATGGAGTAAACTAGCAGAGTTCCCTTGGCTTCCCTTGCCCCGATTTGCACCCTCTGAGGGTTTGGCCCGCAGTGACTTTCTGAGAGAGATGGCCTAGCTGAGGGGGTTTCAAACATCACTGCCTCACGACCCCCTTCTGACAACAAAACCTACTACAGGACCCCAGAAGGGGGGCTTGAAGCCAAATTGTGAGCCTGAGGCCAGCTGCCCCAGTGTGGGGGAAAGGGTCAAAGCCCCCGGGTGCCAGCACTGGGCAGAGGGTGGGAACAGGCAAAGCCAAAGCCCAAGGGTGCCACCCCTAAGCAAGGGAGAGGCCTGTAGCCCGAGGCCTACCACAGGGGCTGAAGCCTTTAGCCTCCGGCACCACCCCCAGGCCTCAGCAAGTCAAATGCCAGCCCCGGCAACCCCATTCAAATAGTGTCGCGACCAGGGGCGGCCCTAGACTAGCTGCCAGCAACTGGCGCCCTAGACAAACCATGCAATCGGTGCCCCCACCTCCAAACCCCTCAATGATATCGCGCCACCATTTGGTGCTCCATTTAACTTGGCTCCCTAGGCGACCGCCTAGTTCGCCTCTATGGACGGGCCGCCCCTGGTCGCGACCCATTTTGGCCTCCCCCATGCAGAGTCTGCGAACCACTACTCTAGTTCAAGGATAAGTTATTGGGCTCGGTGCAGGATTGGTTGGTGCATGTCTGTGGCTTGTCTGAGGCAGGAGATGGGCCTAGAATGGAGGAGGAAGATTTTTTGCAAAGCTGCCGGGTTGGCCTGTGAGCTCTTTCCTACAAACCACCCTTAAAGGGCTTGTTAGTTAGAACTGGACGCATGAGCTGCATGACTGGTCCTTTAGACACAGTAGTGGGTTGTGGGGTTTTTTTCCTGAAAGGGATTTCAAGATGGCCAGGCAAAGTGTGGTCCTTCACGGTGTGGGAAAGTCACGCAATTTTCACTTTCTACAAACCTTCTGGGGGATGGATGAAAAATGGGGCAGCAAGAACGTCCATGAAAATAGCTCCGAAGGTTCCGACCTACCGCCGAAGCAGGCTGGCTGCGGAGTGTACGAACATGCTGGCTAAAATGTTGCTGGGGTTGGCTAGCGTGAGCTCAACGTGGAGGCCGAGTCCCGGCGGCTTTCAGTGGAGAACGTGCGCTTTGATTTCGAACCATCGGAAGATCTGTGAAACAACTTGGCTGCTTCCGCCAGGGTTTCCTTTCCAGTAAAAACTCAAAATCGATTCTGAAGGAAACAGCAGAGAAACAAAGGGTGTGTCTAGATTACAGGGTTTTTTAGAAAAAAGTGGCCTTTTTTCGAAAAAAACTTCCCCTGCATCTAGACTGCTGCCGCATTCTTTCAAAAATAAATCAAAAGAACATGGCAGCTTTTTCGACCGTGGAAAACCTTGTTTTACGAGGAAGAACGCCTTTTTTCGAAAGTGCTCTTTCGAAAAAGGCGCTATGTAATGCAAACTGTGCTTTTTCGAAAGAAAGCATCCAGACTGCCTGGGTGCTCTCTTTCAAAAAAGCGGCTTGCTTTTTCGAAAGTACTGGTTTTAGTCTAGATGCTCTTTGGAAAGAGGCTTGCAGTCTAGACGTAGCCAAAATGATGGCATTAGGAAAGAAATCAATTGATAATATTTACAAATGTAAGCCCTGGCCTCGTCAACACTTACTCACACCCAGGGGGGCTGACAGAATTGTGGACAAGGTGAGGGGGTGCCCAGCTCTGTGCTCCCAGAAGGGGCGGGGCCTCAGGAGGAAGGGGCGGGGCTGGGGCAGCCAACCCTTAGCACTGCCTGGACCTGTTACACAGCCTCCTCCTTTCCCCTTCGCCAGCCGTCAGTCGCCCAGAGTGCGCTGTGTGGGGCACTGGCAGCAATTTAAAAGATCTGGGGCTCCAGATGCCGCCGCCGCTGCTCCGAGCCCTTTTGAATCGCCGACCCCGGGGGCAGTTGCTCATGCCTAAGCAGACGTACATAATTCCCTCTGCAGCCAGTGAAACTATGCACGGCCATAAAGGGAAGCTTATCTATAGGTGTATGCAGGAAGGTGCCTTAGAGGAGCTGGCTTTATTTGAACCTAGAAAGTTCCTGGTGCTTTTATCCGGGAGGGCTGTAGATCTAAGTGTGAGGATCTGCTATGATCTGACCTTGTTTAGATTATCAAACAAAAATTAAGGACAACTTCAAAACCCAATCAGAAATCTGGCTCGGAAGGGATATTATCCAAGTAATCGGTCAATCTATACACTGAATAACCTTTCGTCACATAATCACTTTTAACCTTGATAAACTGAAATACTGTCGAAGGCGGCAGGTCAGTGTATCTGCCCTCTGTTTAATCAACTTATTATTAATTATTATTATTATTATTATTATTAGGGCATCTGTGAGCAAGCAACTCCTCATCATTCACATGACTACAATTGCATTTATCAAGCAAGGAAGCAGGCCTGTCAAAAAGCAGAAGGTCTCTGCTTGCAGTACATTACGGGGCGGTGGGAGGGATAGTTCTGGGTGTAATTGTACAGAAACAAACTCAGCATTAGTTCCAAATATTTTCTTTCAGACCCGTGCCCATGCCCACACTAACAAAGAACAGACCCGTGCCAAGCTGGGTGCATGCTTTCATTATTGCATTAGAGTTCATGAGTGTTATTGGGCAGAATTAAATAGAAAAAACTTGACCCTGGAATTATAAAACCGTCACCACAAACTAACAATTCTGCTTGATGTGTATTGTCGTTACATTTATTTTAAGAGCGAGAGAGAGAAAGAGAGAGAGAGATTCTTTCCCTTGTAAATCATTACAAATGCATGAAGGTTTAAAGCACACCAGAAACAACAGCCTATGCATTTGCTTTGGAGACTACGCGCGAGAAACCCCACTGCATGAAAAACAGAAAATGAGGGTTTCTGGAATCAGTGCGGCATGCTAGCAAAACAAGCAGTGCACAGGGCCTGTTAGGGGAAAAATACTGAAGGTAAGAAGGGGTGTCTCATTATTATGCCCCTTCCCTGAAAAGGGAGTGTTTGTCTTGCTGGAATTTGGGGGGGGTCTTCCATGTAGTGCAGCCTACGGTTCCTTCCTCAGAGGACCTCATTGTAGTGCAGTAGATGTGACTGTAATGTGTAATGTGGAGTCCCGCTTCACTCAAAGAAACCAGGTGGCTGGAGTTAACCAAAGATCATTTTCTATGGGGAGAAGAACCGTAGCACTGCACCAAGCTACAGATCATAGAATGATAGAACAGTAGAACTAGAAGGGACCAGTCTCCTGTCCTCATGGTAGGACCCATTACTGTCTAGAGACCATCCCTGATAGATGTGTGTCTAACCTGCTCTTAAATATCTCCAGAGATGGAGATTCCACAACCTCCCTAGGCAATTTATCCCAGTGTTTCACCACCCTGACAGGTAGGAAGTTTTTCCTAATGTCCAACCTAAACTGCCCGTGCTGCAATTTAAGCCCATTGCTTCTTTTTCTATCCTCAGAGGCCAAGAAGAACAATTTTTCTCCCTCCACCTTATAACACCCTTTTAGGTACTTGAAAGCTGCTCTCATGTCCCCTCTCAGTCTTCTTTCCAAACTAAACAAGCCCAATTCTTTCAGCCTTCCCTCATCGCTCCTGCTCTCTAGACCTAGATGTGAGCTCTCCCTTGAGCAAGAAAGGAAGGATGCTCTGACTAGAGAATAGAGGCATGGTATAACAAAGTTTCAGGCTCTGACGCTGACTTCGTCGTTCCTCTTGGGAAGTCGCTTCAGTTTGGTGCTTTCCTTCCCGCCTTGGCAAGCAGAAATACACTACGCACATTATCCGGCTTTGACAGTCCAAGGTTGATGCCCTGTTATGATGCATGGGCCATCACAAACCATCAGGAGATGTTTCTCGACCCCCGTGAAGAAAGTGATGCTCCGGTGTGACAATGCACCTGACATTCGTATGTTGTGGTGTAGCTCCAAAGAGAGCTCCTGGCTCCCCTTCTCCTCTTTATTTTTTGATTGCCCGCTTTACTTTTTTAGAGTGAATTAATTGCTCATGAAATTCACAGCTCAGGAGGCCGGAGGCCTCCAAGCAATGAATAGAAGCAACATGAGGGTGACACTGGCCTCTTTCTCCCCAAAATTCCCCAATCCGGACTTGAGGAGAGTCCCTCTCCACACGAGCTTGTCTCTTTGGCTTCACGGTGTGAGGACTGATTCATGCCAATATTGACTATTTTACTGACAATAGGAACACCTATCTCGTGAGCCCCCTCCTTCCTTAACGGCGGGCCTTCTCTTGAGTAGCCGTTGGCCACCTCCAACCATACCCCCTTGGAGACGAATTCCATTCCTGTGTATTCCACTCCTTGCTGGAGCACAGCAAGAGAGACGGATGTTTTGTTGAAAAAAGAGCAAGATGAATTCATGGAGGTTAGGCCCATCAATGGCTATTAGCCAGGATGGGTGGGAATGGTGTCCCTAGCCTCTGTTTGTCTGGAGGTGGGTGACAGGAGAGGGATCACGTGAGGGTTACCTGTTGTGATCACTCCCTGTGGGACATCCGGCATTGGCCACTGTCAGCAGACAGGACACTGGGCTGGATGGACCATTGGTCTGACCCAGTCTGGCCGTTCTTATGTTCCTAGCTGACACTGCGAGGAAATTGAGTCTTTTGAACACAAGTCTCTCTGCACAGTACAAACCAGATGAAGGGGGCTCATGCGATCTGGCTATGGTGTCTCACCAGATTTGCAACGCTGCATCAGAGATAGGTAGCTGCAGCTCGTTAGCTACCACCCACAGCCACAGAAAGACCTCGCCAGGTCTGGGAGGCTGATGAGCCCACAGCTGCCTGGTGCAGAGTTTCTTGTATTGTCCTCTGAAGAGAGACAGGTGCGTGTACTGATCCGACCCAGTCAGCCAATTCTTACAGTCGGTGGCTTCTCTAGTCCTGAAATTCAACAGGCCTCACTACCGGGCACCCACTTTTCCCTACTGTGAGCTACTCTCAGGGATGCTATTGCAAGTCCTTATGTGACAGGGCGTTGACTGGGCGTTACGTAATTCCAGCATCATTTGCCTCACCCTTAACGATGTCATTTCACGCGAGCGGCTCCGAGGCAGGAAAGCTGGCCTTCGTCAGTGATTTCCTAGGCTTGGAGTCCCTGCCTTCACCCTTGTTTTTGTCTTTTGTCAATACTCATTTGAAAGGCTCAGCCTTGGGCTCCTTTTTAGCTGACTCTGCACCATCTGCCGCACGCCCTGAAGGGGCGTGTAACTGACAAAGGACCGTTTATGTGCAAGGGAAGGCTTTCAATGAATTCCACAAGGAAGAGTTTATGTAAGGATGAAAGGATCTCCCGGGCTTTTGCTGAGTAGAGGATGTGATAATAATTACAGGGGCGGGAGTGGAGGCAGCGGGGAGAACCCAAACAGGAGTTTTCTGTAGCAAAGCTCTTAAGCAAAAGATGTAAAGCATCGGCAGCCACATGGACATTTCGCTCCATGGGCTTTTTGGAGGGACCGCTGCCCATCTGCAAATCTGCCATTACCACATTATGCTTAAGCAAAAGCTCAGTATATCGATCTCTTCCAATTAGTGAGTGAGTTGTGTGTCTAAGAAGGGAGGGACAAGGTAGGAGCAGAGAGACCTTGACAGAGTTAGGGCATGAAGCCAGGTTCTCCTTTGCCTCTTCTCCCCGGCAATGTGACTTGGAAGGAATTATTCCAGACAGATGCCAGTGGATCCCAGAGCGGAATCTGGGTCACTACCTCCAGAACCCATGTACCACTGGTCAGCAAGATCCCAGGATGGTTCTGTGTCCTTGACTATGGTCTGCCTTCAAAACCAATCCTATAAAGAGCTTTGGAAACCCTAAATCAACAGGGGATCCCAGCAGGACCTCCTGAAACCCACATGAGTTCTTAAAAAACAAAAACTGGTCTGGTAGCACTTTATAGACTAATGAAACATGTAGATGGGATCATGAGCTTTCGTGGGGCACAGCCCACTTCTTCAGATGACCGGAGTTTTGAGTTTAGGATGTGCAGACCCAAAATAAATAGGGGAGAAGGAGGAAGAATAAAAGGAGGGATGGGGCAGGAAACAAGGAGCAGAGGTTATGAAAACATCAAAGGGAAAAACAAGAAGGCAGAACTGGCAATCAGTAAGCACCTGAAGATTGGCCAGTTAAAACAAAGCAGATAAGGATCAAAGTCAATAGAGGGGGGTGGGGGGGCAGTTACTAACACAGGAATCTACACAAAGAGCTGTTTGCACCTTCATTGAATGTTAGGTTGGTAATGGCCCAGCCACTCCTCATCCCGATTGAGTCCATTAGCATGAGAATTGAACTTGCAGATGAACTGTAATTCCAACATTTCCCTGTGTGTTTGGCTGGGAGGGTACTGAAGACAGAGGTGGCTGAGAACTCTTCGCGAGTTTGGAGTTTTTCCCACCTCAGCCAGTCTTCAAGTTCTGCTATTTCTTAAGCATCTCTGAACCAGTAATATAGACATGTTTTCCTTCCTTCCAGAAACTCACCTATCAGCTCCAATTAGACCCAAGTGAGGACACTGTGGGCTAAGCGCTGCTCTCCCCATCCCCCGAAAACCCTTTTGAAATTGCTCAAATATAACAAAATGGACGGTCCCACTACGACCACTGCTGCTGCCCTCTCGTTCTGCAACAGACTCACATGGGCACAAATCCAGAAGCTACAAAAGGACCTTTTGAGAGCCGGATCGGGCACACACAAAACCGAATGTCCCGCATTAAGCAACGAGGTGAAAAGGGTTAGTCCAGGTACATCTGATTTTGGAGCTGGGGGCCAATCGGCTGTTTCAAGACCAGGGCCTCCTTAATTAGCAGTTTCAATTGGAGCATGCCACTAATGTAGGGAAGTTGCTTGCCTTAGAACAATGTCACGAAGCCAGAGTCAGTCACAGTGTGTGGGGTGGGGGAAGGGGTTAGCGGGTGGAACCAGGGCTAACTGGCCTGTTGATGATTGGTTTCTGCGCCCGCCGTGTGCGTCTGTGTTGTCAAGCATCTGCACCTAACATAATATACTTTGAAACCACTTAGGAGAGGTCTGCCAGTTGCAGCAGAATCTTTCCATTCATGGCGGGGAGGGGGGAAAATGTCTAGTTTGGCTACTGTTTCTGGACGGAGTACTCCCTTCCCTGCCCAGCAAATGAGCAAATAATCCCAATACATTGTACGGGGACTCTTACGGAGAGCGGAAAGGCGCTGGGCCGAACCAACAGAATTGTTACGTTTTAAAAACGATCAATTGCAAGCAATTCTGGCAGGGGGGCAGCCACAGGGGTCCATTCCACTAACATTCCAGCTTCTCCGTTGAATATTAGAGCACGCTATTAGACTGCACATCTTCCTCCCAGAGAAAAGTAGCAGCCCGCTCTCTTGGGACGTTTAAAACTTGACAGGAGGAAGCATTAGCAAGTATACGACAGGGGACGATCCTGCACTGCCGGGGAGGTGGTCGGAATGACCTCCTGCTAATAAGTCTCTCTCTATTGTCCATGCTAAGCCCCCTAGAGTGTCAGCTGGAGCGCACAGACAAATAAGGGCTCCATTCCCCCAACAATGCCGGGGGATTAATGCCAGTAACTCCATTAGCATTAATGGAAGTCACCTGTGTGAGTTCCTCCCCTCTTTCTAAGGAAGATGGGCTACTTAATGCACAGAGTATCCCACCGGGATCGGCATGCGGGGGGGGGGGGGAGGGAAGGGAGGGAGAGCGGAAGGGGATTCGTTTTTCAGATCGGAGAGATGCTTGGCTGAATATTTGTTTGCCTGTTGCAGTGTCTGGTTGGGGAACGCACCCTGGAAACAGAGCTGTCCCGGGCATCGGTGCAGGCCACAGCTTTGTGGGGAAGGCTCCGTTACCGATCCCGCAGCTAACTCCTCCTGAGATGCGGAGATCGTCTGCGTGTCCGTCAGGAACGGAGCCTGCTCCGCTCACAGTCAGAGGGAGAATTCCCATTCGCAGGAGCAGAATTGGGCCCTTGAGCCTGCTGCTTTAATTGGCTTCCCAACCTGTAAAATGGGTCTCCATTGGGTCTCCATCGGAGAATATCTTATTGCTCTTATATACATCCATGGGACGCCCACATCTTGAATACTGCGTACAGATGTGGTCGCCTCATCTCAAAAAAGATACATTGGCATTAGTAAAAGTTCAGAGAAGGGCAACTAAAATGATAAGGGGTTTGGAACGGGTCCCATATGAAGAGAGATTAAAGAAACTGGGACTTTTCAGCTTGAAAAAGAGGAGTCTAAGGAGGGATAGGATAGAGGTCTATAAAATCATGAGTGGTCTGGAGAAAGTGAATAAGGAAAAGTTATTGATTTGTTCCCATAATATAAGAACTAGGGGCCACCGAATGAAATTAATGGGCAGCAGGTTTAAAACAAATAAAAGGAAGTTCTTCTTCACACAGCGCACAGTCAACCTGTGGGACTCCTTGCCTGAGGAGGCTGTGAAGGCTAGGACTATAACAGGGTTTAAAAGAGAACTAGATAAATTCATGGAGGTTAAGTCCATTGAGGGCTATTAGCCAGGATGGGTAAGGAATGATGTCCCTAGCCTCTGTTTGTCAGAAGGTGGAGATGGATGGCAGGAGAGATCGCTTGATTATTCCCTGTTCTGTTCACTCCCTCTGGGGCACCTGGCATTGGCCACTGTCGGCAGACAGGACACGGGGCAGGATGGGCCTTTGGTCTGACCCAGTGTGGCCGTTCTTGTATCTACTACAACTTAGGAACCTGCCTGCTAGAGTGGGCTCAGAGACTCCTGGAGGTGGCCTGCTGAAATGTTTGGAGAAGCTCAGAGAGCCGCTGTTATGGACTACATGGGCAAGGAAAGGCCCTGTCCTGGGATGCAAATGAAAGACCAAAGCCATGCTCCAGAGCAGCTGTGTGTGACGGGCTGCACCTGCCCCACCAGCTCATTATCTTTGGCCCAGCCCAGCTTGGAACAAGCAATCAGGTGGGGCCAGGGCCAGGAAGGGGGCGGTATTGGGGTACGGATGTGCACATAACCCTGTGGCCAAAGCCAGCAGCCCAACCACAGCGACGTAAGTGTGGGCCAGAGTCACACTCCAACCCACGCACCAAGGACTTCCCACCACCACCAGCAGCCAACGCCCCCAAATGACACCCCAGTCCACCAAAGATTTTTAGAGAGTGTTGTGGCCCTCTCCCCTACTTTAAAGTTGACCATCCATGACTACACCTTCCACGTGTTTTTTGAATGCACTCTCCAGATGGGTTGGGCCCGGTTGAGGAGCAGGTCAATACAAGCGAGTCTTGCATCGTGCCTTGGGAAAGGGCTTTGGCTTATATTTTAGGTAGACAGCCTTCCTGCATTACCTCTGATCCTTGGGATTGCTACCACTATCTGCTTCACATTAACGACCGTGCAAATGTTCATCGCCCCGTCGCTTCCATCTTTCATGCCCATGCACCCATCACAAATACAGCTTCTCGGAGTGACAAATCCGTGCAAACGTGCCTCCGGTCTCCAGGGCTCAGAAAGGAGGAAGGAGATGAATTTTGGACCATGCCTCTCCCTTCGCAGGTGGGCTCACAGCCTCTGAGTCTTGAGCTGAACAAGCGTTTCCTCTGACAAGCGTGTGTGAGGTTTACGCCGCTGGGAACAGAACTGAGTCACCTGTTCAGTCCCAGGCAGATTTCATGATGGGTGACCTAATAACTAGGCAGCTCTCTTATTGTGCTAGAATTTCCTGTGGTCGGAGGAACTATTTTATATGGACTGTCTTTGTGGAAGAGAGGGGTAGGGAAGGAAAGGCCAAGAGAGAAACTAGCGTTCAACTACTTCCTCATCTGATCTCAGCTAGAAGCAGCAGAGAAGTAGAAGTTATGATCCTGGATGGTTATGGTCAGACAGTGATTTCTTTAAATAACACCGTGGAATTCTTTGATTCCCCATCAGTGATGATGCATCTGCTAACATTCTACTGTAACTTGGGTCTGGCCTCGGAAAATCAGCCTAGGGATTTTGTAAATGTTGGTCAACCAACATCGCTACAGATGGAGGGAGGAACTGGTGAATGGAGGCATCTGATATCGCCATGTGAGGGGCAAAACTTCTGTGACGTTGCACCGGCTCTTCTTCAAAACTTCTTACACCGGCTCACTACTCATTGGCTTGGACACACCATCACACTTCATGGGTGGCTCTCAGATATTAACAATCATTGATCACTACCAACCTGGGGGTACAGTCAAGCCGCCCATCTAGAAGTGAAAGGTTTCCTAACCCGTCACTAAACTTCTTGAGCTATCTTGATAGTCTGCCAGACTTCTCCTTTTACAACATCACAGTCCGCTCAACAAAAGCCCTACACACGTCTGTCCAAAATGATGTCCCATTCTGACAAGTGATATGTAAGACAGATCTCTTTTGGGCACAGCAGAAGGGGAAAGTATTTCTATTTTTTTCATTTTGTTTCCATAGGGTAAAGTCAATAAAAAAAATAGGCCAGCCAATCAGAAAGAGAAAAAAACAACTGGCCTTTCAGAGGGGGGAAATAATAGAGCCCCGTTGTACAGTGCCCCATGGAAGGGGGTGCTTAAGTCTATGAGAAAGTTGCTCTTTCCCCCCCATGCAACATTAAGAAATGATATTTCCTGATGTGATTTCACTGTCTTGGCCCTTGAGTCCTCATCTCCATATGAGCAAAGCAAGCAAAAAAAGCCACCGTTTGTGGAACTGAGCAGGACATTCCGAGAGCAAGTGTGTGGGGAATTAAAGAATCAGACACATTTTGCTCTTCAGCCCGTGTATCACTCCAATGCTCATATTTCCATGGAACCTCAATTTAGCAAAGAATCCGCCAAACCAATGAGGAGCCCCATGGCACCTTCCACACTAACCGATTCATTTGGGCATCAGCTTTCCCGACACCTCCTCATTCTTTTTAAGCAGTTTGTCCTTATTCAACAAGGCTCTGACCTTGTTAACCTGTGGTATATTTGCTGCATCGGGATGCAAATTCAGGACAGAGGGTGCATACTGAAATGCTAAAATCTGCAGCAATCCCTACCCTTCTCGGAAAAGTCTATATGATGGGACAGCTAATAAACACAGTAAATAAGTGTGAACGGCATTCTCAATCTTGCGAACCCATAAGAATGCCCCTCTCCTTAGCACTGAACCACGTGGAGGATGTAATCCAACAGACCTGTAAAAACGTGCCTCTCACATATTTGTGCGTGTGCTTTATCACACGGGACTTTCTTTGATTTGCATATGGGATTAAAAAAACGAAACTTCCCTCAAACTTTGGGTGAGCCTTAATTTATTTATTTATTTTATTTAAATATTTTTACCCCACCTTTCTATTTAAAATATTCAAGGCGGCTTACAAGAACAAACAAACAAAAATACAAATATATATAAAAATTTAAAATATGAGAATTTAAAATATGAGACCTCAGAGGGACATAACCAGCTAAAAACATATAGAGAGGAGGAACACACACATACAGACTCAAACATTAATAAAAGCACGAGTAAAAAGGGTGGCTTTAGCCTGACGCCGGAACAACGCTAGCGTTGGCGCCATGCGAATATCCCAATGTAGTTAATGGTGATGTAGTGCAGGGAAATCTGCCTTGCCACAGGATTGTGACTGGGCTGTGGGTTTTTCTGACAGGGCTAGATGCTCCGTAGTGCTACAGAATTTGGGGGAAAAAAGATTATATTAATCATTTACGAAGCTGTGGAATCCGGTCGGGACTGTGACTGATGTTCACGGCACAGAGCAAGCCGCGTGTAGCAGGAGAGGGCCATGGGGGAAACAGTTGCTCTCAGGAAACAGCTGGACACAGATGGAGCTTTCCGATTGGCCACCGGTGACGTCACGGCCGTGCCTGTCCGGCTCAGCGCATTTGCACCAGTTCCACTGGCCTCAATTTGGTGTGTGTAAATTCCACTTTCTGAGTGCAACGAACCACTGCCGGCTGAGCTGTGAGGGATGAGAATTGCGTTCCTCAGGTGGTGCAACGTCACTCAGCTTTCGGCCTCGTGCGCTTAGTAACACTACTCAAGACTGTGCCCCTAGGCGGTCGGTGAAGGTAGGGCTGGGGGCTTGCCTTCTACCCTTCTACCAAGGCCCTGCCCCCCACAGGAACCAAGCTGACTGCCCACCCCCTTACAGCCGGTGTGTCCCCAGCTCTCCGACCCAGGAGCACGGTGTTCTGGGGGCGGAGTGTGGGCGGGGCCAGGCTGGCAGTTTGGGAAGGCAATGCCTCCCCCTGCCTAGCATACCCGCCGCCCACACTCTGGCAAAAGCTTCTTACTGTGAATCCGCCCTGCCATTTTTCATACCAGAGAATAAGGATTTCTTGCTAGCACTGAGATTTACCACCTCGCGCTTGGGATGGCGCCAAAAACCTAGCACCCCACTGCTTAAATAGTAACAACATGCCTGTCCCCCCCGAGCCCAATTTTCCCATGACGGATGGCTGGATGGGGGCACATTTCACATTTGTGCCAAGCTTCTTCCAAAGCAGGGAAAATTCCACGGTGAATATGCGCTCTCAGAATAGTCAGACCTTTGATTGGGGAGGAAGAGCACCTGGTAAAATTAATCTCCTCTAAGAAATTTGCATCATTTCCCCCCTGCCTGCCCCTGGCAATGGAAGATTGGCTTTCGCTGTCTGGAGATGGTGTGTCTCTCCGTCACAGGGCACAGTAAAGTGGAGAGCATGGGTCAGAATTCATCTGCTAAATCTCCCCACCAGGTTAACCAGTTCGGGAGAGCTGTAGTCACAGATCTTCCTCTGAAAAGCCTTTTTTTTTTAACGGCGTGGAACTGATTCCATTTCTCCGGCAATTGCATGTTTCCTTTCAAACGCGCCCTCGATTCAGAAATAGACCTTTTGTGTTTCTTACGGAACGGGCCTGCCGTAGGGCTGAAGAACTCATTACAAACGGGATTTTTTTTTCAAAGAGCTAAGAGCCAAGTGTTTGGACCTAAACTAGGGTCACTTGGTCATAGCAGATCATTTTAAACCTCCCAGGAGTTCTGCCTTTGGACTGGTTCGAGGATTTGGGGGGGTGCAGCTACACATAGGCACATTTTTCAAACTCGGGCACGTAAAGTTAGGCATCTCATCTATACTTTGGTACCACAATCAGTAGCCTCATTTTCAGAGCCCTGATCACTGGTTTTCAAAGTAGCTGAACAAGGAAGCGCTGGATTAAGATTCAAAAAACCTGGGGGGGGTTCTCCTCTTTGTCACTGACCTGCAGCACGATGCTAAGAAAGTCACTTCATTGTTGATCCTTGATCTTGTGGATTGACACTGTAAGCTACTGGAGCCAGGACGGTCTCTTTCAAAGCATGTACAGCGCCTAGCGCCAAAGGGCCCTCTGTAGCCCCTACTGCAAATAACAAAGTGTTCTGGACCGCTGAAAAAAAATCAAGCAATTGATTTAGCCCTGCTCATGCCGTCAAAGATAGATGCGTGGACCCTGGCAACCACACGGAGTCCTACTACGGGGAAGGGGGCTTCTCACCCTGACCCAAAGGACGGAGTGAGCCATAGCTGCCTGCATGCAGACAATGGTAGCTAATTTTTGGCACCCTGGTTTGAAAACACCATTTCTCTGTTAAACCCTGCATGGGGAAAGGAGCAGCCTTCCAGTAGAAGCCAAGTCTCCCCAAAGCTACCTTTTGCCTTTCTTACAGCCGAATTGCTGGAGGCTGATAACAGCGATTTCCTTTAAGCGGCCACACGAGTCAGAGAGACTAAAGGCAGCTCCCTGTTGTCTGCCCTGCGGCCTCATTTCTGACCTCAGGGGACCACGGCCGGCATGAGAGATCATTAATCATCCCTGCTAGCGCTGTTCAAGTGCTCCCTCGACCCCCCACAGCTTCAGCCGCTGGTGCCAAGCTGTGCCCAGCCAGTGCTAGGTGATGAGCAGGGGTTGACATAGCATCCATCTGCCCCGCCGTCCACTGGCCACAAATGGCCGCCCCAGCTGGGCTAACCAGGCAGCCGCCGCTGCCGTACACGGTGGCGTGAGACCCAGGTGCCCATGCCTGCATGAGACTGGGCCAGCCCATCGCTTCGCAGAGCGGGGTCGGAAAACCTAGAAGGGAAACGAGACGTGGAAACGAATCTCCGCCCACGTTTCCCCCCGGCTTTCCGCAGCGCCAGTTCTTTCCAGCAGGGGGTGGAACACGGCGCTCAGGAGAGAGGCTCCAATGACATGAGGCCCAGTTTGGTTAGGAGACGCCGCCTCCAGCTGACTGAGTAGGCAGGCGTGAACGCAAGCTGAGCGATGTGGCTATAGATCCAGACTTCACAGGTGGCCACGTGCATTGAACTTGGCGTGGCTTGGGCACCTCACTTCTCTGACTCCACCCTACTGGACGGCCCTTTATGGCAATAGCCTTCGAGCAATTCTGCGTGAGGACGCACAGAGCATGCATGGTGTGCCCCCAATGTCCCGGCAGGGTCTTCGTGGGATGATTACATCTTGAAGCCACCACAAAGACTAAATCAACCCTGGGCAAGATGCAGTCCCGGGGCCGGATCCGGCCCGCCTAACACGGATCTGGCCTGCAGGCTGCATCTGGCCCCTTTCTATGTGTATCCTGCTGCACGTGCCACCAAATTTCCAGGCGGTGGCTCAGGCAGCAGGATCCTATTTAAATGGCTCCCAGCTCCCAGCTGTGGCACTACCCAAGCAGGGGCCAGAGCCACGAGCCCTTTAAATAGCCCCAGCAACACCAGGCGGCAGCCAGGCAACGTGGCAGCAGCAGGGTTGGGAACTGTGAGCCCTTTACTGTGTCTTAAATTCAAAGCCTCCAGCCCCAGATGACTCTGCAGGGGAGGCTAGTCCCCAGCTCCGCCCCTTCCGTCCCAAACCCCACCCCTTCCAGGGGTGGAGCTAGCCCATGACCTTGTACCAAAATTCATTAAAAGGCCCCTCTGCAAAAATGATTGCCCACGCCTGGCCTAAATCCTTCTCCTTGGCTAGTAGCTTTGAAGTACACTTTAGCCAGGGAGAGAAGACAAGGACTGTGAGGTTAAAGAATTCCCCCCTTTGCCCTACCCCCCACACAGAGTAACTGGGGCAAAAGAGATTAGCCTTTTCACCACTATGGGGCTAGAATGCCACGTTACTGATCCAGGGCAGACATGCCATCTGCCACAGCGCATTTTGGGGAAAGGGAGAAGGCGTTTTCTCCAGACTTCCCTGGCCGTGTCCTCTCTGCCTTTCTGCCGGTCTCAGCTGAGCCTGTCAAAACCAGCTCGACCTCCTGATCTCGGAGATAAGTCCGTTAGCATGGGGCTTTGGTTCCCTGAGCCAAGCCCCCCAGCCCTGGAGCGTCCCACGGATGATGTAATTCCTTTCATGATTAGTTGACATGACAGCCATAAACAACAAATTCCAGTAATTAATACAAGACCATAAGTGCCTGAGTTGTTCTTCAATTATACAGTCCCTGGCATTTACCCTGTCTTTGCGTGTCTAGAAATCTGTTCCAAAAGCCTTTTAAAACTTGGGACTCGGGATGTAAAAGACACCACCTCCTTAAACTCCATGGTAGCAATTTTCTCTGAAGATTATCAACTAGCAAGACAGCCTTCCTTAGGGTAACGAATTAAGAGAACCACCAGAGCTAATGTATTCCGTACCAACCACTTCCATCGTTCCAATGGAATAGCTTGTATTCTTCAGGCTGTTAAAAATCAGTTTCCTTTTAACCCAGTATGTCCCCGCCCCCTACCTCTTGTTTCCTGTTGCATTAATATCAACCATGTTCTAGCTGGCTGAGTTGTTGTGGAAACTAGCCACTTTTCATCACAGCAGTGCTAATTTCAGAACTATCCTAAGACAATGTTACCTGTTCCCAGTGTCTCACCTGGGAAAAACCTGAAGAAATCACATAGTCTGAGGTGGTTTTGCATTTTGGATTGGAAGATAAAAGGAAATCACTTTTAGAATATACATACAAGTTGAACCTCTCTAATCGGGCACCCTCAGAACCTGAGCGATGCTAAACCAGAGAATTTGCCAAAACACAAGAAGTCAATATTGTCTAGCTGCATTATCAACATGTCCACTGCTTACTGGGCTCTTAGAAGACATTTTTAGGAATAAATTGGAACTAAATAACAGCACAGAACACTGAGACCCAAGACTAGTGGGTGTAAACAAACTTTACGGGACCATAAGAAACTTTATGGGACCACGGGAAACTTATCCACACCCATGCTAAGTGTACATCTGGCTTACTAAAATCATGCCGGACCATGGAAGTTGTCAGACCAGAGTGTGCCAGACTAGAGAGGTTCAGCCTGTATAAATGCACTGCGTTTAAGCAATAGAATTAAACTTGGGTTGATTTTATTTTAAGGGTGTGGCAGGGAAAATCGAAACCTTCCGTTTTCCAAACCAGAGGAGACGCCACAATGGTAATACTTTGTTTATGCAATAGCTTGATGGATATTTTTCCTCTTAGGAGTTGCACGTTGCGGCAACCGCGCTATCCCACTCAGGAGTGCAGTATATTTGTCACATTTTCTTGCAATGTCACTTTGTCTGTGCTGTTTCATTGAGCCCTGTTCAGGAAGAAACAATTGCCTTATTGTCACTCAAATGTCCCAGGAGCAATGGAAGAAAACACAAAACAAAGGGGGGGGGGAAATAAAGAGACATGAGCAGTGGGACAATTTTTTCCTGCATAAATTGCTGTTTGGCAGAGCCATGTGAGATTTGCGGGTTGGGTTTGCAAAGCTCATCACCCCACCATTGCTATTACTGTAGGAGCATTCCAGCACCCCCACCAAGTTCATTTTGAGAAGCTGGTCACACCCATCGCACAGTGAAATTTCCCCCAAAAAGGAGGTGTTTTCCATAGTGTTGGGTCAACACCCTGAATTTCACATTGTTCTCCCTCCCTGCCCTCGCACAAAGACCATCTCCAGCTGTCGTGAAACTATATCTTGGACATTTGTGACTCTATTGAAACGGAACCCTAGCCTTCGGGAAAGATTCTTTTGCATAACTAGTTATCATCAAGTAGCTTCTCCTTTCTCCTTTCATCAGGACCAATGTGTCTCAGGTAGGCAGAGCAGACCAACTAGGGTCAGGCGAAGCCATCAGAAAATAACCCGCCACCTTCTCAAAATCCTGCCAGCAGAGTGCATGAGGGAGAATTCTACCTGCATGCATGGACCGTACCTTAAAATTAGATGGGTGTGACATTTCCAAACCAGGGTGTGAATGCACACACAGGTCTCGGAATCCCCTGTTTTGCACTGCTTAACGAGTAGCAGCTATGGGTCTTGTCAATAGAAACTGGTATGAAAGGCTTGTATTGTGGTTAAGAAGAATCAATCAGGGGTGGAAATGGGGGCTAGGGGGAGGAGAATCAACATCACATGCCCACCTTTCTAGCCTTCACCAGTATATGGCACAATTCCTAGCATATGGAGAACCCTTTTTCCAGAACTAGAAAAGGGCTTGTACTGGAAATCCATTGTCGATTTCAGTGGTAGAGTGAAACAAAAGACAGGGTGAGGGAGTCAAATCCCCAGATTAAAACATATCCCTGGGATTTTGATTCAGAATTGGTTCAAAAACTCAAAGGCCCATTCTCTGGAGCCCTTGTAGGTGAACCCTAAAATACCATGTGTCTGGTCGACAAATTGGGATCCCTGTTAGAACCAATTTCAGGGACAACCATGTTGAAAAAATCATAGTATCCTAGGGTGGGAAGAGACCTCAGGAGTCATCAAGTCCAACCCTTGCCCAAAGCAGAACCAATCCCAACTAAATCCTCCCAGCCAGGGCTTTGTCAAGCCGAGACTTAAAAACCTCTAGGGATGGAGATTCTACCACCTCTCTAGGGAACCCATCCCAGTGCTTCCCCACCCTCCTGGGGAAATCGTTTTTCCTATTTCCAATTGCCCATTTGTATCTGTGATATAGAGGGCCTCTAGGAAAGAAAATATATTGCAGAAAGACATTTGGAGCATGACTCCTCAGGGCAGCAGTGACAGCACTGGAAAATTATACCTCAGGTTTGCTAGTTCAAATCCAGCCCTGAACATGAAGGTTCGAATATTTCTACCCTCGATGGCAGTGATGTGAGTTTGGTGAGTTTCTGGGTATCCATATCACATGGTGAGTTTCTGGGCATCCATATCACATGGCGAGTTTCTGAGTATCCATATCAGGTCGCTAACTAGCACTTGTTCTCAGCAAGGAGCCAGGAACAAGAGAGGGCACCGAGGTAACTTTTCTGTCCTTTTCCTGAGACTAAACCCATTTCTGGGCTTCCTTGTAGCACGTCTGCCTAGGATGTGCCTCTTTTGTGGTTGGATGTGGGAGTTCAGTTCTGGGTTCTATCAAGAGCACTAACTTGCCATCCAGAACAAAAAAATAAAACCAGAAAGGCCAGCTTTGAAGGTCTGGGATTTACTTTACTCAGCGTGATTGACGCAGGCTTTTGCAGATGCATTTCAGTGAAATACTACAGACCTTTTCTTCCTTTCTTTCTGTTCCAGAGAACTTTATTGTTGCTTTTTTAGACCATGAAGCTCAAGGATCATATTTGATTGTGTAGGACAAACCATTTTAAGTGGTAGGCTTAAGGATGGAAAAAATGAAAATTGTGTAATTTAATAAGGAACCGCAACAATGGAGTAAGAAAGCTCAAGCCCTCTTCTGTTTCCAAGTGCGAACAGCACCCTGGCTGGTTTGCATTACCCAGCTGTAGGCCCATCCGTGTGCTATGAAAGACTTTGACTTTAAACAGATTTTTAAGAATTGGCATATGCATATTTCATACCAGCCTGGAACATCGTCCCACAAGCGTTGTGTGGACCCTCCGCTGGAGATGTGCAGACCCAGTTGCAGGTCAAGAGGTCTGTGAGCTGTTTGTCAAAGAGAAGTTTGTACTAATTGCATATTTCAGATCCAAAGGAGCAATTCTCGGCCTTTCCCCACCCAAGGTCAGCCTTGTGACCAATTGTGACCCCAGTGGCACAGTTCCTCATGGGCACGGTGTTCATGGTCACCCCACAGGCCTGGGACCTTTGAGCCTGGCAGCTAGGGAGGGAAACCCAGGCAAGAGGACATTGTGCTGTTTCTCACCACAGCAGTGAGTGGCAATGCAGCTCGTGGTCGAACAATTCTACAGCGGTGAGGCACGTCGGAACCAGCTGGCATTCTCACCGGGTGTAACCACCTGGAGGGGTGTTCCCTCCCTTCACACCTCGGACGCCCCTAGTGGTGGAAAGTAGAAGCCATCTAAATTTCAGCCCACCAAGCTTTCAGCTCACTGCTTATCCATGGGCACAGTGGCAGAAGAACTCTGCCCTGGAACCCTTGAGTGTCTTCTTCTGGTAGGACCGCAGGCGTGGTGTGGTTTCCATCCCAAACTCATACATTGACCATGTTTCATTTGCAACCCTTTCAACGATGCTGGGGTGAGTCCTGCCCTTGTTCCAAGCCCCCGTGTCCTGCCTGGTTTCACTGTGAACATCCTGGACACTTGTACTTCTGCCCCTTCAGCGTGGCTTTTGCCAGAGAGTACAACAACGTGTTCCATACAATAACTAGAGTTGCCCCCAAAGCTGGCCCTACTGGAGCATGAGGTTATCGTCCATATAGAAAACAGTTGTTTCGGGCATGTCCACACAGCCAGGCTAAAGCCGAACTAAGCGAGGCAACTTGAGCGACGTCAATTGTGTAGCTGACGTCGAAATAGCCGATTTTGGCGTTTGGCGCTGTCTGCGCAGCAGGAAGTCGAAGGAAGCGTGCTCCTCCCCCGACTTCCCTGACTCCTCGTACAATGAGGGTTACAGGAGTGGGAGTAAGACGTCCTCCAGCTCGCCCTTCTTTGGATAGTATGCCACAATAACTGCTTGTAGTGTAGACGCAGACAATGTTATTCCGGAATAACACTGCTGTGTAGATATAGCCTTAGGGTGGGGTTGGGGAAACTTTTTGTGGCCGGGGGCCGCTAACCCACAGGGAGATCAGCCGGGGGCTGGGAAAGGGTTCTGGGGCTTGCCCAGCTCCAACCACCCCTTCCTCCCTAAAGGCACCCCATGCAGGAAAGGGGGTTCCCTTCCCTCCCACTCCTGCAAGGGATTCCCCCCTTCCCCAACGCCTCCTTAACTATTATGGGGGCACTGCTGGCAGCGTGTGGCCACCCTATGCAGGGAAGGGGGATCGGGGGCTTCCCTTCCCTCCCACTCTGGGGTTGGATTTCCCCCTCCCCTTTCCTTCCCGGTCCTTGCGTGCCTCCTTAACAGCTCCAGGCTCTTTGCAGCTGCCCAGTGGCTGGGGGGGGAGGGCAGCAAGCGCTGCTCCAGCACATGGGGCTTTCCCCGCCAGCCAGGTCTCCTGCGTGCAGGAGAGGAATCAGAAGTGTCTTCCCGTGCTGCAGGGGTGGCTGGGGACATTTTAAGGCAGCCCCTGGGACTCCCCACAGCATTTCATGGCCACTGGACCCCCCCGAGAGCTGGATGTGGCACACGGGCCGGAGGTTCCCCACCCCTGCCTTGGGGGCGTCAGTGCAGGACATGGGAATTCTGTGGACAGATGCCAGAAGAACCAGGCCCTTACTAATCGGGAAGTTCAGATTCTGAAGGGAAAAATGGGAACGAGCCCCAGGAAAATCCTCGGTGACCCCAATAAAGCTGTTCTTGGCTGGGTATGCTGGGCAAGCGGTGGGATTCACCCTACTGCAAACAGGTTCAATGCTTCATCTCAGTCAACTGGTTGGTGCAGACTTGACCAAACTGAGGGGAAGGCTCTGGAAACGGGGAGAGGGGGTTGAAAATGAGTCCCGACAGAATCAGAAAGGGCCAAAACCTTCTCCAGACATTCCACAGGCACTTCAGACAACCCTTGAGCTCCGAGCCCTGGGCCGGTGTGAGCTACAGATGCGCTTCCTTCCCATAACACATCTGTGGGTGACTCTCCTTCCCTTGGCAAGTCTGCACACCCCCACGCCCCTGCCCCAACCATGCGCCTCAGGCCGGCTCCTCACAAAACAGCGACCTTGCCCATTTGTGCACAGCTGCACGTTGGATTGCTAATCCATCCGCAGGACTCCATGGGGGCCGCTTGTCTGGGTGTCTTGTAGGGATGGGGAAAGGGTGTGGGGTGAAAACATAGGAAAGTCCCTGGACCTTCGCCTGTTTCCACAATTGAATTTGAAACAAAGGCTCCGTCGAGATTCCAAGGTGCTCAGGTCACATAGGGCCATAGTTGTTCTCTCTTATGATGCCCCTGGCACGTCTGGCTTTCAGCTGGGACGGAAGGTGCCAAAATACCACGAGACTAGCTCCTATTACAGTGCACCCAGCTCTGCCAGAAGCAAGACACTCAAAAGCGCTTTCAGGAAATCCAGGCTTCTTGGAAATGTTAAGCCCAGATTTGCAGAACAAAATTCAGATCATTTGGGTAGGTGCGCACACATTTCATTTGTTCATATGGGCCCAAATGCCAAACATCAGAACGGCCAGACTGGGTCAGACCAAAGGTCCATCTAGCCCAGTGTCCTGTCTGCCGACAGTGGCCAATGCCAGATACCCCAGAGGGAGAGAACAGAACAGGGAATCATCAAGTGATTCCTCTCCTATTACTCATTCCCACCCTCAGACAAACAGAGGCTAGGGACACCTTTCCTACCCATCCTGGCTCATAAGCACTGATGGACCTAACCTCCATGAATTTATCTACTTCTTTTTTGAACCCTGTTAAATCCTGGACTCCACAACGTCCTCTGGCAAGGAGTTCCACAAGTTGACTGTGCGCTGCATGAAGAAAAACTTCCTTTTGTTTGTTTTAAACCTGCTACCCATGATTTTCATTTGGGAATCTCCAGTTCTTATGTTATGAAACAAGTTAATAACTTTTCCTTATTCACTTTCTCCATACCAGTCATGATTTTATATACCTCTATTATATCCCCCCTTAGTCTCCTCTTTTCAAGGCTGAAAAGTACCATTTTTTTTTATTTCTCTTTACACGGCACCTGTTCCAAACCCCTCATCATTTTTGTTGCCCTTTTCTCAACCTTTTCCAAAGCCAAGAGATCTTTTTTGAGATGAGGTGACCACATCTGTACACAGTGTTCAAGATGTGGGTGCACCGTGGATCTATAGAGAAGCAGTAAGATATTCTCTGTCTAATTCTCTACCCCTTTTAAAATGATTCCTTTACAAACCTTAACAAAACTGACCACATCATGGTTTCAGTAAAGGGGATACAATAGTGAACAAAAGAAATCCAGAGCAGAGAAAGAGAATCCCTTTTTTTCTTTCCAGTAGTTTATATTTTCTCTTTCTCCTGGTTCTGGCTCTGTATTGTTTCCTCCTTCACCCTGGGCCAATGCTATTACAAGCCCTGGAGGCAATATTTGATCCAAGCCCTGAATGTCAAACCTGTGGAAACCTCAGTGAATCAGATTACCTGGCAAACCACCATCATTTTGTTCTTGACCTATTTGGAAAGTTAAAAAAAAATCACCAAACCAAAACAACTATTCATCTTATTGGGTGCAAAGCTAACACAATGTCAAGTTTCACTCCAAAATTCAACTGGAATTGTGTTTGCAGTTTGAAAAGGGGAAATATTTCATCGTGATCTCAAATGCTCATCAGCTGGACAAGGAGAGATACCACCGAGGGCACTTGCGTAACTTATTTTGATTTTATTTCCAAATAGGCTATTTTGAAATTTGGCGCATCTACACGGTGCCAAATTTTGAAATAACGTGCTATTTCAAGCCATCCCTTAACCCTGGTGCAATGAGGTTTACAGGGATGGCGAAATAGCGCGTCCATTATTTCGAAAAATATTTCAAAGTAATGGGCGCGTTCCTTGGACGCGGCGGGGTAGCTATTTCAGGATGCCTCTGGTATCTCAAAATATCTCTGCAGTGTAGACATACCCTTAGTGTAAGTCTACGTAGCAGTGTTATTTCGGAATAATTGACGTTATTCCGAAATAAGAATTAGCATGTCTACACTGCAAGCCATTATTTCGAAATAATGGCGAGCTGGAGGATTTCTTACTCCGACTCCTGTAACCCTCATTTCATGAGGAGTAAGGGAAGTCAGAGGAAAAGTGTTCTTCCTTTCCCTTCCTGCTGTGTAGACAGAGCCAAAAGCCGAATTAAGCTATTTGGACTTAAGCTATGCAATTGACATAGCTCAAGTTGTGTCACTTAATTCGACTTTTGCCCTTTTTGGGTAGACGTGCCCTTACTACCAGAGCTGCTTTAGTTCCTGGAAAATTTAATTGCCAAAATGAAAGCAAGCGTAGGCCTAGCTAAAATGATTTTGTACTTAAATGAAAATGTTCCAGGGACCATCATGTCATGTCCGCTAACGCTGACTCATATTAGCTGTAACATTTGGACATGAATAGCTTCTTGACTTCTTAAAAGTCCATTTGAAAGATTTCTGTTTTGTGACTTGAAGGAGCTGCCCTATGTACAAAATACAGGACTATGTAGCACTTTAAAGACTAACAAGATGGTTTATTAGATGATGAGCTTTCGTGGGCCAGACCCACTTCCTCAGATCAAATAGTGGAAGAAAATAGTCGCAACCATATATACCAAAGGATACAATTAAAAAAATGAACACATATGAAAAGGACAAATCACATTTCAGAACAGAAGGGGATGCGGGGAAGGAAGGTAAATGTCTGTGAGTTAATGATATTAGAGGTGGGGAAAGGTAGATGTCTGTGAGCTAATGGTATTAGAGGTGATAATTGGGGAAGCTATCTTTGTAATGGGTAAGGTAGTTGGGGTCTTTGTTCAGCCCCTCGCGGAGAGTGTCGAATTTTAGCATGAATGCCAGTTCAGAGGATTCCCTTTCAAGTGCAGATTTGAAAGTCTTCTGGAGTAGGATGCATGTGATTAGGTCATTGAGACAGTGTCCTTTCTGGTTGAAATGGCAAGAAACTGTTTTTTCTTTGTGATCCTGTCTGATATCTGTTTTGTGGGCATTGATTCTTTGGCGAAGTGTCTGAGATGTTTGTCCAATGTACAAAGCAGACGGACACTTTCGGCACATGATAGCATAAATTATATTTCTGGATCTTATAACTCACTTGGTTAGGCCCAATAATGGTGTCAGCAGAGTGAATATGTGGACAAAGCTGGCAACGGGGTTTGTAGCAAGGGAAAGTACCAGGGTTGGTATTAGTGTGGTATGTCCTGTGGTTGTTGGTAAGAATCATCTTGAGGTTAGGTGGTTGTCTATAGGAGACTATGGGTCTGTCTCCCAGAGCTTCTTGGAGTTTACTGTCCTATGTAGGCACACTCTAACCGCTGTCGGAGTCGGCGGGCAAAATCATGGCCCTGTTGCCATCAATGGCAAAAGGGCTATTGACTTCAGCGGCACAGGATTTCATTCAGTAGTGAAATGGGAGCCGAATCTTAAACTGGCCTCTCAAATAGACATCTCCCCGGGTTCCTCCTGTGTTGCAAACAGAGGATCACCTTTTTACTTTCTTTAGGAAGATGGAGCTGGAAATGTAAGAAACACAGATCCCGTCTTCATGAAAGGAAGGAATAAGGGCAATCAAGGAGGAAAGAGAAATATATAAAATACACAATATATAGAAATGGAAATTCATTTTACAGGGATAATTCTTCAGAGTGTTCCACACGGCACCAGCTGATTATTGCTACAGGTTGAACCGTTCTAGTCCAGTACCCTCGGATCTGGTGGATTCCGAACGAGAGAATTTTCCAGACCACAGGAGGTCAATATTGTCTAGCAGCATTACCAGCACTACCACTGCTTGCCAGGCTGTTCGAGGACATTGAGGGGTAAATTAGAGATAAATAACAAAACAGAACACTGAGAGCCAGGATTGGTGGCTATAAACAAACTTTGTGGGACTGCAGGAAACTTGGCCACACCCATAATAAGTGAACATCCGGTAAACTAACATCATGTCGGACCACGGATGTTGCTGGACCAGAGAGTTCTGGACTAGAGAGGTTCAACTTGTCCTTGCTACTGATTGTGATGGTGCAACACTAATGAATAAATATTAATAAGTCCTTAGTATTGACCTATAAGGACCTCCATGAATATCGCCCAGTGCCGGTTTAAGCTTTCATGCCCTGAAATAAATGTTATCACCCCCATCTGGCGATGTTGAAGTTTTCCCAAGGCTGGGGGAGGAGATCAGGGTTAGAGTCAGGATACGTCAATTACTCCGCCTATGCATTGGGTGTTCGTTGCCATGTGACCGAACTTTCATTTTAAAAAGGAAAGAAAAAAGCGTCGGTATTTCTCATCCTGCTTTTCCTCCATGGACTGTTGTGCCCTCCAAAGGGCAAGTTTTAAGCAAGATATAAAGGGAGGGGGAACCCATCTGCTCCTGCACAAAGACTGTAGAGGACGCTGTGCCGTTAATACTCCACTGTGTTTTCCTATGTGCCGTGTGCTACATCCCCGACAGGCACATCTGCCTTTCTCCCTATTGTCAAATCTATTAGGAAAATTCCAAGCAGCCCATGAAAAGTTTTCATTTTACTTGACATTATTTTTATTCCACCCGTGGGCATTTCATTCTTCTGTCCCCCTCTCCTGGCCCACCTAGGCAGCAAAAGAAACTTCTCCAAGATCAACCTCCACGAATGAAAAGTAGTCCAATGAGTCCAGTTGTTCAGCTACCGCAAATGGATTGAGCCCTGTGTGGGCACAAAATTTGTATCTACATCTGGATCTGCAAACATGAGCTGTGGATATCCGCGTTCATAGCTGTGGATGCAGCTACCCATGGATATAAAGCGGATATCCATGGATTTGCATGTCATAGACTTCGGTGGCTACTTATACCATTTCAGGATGGGATGCATTGTGTTTGCATTTGTCCAGGGATGAACTCACTCGCAAGCCTTGCACTCCCCAGTCTCACCCCAGAGTCCACACTCCGGTCACATTCTGTTGGGTTGCGGCATCAACCATTTTCTTCAACTGGGTCATGAAAAAAAAGTCTGAAACCCCGTTGCACTAGATGACTCCAACCTCCCGCCCATGGTGTTCTTGCATTCTGCCTGCCATCCCAGCAGGACCCAGGGCCCCTCCGGTCCCCTTCCCATACACGCCCGTCACTTTCAATCCAATTCTGCAGCCCCCGCGCCTGGGCAGACCCGCTCTTCGTCTTGGTTTGCTTTCAGTAAAGATGCGTGGTTTGTTCGGGCACTTTGCCAGTGTAGTAGCAATGGGGCCTTTGCTGCCGGGTGCGGTTTCAAGTGGCCCACTGAGCGCGGGGCTCTCCGTTGAGGTGGGAAGGAGGCTGGAAATGTGATCCCATTACTTCCCAGAGAACGCTTTTTAAAACCGTATTAAGCAAATTCAATTCCAAGCATCGGCTCACTCCCTCATTCTGGTAAGCCCCCCGCCCCTTCTTCCCTGTTATAAATTGGCACCTTCGCATGCACTTTCCCATTGGCCGGCACGGAGAGAACCCATCAGGCATTGATTTTGACACTTAACAGAATTAGAAACGCCAGCCATCATACCTCTCTGGCCTTTCATGAGGCAGTGAGCACCGGCTGTAACCCCATTAGGATGCTGCCTTTTATCACAGAGCTACTCCGCTAATTAAATTTACTGTGTAGCACTTCCCCACCACACACCCTCATTTCCTCAGTCAAACACAGCCGGGCGCTGATTTACTGGACCCGAATCCATCTCTCTCAGCAAGTTTAAACATGATCTCCGACCTCAGCGAAAGCGGAGATTCATCCTGCCGGAGTCTCCTCTCTGTTCTTCCCGTGCAAAACCAGAGACATGCCATTGAAGTCAGTGATTCTGCTCGGGTTGAGTGCCCTGCAGGCTGTAGGTGAATCAGATCCATGTCCTGTACGCTTTTGAGTAGAGAATAGTAGAGCTTCAGGTGGGAACTAACGTTCAAAGCATGGCATGATCTAAGGACATTCGTGAATCTCCCTTGTGGACAGCTAATAAACAAGGAATGCAAAGTGACTGTCTAGGAAGGAGTCCTGCAGAAAGGGATCTAGGGGTCACAGAGGACCACAAGTTAAATATGAATCAACAGTGTGACACAGTTGCAAAAAAAGCCAAACATGATTCTGGGAGGCATTAACAGGAGTGTTGTGAACAAGACACGAGAAGTCATTCTTCCGCTCTGCTCTGCACTGATAGGCCTCAGTTGGAGGACTGTGTCCAGTTCTGGGCACCACATTTCAGGAAAGATGTGGAGAACTTGGAGAAGGTCTAGAGAAGAGCAACAAGAATGATTAAAGGTCTAGAAAACATGAGCTATGACGGAAGACTGAAAGAATTGGGTTTGTTTAGTTTGGAAAGGAGAAGACTGAGAGGGGACACGACAGAGGTTTTCAAGTATCTAAAAGGGTGTTACAAGGAGGAGGGGGAAAAATTGTTCTCTTTGGCCTCTGAGGACAGGACAAGAAGCAATGGGCTTAAACTGCCCCAAGGGAGGTTTAGGTTGGACATTAGGAAAAACGTCCTACCTGTTAGGATAGTTAAACACTGGGATAAATTACCTAGGGGGGATGTGGAATCTCCATCTCTGGAGATATTTCAGAGCAGGTTGGACAGACACCTGCCAGGGATGATCTAGATGGTGCTGGGTCCTGCTGTGAGGGCAGGGGACTGGACTCGATGACTCTCGAGGTCCCTTCCAGTTCTAGGACTCTAGGGTTCTATTCTAGTATTCTATGAGCCATTTGTAAAGTCCTAACGTGCCCAGCATGGAGGTATTGTGAGCCTGAGGACTGCAGGTGAAGTCCACACACCTTCTGGGCATGACACTGCCCCGTCTAGTGCCACGGAGACCACCCACAGAGAGAATAATGAGTCTACTCCACAGCCTAGGCTGAGCGCCAGCTGGCTTTTAACTCGTGCGGTAGTGGTTCATGCCCTACCCTCCGGAGGTGCCAGGTTTGATTCTTTCTGCCAGTGTTACACAGTGACTAGCTGCCATGTTCGGCTGGGTTCCCTAGCCCTGAATCAAGTCACGAGCTATCCACAGGAAGTAAGCTAAGTGACAAAGAGGGCATCCCATATACAACATTTACCCATGTCACGGTATCCATGATCCCAAGCCAGGTGCAATAGGGAATGTAGGCACAGAGTTAAAAATTGCACATAATTGTGATTTAAACCTTAAACTACTCAGCATCTTGAATGCTGGTGAGGTCATATTTAGAGATTAATTGCATATATATTTGAAAATCTACTTCCCTTTACCTATTTGCCAAGATCAGAGTCTAGGGACCTTGTGAGCCTTAAAAAGGATACGCAATAAAGGTACTAGGAATTGACACATTTTGTTCTGCTGTAAATTGTAAAAGTCACTGTAACTTTTGAGACTCCACAAGTGTTCTGTTTAGGTTAAGGATTCTGAAAATTCAACATTTTAAAACATATTTGCCAAAGCTTTTTGGTTCACTAGCCTTGATCATTGTTTCTGCTGGAAAACAACGGGAGTTGGCATCACGTTGTTCAATGCAATTCCACCACATAACTTCTCAAAGTACAGACAATTGATGCAAATGATGCTACCCATTAGCAATAAATGCTTTCACCGTTTCCAACTCCATCAATCTCTAAACATCACAAATAGCTACTTCGTAGTGCCTCCCGTGAGGGATTAGAGATGGGACTTCTGTGGACATAACTGGTAGTAGTAAGTAGGGCTTTTTTTTTCCTCTCACGCTCTTTCTTCCTTTAATAATTGTTGTGGGAATGGACATGGGGGGGAACACTGAAAATTAAATCCACGTCCACTTGCAGTGCGTTATTTCTCTTACGGTGTATTTTAGATTGCTACTGTCCCTGAAGGCAATTAATATTGTAGATGATTTTTTGTGTGATTTGTGCTCCTGGTTATTTTCAGATCTTTTATTCAAATGCTAGCAGAGGATGGTAGCTGAACAGTGCCTTGACTTATGGATTTAGGTTGAGTTGATTATTTGCGGCACAAAAAGCTATGTCTGGAAACATGCACCTGGCAGAATTGGCCTGCACAAAGTGCAATACAAGGAGGGAGATTTGTGTCAGGGTATATAGAGGGGATGTCTGTAAAAAAAGGAAAGATACATTCCCTCTTCATCCTCTACTCCATATGCTAAGGGCCACATTCGGCTCTCATTTTCCTGGTTTCTGTTCCTCATTGGCTTTCAAGGAGTAGCCTCAGATGAACAGAGCTGATATTGGAATTACTTTATTTCAATAAAAGTGACTTGCCCTCGCTTTAAACTCTCTCTCTGGACCACACTGCAAGAAATCAAACTTCCCACCCACTCAGAGGTGGGCCAACCCATATTGACAATATATTTTGTTTAATCATAGAATCATAGACTCATAGAACAGTAGAACTGGAAGGGACCTTGAGAGATCATCAAGTCCAGTCCCCTGCCCTCACGGCAGGACCAAGCACCATCTTGATCATCCCTGATAGATGTCTGTCTAACCTGCTCTTAAATATCTCCAGTGTTGGAGATTCCACAACCTCTCTAGGCAGTTTATTCCAGTGTTCAACCACCCTGATAGTTAGGACATTTTTCCTAATATCCAACCTAAACCTCCCTTGCTGCAGTTTAAGCCCATTGCTCCTTGTCCCATCTTCAGAGGCCAAGGAGAACAATATTTCTCCCTCCTCCTTGTAACACTTTTTTAGGGTTTTGAAAATTGCTATCCTGTCCCCTCTCAGTCTTCTCTTTTCCAAACTAAACAAACCTTGGTGGGGACAGAAATCCCGAGATATTCTTGCAACGGGAAGGCTATCTTGATGTAATTTAGCTCTTTAAAGTCACTGCCTTTGGCTAAGGTCCTTTGGACTGAGTCTGTCTGAAATTATCCCACAGCTGACCTCACTATCAATGAGCCTCAAAGTGTGTATACAGAGCTCTCCAGTGCCAGCCGCAGGGCTATGTTTGGGCCCCAAGAGTTTGGTTTGGGTTCATCGCTCATCAATAATAATCAAACAGACACAATGGTGGTGAGTAGCCAGGGAGCATATCTGGGAAAGACTCACTCTGTTCTGGGCAAAAGAGTGTTAGAGAAGGGAACCTTTAAAGAACAATGTAAATGGCATATCTTCCCAATACAGGGCTGGGCATTTGGCTTTTGGCAACACGAGCCTGATTTTCCTTTGTCAAGAGGTGTAAGTTGAGTTCTGGAGCCAGGAGCACCTCTTTTTGGCTAACCACCGGTTTTGTTTTTCTTTTCGTAGCACGCCATTGAGAAGTAGAGATTAATTATGTGTGCAGGAACTAGGGGTGTAATGAATAGAAGACCTATGGAATTCACGTGATGTTGGCACATGAATAGTCTTTTTCCTGTATACTGATGAGGCCTCTGGTTTTCCCATATCAAGGCTGGGAGGGGGGAGAAAAAACCCCTCACGACTCAGACCTTAAGATTATTTAAGCAGTTTGAGTATTGTGTTCAAATGACAAGGGACTGACCCAAACCTAGATGCAGCGGGACACTGTCAAGGTGCAGGGAAGCCCGTCTTGAGGTATTTTCTATGGTTTATAGACTTGCTAAGTGCCGGTGACCCTTTGAACTATGGCGTGTCTGGTTTTCAGAACAACTCATTTCATGCTCGCTTTTCATTTAGAAGAAAAAAGCGGACGTGCCAACAATTCAGCTCTCCGGAGCAATTCATTGTAGAACAAATCCCAACCCAAATCTGCCTTGGTGAGGGTGGGCCCGCGTGGACAGTGTAGGAGACACGGAGTGAATGCCATATATACGCTCAACAAAGGCAAGTGGTTTTGTATTTCCCCTGGTTGCGTAAGTACAGCAAGTGGAAATCTTTCCAGGAAGTGGAAATCTTTTTAAACAGAGCACTTGGTGTGTAAATATGTGGCTATTGACTTTCTTCTCATGCTGATCCAATGTGATAAGAAAACAAGATTTTTTTATCAGGTCTGATGAAGATTATGATCCAAACTTCATGAGTCGGGAATGCATTGCACCCCTGACTTAGCAAGAAAGAAGAATGAGATCTACAGAGGCGTAGCTACATGTGAGGGAGATTTACTTTGCGGACAGTGTGCCTCAATGGGAAAATTATACTCGTGTCGTGTCATTAAACCAAACTACTGTACAACTGCCACAAGGCAAATTGCTTCTTACTCTCGTATTAAGGAGAGGGCATCTTGTTCCCATTAATTGGCACCGGCCATCCACTCTCTGTTTGGCAGAGAGAGAGTTCATTCATAACCGAAACGCGAGGCCTTTCTCAGAAAGGCTTAGCAGCAACTGACTTGGCAAAGGTAAAACATGGGAAGTATCACTGCCCAACGTCAAGCATCCGCTTTCGGACCGCTCCAGAGGAGGTCTACGCTTCGAGTGATGGGCCCCCCACACCCCAAGTTGCATCATCAGTGCGGATGTGTGAGATAAATCATTTCCAAATGTTGCTGAGCAATGGGGTAACACCCAAGAATGCTGATGCACCAGGAACTCTGCATGCACGGATACCCCATCGGAACGAGAGAGGAGAAGGAAATATAACAGCGCTGAAGGCTGATGCTCCACGTTGGGTCTCTTGGAGCACTGAAGAAAAGATCCCCCCTCCCGTATTCTCCCCTCCCACCTGCCCATCTCACTTCATAATAAACAGCCCAGAGAGCTGTCATGGACTCTCTTCGCACATACACACACCACTCCCCAGAGCTCGGTAACTATCTAGCATTGTCTCTTTGATAGGCATGTAGGAAACAAATGAGGAAGAGACGGTGTCTGACGGGTCCATTAACATTGTTAGGTTAGAGGCGCTGACAATAAGTCGATTCTTTTTGACATGACTGTCGCAGTAATGAAGGTACATTTCTGGATGCCTCTTCTTAATGTACGCTAAGATATGGAGGGCCCGTGTCTTTCTGACACATGTCCGGTATATCAAAGGGTGGCATAAGAAAAGATTGTGTTATTGACACACTAATAGGAGATAAAGTTCCAGATTAATGATGCTGCTGCCTTTTTCCTTTCTTATTTTGGAGGGGAGGAGGGCAGGGCCTCTAGAGAAGGAAGAATCTACCTCCTGGGAGGAAAATAAACACCTACCGAGCCCATCGTAAAAGGTCCCTCTTTTCTCTAAAGAAAAGACACGCACAAGGAGACTGTGAGATCTTGACAATCATTCCACATCTTTCTCCGGGTTTGATGTGACTCTTTGTGGTACTCTTCTTTGAGTTGTAAGTGACGTTTAACTGCAACAAGGGGGGGTAGCGCTGAAAGAAGAAAGCCATGCATGGCTGGAGGAGGGGACAGCTGCCTCAAGAGAAAGAGATATTTAAATGCATGGCTTACTGGTATAATCTGGGGTGTCAAAAACAGTCGGGGGGGAGGAGGGAGGAATGAAAAATGTTTGTTGATTGGTCCTTTTCTCCTTGTATAATCCATGTGGCCAATATCACCCTTCCTCTGCATTCTGCACTTACTGATACTGAATATCCTGGATCATTATTGTCTCCTTGTTTCTCTGTTTGTAGTCATCTGTTGTCTTATTATACACTCAGGCTTTGTCTATGCTTACCTGGAAGGTCAAATTAAGATATGTAGCGTCAGCTACATTAATTGCATAGCTGGAGTCGATGTACCTTAATTTGACCTGTTGACTTCCCTTGCTCCTCGCAAATCAGGAAGTACTGGTGCCAATGGGAGGACCCCTCAGCGGTTGATTTAGTGGGTCTTTACTAGACCCGCTAAATCAAACTCCAGAAGATCAACTGTCACAGCATCATTTTTCCTGGTAGTAAAGATGTGGCTTTACACTGTAAAGTCTTTGGAATTATCTTTTTAGTCTACATTTGTACAGTACCTTGTACACTGAGGCCCTCTCCATTTATTATTAATTAAAATAAAATAAAATAAAATAATAATAACCAACAACAACATCTGAAGATAAGGCTGCAAGAAATATGTTGGACTAATTTTAAATTATTCTTCATATTATTGTTTAGCAGCAAGGTTATTCCAAAAGGAAAATTATACATAATTGGGATATAAATGAAGGCAGCATGGAAAAGAAATTATAATCCCACCTCCTTTACATTTTGGCTTTTGCATTTGCCGTATTTTGTAATGAACAGAAAGTTTTTATTTCATGAACTGTAGCAAGACAGGTCCAATTCCAGTGACTCGGGGCTGGGCCATGGGCATCAGCGTGCCTGTTTAACAAAAAGCTACCTTCAATTTGTTTGCCAAGTGTCCTGAAAAGCTGTTATGGTGAGAAACAAGTGTGTCATAGTGTCTTTATTATAGATAGGTAGAAACCAAAATCTTAACCTGAACAGCGCCAAATTTCAGGATGGTTGAAGCGTGAATTCTGAAGTCTGAATTCACCCGTACAGTCTCAATAGAACAGCGGCTTTCCTGGCATTTCAAAACAGCAGACATCTCTTAAGATACCTGATCTGTCGAGATTTCTACTGTGTTGGGACCGAATTTTAGCAGAAAATCTCACACAAATTTCAGGCTCAAACCCCAAATTCTAAATCTGGATTTCAAAACAGTTGGCTCAGCCCCCTCTGGCAAAAATTGGGAAATCTATTCGAAATACTAAGATTAAAGGAGCCGATTGTGCAAATTGGATTTTCAAAGTCAACTGTGGTCACTTGGCCTTCTTATAATATTGGAGCCGGTGATAGAATGCAGGGGAAGGTGTTTTTGACAGTGTTCAGTCATTTTAATTGAAAAAAAAAAAGATTTTTCGGTTTCTATTTTTTAATTTCCAGTTTTTATGTGCTTGTCTCTTTCCTCTTTCTCCCGATTTTTTCTGCTGAATGCAGTGGAATGGAATAGAGGGTGACCGCATTTGGGGGTAGGAGTCCTTTCCCTACCCCCAGTTTTGATCCATTGTCTTTTTCTGTTGTCTTTCTGCCACTTTTCAAAAGTTGAGAAAGTTTTGAAAAGTTAAAATGGCTAAAAACAAAAATGGAAAAACCAGCATGCAAAGCGTATGGGGGTGGGGAAAGGGGCCAGCATTGATGCTGACTCATCCAGTGGCTAAAGAAAAACAGAAAAAAGACATGGGGGCATTGGGAGATGAAGATGGGAGTATCGACATTTTTGAAAATGTTTGTCAAATGCAGCAGATTTCTGCATACACACACCTACAAAAGGAAGGGGGAAAGAGCTGGCTGCTGAGTTCATACAAGGTCTTTTTTTTAATTTAAAAACATGTACAAATGCCTGCTCGCTTTGATCATCATCAGCACAAGTGACGTCATTTATAATGCCAGCTCTGAAGCCGTCAGACTTCTTCCTTCGGGCCGAGGAAACAGCAGGAAGGAGGGACATATCCTCGGGGGAAAGGCGGCAGCCGGCAGAAGGACAGGAGATCATTGCAGCGGTGTTTCCACGCTGTCTCTGGGAGCGGCGTGAGGCTGTGTCGCTAGTGAATGTCACACAATCGCATTGTTGTAGCGCTCGCTCTTTAATCCTAACTCCTCGGTGCAGGACGGGCACTGGGGCCTTTACGCGTAATTACTTTCCGCCTGGCTTTAATATTGGTTGGCTATGACAGCCACTAACATATCTCTCCGGGTTAACGTTTCGGAAGGTTTTCCCCTGGAAGGATTGAAACGTTGTGCTGTGGATATAAATCCCTCTCTCGCCAGCCAGCCGAGTGCGGCCAGCGGCTTTTCATCTCCCCCTTGACACCTCAATCCAGCCTGTATCCTGGGGCTGCAGAGGAGAGATTGGATCGGGTGGCGGGGAGGGGGCGTTTAAAGAGATTTCTTATAACGTTTGTCACAGCTCTGTGTAATACTCCTTTTCCGTTCCCAGGTTTTGCCCATGCAAATCAACGGTGAAATCCTTGCACACAGAATATCCGGAACGACTCAGCGTACAAGCCGCCTAGGACTTTATGCACCTTAGCGCTCAGTTAAAGGATTGGCGCCTCTTCCTTCCTTCCAGGGGGAGAAAAATGGTTGATGCCCCAAAGATTCCAATGCGGCCCAGCTGATTAGCAGAGTCCCCACAGCTAGGTTTTGTGATTCTATTGGTGGTGCACATTCCCACATGCCTGGGGGCACATACAAATTTATTCCACACATGGACGGAAAAGATTAGAGGGAGCATTGTCCATGATCCCCCTCGTTTACCATTGTGTCTACTGAAGAAGGAACTAGATCGGGGGAGGGGAACCTTTTTTGGGTTGCGGGACATTGGCCCACAGAAAAATCAGTCGGGGGCTGCACACAAGTGAGAAGCAAAAAGAAAAACACCACATCACTGACATGGTCGCCAGCTGAGAAGCAGAAAGACACTCTCTGCATTCCCCTTTCACACCAGAACCTAGTAGATTTTGTGGGCTCTGCTAAGTTCTGGGGCGAGGTAAAAATGGAGGGGTTCAGTGTATGGGAGGGGCTACCAAGAAGTAGGCTTGCAGTGTGGAATCTGGGGGGAGTGCGAGGGTGCAGTATCTCAGGAGCCAAAGCCAGGCAAGTCGGGGGCCGGATTCGGCCCCTAGGCCGTATGTTCCCGGCCCCTGGACTATATTCTCCCTAGCCTGGCTTCTAGGATATCAGGCTCCTGGCTTTCCTTATCTCCTTTCTTTGGAAGCAGTGGACTGCAGGACGGTTCCTTTCTCCCTCATCAAAGAAAAGCTTCTGCTGGAGAAAGAGAGCCAGTAACCAGCAGGACTCAGAAACCTGCACGTTGGTGCGACTGTCTCTTTGAGAAGCATGAGGCAGATCTCTCCCATGCTGCGCTCAAGGTAACCCCACCAGGACTCCAGGGTGCAGCAGGAGTTTCTCTCCCGTGCTGCAAAAAGGTGTGCCAAACACCAGTGTGAACCTTCAAGCAGCACTGCACTTAGCAAAGCAGGTGCTGCTTTCTTCACGCTGGGCTGCAGCAGTAGGCAGAGGGCATGAAAACGTGCAGCCTATTTTTAAGGTTTCACTTTTAGTCCTGACAAGCCCTGTTGCAGACGGGCTGAGGAGGCCGCATTCACAGCAGGGTGAAGATTTAACTAGAGCTGGGGACTCACACTGAAGATCAAACCAAGGGCAAGGAGCCGTGTTTGACATCTCCAACACAGTTGTTCTTTAAAAACAATGCGTCGTCCGGTGGCACCTTAGAGACTAACCAAAATAGATAGAACCATGAGCGTTCATGGGCAAAACCCACTTCATCAGATGAATTGGAGTGGAAATAACAGCAACTAAGAGATATGTATAACAGCAGAAGCAGCACATGTCCATTGTAGGAGCCTTTTTAATTAGGCTAATTAAGTGGGCTGGATGCCATAAACAGCTTTTGATGTGGAAATGCAGCTGTTAATGGCAGGAGAAATTGGCTTTGTAATGTGCCAACTAGTTAGTGTCTTTGTTCAAGCCCAGGGTAACTGTACAATTGTAGATAAATTCCAGTGCTGCAGACTCTCTGTATAACTGGTGAGTGAAATTCCTTTGTAGAAGAACGGCTGCTTTTAAATCCATGTCTGAAGGTACGTCTAGACTGCAAGGCTATTTTGGGATACTGGAGGTATCCTGAAATAGCTCCCCCGCGTCCAAGAAATGGGTCCACTATTTCAAAATAATTTTCAAAATAACGGATGCGCTATTTTGGCATCCCTTGAAACCTTTTTCCACAAGGAATAAGGCATGTTTCAAAATAGTGCTTTATATTGAAATTTGGTGCCATGTAGATGCGCCAAATTTTAAAATAGCCTATTTCAAAATAAAATGGAAATAAGATACACAATTTGCATAGCGCAAATTGCATATCTTATTTCCACTTTAGAGTTCAATCTAGACATATCCTGTGTGCCCAAGCAGGTTGAAATATTCCTCTACAAGTTTCTGTGTGTTACCCTTTATGATGTCCGATTTGTGTCCATTTCTCCTTTGGCCCAGAGACTGTCTGGGTTGGCCAATATCCATGGCAGAGGGGCATTGCTGGCACCTGATAGCATAGAGGTGCAGTTGTATGAGCCCCTGATGTGGTGGCTAATGTGGTTAGGTCCTGTGATGGTGTCGCTTGTGTAGCTGTGTGGACAGAGTTGGCAACGGGGTTTGTTGCAGGGGTAGATTCCTGAGTGAGTGTGTTTGAGGTGTGATGCGTGGTTGCTGGAAAGGATTTGCTTCAGGTTAGGGGGTTGTCTGTATGCAAGGACTGGCCTGTCTCCCAGGCCTGCGAGAGTGAGGGATCGTTTTCCAGGACAGGTTGTAGATCGTCAATGATGAGCTGGAGAGGTTTGAGCTGGGGGCGGTCGATGATGACCAATTCTATTATTTTCCTTGTTGGGCCTGTCTGAAGTAGCTGACTTCTGGGCACTTGTCTGGCTTTGCCAAGCTGTTTCCTCATTTCCCCAGGTAGGTATTTAAGTTTTAAGAATGCCCGAAAAAACTCCTATAAGTGTCTGTCTCTTTCTGTGGGACTGGAGCGGTCGTTCATACTAGAGTTTGACCTCCGACAGTGGAAATAACATGAGATCCGCTGCTCTAATGAGCTTTCAGCCACACACTGGCTGGGGTGAAGCTCCAAAAGAAAAATGGGTCTCCTCTGATTTTTAAACCAAGACCTAAGACGGCAGATATTGGCTCCAATCGAAGAGTTCCAAATCTGTTCTTTACCTGCTCTACACACGCACTGAAACTTAACCCCCCGTCATCCCTCGGCCCCATTTGCCTGGAGGGTTGATGTCCCGGTTCGGGTCCACATCTGAATTTAAGAAGCAGTCTCTGATCATTGAGACAAGTGCTAGCATTCCTGCTGAATCGCAATGCTAGCTCCAAGTAGATAAGCAAAATGAAATCATAGCTACCTGACCTGCTTACACTGAAAAGGCCTTGGGAAAAAAATCAATTAATCAATTTGTTTATGGAGGCAACTTAGCAACAGGGAGCACACGACGCTGATTGGGTGACTCCGTTAATAAGCAAGTTGAATTGCATAGACCGTTGCCTCCACTGATTTCAAATTTTAGGCTATTGATTTTCATTAAGAAGATTCATTGCAACCTTCCCTCCCTCCCAGAGAAAGAAACACTTTCCCTTTTATGTCTAAGTAGTAACATGCTGCGATTAGGAATTACCCAAGTTACCATTTCAAGAAAGTGATTTGAGTGTATCGGGACACCATAAAACTGTGCTAAAATACCAGCTTGGCTTATCTGCTACCCAACTTTTTGTAGAGGCAGTTCAGCAAATAGCTTTACAGAAAGGGCTTCAAAAAGAATATAATTAGGTTGGATATTGGTAAATGCAACATGATGGGTGTAGATACGTGTATCCGACTGAATCCAACGGTTGGGTGAATTTCCAGGAAGCTTTCGCTTATAATTTATAAAATACATGTAAATATTTTTGTATGGAATATGAACACACCATACACATGTTCATATTCATGTGCATGGTGTATTCATATTCCATACAAGGGTGAATTTCCAGAAAGCTTTTTTTTTTTTTTGGCTTATAATTTATAAAAGCAATATAAATATCTCTGGGTATATTTTATAGAATATCAAATATCTCCTTGGTGCATAAAATATTATACAAAATACACCCAGGATGATCATTACATTTATTTTATAAATTAAAAGCTATGGCTTCCTGAAAATTCCCCCAGCTGTCTGATATAGAATCTGAACAGCTTACTTACACCCGCAATGTAGAGTATGCCAATATCCAAGTGTGTGTGTAGTGTGTGTCTGAGAGAGAGAAACTCGTTTTCTTTTTGGATTCCAAAGTGCTACCAAGAACTGTTGACTTCTTTGGGGTATTGGCTCCACCAGGCCCAGCCACAAGGGGGCACACTGGCCACTGAGTCACTCTTCTATAGCCCCCCCCTCAGAGCACAAGATTTGGCCATCCGCGTGTTGTGTGAACGTCTGTCTTTAAGACAGTTCCATTCTTGCTTGTGTAACCCACACACCTGCTGGGTGTGGAGCACTGCCCGATGGAGTGGCACTGAGACCACTTACAGAGAGAGAGAGAAGGAGTTTGCTCTATTGCCTTAGCAGTGTGTCAGCTGGCTTTTTAGCTCAAGTGGTAGAAACTCATTCACTAAGCTCCAGAGGTCCCAGGTTCGGTTCCGCCTTGTCTACTTATACAAAACACAATCTTGTTGTTGTCTTGGAGTTCCCTTGGTTTGCTGATAAACAGTACACAGTCTACCTCTCCTCCCCTGTGCTTATAACTGAACCAACACGGGTTTTAGCTGATTCGGAAGCCTTCTCTGAAGACCTGATACAATATCCTTTGATGTCAATGGGAGTCTTTCTGCTGACTCTTCTGGCCCCTAGATTGTGCCCTAGGGGAAAATTCCCCTTTGCACGGAGACCCAGTGCAAGGCCTGTGCACCATTTAAATACCTGTGAGACCTGAGACTTAAATGCTGCTTCGTGTTGGTCCTCTCTATCAGGGTGAAAGTTAACTTGAACAGGAGAGAGATTTTTAATTCTAGCTCCCACGTGTACATTTCTGCATGGATTTGGAGCACTACGGCCCGCGTCCTCGTAAATTACAAGGCTGCAAACCCACAAAGAGGATGACATAAGCGGTTTCATTTCTAACCCACTTAGCTAGCAGAACCCAACGCATTCTGAAGGCCGTGATGTATAAATGCAATCTCTCCTTTATGGGCGAACCGAGTTTCACATGATTTATAGATCATTTTGTCGGCGATTTCGTCAGGATCTTTGGCTCATTTATGCTCTTGACTTTCTGACCTCCTCGTACGTGTATTTAGATCTGGGCTCCTTCCCTGACAGTGACATTAAATGTCACTCTGCCGTGACAGCCAGGACAAAAGGCAAGGAACCAAAGGCAAATGGTAGATGCAAAAAAAAAAAAAAAAAAAAAAGTGTTTGAAAGAAGAATAAACACAGAGAAATGTGAATGTTTAGAGCATATTATTACCCTACGTTGATTTACTTCAGGGGCCTTTTTATTTTCTGAACAATGTACAAGTATTTGAATATACAGCATTTGACACAGCAGAGAGCTGGTATGGATACTAGCAGCAAAAATAGTTGCTGTAAATGTCATGTCATGCCTCATCCATAATATGATTTTTTCCAGATGGTTATTTTTTCAAATTACTGAATGGAAAAATATGTCTTAAGACAAGTACACATAAAAATAATTCCTTTTCCTATTCTTCCTTTTTTTTCTGTGTTGGTTAATGCACTGAAGTTTACCACCGAGTGATATGTGGGGAAATGTATGCAGCAAGACAACTGATTAATAATACAAGGTCGTGCATGCATAATTCTTCACTTGACAGTATAGCTGACCAGGAACTATTTTATTATATATACTGCAATAGCCATAAACTCTTCAAGATGGCTTTGGTCACCAAAATAACCCATTGATAAATGGATGAATTCAAACCAACTCAACACCAAGTAACACCTCCCCCAACCTCTTATGGGAGGTGGGACATAAATTTGATCTCTTCCATGACCCCAGCTGACAGCTTCACCCAGCAGAGCACTAAGACCTATGTCTTGGTCCTGATTCCGGCTTATTGGTCTCCGTGGTCCATGGTCTAGATGGTGCTTGGTCCTGCCGTGAGGGCAGGGGACTGGACTCGATCACCTCTTGAGGTCCCTTCCAGTTCTAGTGTTCTAGGATTCTAAGAACATCCCAGGCCCAGGTGATCTTTAAATCGACGCTGTAGCACTGTGTGCTCCATGCGGGTCTGAACGCTGGGAGGGGGTGCGCCATGCTCTAGACATTGTGGAGGGCCAGGTGCCCCAGCCCCACCTCTTCTGCCTGAGGCCCCGCCTCTTCCAGAATCATAGAGCCACCCCACCCCTCCATGCCCAGAGGCCTCTGAAACCCCGTGCAGGAATAAAGTATCAGTTTTTGCAGTGGAGAGATACATAACAGGATCTTCCAAGGATCCATACGGGCACCTGGGCAGTTCAACACATTCATAAGTGATCTAGGGAAATGAGTAGACAGTGAGGAGGCAAATTTTGCAGGTGATCCAAAATTACTCAAGAGATTTAAGTCCAAAGCTGACTGTGAAGAGTTGCAAAGGGATCTGACACAACAGGTGAGCAGGCAACAAAATGGCAGCAGAAATTCAGTGTTGATAAATGCAAAAACAATGCACATAGGAAAATGTAATTGCAGGTCTGCATACAAAATAATGGGGTGTCCATTGGCCGTCACTCAGGACCCAGAACGCGCAGGCACTGCGGATAGTTCTCGCATCATGTGCAGCGGCATTTGAAAAGCTAACAGGGTGGTAGGAACCATTAGAAAAGGGATAGAGGAAAATATCATAATACCCCTATATTCATCCACGATATGCACACACTCGGACTACTGCATGTAGTTCTGGACACTCCATCTCAAAAAAAAGATATATTAGACTTGGAAAAAGTACTGAGAAGGGCAACAAAAATTAGCAGGGGCTATGAAACAGCTTCCATGTGAGGAAAAATTAAAAAGACTGTGATGGATGATTTTTTAGACCTCTATAGACAACTATAAAGGTCTATAAAATCATGAAGGATGTGGAAAAAAAATGAATAAGGAAGTGTTATTTACCTCTTTATATCACATAAATCCTATATTATCCTGTGAAATTAACAGGAAGCAGGTTCTAAACAAATAGAATGAAGTATTTCATCCAACAGACGGAGAAATCGTTAGATCGAATTAACCTTAGGTCAAATTAACAAGTGGAGCATCCACACTACCAAACTCGTTATTTCAAAATAACAGACCACTGATTTCGAAATCTGTACTCCTGCTTTCCCTGAGGAATAATGCTAATTCCGAAATAGTCATTTCAAAATAACGGTAGTGTGGACACTCCGGGCCACTATTTCAAAATAACAACACCCCAGAGTTATTCAGACTAATCACTCCCCAGTGCTTCCTGGGGCCCTAAGTTGAGATAGCGCATCCACATTAACGGAGCCTGCCTCGGACTAATTTCGAGGCTTCCCCGTAGTGAGGACGTGCTATTTTGATTTTGTTATTGCATGAGTTTTTAAATCGATTTTAGTTATTTCAAAATAGTTTCCTAGTGTAGACATGACCTGAGAGTGGTTATCCAACCAGTTATACTCCCACCTTATAGTAACCCCATCTAAGTTGTATTTCCCTAGTTTATTGATAAGAAGTCACATGAGACTGTATCAAATGCTTTACTAAAGTCTAGGTATACCACGACCACCGCTTTCCCCTTATCCACAAGCCTTGTTATCCTGTCAAAGAAGGCTATCAGACTGGTTTGAAATGATTTGTTCTTGACAAATCCATGCTGACTGTTACTTATCACATTATTTTCCAGATGTTTGCAGATGGATTCCTTTATTACTTGCACTGTTATCTTTCCTGGCACAGAAGTTAAGCTGGCTGGTTTGTTATGTTCATAAGTTATAGATTTTGGAAGATTCCCAGAGTTTTTAAGGATGGATCATGGTGGTGGTGATGTTTTCGTGTCTCACAACAGAGAAAATTCCTACTTCCAGCCAGTGGCTGAAGTGGACTGACTGCGAAAGAGATGACCTTGACTTAGTTGTGTCCACAGTCCGCTTGAAGGGTGAAGTCCACTGTATGATTTGGCTTGGGGAATTTTTTCTCCCAGTTATGTCTTTTGCGAGGCTTATTTTACAGCTGCCGGAGCTAGCATTCGCCTTGTACTCTGCCAGTTTTCTACATCTGGCCAGGAAAGGAAATGCAGCACAGACTCCATGCCCATGACCACAACTCTGTTTTACATAACCCCATCCATCTCAAGCCACGCCAGGCCTTGGCCCATTACATGAGCACTGAAAAACGCTTGGCAGAGCGCCCCCTGCCTGGTGTTCCTGAGAAGCTATTCCGCCCAAGTTACATTCCTTCCCTCAGTCTAAAGCATCCCGCCCTGTCGACAAGGGGAGTGGGCCCCCCAGCGGAAAAGTTGCTACAGGTACAATATGTCCTCGTGTCTCGATGCCGTATGTCATGACGGCCGTGCCAAACCAGCGGTGTGGGTGGATTGCTTGAGGAGACTGGTTCGCAAAAGCTGCAACCGGCTTTCCAAGGTAGGGCCTGACTCTGCCAGGCGCTGAGCCCATCTTGTAAAGGCCTAAACAATCTCAGCTCTTAATGACTCTGTTGGGCGTTGCGGACACTTGGCTTGGGACAGGACAGAGCTCTTAATGCAAGCCAGCGAGTGAAGTATGAGCCTCTTGAAACAAAAACAAAAAAACATTGGAAAAGGGCTAGAAGGGGAAAGAGCAGTGAGGTTTCAAATCCCCATAATAACAACACGGCTCTCCTCTTTCCCAAACACTTGCACATTTCCTTAGAAACAGGTGACAGACATCTGCGAGGCTGGAACGGCCCCCGCCTCACGCGGCCGGTGGTGGGTGTTCCGCTCGTGCAGCGGTGAGAAAGACGCAGCTGAAATCCTCTCAGACAACGCCGCAAGGTGTTCCCAGTGTCATGGGGGGAGGTCACTTTTCCCTGAAAGGATAAAACCAGCATTCTGGGTCGGAAACCGGGGTCGGGGTGGATAGTCGTCCCCGGGACAATAAGAACATAAGAAAGGGCAGTCTGGGTCAGACCAAAGGTCCATCTAGCCCAGTAGTCTGTCTGCCGACAGTGGCCAGCACCAGGTGCCCTAGAGGGGGTGGACTGAAGACAATGATCAAGCGATTTGTCTTATGCCATCCATCTCCAGCCTCTGACAAACAGAGGCCAAGGACACCATTCCTACCCCCTGGCTAATAGCCTTTTATGGACCTAACCTCCATGAAATTATCTAGCTTCTCTTTAAACTCTGTTATAGTTCTAGCCTTCACAGCCTCCTCTGGCAAGGAGTTCCACAGGTTGACTATGAGCTGTGTGAAGAAGAACTTTCGCATATTAGTTTTAAACCTGCTACCCATTAATTTCATTTGGTGTCCTCTAGTCCTTATATTATGGGAACTAATGAATAACTTTTCTTTATTCACCCTCTCCACACCACTCATGATTTTATATACCTCTATGGATTGGAGACAATCCAAAAGGATTAGACTATAACAGGGTTTAAAAGAGAACTAGATACATTCATGGAGGTTTTGTCCATAAATGGCTATTAGCCAGGATGGGTAGGAATGGTGTCCCGAGCCTCTGTTTGTCAGAGGGTGGAGATGGATGGCAGGAGAGAGATCGCTTGATGATTCCCTGTTCGATTCACTCCCTCTGGCATTGGCCACTGTCGGCAGACAGGACACTGGGCTGGATGGACCTTTGGTCTGACCCAGTCTGGCCTTTCTTATGTTCTTATGTTCTAAATAAATGGAGCAGTGGCTTCCAGTCGCCCACAGCTCTGAAGTGCCGAGACACCAGTGCCGATCTCATTGCTGTGCTTCAGTGGAGGTAGAGGGGAGATGGTTGCGCTGTCTTTATACAAATACACCCAGGAAAAGCTTTCCTGAGCCCGTGCAAATTCCCCCAAAGAGGCAGGTGAGTGTTAGGAAATACGCTGGCATTTCCTGCCTTCGGAGCGAGGGATAAACACAGGGACCGGCTTCTCCGTCTGTCTGAGGGGCAGATACACTACCAGCAGTTGGCACTTCTCCTTTGGGGATCTCAAAGCACTTCATCCACGTTTGGGCTCCGAAGATGACCTAACCATAGAGTCAGGTTTCCTTTTGTCGCTGCCCAGCCTTCATCTGCTGCGAGCCTCTCTCCCCGAGGTGCAGGGAAGGACTGGAGGTGACCCACGAGACAAATCACAAACCGCAGGCACAATGAGGGATCGATTTTTGGACAGAGATCAGGCAACCATGGAGGGTTCCCCCCCCCAGCCATTGAGTTCAACGGGAGCCACGGACTGCTGTGCACGTCTGTCGTTCTGGCGGATTTCCTGTAGGCCCGGAGAGACCCATTCTGATCCCGGTTGGATCAGTAGAAAGCGTCTCAGCGACATGCTCGGTTAGCTGGGTTGGGTTCTGTGTGAGGGGCAGGATTTGGACGGAAGGTGATGCGGCCCTGAGGCAAGGGTGATGGGCGAGGCCTGTGAAGATACGAGCGCTGCTCCCTGCTCCGTGACTGGCCTGTCCATTGGTGTGTCACTCAGTTTTCCCATGGGAATCACAGAACCTGTGGCAGACCAAAGGCTGCAGGAGTTGGGTGGAGGCAGGTAGTTGGGGAGTTTCGGTGGGTGGGTTCCTGTTGCCCGCGTAGGCGTCCAGTGACTGCTGCCCAGCAACCAAGACAGGCGGGCAGCAGGGACTCATTAAGAGCCGGCCTGCAGCAGCATGCTAATGGGACACCAGCCGTCAGTCACAGTCTGGGGGGCCACCATAAAAGGTTTCCCCTCAGGTCAGGAGGGGAAGGAGAGGAGTGGAGGACTGGAGAGGAGGAAGTGCAGAGTGAAGGAGGACTGAAGGCTGCAACCGGGAGAAGTTCTCATTTAGGGGGCCAGGAGAAGGTGCTGTGGGAGGGGTTGGGGAAGCAACCTAGGGAGAGGCTGCTATTCTGTGGGGATAAAGGCAGGAGCCCCACGAGTGGTCGCTACCTGGGGCCCTGAGCCGGAACCTGGAGCAAGTGGGCAGGACCGGCTTCCCCCCACCCTCCCCACGCCCGGTGGGCTGCCACTGAGGAAAAAGGGACTTTTGGACCACGGAAGGGTTTCCCCCTTCAAACCAGTGACTGGCCTATGATGAAAATGGGTCATTAAGCAGGGAACCCCTCACCTCTGAGAGAAGCAAGAGGCTGTAGGAAGGTCACCGTGAGCCTCTGAGATGCACCAAAAATCTGCCAGGAAGCGCAGGTCCCAGGAGATACAACTGGAGCCATGGCACAAATCATAGACTACTGGAAGTGGATGGGACCTCAAGAGATCATTAAGTCCAGTCCCCTGCCCTCATGGCAGGACCAAGCCCCGTCTAGATCATCCCTGACAGGTGTCTGTCCAACCTGCTCTTCAACATCTCCAGTGACGGAGATTCCACATCCTCCCTGGGCAATTTATTCCAGTGATTAACCTCACGGACAGTTAGGAAGTTTTTCCTCATGTCCAACCTAAACCTCCTTTGCTAAAATTTCAGCCCATTGAAAACAGGGCTAATGTGGAATATTTACCTCCTTTGTAATGCACGTTGAGATCTACAGGTGAGCCATGCTACATGAGAGCTTGGTATTATTGTAACGAAGGCCAGGGCAGAGTTTTGGCTGCCTCGTGGGCACGCCACTACTCTGCCTCTTGAATGTTATGTTTAAGAAATGATCCGCCATCAGCATCACAAAAGAGAATAAATATGATTCCCAAGGCAAGTTACAAATCCACCAAAGCAAAGAATTAAACACAGGGCTTGCCTTTCAGTGAGCAAGAACATGATATTCATTAATTCAGTACACATTCAATTACATTTACAATGTTTTTAGAAGAGAAATATTTTAGTTGGAAAGCATCATCTTTAAAAAAAAATACCATAGATGGTTTTAAACTCTACAGCTGTGGAAATCTCATTAGGTAGTTTTAGATCTGCTGGCATCTGGAAAAGATCATCCCTCTAAACAGAAAAATATGTCATAAATGTCATAACGGGGTGTTGGAGAACCACATGAAATTACTTTGGTGCTTCAAGTCCAAGTCGTGGGGCTGAGTTGTTACAAATAAAATACTTGTGGAGGCTTTAAACAGCTTTTTGTCAAGGACGGGTTACGTGGAGCGAAGTGCAATGTACTGAACACTGAATTCCTGCTCCGGGGAAAGCCAATAGCCTGGGACAGCGTGTGATTTTATCTCATGCCGCTTGTCCCAAGGTGTCCCAAAGTGCCGCATGAAGCTGGGTTCGATCCAGGGAAGGCAGGCAGCTGTGCCGGCCTATGCAGAAACCCACAACTCCTTGCCCTGATTCTCAGCTCCTATGCCGCGCCGGGCAGTAGGACGCAGCTTTTCAGAAGCATCTCAGGGCTATGGAAGTCCAGCTCCCATTGACTGTGTGTTTCTTACCCTGTGTGCGCCCTTGACACCGAGAGGTCAGCATGCGCTGAAACCATTCAGTCCCTGCAGGGCTGAGGTCTCTCTCGGGATCCAGAATGTTGGCTCACACCCCTTGTTCTTTTAGGTGAAGACCTCTACGTTCTACGTGGACACCCGCCAGAGGAGGGCAGAAAGGGCCTTGGTTTGATAAACCTCCCAATATATCCTCCAGCACTAGAGCATCTCTTCCTTGCACGGATCGGCCAGATTAGCCACAGGCCTTACGCCCAGCGGTTAGGGCAAGTGCCTGGCTGAGTGCTGGAGGGAGGGGAGACCCAGAGAAGGGTGGAGCCGATTTTCACACCTGTGCGTGCCCCTTTTCTTTGTGTGACAAAGCTCCTCCCCCACCGTGGTAGGTCCCATGCTTTCAGGCGGGCGATTGGCCTCAAAAGCTCACAGCAGCCCTCCGTCTAGACACCCGCTTGCGGTGTGTTGAGCGACTCTCATCAGTATCCAGCATGGGGAAAAAGCGGGGAAACCAAACTTGGTAGTCTCTGAGGCCCCTCCAGCAGCAGGTGGAAGGGAGTCCTAGCCAAGAGAGTTCCCCTCTTCACCATGGCCCTGGGAATTGTCGATTCCCTGCCCTGCAGCACAAATCTCAGCTCGGGGCCAAGAGAGATCTCTCCTCAGCTTGGTGCTTTTTACTGTGAGCTAAACATTTTTACGGCTTTGAGGGACTGGTCCAATTTTAGCTCTTTTTTTACCGCCTGTCCGTGAATCTACTGGCAGCTGGCAACCTGGCCCGTTGGGTTCTGTAGACCGTCCTCGTCTTTTGGCAAGTTCTGGAACTTTCTCGCCCCTTCAGCTTCACCACAGACAAAGAGAGGGCAGCACACACAAGGCACGAGGGATGGCCATTTTGTCCTGCTCTCCCCACCCCCCTGCCCCGTGTCACTAAGCATCCATGCGTGTAAATAACCGAATGGGAGGAAGGGAGGAGCGCGTGGGAAATGCCAAGTCGTGTTTGTGTTTGAAAACCATGAAACGCCCTTTAGTCCCCCACCCCCTTGGGAAATGAAGTTCAAACAAGCACAAAGAAACTGTTCTTTCCCCACTAATGCTTTTATAACAGGGTTGGTGCCACGAAATGCAACAAGCAGGTTCCCCATCCATCCAGAACAGCATCAATGCTCCAAAGGAGTCTGTCCTCCCATGCATTTGTGGGTGGGGATTGAAATAACATCCTCTAACCATATGGGGCACCCATCCTCCCAGATCCTAGGTGAGATGCTCCACAGAGACAAGATGAGCTGCTATACACACACACACACACACACACACACACACACACACGGAAGGAAAGGGAGTCCACATAGCAATCAATCCTTCTCCCCCCACGTCCTCCGCACCTCATCTCGTGCATCCTCTTTGCCTTGCAGTACAAAGCACCCCCATCGCTATGGGTTTGGGAGCGCAAAGGGCATGTGCTTTTCTTGTGCCTCACCCCAAGTTTTGCCCCCGTTTCACACAGCGGAACAGCACTGTGTCTGTGCTTCTCAGACTCCCCCCGGATCCCATAAGCAGGACGGCTCTATTAATGCACACACAGATCCACGTATTGGCCAGCGGGGGCCGATACACATCTGTCAGAAAACCTGTGAGGAACCTAAGACGGAGGCGTTCCACCGTCATTCTCTACAGACTCACGTACACACCCTGAAGAGCAGCCACGATCTCCCCATTTCTTTGTACACTGACTCACAACGGCAGGTACGCCACCGTCCTCCCTGACAAGCTAGAAGCACAGGTAATCTGCCCAGGTACTGGGCAGAGAAAGGGGCCCTTGTTGGTCAGAAGAGGGGCAGATGACCCACCTGCACAAATTCCCGTTGACTTCTGTGGTGCAGAAGCAGATGAATTTCCCATTACCTCCCTTGGGCTGCTCCTATCTCTGGGCCATGGGGTAAATCACGCTGCAGAAGTTGCTGGACTCATGCCTGATTTGGCAAAGAGCCGAATCTGGTCAGGATTTGTTTCTGCCTTGCAGAGGCCGAGGGCATGGCCCCTCCGTCCCAGCTGTCGCGGTGGTTGCTGGAGCAAGCCATGGTTTTTATTGAATGGAATAGCCTGCAGCCATGAAAACCCTGAGCAAACAGTTCAGGGAATTCATCTGACGGGAAGGGTCTCTACCCTTAATTTCGGAATGCGTAGTTTTGACATGCTAGTCCGTACCCCAATACATTCCAGGCACCTTGGATCTACAGACTGCAGACTCTGCACTGCGGGGCCTGTCAGCCCAGCCTCTCCTTTGCAGGAGGGCTCCATTCCAGTGGTGGCCCAAAGGGGCCAGGACGCCTACAGAGAAGGGCAAGTTCTTACGGAGACTCACACTGCCGATGCTTTCGGCATTGCCGCACAAGTGCCTATCGCCGGTTCCTTGGCTAATCGTGATTCACATTCAGGATTGAAAACAAGTCATGGGATGGCGCCTTCCCTTATTCCGTGGTGTGGGAGATGGGAGACGGCCTGGTGGTGAAGACCCTAGTGTAGGACGTGGGCCTGGCTCTGCCATGGACTCCTTGGGTGACCTTGTGTACATCACTCAGGCTCCCCGGACCTCAGTTCCCCATTGGTAAAAATGGGGCCAATGACCCTTTCCTTGTCTTCTCCCCGTCATTGTCTGTCTGATCTAGTTACACCTCAGCTCTGCTGGGCATGGGCTGTCCCGGTTACCTACCATACGCCCTAATCTTCCATTGGGCCTCCAGCTGCTACCCCAGTGCCAACCTCCGCAGGACTAAGGGGGGAGCTAGAAGGTGTGTGCATAGCTGCCCCAGACACGGTGTGAAGCAAGGGGTCCAGAAACTACGGAGGGGCCACGTTCCTGCCCCCACTGTCCTCGCCAGCTCTTTGTGGGTGTCACTACAGAGCAGGCGCTGCTAATTCCCACAGCAGCACCTGGGCCAGACCTAGGATGGCCATCAAGGTACCTCAAGAATAGAGGACAGTTGCAATTAGTGCATAGGGGGCACAGGGCTGCGGGGGATTCAGGAGTCAGGGCTGGGGGTGGAGGGATCCCAGTCTGGGGCTGGAGGAATGAGTGTGTAGGGTGGGGGGGGCAAGAGTACCAATTCTGGAGGACACATACTGGGTAACTGCTGCTCTTCTTCCTCTGACTTTCAGGGAGCAAGGGGAAAGTTCTCAGACATCTCTGAGGGTACGGCTACACTAGCCCCCTAGATTGATCTAGGGAGGCTAATGAGGGTGACCGAAATTGCAAATCAAGCCCGGGATTTAAATATCCCGCGCTTGATTTGCATGTTCCCGGCCAGTCGCCATTTTAGAAATTGACTAGCCCGAAGCAACTGCCCGCGTCTACATGCGGCAGTGAAATGGTTTCGATTTAAAGCCCTAAATCGAATTAGCTGGTAAACCTCATTGCAGGAGGAATACCAGCTAATTCGAGTTAGGGCTTTAAATCGAATCCCGCTTCACTGCCGCTGTAGATGCGGCAGTTACTTCAGGCTAGTCAATTTCTAAAATGGCGATCGTTGAACATGCAAATCAAGCGTGGGATATTTAAATCCCGGGCTTGATTTGCAATTTCGGTCGCCCTCATTAGCCTCCCTAGATCGATCTAGGGGGCTAGTGTAGACGTACCCTGAGAGGAGACCAAAGGGGGGATAGGACAGAGGTCTATAAAATCATGCTAGGTGTGGAGAAAGTGAATAAGGAAACATTATTTAATTGTTCCCATAACACAAGAACTAGGGGACACCCAATGAAATGAATAGGCAGCAGGTTTAAAACAAAGAAAAGGAAGTGTTTCTTCACGCAACCTGTGGAACTCCTTGCCAGAGGATGTTGTGAAGGCCAGGACTTTAACAGGGTTCAAAACAGAGCTAGATAACTTCCTGGCGGACAGGTCCCTATTTGGTTGTTAACCAGCATGGGCAGGAAGGGTGTCCCTAGCTTGTCAGAGGCTGGAAATGGGTGAGAAGGGAGGGATCATGTGATGATTCCCTGCTCTGTTCATTCTCTCCGGGGCACCTGGCATTGGATACTGGGCTAGATGGAGTTTGGGTCTGACCCAATATGGCCGCTCTGATGTTCTTATGCATCCTCCTCTGACCTCCCCTTGGCAGCCGGGAGCAAGAGGAAGGCACTAGCTGAGCACTTTCCTCTTGCTCCCTGAGAGTCCGGGGAAGAGGAAGAAGACCCCAGTACACACAGCTGAGGCCCCTCCCCTCCCTCCCTGCACACCCAAAAAGACACCAGAGAGGCTAAGGGATGGGGCAGCCCCAGATCAGGGAGCACCCTCCCGCCCCCTCCAGCCAGCCCCTGTCTCCTGCCTGGCTACCTGCTGCTTAGCAAGGCAGCCTGCAGGAGAGCCCCAGAAGTCCAGCCCGGGGCCAGCTGGCTCCTTCTTGCTGGAGCCCCTCCCACTCCGCCCCCCACCCCGAGGCCCACCAGCTTCCTTTCACTTCTGGTCTCAAGAGCACAACAGAGGCCATGAAGGTGTCCTGGTTTGGATGAACAGAGAACAGAGCAGCAAAAACCCAGGTCTCTCCTCTATAACAGAGGACAAAAGGCCACCCTAGCCAGACCACACCTGCTGCCCCTGAGCCATTTTCTTCTGCCTCCCGCTCTTTGCTTTATGATGGACCCAACCCCCAACTGGGCACAATGCAGTCCCCTGAGCCAAATGGACCTGCCCCATAGACCTCTGCAGAGTGGAGGGGGGGTGGCGGTTACACTGCGGAACAGCTGGCTTCTGGGTTGTAAAATTTCTTTAGCAGCTTTAACATCCCCTGGACGAAGCACTGTGGCTAAATGGCTTGCTATCTTGTTGCCGTCAAGAGCCAGTTCCCGGATACGATCTTAATCAGGGGAAGTCTCTGTGCCAACAGGTGCATGCTAACAAGGAACGCGCTCATGTCACGCTGCTAAGTATTTTTGGGTGGCTGGTCAAGCGTAGCTGCCTTTCAAACTGCCGCGGAAGGGAAAATATTAATAAACTCCCTGCCGCACACAGGTTTGATTGAATTTCTCATGGATCAGAGTTCGCCCGCAGCAGTGCGCTGTACCTGTCAAGCAAAGACATTGTCCCCTAATTGTTCCTGATGCATTGTGTGCTAATTACCACTGCTGAAAATAATCTCCAAAGATTATGGCAGGCATCATAAATAACGAGCCAGTGGCTCGGCACCGCATTCTGACAAGGCCTCCATCGCGCTTATCTTCTCCTGGAGTGGAGCTTATGCATTAAGCTTTCCTAATGAATCTTTTTTTCATTTGTACAAGTGATGTTTCCATTTGACAATGACATGAACATAAAGTGGAGGTTAATTTACTCAATTGCGAGAGGTTCATTATTTAACCTGACAGTGAGGACAAAACAATGTAGCCTAATAGACGGCAAATAGAAATTAGTTGTGATGAATTTTGCCGGGTAACACTCGCGGGCGCCGCGGCGACATTGGGTGCAAGCCGGCGAGAGGTTGCGTTTTCCGTGCCGGGGGACCCCGCTTCATCTCCCCTCTTCCATGGGAGGGCTTTTTCCCACCTCTCTGCACACTCTGAACCTTGTAAAACACGATGGATTTACACTAACATAAAAAGCCGCTGGTTCTAATGGCCCCGCATTGTCATTGTGTCAATTTTTATCAGATTAGTTGGCATTAACACTCTATCACCAATTGCCTTCCAAGTCAAGCTGCAGTGAATTGAATTGGATTCAGGTAGCTATTAGAAGTGCCAATTTAAACACCCGGGGCTTATCTCAGCTGTAAGCCCTTGACAAAAAGGTTCAGTCGCTTTCCCAACATTTCCCGACACTCAGTCGCAGGTTCGGTTCACCCCCCGTCGGCCTTAAAAGTGTATTTATCCGACATTCATTTAACATCGTCCGCGTGGTTTGAATCAAGCAAATATTTCCCTTGTTTATTACAGAAGCGCATTGTACTGCGCTTCAAGAGGGTTTATTAATAGTTTGCAATGAATTAGCCGAGTGGATTGCAATAAATAATGTATTTATAGCAAGCGACACATTTTCGAGGACAAAAGTTGACCTTTCCCAGGCCTCAAACAGAGCAGGGGTAGGGGGTGTATCCATCATAACCAAGACCTTTCGTGGTTTCATATTCTGTCTCTTTCAGCTCACAAGCATAACATGTTTCTGTCCAAATGCAAGTTTCATTTGTTTATGGCGGATATTCTTTAGGGCCATGCGAACCCTGCTGGGTTTGGTTCCTACGGGTCACAGGAAATGAACTCTGGAGGTTTTATTCGGAAGGTTTTGCAGTTCAAAACCCCCAACTACTCCAGATGCTCTGAGCCGGCTCCTGGATCTCCGGGCACCGCCACGTTTGTGGCTGGGGCGCTCATGTAGCCCACCACCATATTTTCCATTCGCATTTTCAACGGATCCACCCCCAAACACTGGACAGAGCCATCATCAAACCTCAGGGCAGGAAGAGCCCTCAGGAGTCATCAAGTCCAGCCCCCTGCCTAAAGCAGGACCAACCCAACTAAATCAACCCAGCCAGCACTCCCAAAGGCAAATCAGCACGCCCACATGAACCTCCAGTCTGCGCTGCTCTTTGCAATACCGGTTTCTGCATGGACCAACACCTCCCAGGAAACGCGCTCCAAGAGCCATCTCCGCAGGGCACGCGATGAATTCTGGGGCTAGCCCTCACCTCCCTGGAACCTCCCTCCATCCTCAGGGAAGCCTGCCCACTCTGTCTGAGCCTTGTGGGTACGCCTGCTGCCCCACTGGGAAATACGGGGCATGTGCCGTAGGCAGCCAGCTGGCAGGGGAATGTTTAGCCACCCCAGAGGGGTGGGGGCATTCCTTTGCCAGAGCCCCGGGATGAACTGCGGGAGGCCGTGATCTTGATCGGGCCAAGCCGGCAAGCCCTGAGAGGGGACTCAGGTACTTGGCATTAAGAGCTGACGGACAGAGCAGCCGCAGCAGCCGTTTGCCGCACACAGCAAGTTCGTATCTCAGGCCAGAGTCTGCCTGGGTGACTGGAGTGCCTCCCCTCCAGCCCCGGTGCAGTCTTTCCTCCCCACATCAGGATCTCCCCAGTTCAAGCCTGCATGTGGGCGGTCAGTGCAGCTAGGGCTGGGGGACGCAGGCCCCCTAGCCCCGCCCCCTCCACTGAGGCCCCGCCCCCACTACGGGGAGGGAAGGGGGCACGTACCGCAGCCTCCCCCAGCCCTGGACCACCTGGGAGGGAGCAGGCCAAGCAGCAGCCAGCTGTGTTTTGATGCAGCTCTGGCGACCTTCACTCAAGTAGCAGGGCAGGGCTTTTGCTTCTGTAGCCCAAGGCCCAGCGGTGCTTCCCTGGGAACTGCAAGCTGTGGGCGACAACTGGGGGAGAACTGCCCGGTTCCTGCCAGGATGTGCCCTCCGCTCCCCGCATGGCCTCCGCAGAGGAGGGGCTGCTGAACGGCGACCAGAATCGAGCCTGTTCCTGGTGGTTTGCCTGGGAGGGTCCGGTCGGAGGCGCGCACGCCCTGACCCACAACGCAGAGCGCACCAACGAGCCCCCGGCCCCATCTGCCACACTCGTGTGAAACATCACAAGGCTTCCCCGAGGCTGAATAACCTTGTGCTGGGCGAGTGAACGGGGGTTACACTCCCCTCACCCCGTCACACTTCACACAGGGACACTACCATGGGGGGAGAGGGAATCACCGTAGCTACAGGGGAACAGTGATGCCTGCGGGGGTGCACCCCGAGAATTTGCCTCCCGCCCACCTCCCCAGCAGGGCCGCGCAGTGGCTGCTTGGCTGCTCCAGGGTGGGGCCGCGGAGCAGGCGGCGGCCCCACCTCAGGAGCAGCCTGGCAGCCACCATGCGGCCCTTGCCCTCGCTTTAGCCCTTCCCCAGAGCTAGAGCGGCCGTGTGGAGGGGGGTGGCGGCCGAGGCCGCGCGGGGAAGGGGGAGGCCAGGAAACTTACACCTGGGGGACATTCTCACCGGGTGGTGGAAAGGGAATTAGATGGGCAACTGCCACAATTCCCGGAAGAGAGTTGCATATAAATGACCATGTTTCCACATTCATGGTAAGCGTTCCCCTTTCCCTGATAAAGATGTCCTTGCTTGTGCATGCTCTCAGAGCCAGGGAAGCTAACCAGGGAGGCTGTTTAGTCTTCCCTGGTTTCTAGGTGAGCCTCAAGCTAATCTCCTTATTTGTCAAGAAGGACCCTAGATATATAAAACCTGATCGTTTCTGCCGCTATTAACCCCTTGGCAGGAGCACACCAGATCTGCTACTGGATGCAAGAATTATTTGTTTTGGAACCGAGCTGCAAAAATCAGGTTAGGTCGTTGCCCAATAAAAATATCCCTTTTAACACAGAATAACTGTTTTCAGAATAATTTAAACGTCTATTTGAAGACTTTATTTTGTAGTGGTGCTGTCTGGGCAATGGCCAGTCAACTACTACAAAAAAAAATTTATCTGTATTTATCTTCAGAATAAAAAATAACAGGGACAAAAATAATCGTTAAAAAAAATTGTGGACCAGCCCCTCAGTTGCTGAAAATCAGCAAAAGTCCATTTAAGTCCATGAATGCACATCTATTTACCCCAGATATGTTCAGATCTTTATCTTGGGGTTTTGTAATAGGGCTCAAGTAATTAGAAATTGAATAGTATTCTCCAGATTTCAAATGACACTGTAACAGTAGGAAAAGACAATGATTCTGTAATGAGTTCTAAGACAACAATAAGGATTAAGGGCGTACAGGGGTGTTAGACACATACAGCACATTGGCACTTAGGGTCATCCATAATGATAAGGATGCGTGGGGGAAAGTGCTGGTTTAACGGTTCGTTTTATTCTTTGTGACTGGAAAAGGGCTGCTTTAGTCTTCTTTCTTCCATAGCATTTAATATATATATGTGTGAATCATAGAATACTAGGACTGGAAGGGACCTCGAGAGGTCATCGAGTCCAGTCCCCTGCCCTCATGGCAGGACCCAGTACTGTCTGGACCATCCCTGATAAACAGAAAACCGAATCTGATGTTTCTTAGTAACCAGTGGGTGCTGCGGTGGCACCCATCCGCACAAGCACACGTGACCTCCATCTTGGTGCACAAGACAAACCTCACTCCGCTCCTGGCTGGAAAATCTTAGCGGGAACGCTGCTGGGGAACCTTCTATCTCATGACACCGCAGGGGCGACGTAGGCTGGACGCACCAAAGTCCTTTACGTTTTGCCAGGACGCTGGGGTTTAACCAGCTCTTTCCTGGCAAAGCAGGTGGAGATTTTAACACTTGCAAAACCAGACCTTGGTTTGGGATGTTACCGGAAAGACAGCCAGCTGCTCCCCCCCCACCCCCCACAGCCCAGCCCTCGTTTTTCTTGGTGGTGACTCAGAGGGAAAGTGTCATCTACTGAACTGCCTTCCTGCAATTGGCTAGGAAGCCCATCAAGATGAGGGGGGAGGGAGCGGCTATATTCCCACTTCCTGCAGCGAGGCTGTATTGTGGTAGGAAAAAATGCCGTTCCAGGAGGGGTGTAGGCAGCACTTTGCCTGCGCCTTCCTTTGGCCGCGTATTATTATAGCATTACATTCCTCGTTAAGGGTCAGCTGCCATTTCCTGAGGTTTATAACTTGCCTCTTTTAATTAACAACAGGCTGAAACTTGGTCGGGAGGTGGGGTCAGCCCAGATGTTAATGTTATTCTAAAAATGCCTTGTATCAGTTAAGCCTGTTAAAACCGTATTAAGTAGCGAACATTTGGGGTTGTGTTGATTCCGGCTACATTTTTGAGTAAAGTAATGAAGAGAAGGCGGGGGTGGGAGGTATAAATTTGCTTATACAGGTTGAACCTCTCTAGTACGGCACCCTCGGGACCTGACCGGTGCCAAACCAGAGAATTTGCTGAACCGCGGGAGGTCAATATGGTCTAGCAGCATTAGCAACCCTGCCACTGCTTACTGGGCTGTTAGAGACACTGAGGGGTAAATTAGAGCTAAATAACAGCACAGAACCCTGAGAGCCAGGGCTGAGGGCTGTAAACAAACTTTGTGGAACTGTGGGAAACTTGGCCACACCCATGATAAATGGGCATCCGACTCACTAAGATCATGCCGGACCACGGTGTGACGGCGAGTTGGGGTTCCCCCAATCCTGCACCCCTGTAGCAGCAGGCCCAGACTCCACCAGCCAGTAGAATAGAGGGAGTTTATTGCTTCTCCAGAGTACAGCACAGCACAGATATAATCTGGTTACAGGAATTAGGGCCAGGATGCCTCAGGCCCCCTTCAGATGGGGGTGACTGGGCCCCTACAACCCCAGCCTCCTCCTCAGGCTCTCTCTTTCATGGCTTCAGCCCGAAACTGAGCCTTTCCCCAATCCCCAGCTCCTTTGTTCAGCCTCTTCCCTTAACTTGTAGAACGGGTTTGGCCACTGCCCTGGGGCAGCAAGGCACCTCCTGCTGGGCCGTGCTTACAGACAGCCGCCAGCGGGGGTCACCCACAGCCCACAGCCCAAGCATAGCAACCAGCAAGGGACTGACACTACACCACACACGGATGTTGCCGGGCCGGAGAATATTGAGCTAGAGAGGTTCGATGTAACAGGTCTCCATGGAAGTGGCTGGATCAGTGTTTCTTAAACTGTGTTCTGTGCCACACAGGTGTGCCGCGAGGCAGTCAGAGGTGTGCCGCAGAGGATAACAGAGTTCAAAATGGCCGCCCTTAAAGGGGCAGGCGACTTTTTTTTCTCAATAACTTTTCCCTTGCCTCTTTTTTTTTTCTCAACAAAAAAATCTTTGGTGTTCCTCATAAAAAAATTATTGTTTGGTGTTCTTCAGTCTTAAAAAGTGTAAGAAACACTGGGCTGGATGGATAGATATGCTCTGAAAAAAGCGGGTTTATAGATAGCACTGACCAATTTTCATGGTTTTGCTTGCAATGCAAGATTTTAGTGGAGTGGGAGGCACGGAGAAGCATTAGTCATTGGGCTCCTTCTGTCCTCACGCCTACGGAGCCAGGAAGCTGCCCGTGAGTAACAGATCCAGACTGACCTTCTAAGGCCCCTGGGTGGGATGCATTGACCTTGTGCACGGAATGAAACAGGCACGAACCTAGCACAACCTTCTGGGAAGTCTCCCATATAATGACTAGTATGAACAATGCCATTGGGGGTTGTCTACTGACTGCTGACAGCAGACCATGTGAACGCCTGTGGGTACAAGATCCTGAGTTAAAGCGCGAAGGAGACTTCCTGACTTCGTTCCTGAACAAAGCTTGTGGATGTGGAGGGCTAGTTCCTCTTATTTTAACACTGACTTCTGTATTTTCCATGCCATGCCCAGCTTTGGATTGGTCAAAACCAAGGCAGAGGCAAGTTCCATAATAAACTCCTTGATTCCCAGTGCACTGGTCAAAAACCCTCCCAGGAAAACCAAGAGATTTCCCCCTATTTTTCAGCAAAACCAGCCCTGGGTGAATCAATGCTAGGTAGTTACTGTAGGATGTGAGTACCTCATCGTCTTGAAATGGGTTTCGCCTTATAAACCTCTGTGAGACAGGCCAGTGCTGTTATTCACATGGGAAACTGAGGCACAGAAAGACTAAGGTCCAGATCCACAGAGATATTTAAACTTAAATAGCCTTCCAAAAAATTAAGTGACTTGCCTATGGTCAAAGTCTGTGTCAGAGCAAGGAACCTCCATTCTCCCAAATCCAAGTGCCAAAACTATTGAGTCACCCTTCCCTGAACTGAGGTCTCGTCCTACCATGCACTAGAGTCAGAGTGAGCTAGATTGAGTCGGACACAACAATGCAAATAACAAACGAACCCAAAGGGCTGATGCACAGCTGGTACCGGGTGTAAATGAGTAGAGCTCCATTGATGTCAATGCATAGATACACTCCGGTTCATGCCACCTAAGGAGAGGGTCTAGTATGCACTGGTGGGCAACAGACTTTTTTAGAATTGTGTTCGTGCTCTTACCCATTCATTTGTAGCTAATCTATTCTCCCCAGCCATTAACACAAGATAGTGGGGTTCTACTGCCCCCCTATATAGTCAGTGAGTTGAGTAGTTCACCCCTGGGTGGAGAAACTCCTTGCCCTGGGCTACACTAGGACTTGATTTCCAAATAGCCCCCCCTAAGTCAAATTTATAGGAGGAGTGTCCACACTACCAAGCCCATTATTTCAAAATAATGGGCCGCTTACTTCAAAATCTGTACTCCGGCTTTTCATCCACGGTAACGCTAATTCCCAAATTGATATTTCAAAATAACGGTAATGGGGACGCTCTAATGCCGCTGTTTCAAAATAACTGCACCTCAGAGTCATTTGAACTAATTACTCCCAGTGCTTCCGGGGGCTCTAAGTCCGAGGTGGCGCATCCGCATTAATGGAGCCTGCCTCGGACTCATTTCGAGGCTTCCCCGTAGTGTGGGCATGCTAGTTCGATTTTGTTAAATCAGGAGCTATTGAGTCAAATTTACTGATTTCGAGAGAGTTTCCTAGCGGAGACATGGCCGTCTACACTACTTTGTTTGCGTCCATTAGTAGATACTTCAGTGTCTGTTCACAGCTGCTCTGTCTGAAGGCCCCGCACGAGATGTTTAGGGAAATGGCTGCAACAATTGCTTCTTCCCTCATGGCCAAGCTTCCAAAACCGCCCTCGGCAACAAGTGGCATCTCTCCCCTGCCAACAGAGAAAAACGCAAACCAGCTAATTTTTCCTGGTTTGCTCTTAATTTCTCTCAGCGAGCTGCTTCCGACAGGTAAATATCTCATTCCGATTGAGTCCAACGTGTGCCGTTCGCCTGGCTGCCCTCATTAGTAAACAGCAGGGGCGTGCATAGGGGATCAGTTGATTACAGCTTCCGGTGTCTTTCACAGGCAAGCCCCGGGATTCCTCTAGCCTGAATTCCACCTCGGCGCTACGTCCCTTGGTCATGTGCAGGGCCCGCGAACCCCCCAGATCCTGGCTCCAATGTCTCCGCGCCGTTTTCTTTTATGTGCAGAAAGTGGATAACGTTACAGATGCTTTCCGGGCTGCCCTGGGCCGTATTTCCCTGTCAAGAGCCGCCCGGTTTTGTCACATGCTGGGAAGCTGCATGCTGCTCTGTCAACTCAATCAGCTGTTTTGGTCATGGAGCTTGAGTTTCACCGGTAGGGACAAAAATAGCATTTTTAAAACCCCTCTTGTTTCTCGCGAAAGCACAGGAGCCGGCTCTCCCCTGGCTTGCTCTGTGTTATACAATCATAGAATCATAGACTCATAGACTAGAACTGGAAGGGACCTCGAGAGATCATCAAGTCCAGTCCCCTGCCCTCACGGCAGGACCAAGCACCGTTTAGATCAGGGGTGGCCAACCCATTTAACAAAGAGAGCCGAAATAGCGGCAGAAAAAATGCGAAGAGCCGCACCAGGATTGTCAAGCAAAAGAAAAAAGAAGGAAAGTCCCCATAGAATTATCAAGAAAAAAAAAGGAGGCTGCCCCTTTAAGAAACAAGCTTAGGCTTTTTGGCTATATCAGGTTCCCGTCGACAGCTGCCATCTTGGGCACCATTTTGAATCGCTGCCCCGGTGAGCACAGGGGAGCTGGGAGCCGGAGGGGACGGGGTCTTTAGGGGGGCGTGGGCGGCTTCGCGAGCCGCACTTTTAGGGGAGAAGAGCCGCATGCAGCTCACGAGCCACGGGTTGTCTACCCCTGGACTAGACCATCTCTGTCAGCTGTCTGTCCAACCTGCTCTTTGATATCTCCAGGGGTGGAGATTCCACAACCTCCCTGGGCAATTTATTCCAGTGTTTAACCACCCTGACAGGCAGGAAGTTTCTCCTAATGTCCAACCTAAACCTCCCTCGCTACAGTTTAAGCCCATTGCTTCTTGGCCTATCTCACCAAGTGTCAACATGGAGTCGCTCAACTGAAGCCAGTGGTATTAATAAGAAGGGAACTTAACCCCTAATGTCTCCAGTGGAATGGATTCAAAGGACAAAAATGACATCACCTTGGGTCCAACCCTGCTGCCATTTACTCAGTGGGAATTTTGCCCTCAGCATCAGGATAAAACAAGATCTCCACTTTGTTTTGCTCCTAATGCATATGCCACAGATACAACTTTTTGACCCGGCTGCCTTTGGCTCCTCTAGGGCCTGTCTACACTAGCGGGAAGATCAACCCTTTGGAGATCAATCTTCTTGCACTCGATTGAGCGGGTCTAATGCAGACACGTAAATCAAATGCTGAGGGCAGCCCCCACCTGCGCCTAGCAGTCCTTGCTCTGCGAGGAGTGAGGGAAGCCGAAGGCAGCGTGTGCTCCCGTCAGCCTCTCAGTTATGGACATCGCCACTGCTTGGCTTAAGGGACGCCGACTCTGGCTACACATTTTGCAGACCTTAAATTGACCTGCCTGGTGTAGGGCAGACGAGGCCCTAGAGAGGGGACGCGCAGACAGGACTGGAAGATGCAAAGGCAGGGGCAATGCAAGAGCCATTTCGAACGAGCGGTGAGATGTTTCCGTTGCAGCATGCTTCTAAGACACCATGCAAAGGGGGTAGAGGGAACAGGCCAGCGCCCAAAATAAACTACAGAGGAATGCTCCCCTTCCTCAGAGACTTGCTCCAGGGGTGCTGAAAGCCTTTTTCAACAGATCCCTTATGCCTCCTGCAAGGCTTTCTTTCTCGACAGATCCCCCTCTAGACTGCCGCTTTTTGCCAACAAAGTGCTGAGTCAGCAAAACGCGGTGGCCATTTTTATGCAAATTAGGCACGGGATATTTAAATCCCTGCCTCATTTGCAATGTCGACCTGCCTAATCTGCATCCCTCTGCCGACAGAGGGATGCAGTATACACATACCCCAGGAGAGCTGGGTTTCAGGAAGATGCAAAGATCCAGCTCTCCATGTGGAAGCTGGAGAACATCTGCCTGTCCTATCTGCCAGGGCCAGATGCTCGGGGGCCCTTCATTCAAGATCTGCTGGACACTGTGGAGAGACCTGCCTTCCAGCTGAGGCAGGCCTGGTACTAACCACTATGTTAGTGGTTCAGCCATGGCTGGAAAGTCACTGAAATGGGAGGGGAAGCACTCCCCGTGCTAGCAAAGATGGAGCGGGGGCTGCGCGGGAGAACCGCCCAGGCTAAGGAGAGGGGAATGCTGAGCAGAGGAAAGAGAACTTTGCTCCCCACACCAACACTTTCTGGCTGCGACCTTTGCTAACCCCCTGCATTTGCCTCGATGGCAGACCCAAGCCTGAATTTTCAACAGGAGGAAACAAAGATGGGCCGTTGTGATTGGACTTGCAAAGTCCAGAATCAGGGATCAGAGTTCAGCGGGAGGCAAAGCAGGGGCACATTTCAATATGACTGACTGAGGCCCTTGGAAAACCTACCAGGGGCCAGCATTCTGGGTTTGCCCAACGTGTTACAGTCTTACAGGCATTGAAATCCAGATTGAATGTCTCTGATCCGGCACTCTCTGGTCTGGCAACTTCCATCGTCCGGCATGATTTTCATTAGCCAGATGTCCATTTAGCATGGGTGCGGCCAAGTTTCCGTGGTCCCAGAAAGTCTGTTTACAGCCCCCAGTCCTGACTCTCAGGGTTTTGTGCTGTTATTTAGCTCTAATGTACCCCTAAATGTCTTCTCCGTAAGCAGTGGAAGTGTTGGTCATGCTGCTAGATGATATTGACAAATTCAGCAAATTCTTTGCCTTGGCATCAGTCAGATCCCAAGGGTGCCGGACTAGAGAGGTTCAGCCTGTACAATAGCTGCATGTCACACTGTCCTGACCCAGGGACAGCTTCTAGCACCACGGCGGCTGCTGCTGATTGCCAGTCCCTGGTGCCGTTGTCCGCAGTCTGATGCTACAATGTGCTGTGGTGCTTTCCTGTAGCTCTTCTCGTTATCTCAGTAGCATGTTTGTGGCGGGCACCAAAGCCGAGGGAAGCATTTGAAGACGGAGGACGAAGCAACCTATAAACACGAACACGGAGGCTCACGCATGCAGGCAAATTGACCTTTTCTTCCCAAACGCCTCCTTTCCATTGCCGATGCGTGATCCACCATAGCAAAGACCAACAGATTCTGAGGTGCTGCAAACGTTCCGGCTGATCCTTCGCTGGGTGGTGTGGAGGCAGGAAAAGGGAATAAGGGAATTTGTGTGCAGCCATCTTGGTTTTGTTAACAAGAGAGCAAGAGTCAGGCTAAGTCTGTGGCCTGACAACGCGAGATCTGTAATTAGACGCTGCCTTTGCCTCTCGCCTCCATACGGAGATAAGGATAGAACGCTGACTCTGGCAGGGACCTTGAGATAAGGAGCATCTGGGTGGAACTAAAATAACTGTTAGCCATTGGTGTTTGTGATGGGAAGGAGACTAATTGTTATTGTTATTATATCTAATGGACAGTATATAAACTGCTTCATAATTGTTTGTATTCGAAGGTCTGCCTCGGAGTGGGGGGCTTCCCCCCCTGTCCGAACCAGTTTTTCCTTGCTGCAGCTCGTAATAAAACTGCCTCTGGCTACTTGTTGCTTACAAACGCAGAGTGAGGACAATGTTTTCTTCCACAGTGGGAAAGGGAATATTTTGATATGCTCTGTAGTTGTCCTGTGGAGCAGGGTATATTTTATTTTGCCTGCCCATGGACTGGTGTATTTCTAAAGCAGAGCCCTCTGAAACACAGTTCAAGTCGGGAAGGTCTCTGCCGAGCCGTCTCATGAATTATCACTCCCGTCTGCGAGGGGGTGAACAATCCATCAAATGCAGCCATCAGCATAGGGGCTGGTCAGAATGATGGAAAATGGGAAGGAAAGGCCGGCATGAAACACATGGGGCAGGCAGCCTGAAAACAGGTGTTAAACATTCGGCGCGCTCCTGCAAATTACTGCAGAGGCTTTTTCCCAGTATCCTCCCTGCTCTCTTTGAGTCAGTGCGGAGGCTGAACATTGAGTGATCACCATTTAGAGTGGCATTTCCCTCCAGACCATGCAAAGCCAAGGAGCCGTATTAGCAAATGTATCGAGTATTGCATCGGATCAATATGGAGTATGATTTAGGAGTCTCTCTCCAGGCGCGTTAAATCTATTTAATCAAACCAATTAATAAAAAAAATCCAGAAAGTTGAAACATATCCTGTAAAGGTGCATCATAAATACACTCCCTTATTTAAGCCTTTGATCTCAGCCAGGTAATTAACGGCTTTGGTTAAGTTCAACTCATTCCCTCGTGCCTGCTCATGGTCGTAAAACTCCAGGCCTGTGCGTAGCTCATGGATTTATTATGTTTTTCTTACCACAAAAGCTTCTTTTCCACCGTTCCCATTTTTTTTCTTCCTTCCATTAATGTACCCATGGCTTGTGCAGCTTTCCTATCGTGTCCAGTTCTGAGCACCAAATTTCAGGAAAGATGTGGAGAAATTGGAGAAGGTCCAGAGAAGAGCAACAAAAATGATGAAAGGTCTAGAGAACATGAGTTATGAGGGAAGACTGAAAGAATTGGGCTTGTTTAGTTTAGAAAAGAGAAGACTGAGAGGGGACATGAGAGCAGCTTTCAAGTCTCTAAAAAGGTGTTAGGAGGAGGTGGGAGAAAAATTGTTCTCCTTGGCTTCTGATGACGGGACAAGAAGCAATGGGCTTAAATTGCAGCAATAGAGGTTTAGGCTGGATGTTAGGAAAAGTTCCCTACGTGTCCGGGTGGTTAAACACTGGAATAAATTGCCTAGGGAGGTTGTGGAATCTCCATCACTGGAGATATTTAAGAGCAGGCTGGACAGACATCTCAGGGATGATCTAGAGGGTGCTTGGTCCTGCCGTGAGGGCAGGGGACAGGACTCGATGGCCTCTCGAAGTCCCTTCCAGGACTAGGGTTCTATGATTCTATCACCTGCAACAGCTCAGACCTGTCGTATTGCCCACAAGGTTGACTCTGTTCAGCACTCATCTGGCCATTGAAGGAGCCAGGCTGGGCATGACATTGCGCGTCAATAAGCATCAAGCGCACAGGAAGGGAGGTGAAATAAACGCACGCATCAGGATGGTGGGGCTTTACCTCGAACCCAGAATCAAAGGGGCAGAAATGACGGTCCACAAGGCCTGAGCTGTAGATCTCCCAGGTGTCTAGATGAGCATGGAGGTTGCCAGCCCATCAACAGGAAACTGCCCATCATCGCAGGGAGCTGTAGCATGCTGGAGAGAGCCAGAGAGAACATAAATAAAGAACATAAGAGCGGCCAGACTGGGTCAGATCAAAGATCCATCTAGCCCAGTATCTTGTTTGCCCACAGCGGCCAATGCCAGGTGCCCCAGAGGGAGAGAACAGAACAGGGAATCAGCACGTGATCCCTCCCCTGTTACCCATTTCCAGACAAACAGAGGCTAGGGGCATCATTCCTACCCACCCTGGCCAATAAGTATTGATGGACCTATTCTCCATGAATTTATCTAATTCTTTTTTGAATCCTGTTAAAGTCCTGGTCTTCACAACATCCTCTAGCAAGGAGTTCCACAGGTTGACTGTGCGCTGTGTGAAGAAAAACTTCCTTTTGTTTGTTTTACACCTGCTACCTACATTTCTTCTCAGAGTCTTTAAAGCCAAGAGAGCAGTTGTTATCTTGCTTTGCAATGAAGGAAATCCAGGCTTTGGGGGAGAGACAGTGGCAGATGAACGGCTTTCCTCTAAGTACTAGCATATCGATTTCTGAAGAACATCGGTCATAACTCTTGACCAAATCCATGCAACCAAATAAACAACATGGCACATGGGCCCTACTCAGCTGTTTGGCAACGGAATATTGAAACTGACAGATGATCCAAGAAACCTCTGTTTTAGTTCTACTTCCAGACAAGTGTTTAGTTTGTCGCAGGGTTGGGGGGTGGGGAGGGAAGACATAAAAAGAATTTAAACTAGCGGATTTTTTTTAAAGAATTCATTGCCCTAGGAATGTACAAATAAAGGCCTTGCCATCAAACTCTTCCTCTGGTCTAAACGTGCACAGCTCTGCGAAAGTCAATGGTGCTGTGTTGATTTACACCATCTCAGGGTCTGGCCCACTATGTTGTTAAAAGGAGATATCGTACTCGGAGATATGTTCAAAGGGAAATACAGAGTTGTGTGCCCCTTGTAGGGACTGGCTTGACATTAAGTGTATTCCAGTAGTGATCAAAGGTCCCAGGTGACATGAGGGGCCTTTTGTCCTCAGTGTGGCACACACAGACAGGTGCCTCTACCTACGCCTCGTACAAGACACTCCTGACCTAAATCGACGAGGCAGGAACAGTGGGAAAAGAAGCAATTAAAGATCGGGAAGGGACTTGTCTCAGGTCAGAAGTAGGAAGAAGTCGGAGTTGCAACCAAGTTTCTGGACTCCCAGTTCAGCGCAATGACCACAAAACCATCCTTCCTTTCAAGGTTTCTGGGGGCTCTGAACAAAGCAAATGCCGCAGTTTGCTGAGTCTGGGCTGAACCTACCAACTGCTGGTTTGCTGGGCGGGGTAATCTCATCATACTCAAGCTTCTCGTATGCCCCCTAAGTCTGGAAGCACGGCTCACATTAGTACTCCCAGCAAGCCCCCAGGTGTCCCTTGGAAGTGCCTGCAAACAAGGGGCTAGGGAGGATCAAGGTCCTGATTGGAGGGGAGGGCATCTGCTGGTGGATCGGGAGCAGAAGAGCCAGCTGTACTTGGAGAAGGAGGTTTGCTGGATTTCTGGCTGTGCTGACTGTTTCAGAATAACTAAAATCGATTGAATAACTCCTGAAATAACAAAATCGACATTAGCCCGAGGCAGGCTCCGTCAACGTGGATGCGCTTCCTCCAGCTAGAGCCCCAGGAAGCTCGAACGAATGACTCCGGAGAGTCGTTATTTCGCAACAGCGGCACCACAGAGGCCACGCGACCGCTATTTCGAAATAACTTCTTTCGACATTAGCGTGATTCCCCGAGGAAAGCAGGAGGACAGATTTCAAAAAAAGCAACCGGGTATTTCGACATAACGGGCTCGGTCGTGTGGACGCACTGCTGATTAATTCAACTTCCGGGGGGTTATTTCGGAATAAAGCCCTAGCGTAGACCAGGGCTCGATCTCGCTTCTGAGAGCAGGAGGCTTACAAACAAACCCCAGTGTGAACCCAGGCTCAACCAAAACGGGCCTGAAAGTGTACTGAATCAGGAGTGTTCTTCTTCTGGTTCTCCTTGGGGGTGGAGCTCATCGTGTATTTATGAACCGAAATCTGCAACCTCCGGAGTCTTTCCATCTTTGCCCCATTATTGGCAGTGGCAGGAAGTGGGGGATTCCACGGAGATCCCGACTGCCCACGTGGGAAGCAGAGAGATGCGACAGAGACATCTCTGTGCCCATTTGGGAAATCAAAGCTCTGTGGTCTTTCAAGAAATGGCTTTGCCTCCAGGCTGGGAGCAGTCCTGCCCATTCCCATGGTTCCCTAGGATTGCACAGGACCAAAGCAAAGGTGTTTCCAAGCCTCTTCCTCTAGCTAAAGGGGAAAACCAGCAGGTGCTGTTTGACAAAGGGCTTCTACATTTGTACACTTCCAGAGTAGGCCGCTTCTGGTGTTACTACCTTAGCGGGGCTGTATTAGGGCAACTCCCCGCCTCCATTTTCTCTCTAACCATGCTCCGTTGAGGGTGGGGGGGGGACTCCTGGAAGCAGAAAAACAAATCCATAGCTAGTAAATTATATATAGCTCTTCTCCAACAATTCGTTTCTAATTCTGAAAGACTGCAGACAGTCAGACTCCTAAGTCATAATCCCTGAGATCAGATTCACATTGAACTGAAGGGCTTGAAAGGGAGAGGGATGCAAAAGAAATGGACAAAACATTAGAGGATGGAGCTACATGGATTTACACCCAGGAAGGACTGGCCCCCATATTAGTTTTAGTGAGGTTCTTCCAAGAGCAGGTCCCTTTTTCACATTTTTTTTCCTATTGTGAAAAACAAACCGACCAACCTCCGGGCTAGATTCTTGTCTAAACCTTGGGTTTCTATTGGTATTCATCCTTTAGCTTCACTAGGGGGATTCCTGGTTGACACCAGTGTAAAGGGGAGGAGAAAGATGCAATTAGTATATTGAAGTGGGGAAAAGGGTACCTATGTTCACACTGGATAATTAGAACCACATACTCTGCATTCATTTATACAGCCATATATATATGTATATATAAAATATTGCAAAATGGGTGGTACTTAAAATTAACCATTCATCATAAATATTGATCACTAGCATAGTAAACAATAAATCAAAGAGCAGTAATCACTAAATCAAAAATGTATACTAGTAAAAGAACAGCAACGCAATTCATCAATTCCCCGCTGCAGCCAACGATTAATTAGGTTCCAATCTGACAGCTCCGAAGCTGGCTTACAATTAAGACTATTACAGCGAGGATTTTATTTTGCTGCAGAAGAAAGCGGCAGCACCTGAAAACGCAACCTCCTGAAGCTGACACTGCGCCTCGCCCTTCTCCTCTCCAACCCCCTCAAAAAGCTGAGGAGAATGGGGTGATGCACTTGCGTGTCCGCCTATGACTTTTCCATTTACCCAGCGCGCTTGTCAAGGTGCGGAAGGACACAGCATGTTGCTAGAACTTCAGAGCCAGGTCTTTGGCCCAGTCTAAGTGCCTTTGGCTGAAACAAGTATCCCTCAGCACAGGAAAAGAAGTCCAGGTTTGGTGGAAAGCCAGCAAAGCTATCCTCTCACAGCTGCATAGATCACAGTGCAATGGCCATTTGACATCTCTGGCAGACAAGGAGTTTTCACCTAACCCAGTCCTCCTACCCTCTACGTTGCAGCAAAACGGGAGAGGGGAATCAGAAGCCAGCTCTGATTCATGGATACACTCGGAGGATTAAGTCCCAATTCACATCAATACACTTTCCTTTCGCTTTCTGCAACTTTTCACTTTGCTGCTTTTTTGGCAAATGCCTCCCACACATCTGCGTGCCAGATGCCGCTGTCCCATTGCTCGTTGACCTTTGTTGCGTAGGGGTTCGGACCAGGTCGGGGACTCTTTCCACGGAGAAAATGCCCAGCCGAGTTGAGAAACTTTGTTCCTCCTCGTGCCTTATTGTGCCCTATTGGGTTTGTTTTGCCTCCCTTTTCTGGGAGTGCTGTTGAATGCTAATGAGATCAAACTCGACCAACCCAGGTAAGCAGATACCTGAATCATACTTTTAAGATATTAGCCAGGCATGGAAAGTTGCCTGCTCACAGATATTGGACGTCTCGATGGATAAATGACACTAATACCATCTCATTCTCTTTTGATAGGGGAAGAAGCCACCGGTGTAGATGCTTTTAGATTGTGGCTTTCAACAGTGCCAAAAGTCTTTAGACACCCAATCCTATGGAAATTAAATGGGAATCAGGTAGCTAATTCCCCTTGGCACCTTTAGAAATCTCGCTCAGAATTGGCAGCAATGGACGATTTCCCCAAAGAAGGGGATTTAGTGCTGACCATGTGTCTGTAACCCTTCTGCCGGGTAGGCCTGGCAGTAACCAGGGCTGGGTTCAATATCTTGGGGTCCATCTCACATAGAACCGGCTCGAGCCCCCACCCAGTAATCTAGGAAATTCACGCACCCCTGGGTGCCTCTGAGAGGCAATGCTTCCCACTCGCAAGCACTGAGTCTGAGTGTAGGAAAGAAACATTTAATGAAACAGAGAGAGAAGTCATACGGCATTAACTTGGGGAAAACACCACAAACAGAGTTCATAACCCAAACATGAGCCAAGCCCCCCCCCCAGCCAAGAATCGCCCGAAGTCCAAAGAGTCCGATACCCCAAAAGTCTCTGTCCCTGGTCCGTGCCACCCAGAGTCCCAAAGTTCACCCGCAGGGTTTCACCTCCCAACCTGGGTAGAAATGGGGGTGGGGGAATAGATAGGGGGCACCTTATACGAAACTCCGCCACGCTCCACCAGCTGTCTCGTCCCACGCCACTGGACGCTCCGCTGGGTGCCTGCCGCTGCTCCTTGTCTGCTGCCGCCGCTGGTGGCCGCGCCTCGCCTGCCGCCACTCCACGCCACGCCGCTGGTGGCCGCGCCTCGCCTGCTGCCGCTCCACGCCACGCCGCTGGTCGCCGCCACTTCACTGGCTGCAATAGGCCTGGCTCTCAGCCAAACCAGTGATTTCAGCTCTCAGTGATTTCAACTCTTTAGCCACCCACTGGACTAGCAAAAGAAAAGTCTCCTCAGGGAGTCTGCTTTAGGTCTGTCCTTAAAACAAAAGGGGGAAAGGTGCAGGCTGGACCAGTCTTATAGCTCACACCTGACAGGTGTGAAGCAGGCTGACTCAAGCCCTTTAACCCTTCCCCCCAGCTCAGTTCACTCAACTCTGGGAGGGGGAAGGCTTGTTCTTCTGAGACCTCTTACCATGATGGTGGTGTCTCTCCTGCAAGCACTGGTGGCATGTTTTACAGTTCCCACATTTAGGGGTAGCATGATTAGTGACCCCCACAACAGTCCCAAATTAGTTACAATTCTCCACATTCCATTCCAACACTGACCTTCCATCAGCCTTGGCTGAATGGGATTTACATAGCCACACCTCGGATTCTCTCCTGGTTAACAGTTAACAGTTAATTACCTTGCAGAGCTAAACAATTGGAGTGAGCACACCCACCCCTCCTTTTAGCTGGCTGATAGCAAGCAGCAGTTCAGCCCCTGCTTACATGTCATGCTTTCAGTCTTTGGAAACCAACAGAAAGCAACCCCTTTTCTTCCATTTTAAAGAGAGGCGCAGGAAAAAGCATGCACAGACATTTGCATTTGCACAAGTAATGGGTGCAAAACATGGTCTTGCACGTGCAGAAGTCAGGAATGTGCATGCACGGGCACCTTTGCAACAACCCACACGCACCCTCGTTTGTCTTTTTCAGGTGCTTGGCATGCATAACTGGACTGTGTACAAAGCTACCTCCGTGTACACGATGCAGTTTGGGCCCATCGGAAATCCATGATCTAGTGCAGCAGATTTGAAGGCCTGACCCAGCTCAGAGTATGGTGGCAAGATTCGTGGGAAGAAGAAGGACAGCGCCGTGTGTCTAAACATCAGCAGGGCGCTTTATGCAGAGGGGAGAGCGGAGCGCCCATGTCTGCACGATGCCCCTGTGAACACTCTTCCTGACCTCGTCTTGTCCTGATGCCCGTGGTGCTCACTCTGAATCTGGCTAGTGCCCGAGTTCTGCAGGCCTCATGTCGCTCCATATTTGTGTGAAAGACAACCCTGACTAGCCCAAGTGATGCCAAAACTCCGGAACATATGGTGTTAGCATACAAACTGCAGAAACGAGAGCCCATTTGGGGAGAGCGGTGGGGGCGGGGAGCTGGTTAATTAGCCTCATCTACATTTTTCAGCTCTGTGGTTCATCGGTGCTAAATCATTCCAGACATATTTAGGTTGCCATTTATTACCAAAATTATTAAACGTGAACTTTGCCATCTAGATCGTGTTTTTTAAAAAAAGTATTCCTTCAATGTGACTCAAACACTCATCCTTTGTGACAGATGAGCATCAACAGGCTAACAATTCCACTCTGTGTGTGTGTGTGTGTGTGTGTGTGTGTGTGTGTAGGCACACACTCAGGCACAGTATAAAATAGGCAGTTGATAGATGTATCTCTACATGGCTAATGACTTGGGCCTTCAAAATGTGGCTTCAGCTCTAAAAATCTGGGTACGAGGGCTTGGTTTCGGACCAGCTTCAACACAGACTGTTACTCACAAATATCTCCTATTAGGAACTCTTAGCTAATCTTAGCATTCAGTTCAATAGCGGTTCGATAAATTGGATGCAAGCATCAAAGTACTTAAACATCACCTATGGCTACATAATCACAATGTGGAAACATCAATGCCAAGAGGTGATATTTTTATTTATCTACTTTTGGGTGCATGGAAGCAATAAGTTGTAATGCCTTTATTTTCTGCTTTCTTCCCACTTATAGGTTCCAGTGATTTTCATTACAATCCCCCTTTCTCAGATGCTCATTACAGCCTCTTCCCGACTTACGAACCAGTTACGGACCAAGCTTGGTCCGTAACTCGGTTTGTTCATAAATCGGACCCCATAGAGTTACACATGACCGCGCTGTTCGTAAGCGCGGATTGCGTTCGTAACTCTGGGTCCACCATTTACGACAGCTTCGGTCGTAACTGTGAACAGTCGTAAGTCGACCGTTCACAACTCGGGAACCAGCTGTACTTCCTTTAGCAAAAAAAAAAAAATCATTCTTTTGAGATGAAAATGGTCTGACTTGGTCTCAGGCTAAAGATTAGGCTAAAAGAAGTTTAAATTGGACATTAGGAAAAACTACTTGTCAGGGTGGTGAAGCACTGGAATAAATTGCCTAGGGAGGTTGTGGAATCTCCATCACTGGAGATATTTAAGAGCAGGTTAGATAGATACCTATCAGGGATGATCTAGATGGGGCTTGGTCCTGCCAAGTGGGCAGTGGACTGGACTTGATGACCTCTCGAGCTCCCTCCCAGCTCTAGTGTTCGATGATTCCATGATTAATCTTAATTATATATTTTTAATGAGCCATATCCTGAGCTGGTGCAAATCAGTGGATCTCCGTTGATTTAAATGGAGTTACACCGATCCTCACCAGCTGCAGTTTTGATCTGTTAGAAGTAAAATCTGTTCTCCGTTTCTCAGCTCGGCAACGGGGAACATTAAAATATCTTGTTTCCATCCCAAAACAAAATCCAAGGGGGTGGGAGCTGTTGGCCGGAATTTTCCCGGGAATGGCTTGCAACTGCTTTCCACCACCCTTTGGGCCAGCAGAGGCCGAGTTTGATTTTCAGGAGGTCTGCTGGGAAATGGACTCTTTTCCCAGGCATTTGAAACAGTGGTGTTGCAACAGCAATTGTCTGCCTCTGCCAACGCTCGTTTCGGCAGCAGGCGCAAATCCAGATCTATCTCCTCCAAGAAGCATAAAGCATAATAAAGAATATCCCCTTCCCTCCTCCCCAGTCACTAGTTATCATAAACAAAGCCCGCCGCCAAAGTGAAAAAGAAGATACCAGGAGGTTAAAAGCAGCCTTTAAACGAAAACGATGTTGTACATCATCCCAAAATTTAATCTGACTTTATGCACAATAGCAATGTGCCTGGTAATGCAAAGATTTTTTCTAAAGTAGCTTAATAACAATCCAATATTCTCTTCCTTAAAAAATGAAAATGTATGTCAAAAAGGGATCTAATGTAGCTGCATCTTGTATCCATTGATGGAGCTGATTTACATAGATAGCATTTAACATACTATCATCATTATCCTATCAGTCTTCTGTCTAATCCGGAAGCCTGAAGACAGAGTTCTCAATGTTCTCTGAGGGAAAAGAAAAAAAAGAAAAGAAAAAAAAGTCAAAATTATGTTGGGGGGGGGTTGGAGAGGGACAGATGAATATCAAAACGGATATGATAAAAATTGATTTTTTTTTAGCCAGAAAAGTACAAGCTTAAAATACCAAGGATGGAGAAAACAAATGAGGTTTAAGAATATAGCCCACCATTCTGGAGCGAGGAGGGATAAAAGGGAGAATTATGATAATGGTAGGGTCTGTGACTGCTTAGGGAAACTGTTCGCAGTCTGCCGGCGAGGACTGAAATTTTGAGGCATACAGACACGCTGTACAGTGCCGTGGCATCCTGGCGGGTGTCATTTTTATTTCCCTTCCCTCCTCCCACTATTAAACACAGTGAAAGATGTCAGGCGAAGAATGGAAAGAGGCACTTAGATGGGTGGGTAATGCGGGCCATATAGGAACACAGACAGGCAGTTCGGTGCAGTGAAATCCTGACCCCGTTGAAATCAATGGGAGAGTTGCGATTGACTTCAGCGAGGCCAGGTTTTCACCCACAGAGCCTCCTGGCCAGCTACACGGGTGGAGGCAGTAAGCCCTGGTCCAAGCATTTCTCTCCCAGGCACTGTGACCTACCTTAACCCTGACGTGGGGAGACCGCCGAGGGAGCCATGAACGTAGCTGAGTTGTTCAGACCTATTCCCTCCTTACCTTTTGAGCTGAAATTCCCACCACAGATATCTGCTACCTCAGCTGCGATGCTAATTTTGACAACGTGAGCGCCCATCCATCTAAGGATAAAGAGCCGTCGATGCCAGCAACACCCAGCAGAGGATAACAGATTTCAGCCACTACATATTGGTGGCTGATTCATCACCAGTGAGCTAGAGCAAAAGGCTCCAGAACCTATTCCAGAACCCCCTGAACTTTCCCTCTTTTTCGGGCATAGTCCACAGAAGCTTTGGTAGGTTGGCATAGGGCAGGATGGGTTAATATTGATCAGCTGAGGTAACTGGAGTGCTTTCTCCCGTAACTACTAAAGATGTGGGGGGTGAGGGGGAAAGGAATTGCCTATTTCTTTGTTGCAAACCTTTTTCTTTCAAACAAGAGCAGCATTTGAGGAACGGGTGTGAGGAGACGCTGGGTAAGTGGTCAGGTCAGCGGGTCGGCAGAGGGCGGGCAATCAGAAAACAACATTATAGAAACAACAGCAAAACTAGCAGAAGGATTTCCTGCATGAGGAGGCTGGGTAACTATGTAACTGTTCTGACTATAACTGGGTGAGAAACATTTTTTTGGGGGGGGGACTCAAATATTTTTGAGGATTCTACATTTTTCGCTGTCTCAAAACAGGATGAATGGTCAGATCTGGAGAATATTCCTGAACCAAATTAGGGAAAAAATTGTTTGGGGTCAATCAAAATTCTCTTTCTTTCTTTCTTTCTTTCTTTCTTGTTCCAATTTGAAACGTTTGATTTAAAGAAATGTAAGGGTAAAGATGTTTTCATTTAAAAATGTCAACCCATTTCAACTATTTCAAAAATTTTTCCCAACATATTTTGGAGTCAAGAGATTCATCACCAGGAGACTTGGCTTTCCATCCTTTTGGTTTTGGCAAATGGGCATTTTTCATTGGAAAAAAAAATTGGGCTGGAAAATCCCAAACCACTCTAGTAATGACTTTCTTTTCTGCGTGTGCACCTTTACATGTCTAATAGGAGTTTAATTGCAGTATGTAGGCCATATTGTGAGGCAGAATTGTTGCTGCGTGGTACACAGGAGAGGCATAGTCTGAAAATTTTTGAAGAAAGGGATGGGCAAATTCCCTCCCCAACATTAGGCTGGACATTAGGAAAAACTTCCTACCTGTCAGGGTGTTGAAACACTGGAATAAATTGCCCAGGGAGGTTGTGGAATCTCCATCACTGGAGATATTTAAGAGCAGGTTGGACAGACACCTGTCAGGGATGACTGATGGTGCTTGGTCCTGCCGTGAGGGCAGGGGACTGGACTTGATGACTCTCGAGGTCCCTTCCAGTTCTAGTGTTCTATGAGTCTATGACACATTTTTGGGCCAGCTTTACTCCATTTTCTCCACCCTACAAGCGGGCAGAGGGGACAAGACAGCAGGCGAAGGGAGTAGTTGGCATCTTTACTCCCCTATTCAGAGCCCAGCATCATTGTTTGGGCCCAACGGGAGAAGTAACTTGCATCCTTTCAAAGGCTACAGTAACATACTTCTCCCCATGTAGGAGAAAGCCAGCAAGGGAAGAATCGTGATTATCTGGATCCTAGTTCTTTTCCAGGGCTGCTCCTTCCATAGAGCCGTTGCCCACCCCCACTTCATTGCTCTGAGCCTCAACGCAAACAAGATAGACACTGGGAATTATTTTTAGTTGCCTAGAAAAACAATTCCTTGCCAGGATAATAAAGTTGCTGCTAATTTTTTAATCAGATTTTTTTTCCAGAAAGTCACAAGTCTCTTCCTTAGAGAGTGAAACTAATTTGCCAGCGACCAGAGAGGGCAGCAGGAAGAAATGTGGAGCAGCCGGACCATCGAAAGAGCACGAATCTTTAATCCGGTCTCCGTGGCCCTGGGACATGCACAAAACACGAAGCCACCCCACCCAATGCGGAAAATTCCCCCCTTTGCATTTTTGGTGCTTTGCTGGATTGGAACCATTTCTTTTTCCGAACCAATCAGCTGGTCTTGAGTGAGATTTACAGGGCTGGTGACGGAAATTTTCAGCCTTGAATCTACCGGCTGCCTCTTTAAATACATTATAGAGATTATCAGCAATGTATCAAGGTGTCTTTGCAGGATGGTATAAACTTCTGCGGCACTACTTATTGCCATAAACCATACTTCCAGGTTTTTATTTATATGCGCATTAGCTCAATATGATTGGATCTGTAGCCACTGCTGGGGATTGAAGTAATTTATATATATCAATAAAGGTCTCCAGCCAGCCACTGGGTGCTCTAAGGGGAACAGTAGTTCCATTTAAAACATTAGGAACAGGAGAAATTGAAAATAACTCTCTATTTAGAGGCCAAGAAGTAAGACAGCAGACACCCGAGGTCCCAGCACAGCAAGGCTATACAAAAGAGACTGTTTAAATGTCACTTTACTTAGTTATAAGCCGCAGAGATAAAACATAACCCTTTCCTGTCCACAAACAAGTCCTAAGGCAAACAGATTTCTAACCCGGGGATGCTCTGAATAATATATTTCTATTGCCCTAAAACTACGTGCAAACTTTTCAAGGCATTAAAGGGCTTCTCGCTGCAAATTTTACATAAAGCCAGGTCAAAAAACAAAGTTGCAACCTTTCATTGAGTTAGCATCAAAACTTAAACATAGCTACAGAAAACTCCCGAAAGCAGCCAGAAATATGGGGCATGATCAATATTCATGGATCCTCACTGATGCTGTTCGTACAATTGCTTACAGAAACATACACAAGGAGCACACGGCACATCCAAAACAACCATAGCTAGTGTGTGCCAGCAATAATATTCATTAGTCACTTTACGTTAAAGGGAACAATGTTTTCTGCCTGTTAATTTTCTTTAACTAATAAAAAATATAGGGCTAACACACAGTTCAGAGGTGCTGTTAGGCCTTGTTACACATCTACCGTCCTTGAGTTTCCTATGGATCTTAGATAAACTTGCCCTACATGCTAGATTTTAATAGCATTTTGGTGTTATACACTAGTTAAAATTTCATCAGACCTGTAATTCAAAAATAGCCCAGCCAACTTTCTTCAGATTTTGCAGCAGTTGTACCTTGGCTTTCTGAGACTCTCTCAATTTTCAGGCCAGACTAATTTCTCTGTCATTATAGACCTATAATAGTTACACGGAGCCACAAGAGAAAACCAGAACGTAGAAGCCAAAGAAACTCATTGCATGCTGAACCATGGAGCTGTGCCTTGTGTGCTCTGGGGCAAAAAGCCATGTGGAGTTGTTACAAAGAAACATTCACTAAAACAGGATGCACCCTTCTCAGAATGCTCTGTATTTTCCTTCTCGTTGAACAAATAATACAAAAGAAAATGTGAATGTCTTTCTCGGCTTCCCCTTCCCCTCTCTTTTCTCCTTTGGAGGAATGAAGTGCCCACATTTTGCTGAGTTTCACTTCACTTCCTGAAGGCAAAGGACCCTACAGATGGCCTGAAACATCGGCATGTAAGATCTGCCTCTTTGCAAAGGGGAAGCTGCAGCAAGCCAACTTGGGATTTTCTTTTTTCTTAGGCCAGATCTACACTAAAGGAGGAGGTTAAATCAAGAGACGCAACTCCAGCTAATTACATAGCTGGAGTCAACATACCTTGATCTGAGTTTCCCTGCCATCCCCAAATGCTCCCATCGGCATCCCTCACTCCTCACAGAAGCAGGAGCACCGGATGCTGGTGGGGGTGCCCTCTGAGTTCGATGTAGTGAGTCTTAGCTAGACTCGCTAAATCAAACTCCAGAAGTTTGATTGTGGCAGTGTCGAACTTCCGTTTCGTGAAGATGTGGCCTTAGTGGTTTAACCTGAAGCAAATCCAGAGTGATGCTAAAGGAAGCACGTGGAGGTTTTTAAAGTTTCTTTGGGAATTTTTTGAGCAAACAGCAAGATTGATGTGACCACAATGAAGAGAAACTCCGCACCCACCCATCACACCCTGTCCCAACCCTGCCTCCAAAAGGAAAAATTGCTTAACCCAAAACAATGGCATTGTGTGCAACAGGATTCCTGCCTAGAAGAAAGCTTCCTCGCCAAAGTCTGCTTGCCCTGCTGCAGTGCTGTGAATATTCCTGCTGCCCTTGTGCTGGAGCCAAATTAAATCCATTTCTATTCAAAAGACTGATCCTGCCCACTGTTCCCGTTTCTGGAGGGCTGTTTTGTGAGTATTTGCACTGTATCCGCTTGCAGTTTGCTGCACTTTACCTCACAAAATGCTTTGCTGCGTGATGGTTCGTGCTAAGGAGATACAGCGTGGTCTAGTGGGCAGAGGCATTGGCCGGGGGCTCATGAGAGCCTGGCTTGTGTTTTCGGCTCTGCCAATGACCGGCTGCATACAGCCGAGTGGGAAATTTCCAGTGAACATTTTTTTCATAGAAACATGCCCAGGCATCAAAACTGAAACCGCACAAAATAGAGTCCATTTTAACAAATGTGTGGCCTATGGCAAAATCTTCCCCTCCGGGTCTCTTTTTGCCCTGCCCACCTCCAACTTGTGGTGCTTGCCCTGCAAAGCTAAGAACAGCAGTGTGGACATTCAGGCTCGGACACATTTATTGCAGTGTAGACATACCGTTAGAGTAAAGAAACATTTCTCTCTCGCTCAGCCTCCCTCCTTCGAAACCACTGCTGCCGCCACAACACCAAATTTCACACACACAGTCTCATAACACCGTGGAAATGAGATACTAGCAATTAAACGTTACTTAATCTTGCTAACGAGTGAGGCTTAAAAAAATGCTTTCCCCTTTTCCTCTACCCTGTACCAGGTGCATGTCACCAGAAATAGGAATTCTTTTATTTGTCCAAGAGTTTTGGGGTAGGAATAACATACTGGACGCCTTTATTGCAGGTGTGTGTGTGTCGGTAGAGTTCAGCATTCCTGGGGCAGAGTTAAGGTTATAAAATAAAGGGGAGATGTCCTGAGAATTATTACAATTTGGTAGATAAAAAGTGAAATGAAATTAATATTGCGTAGGACCCTAGATCCACTCCCCCCAAAACAACCAAAGATCCCAGATGTAAAGAGTACAATTTGCAGAAGAGCTTCTGAATTGAAGACTCTGCAAATCTTTTTGCATGCAATATATATGGCAGTAATGGTCCTTTCTAAATGCTGATAATTACCGGATTTTTCTAAACAAGTGCATTAGTGACTCCTTACTCCTTCTTTGCTGGAGCTGCCGGCACACAACACTGAAATGTCGATGTTCTAACGTTATTAAATGTGCACTCTTCTTTTATTAGGCTTTTTAATAACATTTAAGTTATACCCTGGGGAATTTTTGCAGAAAAGGAACCTCGGCCAGCCTAATTTGTACATGAAAATACTCCATAGGCCAGCGCAACAAGATCCAGATGAATTTTTACACACTGTGTGATCGTGAGTACAATAAGGATGGCAGGTACTTTCAGGCACAAAAAAATACAGCAAGGAAGGTTTGAAGCCCGTGAGTTGTGTTTCGTAGGCTGTCTCTACAGACATTAGGGCTGGTCGGTGATTACATTTGCCGTGTAGCTCGCGTTTCTCCTGCGAAATTCAACCGTAAGGTCTTTCTACACCAATATCGATCATCTCTGATCAATATTGGTGGAGGCATAGCAGGGAGGCATTGGTGTATCGCACTCTGTAGAAGACCCAGGGGCAACTGTGTGACTGTGTCTTTTCTATCGGCCAAGGTGGTTTCCTGACCTCCACTTCCCCCCTCATGGTCACCTACTTCCAGACCAAGCACTCTTGGGATCACATCTTCAGCATGGGCGGCAGGTAATGTAGGCCACTCGGGAAGGCTGGGACCACAGCGCACCTCCAGCTGGCCAGGAAGGATCGGGCTTCAGGGCTGGGTTTGGGCGGGCCTTGGCTTCATGGAGGCGGGAGGGAGGTTGCTGACGGGCGGGGCCTTGGGCATAAGGGCCAGGGCTGGGGCTGGCCTTCCCCAGATGGGCCTTCACCCACCGCCCATGACTGGCAGTGCATTCTCTTGGACGTGAACATGTTATTGTGTATGTGAAAATTCCCAGCCCATAGCTAAATAATTGTACTCAGCATCCCCAAACAAAACTTGCGGCTGGCTGAAGTTCCACGCCCTATCGGATACAGGTCAGTTTGCAGGGCAATGGTATTAGCCGGAAAGGCAGACGTCTCTGCCCTGCACAACAAGACCCTACTCCCACTGGAGTCATGGACTCCAGCAAAAATCGGATTAGAATGGGGCACTTTCCTGCAATTTCCTTGAGAGACCTGATAGTATTGGGCTTAATCATAGAATCATAGAATGGGAAGGGACCTCGAGAGGTCATGAAGTCCAGTCCCCTGCCCTCGTGGCAGGGCCAAGCACCATCTAGATCATCCCTGACAGTTGCCAGTCTAACCTGCTCTTCAATATCTCCAGTGATGGAGATTCCACAACCCCCCTAGCCAATTTATTTCAGTGCTTAACCACCTGGACAGGAAGTTTTTCCTAATGTGAAGCCTAAACAACCCTTGCTGCAGTTGAAGCCCATTGCTTCTTGTCCTAGCCTCAGAGGCCAAGGAGAAAAATTTTCCCCCCTCCTGCCTGTGACACCCTTTTAGGTACCTGAAAACTGCTATCATGTCCCCTCTCAGTCTACTCTTTTTCAAACTAAACAAGCCCAATTCTTTCAGCCTTGCCTCATAGTTCATGTTCTCTAGACCTTTAATTATTTTTGTTGCTCTTCTCCAGACCTTCTCCAATTTTTCCACATCTTTCTTGAAATGTGGTGCCCAGAACTGGACACAATCCTCCAGTTGAGGCCTAATCAGCGCAGAGTAGAGCAGAAGAACGACTTCTCGTGTCTTGCTCACAACATTCCTGTTAACACATCCCAGAATCATGTTTGCTTCTTTTGCAACCATGTCACACTGTTGGCTCTTATTTAGTTTGTGGTCCACTCTGACCCCTAGATCCCTTTCTGCAGGACTCCTTCCTAGACAGTCACTTCCCATTCTATATGTGTGAAACGGATTGTTCCTTCCTCAGTAGAGCACTTTGCATTTGTCCTTATTAAACTTCATCCTGTTTACCTCAGACCATTTCTCCACTTTGTGCAGATCATTTGGAATTATGGCCCTGCCCTCCAAAGTAGTTGCAACCCCTCCCAGCTTGGTATCATCCACAAATTTAATAAGTGCACTCTCTGTGATGTGTTATTGTGGGCCAGCGTTGAATGCAACTTCTCTATCGGGGAGGGGACAAAGACTCCAACCCCAGGCAGTATCTTTCAGGTCCATTCATGCCGTGTGGGCAGGGGACAGGACTCGATGACCTCTCAAGGTCCCTTCCAGATCTAGTGTGCTAGGATTCCATGAGTGTTTGCAATGAATGGTTTATGTATGTCTGTTCTACTCCCGGGCCTACCACAGCCCCTCCTGGAACTAAAAGCAGTGGGCAGTGATTAAAGCAATTGAGCCAGACTGTAATCCAACAGAGAGATGCAGCCTCCAAGGCAGGCTTGCATAGACTGATTCAAGCTAGATTCTCCTGAGAACAACAGACAAAGAAACAACTTTGTGATAAATAGCCCTGAGTTTAAACTGACTTCGGTCCTTCTTTCTGATCCAGATTGGAATAACTTGTCCTAGTAAGGCCCCATAAGGCTGATGGGTGACCTCTGGTACATTTTTATTCCTTTATTCTTTGAGTATGTTTCCTCAGAAATGCTTTTGCCTTAAGAATAAATTATGCTTGCTTATAAAGGGCTGGGTGGCAATTTATAACTGCTGGCTATTGCAGCTGTTAATAGCATTGAAAGGAAAACAAGACACAGAAGTTGCCTTGTTCAGGCCATCTGGTTTCCTGGGGAATGTACAGTAGAAAGAGGGAATTGTGCAGCCTCTTAAAAACCCAGTCAGAAGGGAGAGATACACAAGTCTCTACCAGTGTTCCCTGCAAGCTGTGTACTTGTGCGGACACTCAGGAGAGATTCCAGTGCTGCTTGGCTGATTAGCAGAGCACCCCCAGCTAGGTTCTGTTTCTGTTGGTGGTGCACATTCACACCTGCCTCGGTGCACATAACATTATTCCGCACATGGATGGAAAAAATCTGCACGTGGCTGGAAAAGATTAGAGGGAATATGGGTGTCCACCAAAGAGACGTGATGGCTGGAGTGTGTGCTTTGGAGGGACTGCATAGGGGGAATGCAGGTGCAGCTGTCCTGAACTGTGCCACCCAGCTGTGTTGAGAAGCTGTCTACCAATGATGCCCAGTGTCACAGAACCAATTTTTCTCCTTTTCCTCTACACACCATGTTTGTTAAGACACATTTGCTATCTGCAGTCATACTAAGGCATCCCCTGTGTTACTTGGCTACATTTTTTTTAAGTGTGTGCAATATCTTAGAACAACAATGAGAAAACAAAAATGACTGAGGCGGGAGGGAAAACCATTTATAACAGTTTTCTTCTCTCTAGGAAATTCCTCCTCGTGGCTTGATAGTTTTTAATTTGCCTCCCTCTTTAATAGCTAGCAAAGGAAGATGCTAAGTGTTAAAACGGACAGTGGGAGAACGCAGACACATTACAGCAGTGTGAAATTGCATGCAGCTTATGCGTACATAAATACAATTTGTCGAAAATGACAATGTTAAAAGTGGCTATTTCTTCCCAATCAAATTGCATGGTTTGAAAAAAAAGAGCTTTTTAAAATAAAAGGTTAAAACGAGAAGGCTACCAATATGTCTGAAAATGGATAAGAAAGAAGATTAGCATTAAAACAGGAAGAATTGTGTTACGGTTAGACTGCAATTCAGCGAGCTGTCCTTGCTCTGCTACATCCTGCCTAAGAGACCTTGGTTAAGTCACTTAATCTGTGTTTGTTTAGGATCCCTGAATGAACCCTTTGCTCCCATCAATGCTAACTGATTTTAAGGGGACTGATTTTAATGGGACTTAATATGCAGGTCACTGCTCCCAGAGGGGGAAAGTGATTAACAAGGAGGCTTTAAGATAGTAAACTCTTTGGTGTATGTGTCTGGACAGCACCTAGCACAACTGAGTATTGATCTTGGTTGAGAGCTGTTGGTGCTAGTGTAACTGCCACCGAGCAGATTTGAACCTGGGACCTCTGAAGCTTAGTATAAGAGCCTGTACCCACTGAGCTAAAAGCCAGCTGGCTCCCAGCACATGCTGTAGAGGTCTCTTGGTCTTAACTGTTGCTGTGGTCTAGGTACCATTTGCATTGCTCAGTAACCACACTAGGGCTATGCCTACACTGGCGCGATCTTGCGCCAGAGATATGCAAATGAGGCTAAGTGTGGAATATCGCCGAGCCTCATTTGCATATCTAATGAGCCACCATTTTTGCGGAAAAGGCTCTTGCGCTAGAAGGAGCTGTCTACACTGCCCCTTCTTGCGCAGAAAAACCTCTTGCGCAATGCCGTTATTCCTGAAAATAATCAGCGTAGCGGCATTGTGCTAGAGGGTTTTTCTTGCGCAAGAAGGGGCAGTGTAGACAGCTCCTTCTAGCGCAAGAGCCTCTTCCGCAAAAATGGCGGCTCATTAGATACGCAAATGAGGCTCGGCGATATTCCACGCTTAGCCTCATTTGCATATCTCTGGCGCAAGATCGTGCCAGTGTAGACATAGCCTAGGTGTGTGCGTTACACTAGCATAGCACAACTCAAAGTCTTATACTACAAGGAAGTGCTTCTGCGATGCATTGGATTTTCCCCTTTGTAACTCTGTGTTCAAACCCTGACGCATTTATCAGGTTGGAAGGCCACAACTACCTATCGCTGCAGGATGTTCTGCTTTGTTTCGCATGGGTTCATGGGGACATGGTTTGCTGTTTCATGACACACCAGGTTTGGGAGGGAGAGTTCTTTATTTTTTTCAGCGCCTTTCCTGTTTCACTTCGTTTGCTGGGTTTCGAACGACTCAGCACCTCAACGTGTGATTCAGTGGAAACTGACACGTTTCCTTGGGCTGTGCTTTGAAATCCGGCAAACCCACACTCAGCCTTTCCCTGCAAAACCAGGCCCTGGTCCGATTCACTCACAGGGATGCAGTCTCCTCTCGCTTGCACCAGAGTAAACTCTACTGCCTTCGGCGGGTCAGTCTTGGTTTACACCCCAGTCCAGGAGAGAAGCTGCAGGCCCGCGGCGTCTGGGAACTTTTCAGTGAAACTGGCCTGGGTTTCAACTTGGTAACAAAACCAGGAAGTGAAAGCAAGTGAGTCACAAACCACAAAAGTAGCTGAAATCAGGAGAGTTTCAGTTTTCATGATCAATATTTGGTCTGAATTCTGGTTACCTCCTATTTCCTACCAGACCTGTGGTGGGAAACCTAAGGCCTGTGCCAGATCCAGCTCCTGGCTTGCCTGGATCCGGCCCCCGAAGCTCAGGGCTCCCCTCCCCCACAAGCATTGGGAAGCCCACGTTGGCACTCCAGCCCCACTGCCCCCTATGGGGCTGGAGCACCAGCTTTGGCTCCACGCTGGGGGGGTGGGACGACCCCAGCCTCATAGGCCAGACTCAGGCAAGCCAGAGCCGGATCCGATCCATGGATGCTGCCTGCGGTGGGAGTGGTTCGTGTGCTGCCATTCCCCCTCCCCTGGCTGGCACAGTAAAGTGCTGCCTGGAGGCTTTCCCCCCACAAAATCTACTAGCCCAGGCCCCCCCAGGCTCTGGTGTGTGGGGAGATGGTGGGGGAGGGTCCTTCTGCTTCTCAGGCGGGGCCACGTCAGCGCGGTGTTCTTTTACTGCTGTGTTTTGCTCCTCACTTGGCTGTGGCCCCCAACTGATTTTTCATTGGGTCAGGTGGCCCCTGTCCCCAAAAAGGTCCTCACCCACGTTTAACGAGACACTTGTTCAAATCTCCACACAATCATGCCTGGCGGCGGCAAACACACCCGGGAGGGACCCGGTGTGAAATGCAATGCACTGGCAGAACTCTGCAAGCCGACTTCTGGAGCCCCGGCGTGCAGCCGGCCTGTCTCCTGCTCGTGTCGAGAGTCCTTCACTTTCTAGCACCACTTATCGACCCACAAACGTATTTCATGCAGGGGAACCAGCGCTGGGCCAGAGGAATAAAACGTTGGCTTAGATCCATTAGCCAGTGGCCAACAGAAGACCCTGAGTGGAATTCTGCCCTCAGACCCCACCTCTTCATGCTGGGGGGCCCGTGTTGTTCTGAGGGCAGATCTTAAACACACATCTTTTCCGGCAGAGCCCGAGAAGCGATGGCCCAACGCCCGGCACTGGCGCTGGTGTCTGAAACCCACGTGAGAACAGGGGGTCGTGGCTCGGGCCGGTTGTAAACGTTGTCTCGGCGCTTTGTGTCTTTCTGAACGATGGATGCTAGGGAGAGCCTGGGATCTTAGCTGTTCATGCTCGCTGTGAGTCTTTTCGAGCTCCCAGTGAGGCTGGCGTGGGCGGGAATGGGTGGGCAGGGCGGAACAGAGCATCCCCTCAGATAACCCTGATCCAGGATCTTGGGGGTTAATCCTCCCCCTCCTATGTACAGTGACTTACTGAAGAGAAAAGGTCTTGCCTCAAAACTGACCCTGCCGCAGAATCCCAGCGTCTTTTATATGGACTAGCACAGCTATGTCCCCTCCTTGCTCCCTTTGATCCCACCACAAGAGACATCCGTGGTGAGTCAGTCCCTGGGACTCAGATAGCCCCGCCGCTGATAAAGCTGCTGAGCGCCGTGCGCCTTTTGTCTCTTTAAAACAACAATTTCATCAGCCCCATTTGTAAATTAATCAGAGCAGGGAGCTGGTAGCAATTGGTGCCAGCAGACTAACATCCCCACACAGGGCATTCCTGCCTCAACCCTCGATTGTCCATTCAGAACTCCCACCCCACTCGTCTGACACCGACAAGGCAACATTTACCAAGGAAACTTTGGCATGATGTGGGCTGGAAACACAGGTAGGGCATCACCACAGCTGTTCAGAGCAAGGGACTCAAGAGGTCTTTCCTGATTTCCTCTTGCTATCTCAGAATGGTTATGGAGATATAATATACACCTATCTCCTAGAGCTGGAAGGGACCCCGTCAGCGAGTCCACTCCCCTGCCCTCACGGCAAGGCTAAGTACCATCCCTGACAGATTTGCCCTGATCCCTAGATGCCCCCCCCCACAAGGGCTGACCTCACAACCCTAGGTACAGCAGGCCAATGCTCAAACCACTGAGCTATCCCTCCCAGACTTGCTGGGGTAAGGCAGGGGTGGGGAACTCTTTTTGGGTCAGGGGTCGCTGCCCCACAGAAAAATCAGTCGGGGCCGCACACAAGTGAGAAGAGAACAAACCCCTCACTGACATGGCCCCCGAGTGAGAAGAAGACAGACACTCCCCACCTTCCCCTCACACCCCAGAGCCTGGGGAGTCCCTGCCTAGTTGATTTTGTGTGCTCCAGCTCCGTGGAGGGCCGGGGGTGTCCCCCAATGCTGGAGGGGGCCCTGAGTCTCGGGGGCTGCATGGTGAGATTCCCCACCTCAGTTTTAAGGGCTCTCCATGGGGAAACCATGAGACTTCCTTGAGGCAGAGGTCCTAGTTGTGGACTACGGACCCCCAGGTGCCAAATGGGAACCGTGCTTAAACATTCACCGCCCCCGCTGGCCGCAGGACACAGGTAATAAAAGGTTGAATTCGGCCCTCTGGTCGCCGCACCGGAGAGGAAGCGGCCATGTGAGTGCGGCTAGGAATGTCCAAATGGCGCAACCGAACATCACATTTGTGGCAAGCTGGAAACTTGTGTGGCTGCTGACGTGGGTTGAACTTCTTCCCTCGGCACAGAAACCACGGGAGGCCTCTCGCGCTACTCAAATCTCACTCACGCCCTGTGTAAAGGGGGGGGGGGCGTCTGCCCCTCTGCACCCTCCTGTCCTCTCAGGTCAGCGGGCGATTCCAGCAGCATGTTAGGGAGGGACTTCTAGGCCTGGGCTACACTAGACTTAAGACGCCAGCCAGCTATGGCAAATGCGCAGCGGGATTCGGTTTACCTCACGCCGAGCCACCGCGCTGTCTACACTGCGGGAGGCCGACAGGAGCACACGCTGCCGTTGGCTTCCCTTACGCCTCACAGAATGAGGGGTACTGGACGCCAGCAGGGGCGCCCTCAGCGTTCAAGCTGGGTCGAATGCTAGAAGTTTGACCTCCGGCGGGTCGGTCTTCTCTGTAGTGGATCTGTACCCCACAGTGATAGGCCTTGTGCAGGGTGTGGAGGGAGCAGGTGTAGAAGGGCTCCTACCTGCCCAACAGCTATCCCCACTCCCGGCCAGAAAACAGAAAAGGAGTTTATCCCTGACCAGCACCTGCGGGGCTTTTGCGATTATCATGCGTTGCGCAAGGGGCCAAAGGCCTCGATTAGGGATCAGGCCCCTGCTGGGATAAGTGCTGGACAAGTGGAGCAAGACAACAGTCCCTCCCGGCCAGGTGCACGTGCTCTCTGCAATGCAGTAGCCAAAATGAGGACCCCGTAACACAAGAACTAGGGGGTCACCAAATGAAATGAATAGGCAGCAGGCTTAAAACAAACAAAAGGAAGTTTTTCTTCATGCAGCACACAGTCAACCTGTGGAACTCCTCGCCAGAGGATGTTGTGAAGACCAGGACTTAAATAGGGTCCAAAAAAGAACTAGATGGTCAGATCATCAATACTTATTAGCCAGGCTGGGCAGGGAGGGTGTCCCTAGCCTCTGTTTGTCAGAAGCTGGGAATGGGCGACAGGGGAGGGATCACGTGAGGATTCCCTGTTCTGTTCACTCCCTCTAGGGCACCTGGCATTGGCCACTGTGGGCAGACAGGACACTGGGCTGGATGGGCCTTTGGTCTGACCCATCATGGCTGTTCTTATGAGGAGGGGAAGGTAGGCCGGAGGAGCTGGCAACAGTGAAATGCATGAGCATCAATTGTCTTAGTGCACTGCCTGCCTCTTACGATTACAATTGGCAGGTACCGTTTTTTCCCCTTCTTTTTCCACTATAAAATACTGCATTTCTGTTATCCCTCTCCAGCTCAACATCTGTAGAAGTGGATTTTGTCCATCTATCCATTCCCCCACCTTCCTGCCCCCCCCCCATTTATTTATCTATCTATCTAAAGAAAAGAAACCAACAGAAAAGAAACCGAATCAGCACAGCTACTGTACAACCCAAGTAACTATCTAGGGGGACCTTCCTTGCCCACTGGAAAACAGAAGCTTGGCTAAAAAGCGGGTTGCCTCGTGACTGATAATGGTGCTGACAGCTTTAAAAGCACTCGGGGACTTTTAAAAACACGGCTCACCATTCCGAGTACGGTGGGACCCGCTGTTGCACAGACAGGAGGATCCAGATTGCTTGGAGAAAATAAAGAGCATCTGCTCTTTTCTGACAGCTAACCTTTCCAGATTTCCTTCCCCCTATGCGTAACCACTACAGCATCATGGCACTGTCCATAAAACATAGTTATGCTACTGAATCAGGGACCATCTTAAAGTGCCAGGCTGAAAAACTTGCCATAATGAATTCTTCCATTTTGGTTAAAGAATGTATCCACTGTCCCTAATGACACAACGTGGCAGACAATGGGAATAATAACCCAGAGAGTGCGAGAATATACTCGGGTGGGTGGATAAGTTGCCCTTCCACACTTAAGCACATTTATCCTAGGAATTCCTGGCAGTGCATTAATTTTTCCTGATTACTAATAGCTGCGACATTGTCTCTAAGGCAACTGCTTCAGATATTATTAAGTGGCAGGATGAAAGAACAATAGACATGTTTTACCGGTAATGCACAAAACAAAGGCCACATTTTTATTGTCACAAACTTATTTTTAACTCCCCACATGCTTTTCTCGTAACTTAAGTAACTCCCCTTTGGAAAAAGGCTAGCCCTGCTGGAAGTGAGCAAAACTGCCTGTGTAAGCCATGAAAATTTCAGCTGCTTTCATTGGAGGTGAGGATAAAGTGAGTCTCCGTGTATTGCCTTCCCTGCTCCCCTCGCTCACAAATAGGCCCTTTGAAACATTTTAACCCAGGATCGAATTTTTCTGGGAAAACTGGAATCAAAGCAGAAGAGGGGTTTTAAATAGAGGGGCTTGGACCGCACCTGATTCAGGAAAGGGGAGCATACAGGAGGCGTTGGGCCACCTTTGGTCTTATGCCTCACCAACCCTTGGGCCCGTGGGAAGTCGGTGCAATCTTTGACACAAGCTAGATCAGCCACAAGGCTATTCTAACTTGCGCTGTCACGAAAGGGTCCCTAAAGCTCACATGAAACGGTCAGCCTGAAACGGGTTCCCTTCTTCTGTTCTATAACAGAATTATGTTGGGTTTTTTTGGGGAGTTGCATACTCTTAATTTTATATATATTTGGGGGGCGGGGTTTCTCCATCAGCATAACTCCATTGTAGGCACAAAATGTAGGCCACAGCAGAAGAGGCATAGTAAAGATGAAGTCCCCCCCCAGAGTTCTATTAGTTTTCTGATGGTGGAGGAGTAAAAGAACATCGCTGGAATGTGAATTGTTTGTGTTATTACACTTGTTGAGTCTATGGTGTTGTCGGTTTATATTAGGGTCCGAGAAGATTTAGCTGGCATTGCTTGGGTCCCTTACAGCAAGGGGCTTGGGGTATGAAGGATGCAGGAGTCAGGGCATGGGCTTGGAGACATGTGGGGGTAGGAGTCAGGCAGGGTATTGCTCCCCAGGGCCAGCCTGGGGCGGCAGAGGCTGCTCTGCCCAGCTAGCAGCTGCTCCATAGTTCTGTGGAGCTGTCAGCGACGTGCTTGCTTGCTGCCCCCCTGTGGCCATTCTGGAGTATAACTGTCCCTGATATCACCCCCCCTCCCTTTCTGATCGATGAGAAACAGTCGCATTTCACACACATCCCATTCTCCTGGCACTACCAAACCCTGACCTTGCTTTAAGTGATGATAAGAGGAAGCTGCCTACCAAATGTGGTGTCCTAACTCCTCCCATTTAGGCGGAGTTCTTGAACAAATAGATTCACAAACGGATGGACGGAGGGACAGACAGGCAAACAGACTCACAAACTCTCTCAAATATATAGTAGATGTAGGGTCTACCTATAAATATATAGAGAAAGTATATATTTATTACTATATATACTCTATTGTGTATCAACTGGCATACACAGATTGTTTTGCAGTATGTGATAGTGTAGAAAATGGTATTGATTTCGTATACTACCGACAGATCCTTTCAATAGAAAATAGAATTCTGTGATGCCAGAGTCATTTGTCATTTTTGACCTTTGCAGACAGTTTTGAAAACTCTAAGTGACGTCATTATGATGGATTGAGTGTTATCAGTGCGCTGGGGGGGAGAGAAGATTTCATGGCAGGAGGAAATTGGCTGTGCCCCTTTTTTTGTTCATTTTCAGATTTTTAATATTAGGGGTTTTTAAGTTGTGTAACATTTTGTAGAGAGTGTTTAATTTGAGGGAGGCACAGGCATTGGTAGCTGGACTCCACCAAAACACGCTTTTGACTTTCCCTCCAGATCGGGCTGAAATTTTGTTGAATGGTGAAATTGTGACTCCATTTCGAAATGAGAATCTCAGTGAGAAACTTTGCAAATCATTTTCCCTGCTCTGTAGACCTCATGACATTTTTCAAATCTCAAAAATGAGAGCACAATTCTGATTTTAAGAATGAGAATAATTTATTTGTCTTTTGAATGAGTCTTGCCCTCCTAACCTGACACACACAACTCCTTCTTGTAAAAGACCTTGGAAAGTCGTAGCCCTTCTCTAGGCCTCAGTTTTCCCTCCTATAAAAGAGGGGTTTATTATACTTTCATTAATTTATTAAATGCTTTGAGGATTAGGAATAAAATGTGATCTAAGAGGATTATTGATGAAGATGATGATGATGTGGAGACGGTGCAGAGAAGAGCAACAAAAATTATGAAAGGTCTAGAAAACATGAGCTATGAGGGCAGAATGAAAGAATTGGGCTTGTTTACTTTGGAAAAGAGAAGACAGAGGGGACATGATAGTGGTTTTCAAGTACAGCCGGTCCCCGAGTTGCGAACGGTCAACTTACGACCATTCGCAGTTACGACCGAAACTGTCGCAAATGGCGGACCCTGAGTTACGAACGCAATCCGTGCTTACGAACAGCGCAGTTGCGTGTAACTCTATGGGGTCCGACTTACGAACAAACCGAGTTCCGACCAATTGCTTGGTCCATAACCGGTTCGTAAGTCAGAGAGAGGCTGTACCTAAAAGGGTGTCACAGGGAGGAGGGGGAAAATTGTTCTCCTTGGCCTCTGAGGATAGGACAAGAAGCAATGGGCTTAAACTGCAGCAAGGGAGGTTGAGGTTGGATGTTAGGAAAAAATTCCTAACTGTCGGGGTGATTAAACACTGGGATAAGTTGCCGAGGGAGGTTGTGGAATCTCCATCTCTGGAGATATTCAAGAGCAGGTTAGACAGACACCTGTCAGGGATGGTCTAGACAGTGCTTGGTCCTGCCATGAGGGCAGGGGACTGGACTTGATGACCTCTTGAGGTCCCTTCCAGTTTTAATGTTCTATGAATTATGATTCTATGATTAAACAAAATATATTGTCAATACAGGTTGAACCTCTCTAGTCCGGCACTCTGGTCCATCCGTGGTCCGGCATGATCTCAGTTAGCCAGATGTCCACTTATCATGGGTGTGACGAAGTTTCCCGCGGTCCCATAAAGTTTGTTTACAGCTACTAGTCCTGGCTCTCAGTGTCCTGTGCTGTTATTTAGCTCTAATTTACCCCTAAATATCTCTAACAGCCCAGTGCACAGTGGCTGTGTGATGATAATGCTGCTAGACAATATTGACCTCCCATAGTCCGGGAAAGACTCTGGTTCGGCACCGGTCAGGTCTCTATGCTGAACTAAAGAGCTTCAACCTGTATTTATTTTCAATACATGTGTTTAATTTTAAGCATGTAAATAATCCCCTCCTTATTCAGCAAAACACTTAATTAAGGCTGTATCTCTAAACTGTGTGCTTGAAATTAAGCACATGCTTAAATGCGGTACAGAAGCGAGCCTTTACATGAGAACTGTGGAGAGTTAAAGGGTGTTTTGAAAGTGTATGGGAAATTAGCCTTCTTACTCCATTAGGTGCGGTCTAATTCCCATTGATTCAAATGGAACAATTCCCATGAATGTTAGTGAGAGTTAGATAAGGGCCCTTATAAACTTGAGAGGTGTTATAGCCGCAGGGAAATAACAGCCGTGTCCCACTAGCAAAAGCAGCTTGTAGTAATACTTCAACAGACATAAGATCAATCCAAAAATCCAGCCAAAGACTCATCTACCCAAACAGCTTTCTTTCCCAAGTTATAATCCTAATGCTTTGTATTGTCTCATGTTCATTTACTAGCACACGCATTCAAAAGCCTCTGAGAGGCAATTTCAAAGTATACATTTAACTGTAACATTCAACATTTGCACCAGATCCATTAATTACACAAATGAGGCTTCCATGCGGGGGAAAGCAGCAATCCCGCATACATTTATACAGCTAATCATTCCCGCACAGCTTCTGAAGTTCCAATATTTACAACAAACTGTCCACAGACTAGTCACGGAGGCAAAACAATGTAACTTCAAGTAACGGAACACGCAGACTGGCAATGTACATTTAAAATAAAAAAATGATACACACTTTAAATAATTCAGTAGCACAACAGACTATCCAGCAGGGCTCATTAAGTTATTATTATATCCCTAGCCTCCAGTGCATTATTTACCAATAAATTGTATGTTGGAGGGATATCCTATTTGTATCAATGCAGAACCATAACAAAGGATCTGCCAAATAAGGGCACTGTGCTTCCAGAGTACTCATTAAATCAAGACTGTCCAAACACAGATCCTTACTCCCACTGGAAGCGACACGGATTCAAGGTACTTTCTCCAAATTATGGGGAAAGTGTCTTGTCTGGGCTACAGGAATTGGCAAACCTGCTTATATCTGCAGACACAGCTAAAGGGAATTTCACCAAATTGAAGTTTTTTATGGAAATTAAAAGGATAGAGAAGGACCCTAAGTTTTACTCCAAATTCCACTAAGTAAGCACTAGAGAATCTTTGTTTGATTTTTCTGTAATAAAAACACATATATGTCAAATAATCATAGAATCATAGGGTATGTCTACACTGCAGAGGTTTTTTCGGAAAAACAGAAACTTCACTTCACTCCACACTGCAATTGCATTATTTCGAAAAAAATCAAAAGAACAGAGGGGTTTTTCCGACATTGGTAAACCTCTTTCTACGAGGAAGAAGCCTTTTTCCGAAAGAGCTCTTTCGGAAAAAGGCATGTGTGGATGGGGAAGAGGGAGTTCTTTCGAAAGAAGAGGAAAGAGGAAAAAGCACAAATGCCCTGTTGGCCACTCCGTCCATAGTAGTCACAGCTTACATGAGAGCCTAGCGTCCATTCAGTGTGGAAGCTATCTTTCAAAAAAGCATATCGCTTTTTCAATGTGCTTTTGCAGTGTGGACACTCTCTTTCGGAAGAAGTTTTTTCGGAAGAGCTCTTCCAGAAAAGCTTCTTCCGAAAGAAGCCTGCAGTCTAGACATAGCCATAGACTCATAGACTCCTAGAACTGGAAGGGAACTCAAGAGGTCATTAAGTCCAGTCCCCTGCCCTCATGGCAGGACCAAGTATCGTCTAGATCTAGTCCAGTCATCTGAAGAAGTGAGCTGTGCCCACGAAAGCTCATGATACTATCTACATGTTTTGTTAGTCTATAAAGTGCTACCAGACTATTTGTTGTTTTTAAGTTGATCCTGTACAGACTAATTCGGCTACCCCAGCCTGAAGCTTTAGATCATCCCTGATAGATGTCTATATAACGGGCTCTTCAATATCTCCAGTGATGGAGATTCCATGGCCTCCCTAGGCAATTGATTCCAGTGTTCAACCACCTTGACAGGTAGGAAGTTTTTCCTAATGTCCAACCTAAACATCCCTTGCTGCAGTTTAAGCCCATTGCTTCTTGGCCTATCATGAGAGGCAAAGGAGAACAATTTTTCTCCCTCCTCCTTGTAACACTGTTTTAGGTACTTGAAAACTGAGACTCCGATAGCGAGGCTAACACTTCCTAGGCAGGCTTTAAAATCTCCACCTTTTCATTCTTAGGAAAAGTTCTCGGCGCTGAAATGAATATGCAATGGAATCACCCCGGAGTGAAACTTTTTTTTAAACGTTCAGAACATTTTGTGAGGTTGATCAACGAGGATTTTTTTTTAAATACCCCACTCGGTTGCAGTGGCAGGTATTCACAAGTGACAATTATTTCAACATTAATTTGATGGCTTGCGACAGCCTCCGAAATGGGAGAGAATCGCCTGGAAGCTGGCATTTTGCATTGCACCACTCCGTCTATGGAGGAACTGTCATCGTCTGTTCAGTATGGTAAACGCGAGCTTCAGACAGTTTGCTAAAAAGTTATAATTTCTCCTAAGTGATTGAAGCTCCTGGATCTCTCTCTCTCTCTCTCTCTTTTTTCTAGCGCTAGCACTGAGAGTCTGCCTTGATGACAGGCTGGTTGAACACCGCTCTTGCCAAGATTAAGTAGTTGTCAGACAGATATCATTGGAGACTAAGGGCTTGCTTTTTGAAGTCAGTCTGAATTGCTAACTAATGGGGCGCTGGTGTCTAAATGGGTCTCGATTCTTTTGTTTCCAGGGATTGACACTTCTGCAGTAACAAAGGGGCGTGCGCTCAGTGCGTTATACACCGTCGTGCGCCGGTCACCGCCACCGTGGTTAGTAGAAAAGAAGAGCTAGAGATATCCCTTTCGCGTCTGCTTTACAAATGCAGAGGGCACCCAGAGCTGTCTTTTTTTTGGACCCCTCCAGCTTACAGGACCTCACGAGTAATAGCCAGCTGAGTGTGTCGATTATTGGTCGGGGAGGCCAGCTCAGATCTCGTCTTTAGCTGGATGGATACTCAAGAAGACCTCGCTGCTGTCAGCTCTTTCGATTCTTAAACGCTGTGCGCAGTGGTGGTGTAGCTGTGGAAATCCCAGGGTGTTAGAGAGGTGAAGTAGGGGACGTAATACCTGTTACCGGACCAAGCTTTGCATGGGAAGAGAGACAAGCTTCCAAGCTACACTGTGCTTGCAAGCTGGTCTCTCCCACCAATAGAAGTTGGTCCAGCCAAGGCGATTACACCCCACCCACGTTGTCTGGTTTTAAAACGAGGCATCAGAAATATTTTCTGCATGTATCGCCTGCTGTTCAATCCTCCCCTCTAGTCTCAAACACAGACGGGACGGCCCACAAAGAATGGGAGTAGGTGTGGTTGACAGGGCCGCGTGCCCAATGAACCCTTGACCAAACGCCGGCCTGAGACGAAGTACACCAACGCCTTCAGTGAGTAACCCAGGTTGTCACTGCCTGTGCCCCGGGCAAGTGACAAGCAGAGGAAGTGGCCTAGAGGGCATTCTCTTCCCGGTGGTATCCTGCAGGCTAGTAAACCTCTCAATGCTCACAGTTTGCCTGGGAGATTAAAAAATGACCAAGGTGGATCAGCATTTGTAGTGTGAACCCAGGAGCCAGGAGAGAGAACACTGTGAAAGATTTCACATCAGTCTCCTTTCTTTGCCTTAGCTACGTGTTTCCCATGATGCTTTACCTGTGGAGGGGAGAGGTCAACTGTTCCAAGACCACGCCAAGCACTTGGGAGTTATCCATCATTAGAGGACAATGGCTTTTAATAAGAGGCTGCCATAGACATTGCAATCTGCAGAGTTAGAGGAAATCTAAGCAGCAGGAAGTGGCTGTGTACCAGCAAACATCAGGAGTATCAGCATAGACATACTGTGTCAGATTAATAGTTCATCACAGGCCAGGTCTACACTGTGGGGGAAAGTTGGCTTAAGGTACGCAATAAGTAAGGTAGCTGGAGTTGGCATATCTTAAGCCAAACTTTGGCACCTTTTCCATAGTGGGAAGTCAACAGGGGAAAAATTCCATCAACTTCTCTTACTCCTCACAACAGCAAGGAGTACTGGTGCCAACAGGGGTGTCCTCAGTGTTCAATTTAGCAGGTCTTTACTAGACCCGCTAAATCAAACGCCGCAAGATCCGCCGCCGCAACGTCAATCTTTCCCCAAGTCTAGATGTGGTCTAACCTAAAACCGTGTCTCTGACAGTGGCCACTACCTGATGTTTCAGAAGGAATGAACTGAATGGGGCATGTGGTTGCAGCCCTGACCATCTTGGCTAACAGCCATTGATGGACCTACCCTCCATGTGCGTAGCTAATTCCTTTATGAACCCAGTTACAGTTTTGGCCTTCGCAACATCATCTCGCAAGGAGTTCCACAGGTCGGCTGTGCATTGTGTGAAGAAACATTTCCTTTTGTTTGTTTGTTGTAATCCATCCTACCATTGTCACCACATTCGTGTTGCAATGAGCATTTTATAATAAATAACAGGCCTGGGAACAGAACGTTCTTTTCTATTTATCCATGGAACGGATGCCACCCACACTACAGCACTGCATGTGTCTACGATATTGACCTACCAATGTACACACAAGGATGGCAGAAAGGTTTAATCATTATTTCCTTTTAGCTGCCATCTTGCATCTTGAGTTGGTATCCCTCGCGTCTGTTTGTCAGGGGCTGGCAATAGGCGACAGGGGAGGGGTCACTGGATGATTCCCTGTTCTGTTCACTCCCTCTGGGGCACCTGGTATTGGCCACTGTTGATGGACAGGATCCTGCGCTAGATACTGGTCTGACCCAGTGTGGCCGTTCTTATGTTATGTTCTTATGAGCCCGCAGGATCAAACTCTTAGTCCTCGGCTTCTCTACTGAGATTGCCTGGATTCCCGGTGGCAACACTTACCTTATTCACCGGTTCTTGGCAGGAAGGCTGTGTCCGTTTCTCACCGATGGGGGCCTCGCCAGGGCCATCCTTACCTGCATCACATTGCAGGTGGATTGCGCCGGTGCTCTCTGCATGGGGGCTGCATTTGGGAGCTGGAGCCTGTGCAGACTGCGGCAAGCGGCTTGTTACGAGGTGGTTCCCGCAGAGAGGACATTACATCAGCGCTCCCTGACCTCTGCTGGCTGGATTCCAGGGAAAACGTAAGGCGTTGGCACTGACCTCCGACGCCCTAAGTGGTTTGGCTCCTGGTTACCTAAGCAACCAACCGTCTCCTGATGTGGCAATGCAGCAGATGCGACCAACCGAGCTGCGCCATGTGATTTCCATGGGAGGCGGAGGGACGACATCTGCAGGACATTTTCAGTGGGAGTTTGTAGACTTTAAAACTTACTGTTCTCCTGTGATACACTGGAAGCCAGGCACAGTGTTCAGAGGAAGCACCGAATCCCGTGTGTGCTCCCAATCCTTTTCTGGGGCAGGGGATTTCTCAGAACAGGTTGTTGTGGGCTGCGGCATTGTCAAGCTTTGTTCCCGGAGGTCAAAATCTTTGCTTTTTAATTTCTGCAAAGGGCCCCTGGTGCGCGGGCTGAGTGCTTTGTATATGCAAAGAAACACAAATATGTGTTTTGTGATATAGACACATGCCCAGAAAGGAATTGGATTTTCAATAGGTTATTGAGCAGGTTATTGGGTTCTTGAAGCTATTAGATGTAGGCCAGGGGCTATGACAAGCTACTGCAGACACGGGCTGTATTCAAACCTGTGCTCTCCGACTCAGTTTACCTGTCTTCAGGAATTCATCAGAAGTCACCCGTTCCTCCATCACAGACAGGCTTGTCCCTCGTTTTTACTCTCTACCACCTGAAATCGAAGCTAACACCGTGCTACATTCTGTGCTGCCTGTATCAGCATCTCTAAACTCTGAACACCAGATGCTATTTTCTAAATGCATGAACTAAATTCTCCATACAAATGGTCCTAAATGGTAACGAGCTCCAGCTGATGTCCAGGATTGGGTTTTGACTCCACTGAAATTGATTCTGCTTTACCATATATTTACAACAAATTAACTCTCCTTTCTGTAGCTTGTTATGCTTTGCTAGCTGGCACCTAATGCTGTTTTCTCTCCTCTGATATGGTTATGTACATTTAGCGCATGGGCCACACCCTGATCTCCAGTACACCTGTGTAGATCCCAAGGAATGGTACTGATTTCAGCGGACATAGAGATAAAACAAAACACAAATCCGCCTTGGAGACTGACTATGCATATGGCCATATATACATGTGTGCGCATATACACACCATCATGCACACACACATGCGCAGAAGAAGGAGAGGAAACCAGAAGACCTATTCCACAGTTGCAAGTTCAAGCCAAGGTGCGCCTGCATTTCGGTGAAAATCGACAGTGATTTTTTTCAGAGGTATGGGCCAAAATCCAGAGCTAGTACTAAGAGACTCCTGCCTGGACAAACCAATCCTGCAAACCAGGCTGCCTCTCCCGAAAGCTTCTCTAGACAAAGGGAGCAGCTGTTTTCCCAGGCCCTTGCCGAATGATTCCAGCAGATTAAAATATACATGTATATATTTATGCAGACAAGGAGGAGGGAAAAGGCGACTTCTAGTCAGCGCCTAAATTTCCTGCCTCCAAAGCACAGCTGGATAGCAGGAATTATAACAGAAAACAGCCGCACAATTAGCTGGAGTTCTGTAGCCGTCTGCAACAGACTGCTTGCTCCTGTCTCTCGATAGGTGGTCTCCCAGTTCATCAGTTCATAAATAAGTAATTTGAAATGTGTTCCTGGGGGAAATTTTCCTCCTTCTCTCCTGAACAGACTGTACTCATCAGTTTTCCTGTTCTCCAGGTACCTGGCGTTCTCATTTATAATGGCCAGAGGAACTGTGCTGTTCTAATTCTTGCTTCATTACATCTCCTAATGCTTGTTTTCAACAGCTTCACAACTCTGCATTTCTTTATATATTGATAAAAAAAACTCTTTGCATATATTATTTATTGGCACTTTCATGTTAGCTTTACTGCTGATTTAAATGGAATATTTTTACATAGAAAGTAAGACTGAAGTTGCATTCTGGTTTCAGGGTTAGAGGTTTTGGTTTGAATTATAAAGAGAGAGAGAGAGAGAGAGAGAGAGAACATTGTCACTGGCCATTAAGGGAACATTTTGCACAATGAGGAAAACACAGAGGCTAGGCCACATGTATATGGAGCTGGATGGGAAAATCTCTGGTCACTTCAGGTACGTCTACACTGCAGAATTATTTCAGAAAAAGTTATTCCGGAAGATATCTTCCAGAATAGCTTATTTCGAAATAGAGCATCCACACTACAGGGAAGCCTCAAAATTAGTCTGAGGCAGGCTCCCCTAATGTGGATGCGCTATCTCGATTTAGAGACCCAGGAGGCACTGGGGAGGAATAACTTAGAATGGCTGTGGGGAGGAGCAATTTCGACATAACAGCAGTGGAGTGTCCACACACGTCCTCTTCCGAAAGAGCTTTTTCAGAAGCAGCGCTATTCCTCGTGGAATGAGGTTTACCAACGGAAAAAGCCCTCCGTTATTTCAATTTTCTTTCGAAATAACATAATTGCTGTGTGGATGCTAGTATTGTTTTTCTGGAATAACGGCCGTTATTCCAGAAAAACGGTGCAGTGTAGATGCCCCCTTCCAGAGGGAAAGAGAGACAAGAATTGGAACCCTGAGCTTTTTCATCTGAAAGCAGATTGACTCCCATTCACCTCAACGGGCTTAGGATCAGGACATATCTGGCTGGTTTGGAATCAGCGATGGCTGAAAGCTGAGATGCGGAGAACTGTCCACCTAATGGAGATTTAGGAGCATGACCCTCCAAACACCTAATGAAGAACAACCCAGAAACGGTTAAATGTTGCTCTTTGCAACATCAGGGGAAATCCAGACCAATTCTACTGCATGGATAATTGGGCCATAAATGTCAGTAACAGCTGACAGCCTGTATCAGAAGAAGTTGGGGGCTTTTCTCTGAAAAAGAGATTTTTCACCTTAAAATAGAAACTAGTAGAAGGGAATCCGGACAAAATTTGACTCATCGTTTTCTGACAGCTCTTCGCCCGGACTCTGCATTACAAATTTTTTAAAAAATAACATGCCACTGGGCTTTTATCTTTTAAAAATCAGCAGCCCGGTATTTATGCACAACCCGCAATAACAAATCACTCTTTGTGTTTGATGAAGGCAAACACATGCAATTAAAGGGAAAGAATTCAAATCTAGTCCTGCTTGTCTCTCTCAGACAAAGCTCCCGGTGTAGTCAATGTAGTACTGTTAACTTCAAACATTCAGATCTCATGAGTCGGACTCCTAAAATGTATGACTTTTAGGAGTCCGACTCATGAGAGTTGGGCTTAAAATGCAGGAGATTTTTCTTTTAAATGACAGTGTTTGGGGTTCTGATTATTTGCCTTCAGGTATTTTAGTCTTTCGGGTGCACGCAGGTGACATTTGCCAGCTTTACTGCAACCACCAAAAGTTAGAAATGTATGTTTTGTTTATCCATGAAAGCTGAGCGTCTTGTGTATTCACTGACTCCTGGAACCAGGGGTTAGTCTGAGACTCTGGTGAAAATCACGAGAGTTGGATGCAATGGAAGCGTTGGTTGCAGGGGCAGAAATTCCAAATGCAAATTTCCAGAGGAAGTTAAAACAATTAAATGGGGTAGGAGAGAGGGGGATATTTTTTAACTCTCTGGAAAACACTGTGATTAAAATATTCTCTTTTAAGGCCAGGTTTCTCAAAGGGGCAAAAGAGGCTACTGAACTTCAGTCCCTTAATTATTTGCTGGTTAGCTACATTGTTGCGGCCCATGGTTCTCTTTTAAGGCCAGGTTTCTCAAAGGGGCAAAAGAGGCTACTGAATTTCAGTGCCTTAATTATTTGCTAGTTAGCTACATTGTTTATCACCCACAATTTGGGGTCCAATTTTTCAAAGCAGCTCAGCTCCCATTTAGGCACCCCCATGACACGGCTACCACTGAATGTTCGCTGTGCTTTTGAAAAATCTGACTTTTAATGGGCAAAGTGAATAAAATAATACACATGACGCTTGCTAGGAAAATTAACTCGCCACACAGGCTAGAGAGAAAGGCGCATAGTAAACGGAGGGAAGAAAGTCTTGCAAAACTAAATCAAAATCTACTCAGATCCTTTCCCTAAAAGGCATGAGAGAGAGCGAGAGGCACTATTATTTTATTTGGTGGAAAAAACAGGGCTCTATAGACATGCTGCTCATTAGAGTAACTTATTTTCAGGATTCTCAGTAGTTTTTAATGGGAGAATTCAATCAAGGCACATGGGGACTTTGTCCAAGAGCGAGTGTGCATCTCAGCATCATTTGGACCACCTGACTCTAATCGCAGGGAGAGCTGGCGAGGAAAAAAGGCTGGCGCGCGCGCGCACACACACACACACACACACACACACACACACAGCTCTTTCCACACTCCCCCTGACTCATTATGCATCTGCTCCCTCATGTCCATGCATGCTGCTACCCCCCCCCCCCTGCCAGCACATGATGGGGAAGGCTGCAGCAAGGCGGAAGGAAGGAGAAATGTCGAAGGGGTTACTTTGCTTCAGGACTCCCTTATCTTCAAGTCCTCCTCCAAAGAGGAAATGAGTCGATTTGCATTTCCCGACTGAGGCATGCAGAGTGGCGGAGGAATGTTGCTTGTTACATTATACTGTAGTCTCAGGTTTGCCCTAGGCCCCCTCGCAGGCTGCAGCAGCTCTGAAAACACCTGTATGCGTCCCATTTAAATACATGCTCCAGACAGATCTTCCTGGGGGCTTTCAAAAGCAAGAGACTAATATTTCCCCTCGCTCGCCCGTCTCTTCTTATTTCACATGCCCCAGGCCGGAATTAACCATTGGACGCCCCCATTTTCTTTCCTCCCGGGGCAGTTTTGCCCTGGTGAAACTTTTGCTTTGCTTCCGGTGCTGCATGTGCCAAGGGGCAGCTCCCCCTTTGGGCCGGGGCAATTCTATCTCCAAAAATCCTGCCTGCAGAGGGGGGGGGCTGGTCCAAAACTCAGCGCCACCAATGCAAGGCCTCACACCATACGGAGCTGGTTTGTGGCCACGGGCGCCAGGTTTGGAACCGTCCGGTGATGCCCAGAAGGGGTCCGTAGGACAGACCAGGGCGACTGCCCCGGATCCTGTGTCTGGCCGGGGGGGGGAGTGCCGTGCTAGAGAGGGATGCATGGAGCAGGGTGGCCAGTGGGTCAGTGGGGGGCCAGCACCTGCAGCAGTGACAGACCCAAACCTGGCCAGCTCCTGGCATCGCTCAGGGGAGCGGGGAGGAAGCTGGAAAGAGGCAGGGTGGGGGCAGGGGCCTCAGGGAAGCGGGGGAAGGGGACAGGAGAGGGCAGGGGTCTAGCAGGGGCAGGAAGAGGGGGCTCAGGGGCTGGGAGGATGGCTTGGAGTGAGGGTAGAGTGGAGCACCAGGCCCCCCACTAACCCTCCAGGCTGCCTGGGGGCCCATGATGTTCCCCCTGAAGCACGGGACCCCCCAAAATGTGAGGCCAGCTGGGGGTTGCCCCAGGCCCTCCTATGGACACGATGGCTCAGAAAATATAAGCCCAGACACCATTCTGGGAGGCATTGACAGGAGTGTGGTGAGCAAGACACGAGAAGTCATTCTTCCGCTCTACTCTGCGCTGGTTAGGCCTCAGCTGGAGGACTGTGTCCAGTTCTGGGCACCACGTTTCAGGAAAGATGTGGAGAAATTGGAGAAGGTCCAGAGAAGAGCAACAAAAATGATGAAAGGTCTAAAGAACATGAGCTGTGAGGGAAGGCTGAAGGAATTGGGCTTGTTTACTTTGGAAAAGAGAAGACGGAGAGGGGACATGACAGCAGTTTTCAAGTATCTAAAAGGGTGTTATGAAAAGGAGGGAGAAAAATTGTTCGCCATGACCTCTGAGGGTAGGACAAGGAGCAATGGGCTTAAAATGCAGCGAGGGAGGTTTAGGTAGGACATTAGGAAACACTTCCTGTCAGGGTGGTTAAACACTGGAATAAATTGCCTAGGGAGGTTGTGGAATCTCCATCACTGGAGAGATTGAAGAGCAGGTTGGACAGACACCTGTCAGGGATGATCGAGGTCCTGCCGTGAGGGCAGGAGACTGGACTTGATGATTTCCCGAGGTCCCTTCCAGTTCTAGTGCTCTATGATTCTATGATTGGTGAAGCCGGCCCCACGGTCCTGAATATTGGGGAGCAGGCACCACAGGCCCATATCTCTCGCCACCCATTTGTGGCAAAAGTCAGCCCTACCGCTGGTTAAATGGCAGCCATCGCCTGCCACTAGTGGCAGGTGCAAATCAATCCATGCACAAAATAGGACGGCTGGCACAAGCACCTTTAAACCGCACCCTGCTGAAGGGTGATTTCCCCAATACACTTTGCCAGGGCAGAGCCTGCGCGTGCGTTGCTGGGAACCAGGAGTTCTCAAGTTCTCACATAAGCCCTGCCACCTTGGGCAATTCTATGAGACCAACGGCTCAGATCCCACGGGCGTGTGACTTGGGTGACTCTATTTACTGTTTAGGACTCTTGTGCCGCTCAATTAGGCAGTATCTGCAAAGGACTATGAATTAGTATTGTCATTCGCTTAACGTACAGGGGAAGCGGGTTATTTTCACAGCGTGTGTGCACACATGTGCACAAGTGTTTCACGTGGAGACAGCTCGATTCTGGTGTCTGGCCTCCTTAAGAAAGCACCTGAAGGAATGGCAGGAATGTGGCAGGCCCAAAAGGCAAATTCATTCCCGCTGGTATCTGCAGGCGATTGTTGGGTGCCGTGTTACGCAGTGGCCAGTGAAAAGGAAACGTTTGTGGGGCAACACACAGATGTCCCTCCCTCTGCCGCACGACGGTAGAGCACTTTCATTAAGAATAGTGAGGAATTTTCCAGTGTATTCAGTAATTTCCCACCCTCTCCTCGCCTTCTAAGTGATGATTTCATGTGTAACTGGCAGGAGATGAAATGTCTACATGTTGAGTTTCTCTCTCTCTCTCTCTCTGTCTCTCTCTCTCTCCTTCCCTCCCCACCTCCACTCTCTCTTTTCCAGTCCCCAGATAGAAACAGTAATTCCTCCTATATCAAAATGGGGGGTGGGAACATTTTCCTTTAGTTTCGAGCCTATAACATAGTTGCGCAGGCTAATTATAAAATAATGTGTAAGCCTTTGGGATTGAGACAGAAGGTTACGAAAAATGCTTTAAAAGTCCCAGCGCTGCAATAGAAGAATTTGATTAACTGAAACAAAGCAGGGCTTGGGAAAAAGTTTCAAAAACAAAGTATGCCAAGTCTGTTCTTCTAAACTTATTTCCGCGTCTGCTGCGTGTCACCCTTTCGGTGATGCACGGGGAGCCTCCCACACACCTCAGTGAACAATATCATTAAACGTTTACGTTCCTTCCTAGCCTTTTGGCACTGAAACGCACAAAGGGGGCGCGGATTTGTTCCCCGCGCTCGGGTGTTGATGTGGTGAGGAGTAGTTCCTTACCCCCAGAGGATAAGTCTCTCTAAGTAAACTGGGCTGTTTAAAAAGACTCTTCGACACCATGGATATGTCTAGACTACCTGCCTCTGCCAACAGAGGCATGTAAGATAGGCTACACGACATAGTCAATGAAGCGGGGATTTAAATATCCCCGGCTTTATTAAAATAAAAATGGCCTCCGCGCTGTGCCGGCTCAGCTGGTTGTCGGCACAGCGTGTGAGTCAAGACACGGATCGGTCAACAGGGGAAGCTTTTGTCGATCGCTCCTGTAAACCTCGTTTCACGAGGCATAAGGGAGCGGTCGACAAAGGGTTCCCTTGTCGACCGATCTGCGTCTTGACTGCCGCGCTGTGCCGACAATCAGCTGAGCCGGCACAGCGCGGAGGCCATTTTTATTTTAATAAAGCCGGGGATATTTAAATCCCCGCTTCATTGACTATGTCGCGTAGCCTATCTTACATGCCTCTGTCGGCAGAGGCATGTAGTCTAGACATACCCCATGACAGTAGGAGATAGGCCATGCCTGTCAGTTTGGAGGGGCCAGGGGAGCAGAGGGACAATTCTGTCTCCACTCTAGGGCTGTGTCTACACTAGGAGAATATTTTGAATTTACTCAAAAAAACCAACAAATGGTCTAGTAGCACTTTACAGACTAACGAAACATGTAGATGGCATCATGAGCTTTCGTAGGCACAGCCCACTTCTTCAGATGACCAGAGTTATGAAGAAGAAGAAGAAGAAGAAGTGAGTTGTGCCCACAAAAGCTCATGACACCATCTACATGTTTTCTTAGTCTATAAAGTGCTACCAGATCATTTGTTGTTTTTTCTGAAGCAGACTAACTCGGCTACCCCCTGAAGCTCTTGAATTTACTCAGTTCGACTTCTGGGCCCCTGATTTTACAAATTTGACCTTCCATGTCCTCACTCCGGGGAAGCATCGAATGCAGTCTGAGGCAGGCTCCATCAACTTGCTACCTCAGACTCAGAGCCCCAGGAAGTCCTCTGGGGAATTGCGGAAGGCCTCCCGGAGCCCGATTAGTTCAAATTAGCAGCACCGGAGCATCCACACCAATGTTAATTCGGATTTACAAGTTTGGGAGGAGCGTTACTCCTCGTGAAAAGCACAACTAGAGAGTTCCAATTCTGCTGCCCTTATTCCGGAATAACAGGCTTGGTAGTGTGGACCCATCACTTACAAATTCGAGCTTGGTGGGGGGAGGGGTATTTCGGACTAAGGTCCTCGTGTAGACCAAGCCTAGGGGGCTAACAGATCTGGACCAGGGCTGTATCTGACAGGCCAGACTAGGCAGAGAAGAACGCTGACAAATGTAGCCTTTACCACAGAGCAAAAGAGACTCACCACAGCGTCCCACCAACATGAGTGTCTCCATGTATGACCGGCTGGATTGCACACTGCAGCCGGCAGAGACTGGCTGGGCTTTGGGGGGAGGATAACACAGCTCCTGGGAGAGCGAGCTTCCTTCCAGCAGCCCCCCCCAAAAGCCAGTGACTGCAGGGAGAAAGTCGGGTTTGCAGCGAGCACAGGCACAGTGCAGGGAACAAGCAATAACCGTTACCTTCAGCAACTGCAGCCCAGAGGAGTGGGGCCCTGGAGCACAAAGCCAAGACAGAGGAGAGGCCTTTCTATGTCTAGCCATGGGAAACCGTAGCAGCTGCTTGTAGTTCTGCGTCCTGGGCCAGCGGGGTGTCAGAAGTGTTGCTGGGTCCCCTCTTCCCACCCTGCTCCTCAGAGGGAGCCCCACGGGTGTCCCCTCCACACGCTGTGGAGAGCCGAAACGTCGTCCCTGAGAGCGCCTGGGTGGGTGGGTTCGAGACCAAGCCGTGAGGGGTGGGAAAGGCACCTTGAGCAGAGGAAGGGCGGTGAAACGCCCCACCCTCCACCCCTGAATCTTTGCTTGAAAACATCCTTCAGCAGGAAAACTGGTGGTGCGAGACAGCGTGTCCTGCAGTCGAGCCTTCATGCGGCAGGCAGGTTGAGCGGAGGGTAAATCCAGTGGGAACGAGAGATTTGTCAGGACAGTCGTTTAAAACAGGGGCCTGCCGGAGCATTCTTGAGTGGGGTGGAAACGGGAGTGGGATGGGGGTTGGGTTTGTACCTATTTCCGCAAACATAGCACCCCAGGGCTGGAAGAGACCTCAGGAGTCGTCGAGTCCAGCCCCCTGCCCAAAGCAGGACCGATCCCAACACAATCAGCCCACCCAGGGCTGTGTCAAGCCAGGATTTAAACACCTCTAGGGACGGAGATTCCACCCCTTCCCTAGGGAACCCAGCCCAGCGCTTCCCCACCCTGCTAGGGAAATAGTTTGTCCTAATATCCAACCTCGACCTCCCCCACTGCAACTTGAGACCGTTGCTCCTTGTTCCGCCACCTGCCCCCCCTGAGAACAGCCTCTCTCCAGCCTCTTTGGAACCCCCCTCAGGGAGTTGAAGGCTGCTCTCAAATCCCCCCTCACTCTGCTCTTCTGCAGACTAAACAAGCCCAAATCCCTCAGCCTCTCCTTGTAAATTCATGCCACCACTCAGTAGGGCCCCCTGTTATGGCAAGACGCTCTGTGCATAGCTTACAATCCCCTGGCTTTTTAAAAGCATCTCTTTCCAATACACCCACTGAACTGCTTCTCAGAGGCTGGTTAGTGAGCGAGACGCTTTTATGCAGATTGGGCCTGACGGACGTGTCCGAGGCTGGTTTTAAGTTTGGTGGATTTTTTTTCAAGGAAGTTCAATGGGAGAAATCATCAGGTGAAGAGCGGGGACGTGCGTTGCGCTGTCTGGGGTGGTCCGTAACCATGAGTGGCAGTCTGAGGGCAGCCAGACATGCCCAGCCAAATCCCCAAACCAGTCACAGGATCGATTGTCAGATTTCACCGACTCGGTAACAAGCGTGAGCTCCGAAGACATTGTAACACCCTCACTATGCAGCCATGGTCCGTCTCCTCGGGCATTTCAGGCTATCCTGCCGCTCAGGCAAACCGGACTGCATGACAGATGGTCACTTTACACCAAAAATCGCAGCCCTGGTTCAGGTTACTCCCTGTTCCAAAGGACCAGTCACATACCCCAGGTCAATTACACCCAGATCTCAAATTGAAACAGTGCCTGCAGCTAGTCCTGTAATGTACTACCTAAAGATTTAAAGGGTATGTCTACACCTACCAGGATCAGCGCTACAGGATCAATCCACTGGGGCTCAATTTAGCGAGTCTAGTGAAGACCCACTGAATCGACCGCAGATGGCTCTCCTGCAGACTCCAGAACTCCACCAGAATGAGACACCCAAGCGATGAGAGTTTCTCCCGTCACCCAAGCGTGGTAAAGACACCACAGTAAGACGACCGAAGTGATATTGACTAATTGTACGTTATTCACGTAGCTGGAGTTCCGTAACTTAGGCCAACTGAGCCCTGTATTGTAGACCAGGCCTGAGAGAAGAAAGGAGACATTTCCAAGGTTAAAACAGGAAACACACAACTCAGTTACAGTCTTAGATTTTAAAAGGCCATAGAAGCTTGTAGCATACCTGGCCCTTCGGACTGCCCAGTGCTAAGCAGCATGGGGATCTCTTGCTTATGTTTAGGAATCTTTGCTCCTCCGAGTCCAGACAGCATAAAGACCCAGTTTCTCCTTGTTTCTGATTTTTATCCCCTCTCCCCAGGGGCAGGCAAATACCAGTCAATACGCTGGATCCGGTCTGCCAGGGTTAGCCCCTGGCATGTCCTTATCACTATATTCACCTCTGCCTTGCAGGTACGGGCAATCGCAACTCCTATTGGCTGCGGATCGCTGTTCCCAGCCAATGGGAGCTGCGGAAAGTGGTGTCCCGCCACTCCTACCACTCCCATTGGCCAGGAACAGCGATCATCTGCCAGCCGGAGCTGCGATCGCCGGTACCTGCGGAGGCCTGGGTAAATATAGCGGTGGCCTGTCAGGAGCTAACCCTGGGAAACCATCACCATTTTATTGCCCACCACCGGTGCAAACTGACAGAACAAACATCAACGCCTGATTCCTCTTCAGTGAGTAGAGCCAGGAATCTACAAAGTCTTTGTCCTTTGGATGTTTTCTGGTGGCTCATTTGGTTTCAGAGGCCCTGCTGTCTGCAGGAACAGCACTTGGCACTAATTAACGCTTCTCTCCTGCTTTGCGAGTTCCACATCACAGAGGCTTCCCAAGCAAACACTCCGTGTAACTTTATACCATGGGCCAGAGGAAGTTCTAAGTGAGATCAATGCACGCAGCAGCATACACTAGTCATAAGGTCTAGACACCAAACCCGTTCTTTCACCTCTAATTTTATCTTAACAAGGCAAACATGCAGGTAGGCCGGACTGGTTTCCAGTTAGTGACTGACACCCACCAGCCAGTGTTCCCTGAGTGCTTGGGTCCGCCACCCAGGAAAGATTCCAATGCTGCCCAGCTGATCAGCCGAGCACCCACAGACGGCACCATGTGTTTCTACTGATGGTGCGCATCTGCACCAGCCTCGGTGCACAGAACAAAATTTAGTCCGCACACAGATGGAAAAATCAGAGGAAACAGTGCCACCAGCTGTGTACTGGGTGAGATTCGGTATTTCCTTCCCATCTATCTGTTACGTACACACACACACACACACACACATATATACAGGGACTGGATGAGATTTCGTTATCCCTGGAATGCCAAACCGTGTGTTGCATGTTCCACACAAGCCAGATAACAGGTCCATGAATGGATGGCTGCCCCTACTGTTTCATATTTGTGGAGATTTCCTACTTAATTTAAATCAATGTTCTGATTGTATCAGCCATAAAGTTTTATGGAGGCTGGGGGAGAGATGGAAAGTTTTCCTCTTCAAACTGACTGTTCTCCTCTCTGTGAGAAAGTGAATTTTATCCTCTTTGCTCATTTGCCTAATCTGCAAATTACATCCTCCTGGATTCTGGTTCCTTACTATTGGAAAGAAACAAGCCTTCTACAGCTCCCCTCTGCTTCCAGCTTGACTACTCTCTGCATTATCTTGATGGCCTTAATCGCTTTCCCTCCTCCCCACCGGCCTTTCAAGGAAGCAGCAAGCACACCAGCCACACTCAGTGTGTCAGCCAGGAAAAACAATCCCAGCTCCTGCACTGTGCTCAGCCCCTTGGCCGGGGCTCTCATTCTTTCCTTTTTTCCAGCGGCAGAGAGTGTGGGAAGGAATAGAACTGTGGGAGGGAGGATTAGGGATTCTAGGATCCGCTCCACCCTTGCAGAAATCCTTCATTTCCTATTGGGAAGGAACACAATTTGGAGTCAATCTGGAAGCCAAGCCTTAGTGGCTCAGAAAGGGGGGATTGGCTAATATTGCAATAAGCTACGTACCTTATGTTTCAGGCCGCTTGTCCGTTTCGGTAAGGGCACAGGCGCGTGCGCCCCCAGCGCTGATCACTTTTAAAGCAACCCCAGGCCTCGTGGGATGCATGCAGGGCTAAGAATAGAGCAGGGCGGGGGAACCTCTTTCGGAGCGGGGGCCGCTGACCCACAGAACAGTCAGCCGGGGGCCGCACGCAGGTGAGAAGCCAAAAAACCAACCCTCACTGTTGTGGCCCCGACTGAGAAGCAGAAAGACAGTCTCCACACTCCCCTCGCACACCAGAGCCTGCGGGGGCCAGGCGAGTTGATTTTGTTGTTCCAGCCCCACAGATAGCCAATGCTGGGGGGAGCCCGAAGCCTCAGGGGTCGGATCCAGGCAAGCCGGGGGCCACATCCGGTCCCTGGGCATTAGGTTCCCCACCCCTGGAACAGAGGAGGCTAAGCCTCATGGGAATGCATTAGGGGTGAAAATCCCCTCTCTGTGTACTTTAGTCCTGCTTAAACGCTGCACGTTAGGGCTCAAAGTTCTTGCGCTCACTGTCTCTGTGGGTCTCAGAGGGGGAGCCGTGTTAGTCTGTAACTTTGAAAACAACGAGTGGTCCTGCGGCACCTTAGAGTATGTCTAGGCTGCATCCCTCTGTCAGCAGAGGAATGCAGATTAGGCAGGTCGACATTGCAAATGAGGCAGGGATTTAAATATCCGGTGCCTAATTTACATAAAAATGGCCGCCGCGTTTTTGCAGACTTGGCACTTTGTCGGCAAAAAGCAGCAGTCTAGAGGGGGATCTGTCAAGAAAGAAAGCCTTTTTCGACAGACCCCTTATGCCTCCTGCATACGGGTCCTGCTTTGGGCAGGGGCTGGATGCGATGACTCCTGAGGTCTCTGCCAGCCCTGGAGTTATGATTCTGTGTGCAGTGGGGCCTTTGCAAATCAGAAGAAATGGATTCCTGTAATCAAGCCATTTGTGTCCCCTGGCCTGGGAGATGTCAGGTCCCATCAATAAAGGCTTGTTTTCTGAACACAACCGCTGCCCAGAGTGACTCCCACTGCACCTGCGGGCCAAGGCAGGGGTGCCCACACAGTAGCTAGACCAGCCCTGAGGTAAACCTGGCTCTGACCAGCCTGCTATGGCTGGGACTGAAGGACTACCCAGGCTGGAAGTGCGCTGAACTTCCTAGGGAAACGCAGCCACCAGAAAACGAGACGCCCCCAGGCTAAGACCTCCCGTGTGCTAGCTCAGCAACCTCTTCTCTCCCCGCTCCCCTCTATTTGTACACGCGTCCCTCCTTCCATGCTTCTCGCTTCATTTCTTCATTCATCCTAGGCGCCTCTGCCCTTCCGCTGCTTCTGGTCTGCTTCTCCTCCGGCCAGTTCCTGTCTTCCCACTTATCCGGCTCACCCAGGTCTCTGCTTTCCATTGCCTCCTGTCCCTCTTCTCATCCCCCTCTGTTCTTTCTCTTCCATCTCCTCCCATCTCTCCCCCAGCTCCTCCCATCTCTCCCCAGCTCCTTCCATTCCTCCTCCCTCCTCCATTTCCTCCCATCCCTTCTCCATCTCCTCCCATCTCCTCGCATCCCTCCTCCCTCCTCCATCTCCTCGCATCCCTCCTCCATCTCTTCGCATCTCTCCTCCAGTTCCTCTCAATTCCCTCTTTGCTCATCTCCTCCTCTCTGCCCCTTCTCTGCATCTTCTCTCTCTCCATTCTGCATAGCTTTCTTTCATTTTAGACCCTTCTCCTTGGTGTCCTCTCTCTTGGTCTCCTTCCCTCTGCCTCCCTTGACTTGCATCTCTCTCCACTTTCTGCGTTCTTCCCGCTTTCTCGGAATAATACCAGGGAAGCTGCAGCTCAGAGCCCTAATTTTGTGACGCAGGCCGTGGAACTGTTCTTGTGGCCCTCGCTTGCCCACAGGAGACCCAGCTGCGATAATACTTCCACACAGTGTGTGGCAGCGGTCAAAAAGGCAAATAGGATGCTAGGAATCATTAAGAAAGGGATAGAAAATAAGACACAGAATATCTTACTGCCCCTGTATAAAACTATGGTACGCCCACATCTTGAATACTGTGTACAGATGTGGTCTCCTCACCTCAAAAAAAGATATTTTGGCCTTGGAAAGGGTTCAGAAAAGGGCAACTAAAATGATTAGGGGTTTGGAACGGGTCCCATATGAAGAGAGGTTAAAATGACTGGGACTTTTCAGTTTAGAAAAGAGGAGACTGAGGGGGGGATAAGATAGAGGTTTATAAAATCATGAGTGGTGTGGAGAGGGCGAATAAAGAAAAGTTATTCATTAGTTCCCATAATAGAAGAACTAGAGGACACCAAATGAAGTTAATGGGTAGCAGGTTTAAAACTAATAAAAGAAAGTTCTTCTTCACACAGCGCGTAGTCAACCTGTGGAACTCCTTGCCAGAGGAGGCTGTGAAGGCTAGGACTATAACAGAGTTTAAAGAGAGGCTAGATAATTTCATGGAGGTTAGGTCCATAAAAGGCTATTAGCCAGGGGATAAAATGGTGTCCCTGGACTCTGTTTGTCAGAGGCTGGAGAAGGATGGCAGGAGACAAATCGCTTGATCATTTTCTTCGGTCCACCCCCTCTGGGGCACCTGGTGCTGGCCACTGTCGGCAGACAGGATACTGGGCTAGATGGACCTTTGGTCTGACCCAGTACGGCCGTTCTTATGTTCTAATAAGGCACCAATGAATCCCAGCAGCCAATTTTCTGTTTCGACTCCTGGCATTATTTTGCATTCAACACCCCTCCCATCCCCCATCTTGGATTGCACACTGGCCAATGTGCAAGGAGCCACAAAAATATTTATAGAAGGCCTTCTAAAAGTCAGCGCTTCTCTCTTCTTTTCAGTAAACATGGTGATGGTGGAATTTCAAATGCAGGCACAAATTCTCCAGGGGAAGGATTTATACCGGCGCAGGAATGAGTCCTTATTTGTAAGCTGTTAGTCTTGGCAAGCTGGAAAATGTTTTTCCCCAAATGTATTTTACACTCATAATTACTGCATGCTGGGTTTATATAAAAAAAACCCCATAACTTTAAATGTGTGGCACACGCTATTAAAAGGTATATAGAATTCACGGGCACACTGAAGGAAAATAACACTGAAAAGAGTGTGAGAAAGAGTTGCGGGGGGGAGGGATTATTATTTTATTTGTGTATTTTGCTCTGTGCTAAACTTCAGTTGTTTCCATTTCTCCAGTGGCCAGGACTGTTGCACCCTCGCATGTGCGGTCTGAAACCTGGGTTTTGTTAGAGGACAGCGCCATCTAGCAGGGAAAAGAACGGATGCTTGCCCCCAAGAGTGACAAAACGCCAGACATGGGGGGAAAGTGCTGTTTTATTTTCTAAGAACATTTGTTTAAATTCAAAAGCAGGTTTTAATCAGCATGCATACGCAGATCCCTTGGGGGAGGTTGCTTATAGCTACTGCGTGCTAGGTCAATATAAAATAACCTCATGGCACTGTGCAAGCATAACTACTTGTCCACAACTCCTTCCCAGTGTGAGTGCTCGAAGATTTGCAGAAACTGGGTTTTCAGGAGGTATATTCATCGTGTACAACATTTGCAATTTGCACGGAGCAGATTAGCGGCAGGGCTGACATGAGCTGCGCGCACGTTCATTCCGTAAATGATGGTACAAAGGATGCATTTTATTCATCATTTCTAGTGTCTGCGGTCTGCAGAGCTAGGAACGCAGGAATTATAAGGTTGGCTCTGACCAAAGGTCTGTCTCTGGGGCCATGTCTACACTACACCTTTTTTTTGGAAAAAGGTACGCAAAATGCATTCTGCATTTTGCGTACCTTTTTCCACTTTTTTTTTGGAAGAGGCTTTTCCGAAATTTGGCCCGTCTAGACATACCCTGGCAGGGGGCGGTACCAGTTACTTCAGAGAAAAGAGCAGAAAGAAAGACCCTGCCCTCTTGTAACTCTCCCTCCCCGTCCCCAGCCCATCAATTAGAAATTGGGTTATATGCTCTCCCCAAGGATAAAGAGAAGAAATATGTTCATAATTTCAAATATGGACTGATCCATCTCTCTCTGAACTCAAACAGAGTTTATCCATTGACTTCAGTATATGGTGGATTAAGACCAGAATGAATTCACTGAAGAATTTCACAATCTCTTCGCAAACAATTTGCTAGCAGGATAACGGGGCGGAGGGCAAAATTCATTGCTTCAATTATTCATTATGAATTATTCGTGTGGCTCTGCACAGCTGAAGCCTCCCTAAACTGAATCAGCCCTGGAAAAAGCTGCGAATGCCCTTACGGCCTAATATCAATATTGTCAACTGTCAATTTGGTAAATATTCACACAGCTGCCAAGACTTTCATGCTAAATTTGAGTTGAATATTTAAAAAAATAAATTAAAACGCAACAGAACAGTTGGGCAGAAAACAATTCCATTTTCACGTTTTACTCTTGCAAGGCCGGAAAAATCAGACCTCGTGCATTGCAGAAAGATAGTCTAGTGGTTAGCGCACTAGGCTGAGGAAAGCCAGGCTCGGTTCTCTGCTCCACAGACGGGCTGCGTGACTTTTGACAAATGGTTACAACTCTCTCTGCCTTACTTTTACATCTGGGAATTGGGAAGAACAGCTATTCCCTTCCTCACCGGGGTGCTCTGAGGATAAATGAATGTGTTGAGAATGTATCTATGTTAAAGATATCATGTTGAGAAGGGCCATATAAGAACCTCAGACAGTAGATACGTTCTCTCACCTAGCTCCACCTACCTTTGCTGTCTAATGACAAGAAATCTCCAGGTAGCAGGACACTTGCAAGCTAACAGCGCCCCAACCTCTCTATTGCAATGTATCTACGGTGGATGCTATTTAAAAGACATGGACACTGAGCGCCAACAGTGCTGGTTTTCTGACCTTTTTCAGTCTGAACTCTAGCTAAGATGGGGTTTCCCAAGGGGTGCTCTGTGGACTCTGGCACTCCTCGCTAGGAGTCCAGGGGTCCATGAGAAAGCCTTAATGACAGTTGTATGGCCCTGTTATTTTCTTACGAATTTTCTGATCATTTTCTCGGGGGGAGAAAGAATGTATAAGAAATATCCAAAAACTAAAAACTGAATTCCAAAACTTTGTCTATTTATTTGGGCACCTATTGACTTAAAAATCATGCTATTTTAGGGGCTCCACCAAATTTCAGGACCCCATAAGGGCTCCACAGCTGAAAAACGTTTCGGAAACCCTGGATTACAGAGACCATGTCACACCAAGAACACTGACCCATCTCTCCAGGCCCTGATCCATAGCTACCAGCAGCCTTTGCTGCCATAACGAAAGCGCTGTCCTGCTCTGAAAAGGGGCTCTAGAGATGGACTCACCAAGGTCCACATTTATTGTCTGTCAATAACTTCAGAGCAAAGCATCTTCATTGGCCAACCAAAAGATTCTCCCTCTAATTGGAGAAGTGGTTCTTACTGGCTCCTGCATCATCAGCATTCATTGAAACTTCATTAATTATTCTGTTGCTTATAAATTAATGTAGTCATCATTATTCATCCAGCTACAATTTAAGCACCAAAATTCTACCTGGAGCTATGCCAGTAAAGACAGGCCTTGCTTTGGGATCCTTGTGACAATTACTGGGTGTATTTAATACAAGAAAATCCAGTTCCTCTTCTTGGTCAATGCCAGCTGAAAGTGTAGAACCATAGAATAGAATCATACAATGGGAGGGTTGGAAGAGACCTCAGGAATCATCAAGTCCAGCCCCTGGCCCAAAGCAGGACCAACCCCAACTACATCATCCCAGCCAGGGCTTGTCAAGCCAGGACTTAAAAACCTCTAGGGATGGAGATTCCACCCCCTCCCTAGGGAACCCATCCCAGTGCTTCCCCACCCTCCTAGGGAAATAGTTTTTCCTAATATCCAACCTAGACCTCCCCCACTGCAGCTTGAGACCGTTGCTCCTTGTTCTGTCATCTGCCACCACTGAGAACAGCCTCTCTCCATCCTCTTTGGAACCCCCCTTCAGGGAGTTGAAGGCTGCTCTCAAATCCCCCCTCACTCTTCGCTTCTAGAGACAAAACAAGCCCAAATCCTCAGCTTCTCCTTGTAAGTCATGTGGCTCCAGCCCCTACTCATTTTTGTTGCCCTCCGCTGGACTCTCTCCAATGCATCCACGTCCTTTCCGTAATGAGGGGCCCAGATTTGGATGTAATACTCCAGGAGGCGAAGGTCATGAAAACAGCACCTGGTAAAAAACACCATTCAATGAGAGTTTTCCACAGTTTTGGCCTGATCCCCTACTCCTCATAGACTCTTATTATGCCTGGAGTGCAAATTTGCTGAGTAAGACAGTGTTTGTTTTATAAGGTCGCTTGTCAAACAAAATCTGCAGTTTGTGGTGCCGTCATCTTAAAGTACCGTTATTAACAACCTCCCTTCGCCAAATTAATGTCCTTTCACGATAAGCAGGCAGCCTCTGCTAGGTAAAGGTAGGTGAACGCTCTATTGTTACCATCACAATGACATATGTGATTGTCCTGCGTCTGCAATGGGGTAGGCAATTGAACACTGAACAGTGACATTAGGGGTCATTGTTAGAGATCATTCCCCAGGATAGCTGTTATCATGTTTGCTTTCCTCCGATACAGTGGAAAATCACATACTTCACTGCGTTTGCTGCATTTTACAAAGAGCTCGTAATTGTGTAGTACTCCACTTTCAATTGAAAGTTCCTTCGGATAAGGTATTATTTTGCCTTCTGCCCCCATAAATCACGGCTCCAAAAAGGATTCATCCCATTTATAACCACCCTTGTGTTTATAGGTGTCTCTGATTTACATACAATTTTGGAGAATCAAGGATGGTAGTTTCATAAATTCGTGTCATAATGACATCTGATTGTGTGGAATTTGAGAGGTAAAGAGGTTAAGACTAGCTTTTCTTTGACAAAGAGTGTGTGTGTGTGTGTGTGTGTGTGTGTGTGTGTGTATAGTGTTAGAGCTGGTGAGAAATTTTTCGCACAAATTACTTTTCATCAGAAATGGGCATTTTTCATGAAAAAAATGCTGACCTTATCCAAAATTCCATTTTCTGTGCCCTTTGCTCTGATTTTTAAAGCCTGTATCATTGTCATTTTGAAATCGTTATGAAATTTGTTTACTAATCCCCACATTCTCATACTGAAAACTAAGATTCTTCAGTAAACCAAAAAAGAAATCAAAAAAGATTTTGGAAGAGATTTTTAGGAAAACGTTTTAAAGCTACTTTCAGAAAAGTATACAAAAAAAGGATCCCCGCAGAAAGGAAACAACTTTCGTCCGATATTTTGAACTTTCTTTTGACCAGTTCAGATAGTGCAGAGATGGGAGAGTCAGCATTTGTAAGAATTTCTCAGATCTGCTCACATCACATCGCCAAATTTATTTAATTTTACATATTACAATACAGCTAGATTGCCCACACAAACACACGCATTATCTAGTGTAGTGCATCTTGTGTATGTTTTAGAACATAGATGAGAACAGCAAGGAAAAAACGCATGTGCATACATTTATACAAATGCACGCAGAAATTCTATATGAGGACTGTTAGAGGCAAAAATCTTCATCTCTTTGCAAATTTCTTAGAAGGGCTTTGCAAAAGAACTTCAACACACCCATCCCGGTGATGCACCGCACATCCTCGCCGCACAATCTCAGGTGACTCTTTCAAGATGATATGAAAGTCCCATTCTTTCACCGGAGGATGCACAGAATTGAGGGTTGTCTGGTTCTGGGGAGACTTACTGTATAATATCTGAAATTGCTAGACATTTGAAGACAGAACTGTCTTTCTCCTTTGAGTATTGCATCTTAAGTGCCAGCCAGAGATGATTTATACATGCTCATCCTTATTATGGGCTACACATAATAAAGGCATGATAGAAATCATATCTGCATAGATTCAGGCAGTTCCAAGAGAGCTGCTGCCAGCTTTGTTTGACAAGACACTCAATCAAGTGAAAAGGTTCAAAATATTCCAGGAGGGACCTCCGTGCGTTTTTAAAACCCAGCATTTGTATCCAGATGGCCTACACGAGAGTAACATGAGTACTTAGTCACCCAAAGTTGCATTTCATAAAGAGGAAAAATATTTTGAGATTGGCGGCCGGTATTATAAAGTCAACAGTTTAGTTGTTTTATCATTTCACTGTGCTCCAATGCATCCCTGTGTGTTTTTCCTCCCAAAAAGGCTGAAAGAAAGGATGTAAATATGGTCCCGGGGAAAGGAGCTGATAATGTGCTTTATACGTCGTTTCATTAATTGGATGAGGGAGGCGTTTCCCATGATACTTTTTAATACCTTTAAAATCTCTCCTAGAATCACAGTTGGTCTTTTCAGTGCAGGGTGAGTTTCCAAAAATAGATGCTTACAGAGGACTATAACACTTGGGAGAATTGTACAGAGAAAGCAATTAAAGCAATAGGGATTCACGTTCCTTAGAATGCATCCGTTTTTCTGTGGAATTTTCCAATGTTTCTGTGAGGGCCCAATTCTTCCAAACATGAGTAATCTCACTGCAGTCAATATACCTACTCAGGCCATGTCTAGGAGATTAGTCCGAATTTACTAAGTTCGACTTCTGGGTACCCGATTTTACAAATTCGAATAGCATTATTCCTCAGGAAGAACAGGACTAGAGGGTTCAATTTCCGTAATCCCTTATTCCGGAATAACGGGCTTGGGAGTGTGGACATAACACTTATAAAATCGACATTGGGGCGGATAATTTCAGACTAAGGGTCTCGTGTAGTCCAGGTCTCACAGAAGTAAGGATTTACTCAATCAAGCAAAAAGGTTAAAAAAATTCCAGGAGGAACCCTCTGCGTTTTTAAGTCCCAAAATTTGTTCCCAGACAGCAGAAGCCTTACATGAGAGTAACATTAGTATATAGTCACCCAAAGTTACATGCTATGATCAAACAAAATGGGATAGTTGCCAGCCCTGATAGAACAAAAGGAAGATTCCATCTCGGCCCAGCTAAAAGTTCTGGAGGAGAGATTTTTTTTTTTTTTTTTTTTTGGCCATCCCTGAAATACTTAAACTTCCTCCCCTTCTCCTTTTTTCCTTGGGACTCTGGGATAAACTAACACCAGAGAATGTCACTTGGTACAAAATGTGTTGCATGTTGGCCAAGCGGCTGAGCTGTAAGAAAATGCTGAAAAGTAAAACATTCACTCTTCCTGCTCTTATAAAGCTGACAGTTTGATAAAACATTTCGAGGTGTAATGTTCAAATCGGGGTGAATTAAAAAATGTAATAATAAAGTTAAATGTAAGTGTTTTAACGTATAATTCTTTGGAGAGCTCCGTTTTATGTCGGACCAGCAATTGAAGTAGCACTAGTCATTATTAACGGGAAGAACAGATAGAGTAGCTTTAAATCACTAAAGTAATAAAATCTACACCAGGGCTAGCACCTTGAAAGGCTCTTGGAGAGAAGATAGCATACACATGCAATTAAAACGATGCTTATAAAATACTAAGATGTTAATTGGGTTTGGTCCCAGAAGCCCTAGCAATACAGTATGTCAGAAGTTAGCTGGTTTGAAGTTTAAAAAGAGTGGTTTAATTTGTACACCTTGTCCTAATTACGGAGCTTTCTGCAGCCTGTGTATCTGCCTGGTTTATTGTCGCTTGGAGCTTTGTAAAACAAACACACGCCCGTTAATTGGGCTATTGCAATGGAAAATTGGGCTGCAGCACCGAAACCTTTCTTGCTAGAGTGGCTTTATTTATTTATTTACTTATTTTTACGGCTGGTAATGAATGCTGCCGGAGTGTCAGGCCAGACGGATTTGTAAGGTGTGCGGTTTGGAACTCGGTTATCCCGCTGGCCCCCAAGAGCAGGCCATACAGGGAAAACAAAGACTAGCGCCACGCCGCCTTGCTGAGCCAGTGGACTGGAGCCCCAGCTCGCTGATTTATGTCTTTCCACCCCCTCCCAGCCAAAAAAAATATTCCAGGCGGTCTGAACGCTCCTGTACCCACATGAAAGAAATGGCCATAAGAAGGAAGGAGAGATTACTGGGGTTGTTTCATGAGCCGGTCTGCTTTGTGGAGCACCTGATGTGAGTCAGGCAAGGTCGTGGATTTTTCTCAGAGTCCATAAATAAATATAGAATGCCAATAACATAGAAGAACAGGGGGATACTGCTGCTCGACTTCTAGTTAGGACTTTCTCTTTGGGCTTTATTTGCGTCTTTTGGCAGAGAGTCATTGGCTTGTATTGACAAAGGCTTTTTCCAAGCGAGTCAAAATCAGGATTTAACTCGTCCCTGGGAGGGGCCCTTTCAAATCTTGCTTCAGGCACAAGCACAATGAGTTTGGGGGGATCTCCGGATTTAACTGTGAGGGTTTTTAGACACATCCCCAAAGCGCTGGAACGATGCACCGGCTTCGCCGCCAAGGAGTCTGCTGCGTTTTGCAGTCTCTTTGCTGTTACCCCGGAAGTCACTGGAATGAGACTGATGTAAAACCTGCATGAGTGGGAGGAAAATCAGGCCCTTTGGAACCAAGCCGCAGGTGAGAACAGCTCAGCCGAGTGTCCCGGAGGGCAGGGGTGCCGCAAAGGTAGCGTTACACCAACTTCTCTGCTCCCCCCATATTGTGACAGTGTGGGGCCAGTTCTGCCTACCCCCCAACATCAAGCTCGGTACATGATGTAAAGTGAGGATGCTTCTTGGCAGAAGAGTTTGCTCCCTAGGTCTGATCTGACTCCCTCGGCCAGACCTTTGGGGACTGGATGTGTGTGAAAGAGAAGAACTGAAAACACAGGCACCCCATCTCTCTGGCTCATTGTCTCCAGGGCTGGTATCCAGCTCCGTTTGTTGGTGACAGGGGCGCATGTACATCTCTGAATCCCATGAGCTGAGGACTTTGCCTGCTGCCAAGAGTCCAAGTCCCTCTGAATCAGAGCTTCATCTGTCCAAGGTACAGTACACTCCAGGATCCCGATCTTCCTAGGTATTTATGCTCTTTAATTTAGGGCCAACATTCCCACTAATCTTTTCCATCCATGTGCGGATTTTTTCCATCCATGTGCAGAATATTTTTTTCAAGTGCACCGAGGCAGTGTGAATGTGCACCACCCATAAAAACAAAACCTAGCCGTGGGTGCTCTGCTAATCAGCTGGGTAGCATTTGAATGTCTCCTGTGTGACCGCACAAGCGCCCCGCTGACAGGGAACACCGGTTAGGAGCTTAAGTGTCTTTCAGGATATGAATCCCAGTTACTAAGGCCTGATTCACAAAGACAGGTTTGTGCGACTGCGCGTACCAGTGACTCATCTGTGCGTACCAAAAAGTACGTATGTGTAATAATGGCCAGTTAGGTACATGGCAGGCCATTTTCGTCAGGCTGCAGGACACGCTGTTTAGAGAACAGGAGTGGCCATGCAGTCGGAAAGGCCAGGATGTTTGGGGACAGTTGTTCTGGAGAGATGCCCATTTGGAGGCACAACAATTATCTCATTATCTGCCATGACCTCCATCCTCGACTCCTCCACTGAGGGGTTTATATTTTCTGCATCAAGCCGGAGTGTCCCACACGTTAGCCACGTGTGGCTCTGTGGCCAGTTGCGTGCGGCTCGTTGGCTCACAACATTATTTACATTTTCAGAATAATATGGCCAGTTCGCTACTAGTTTGCTAGTGGCTACTGCTTCAGAACCGGTTGGACACCACAGGCACAAAAGGAAGATGCGGCTGGCTCTGAAGACACGGAGTATAAGCCATTCCCCATGTGCACCAAGGGGTACCAAAGATTAGACATAAGAAGCAGACCTCCTCCATGCCAAGCCCTTATGACAGAGGGGTTATTGCCCAGCACCAAAAGGGGCACTGCATTATTCTTATTTAGGGTGTTTGAGGGGGAAAGACACAGTATAAAAATATTTACAAAGCTGCCCTAGCTGAGGATCTGTGGTTCTAAATCCCCAAACCAGCCCTTCCACGCTGCACGAGTAAGCAGGTTACTCTCAGAGCATTGTTTATAAAGGCAAAAGCCAGGGCCACAACAGTGGCACTTTATTCTCTATCCCCCCGTGTCTGCCTGCAGGGACCTTACGCACCGTTCAAAGGGAAGCTGCACACACTTTTTCCAGCCATGGGGAAGAAATGCGCTTTCATGCTTTCAAGGTTTATGATATTTATATGAACTTTCCCATTGGTCCACCTCATAGGAGTGTTCTACCTTTAATATACGCAGTCCTAAACTGACTTCCTTTCTCCCGGGTACCAACTTCCCTTTAAGGATGTTGGTTGTGGGAAGCCAGGTGCAAGGCGATCCCAGCGTCAAAGGACATGTTTGTGGGTGGGGAGACGAGGGGAGCACTTCCCAGGAAGACTTCCTAACGGTAGCATCGGAAAAGCCACCAAAGCTGCGACAAATGGTTCTTTGTTTACACAAGAACCAATTCCAACACCCTTGGCTCCCTTTCAGCTTAGTCTCAAGTGTGCTTCACATTATGCAGAATGCTTCAAATGCCACTTGAGTCCTTTAAGTGTGCTGCTTCCCCCACCAATCCATTTGTTGGCTCCATGGTCTGTAAATAAGCTTAGCTTCAGTGGCTTGGTATGGTAACTCCCAGCTTCTTACAGGTTTTTTGTGTGGCTTGAACGTCTATCCACTATTAGACAGTTACACTAAGCCAGGGTTTTATGGAAGATATGAAGGGATAAAGAGATTATTAATGACCTGGATGAGGGGATGGATTGCATCCTCAGCAAGTTCCCAGATGACACTAAGCTAGGGGGAGAGGTAGATAGGCTGGAGGAAGGGAGAAGGTCCAGAGTGACCTGGACAAATTGGAGGATTGGGCCAAAAGAAATCTGATGAGGTCCAACAAGGAGAAGTGCAGAGTCCTGCACTTGGGACGGAAGAATCCCAAGCATTGTTACAGGCTCGGGACCGACTGGCTAAGCAGAGGTCAACAGAAAAGGACTTGGGGATTCCAGTGGATGAGAAGCTGGAGACAAGTCAATAGGGTGCCCTTGTAGCCAAGAAGGCTGAAGGATTTAGGCTTATTTAGTTTACAGAAGAGAAGAATGAGGGGGGATTTGATGGCAGCCTTCAACTCCCTGAAGAGGGATTCCAAAGAGGATGGAGAGAGGCTGTTCTCAGTGGGGGCAGATGGCAGAACGAGAAGCAATGGTCTCAAGTTGCAGTGGGGGAGGTCTAGGCTAGCTGTTAGGAAAATCTGTTTCCCTAGGAGGGTGGGGAAGCACTGGGATGGGTTCCCTAGGGAGGGGGTGGAATCTCCATCCCTAGAGGTTTTTAAGTCCTGGCTTGACAAAGCCCTGTCTGGGAGGATTGAATTGGGTTTGGTCCTGCTTTGGGCAGGGGGCTGGACTCGATGATTCCTGAGGTCTCTTCTATGATTCTCTGATTAGTGGCTCATATTTAACCTTCCGTCCATCAGATCAATGTAAACTGATGTACAATGGGTCTTTCATTTGTCATCCTCAGTAAGGTACCATATTCACCTCGTCCCCACTTAAACTAAAAGATGGATGGCTAAATTGTTTCACCCTGGTGTTTTTAATTAATTAGGTCTATGCCATAGAAGGTTTAACACAGTAGTTTAATTTAGACTTTGCTCGGTGCATGATGTAAAATCCAGATTTATGACTATTTTTTATCAATTTTTATTGTTATGACTCAGACGCTCATATAAAAAGACGACTGCATGTTATAGACTTTAAAAAGTGATTCCCTGTAGGTACTGTAAAGTATAGGGCCTATCATATAACAGTGTTGTGTTTATTGCTGTGTTTTGACGCAGTGTTCAGACACCCAGTGAAAGATGTCAAGTAGAAGGGACCCTTAATTTTGCAAAATAATAAAGTTCCTATTCTCTTTAAGTAACTGTCTACAGTGCTACTGTATCATTCCACTGAGTCTGTGCTCAATTCATCTTTAGGAACCTCAGCAACAGAAGAAAATAACTTTCTACCTAGAAGACGACCGTACCACAGTCTGTTGGCAGTTCTTTTGTAAAAGACCCCCAGCGCTGTAATCCTGGTGAAATCCATCAGCCCCCTCCCTTCCCTCGGTTAACGACCAATTTGTGAATTAACAGCTGCTGTCATTCGCACAGGGAGGTACCTGGTTTATAACAGCAATACCTAATCCTGGGGTGGGGTGGTGGGATCAGTTACAAAAGCCAATGCATCGGCATGGCAGTAATGCTAAGTGTTGCCATGTGAGAATGCAAGTCTCGACAGTGGGGGCAGGTCCCTACTTCACGGAGGTTTTTTCCCGTGGCACGTTTTTGACATTCTGATGGTCGTTTTGTAGCATTCCAAATTAAAGCTGCTTTCAAGGGAGCCTCTGAGAAACGACCCCATATTTTCCAGGAAATAAAGAATGTTCTTCTGGGTCACATTGCTTACAGTATGTCACGTAAATCTGCTCCATGCAATTTAAAAACATAAGCTTACCCATTACAAAGATAGCTTCCCCAATTATCACCCCTAATATCATTATCTCATAGACACTAACCTCCTCCCCACCCCCCCACCTCCGTTCTAAAATCTGATTTGTCTATTTTATATGTGTTCACTTTTTTTTTTTATTGTATCCCTTTAGTATATATGGTCATGCCAATTTTCTTCCACAATTTGATCTGAGGAAGTGGGTCTGGCCCACGAAAGCTCATCACCTAATAAAACATCTTGTTAGTCTTTAAAGTGCTACATAGTCCTGTCTTTTGTTTCAGCAAGATCAGACTAACACGGCTACATCTCTATTACTATTCTATAAGCTTGTGAGGCACTCAGAAAGTGTAGCAATAGGGGCCACAGGAAGATAATCAGTGATCCTGGCAAATATAGGCTGATAACCCTAAATTTGGGATCAGGCAAAATGGTAGAAACTATAGTAAAGGAGAGAACTATCAGATAGACAGATAAACACCATTTCTTGAAGAAGAGTCAACACAGCTTTACTAACAGGAACTGACTCCTGGCCAATCTCTTTGAGGGAGTCCACAAGTCTGAGGCCAATAGTAGTTCAGCGGATAAACTGTACTTGGTATTCAGAAAGCCTTCACAAGGTCCCACATCAAAAACTCCTGAGCAAAGTAACCACTCCTGGGAGAAGAGGGAAATTCCTCTCATGCATCAGTAACTGATTAAAAGGGAGGAAACAAAGGGTAGGAATAAATGATCCATTTACACAATGGAGAGAGATAAATAGCAGGGTCTCTCAAGGATCTGTATCGGGACAATGCTGTGTGACATATTCATAAATATCCTGGAAAGGAGGATAAAGAGCGAGGTGGCAAAATTTGCAGTTGATAAAAAAATTCCTCAAAGTAGTTAAGTCGAAAGCTGACTGCATAGAGTTACAAAGGGATCACCTAAAACTGGGCGAGCGGGCAGCAAAATGTCAAACAAAATTCAATATTGATAAGTGCAGAGTAATCCACCTGGGGAAAAGGTAATCCCAGCTGAGCATAAAACGATGGGGTCGAAATCAGCTGTCACAGGTTAGGAGAGAGATCTTGGCGTCATTGTGGATAGTTCTCCAAAAACCATCTACTCAATGTTCAGTGTCGGTCAAACAAGCTAACAGAACGTTAGGAACTATGGGCACATCTAGACTATGGGTTTTTTTTGAAAGGAGATATGCAAATTTGGTGCTAATTTGCATATCTTCTTCTGATCACATTTTCAAAAGCAGGTTTTTTGAAAGTGAAAGTAGTTTGGATGCGGGTTTTTTTCAGACAAAAACCTCTTTTTCGAAACCCCCTCCTTTTTTTTTTAAGAAAGAGCGGGGTTTTTTGTTGAAAAAGGGGTTTTTTCCCGAAAAAAACCGCATCCAGACTACTTTCACTTTCGAAAAACCCGCTTTCAAAAATGCGATCAGAAGACGATATGCAAATTAGCACCAAATTTGCATATCTCCTTTCAGAAAAAAAAGTAGTCTAGATGTGCCCTACTAGGAAAGGGATAGGGAATAAGATAGTAAATCTCATGACGACACTCTAGAAATCTGGGGTACACCCATTCCTTGAATACTGCATGCAGTTCTGGTCACCCAATCTGAAAAAAACATATATTCAAATTGGAAAAAGTACAGAGAAGAGCAACCAACAGAGTGTTATTTACCTCTTCCCATAACACAAGAAGTGGGGGCCATCCAATGAAGTTAGTAGGCATCAGGTCAAAAGCAAACAAAAGGGAGTAGTTCCTCATATAACACAGAGACAACCTTGGAACCTGTTGCCATGGGTTGTTGGGAAGAGCAACGGTATAAATGAGTTCACAATACAATGGACAAGTCCCTGAAGGACAGGGCTATTAGCCACGGTCAGGGAGGCAGCCCCGTGCTCTGTGTGTTCCTAACCTTCTGACTGCCAAATGCTGGGAATGGACACCAAGGAATGGTCACTCGATAGTTGTCCTGTCCGTTCCCTCTGGTGGTGGCCACTTTTGGAAGCTCTGATGCTGAGCTAGATGGAGCACAGACCTGGCCCGGCATTGCCAATCTTATATTCTTATGTAATGCAGGAAAAGACAATAATTTCAAAAGCAACAAGGGATTTGGGGTTCCTTGAGTTTTGGGTGCCCAGTTGGATGCCCCTTAAAAGGACCTGGTTTTCCTGCTCCACGTTTTCTTAAAATTAGCCCCTTTGAGGTGCCTCCAGCCAGACACACAAAATGATCCCCTAACTCTTTAAAATCTTGGCCTAAAGAATCTGGCAGATTCAGTGCCTTTTAGAAGCAACATGCACGGGGACCCTGATCGCCCAAACCTTTCCCGCATGTGAGAGAGCTGCAGGCTTGTGTTTGCTTTGGAGATTCTGTTCTCTATTGCCACCGAACAAAATCAAAATGGGAGCAGGCAGTGGGAAAGCCCCAGAAAGTGCCTTATCATTGTGCATTTCTCATATCTAGTTGGAGCTTCAGAATACAAGTCTCCCAGGACTTTGTCAGTGCAGGAGCAAAGTTTAAAAACAAAACTCGAAACAGGAGCTGTGACTTCAAAGCACGGATGCAGACCCCGAAAGCTGGTGTTATTCCAATCCAGGATTTCAGTCCAACCCTTTATCATTGCTGTTCCTTTAGCTCCACACTCTGGGTATGTGTAGACTGCATCCCTCTGTCGGCAGGGATGCAGGTCGACATTGCAAATGAGGCAGGAATTTAAATATCCTGTGCCTAATTTGCATAAAAATGGCCGTCGTGTTTTGCCGACTCAGCACTTTGTCGGCAAAAAGCGGCAGTCTAGAGGGGGATCTGTCGAGAAAGAAAGCCTTTTTCGACAGATCCCTTATGCCTCCTGCAAGGAGGTTTACAGGATCTGTCGAAAAAGGCTTTATTTCTCGACAGATCCCCTCTAGACTGCCGCTTTTGGCTGACAAAGTGCTGAGTCGGCAAAATGGCGCCATTTTATGCAAATTAGGCAAACAGAATCCCTGTCTCATTTGCAATGTCGACCTGCCTAATCTGCATCCCTCTGCCGACAGAGGGATGCAGTCTAGACATACCCAGAGTGTCTATGAGTAGCCCTCCAGATGCACACAAAAGCCAAAACACAAGCAGTACATCCTCCTCAGAACAAAAACTCCTCTTGCTAAGATACTTGGCTCCCAATTGCTGCAATACCCGAGCGCCTCACAGTCATTGGGGTTCTATCCTCAGAGCACCCCTGTGGCAAAGGGAAGTGCTAATATCCTGGTTTAAACATAAGAACATAAGAATGGCCGTACTGGGTCAGACCAAAGGTCCATCTAGCCCAGTAGCCTGTCTGCCGACAGTGGCCAGTGCCAGGTGCCCCGGAGGGGGTGGACCGAAGACAATGATCAAGCGATCTGTCTCATGCCATATGCCTCCAGCATCTGACAAACAGAAGCCAGGGACACCATTCCTACCCCCTGGCTAATAGCCTTTTATGGACCTAACCTCCATGAATTTATCTAGCTTCTCTTTAAACTCTGTTATGGTTCTAGCCTTCACAGCCTCCTCTGGCAAGGAGTTCCACAGGTTGACTATGCACTGTGTGAAGAAGAACTTTCGCTTATTAGTTTTAAACGTGCTACCCATTAATTTAATTTGGCGTCCTCTAGTTTCATGGACAGGCCTCGGTCATGCAAGCAGGCTTTGGGGGAACAGGGAATTAAATCCCCGTTTCCCAAGTCTAAAGCTAGATCCCTCACCATGGGACCACCCTTCCTCTGATATCACCCCTCTAGCCCAACCGACCCCGTCGGGAAAAGCAGGCGGGTCCTGAATTTCACCAACTTTGAGCTCTTGTGCACCAATGGAGAAGTGAAAGCAAAAGGATTCTCAGCAATCCCCTGGCCTTCTGTTTCAGCAGGGTGCTAGGAGAGAAAGGGGTTTGCTGCCAGAGCCGTACCCAGATCCAAACTCTCCCAGACTTTGAAGGAGTTAAGATCTAGAGCTTTGGTTCAAGCCAATCGCGTATAAATAGCTATTTCCTAAGCATCAGAAAAGGACCCGCAGCCGCTCCCCTCCCGGTGCCTTTCTTTTGTTTCTAGTACAGTGTTAATTCAAAACAGGAATCCCTGGCACTTTTCATGTAAATGCATTGGAGCCCTTTTACAGCAGGGGCACAATCAATACATAGGCCGGGAAGACATCTTTTGGAGGGAAAAATAAGTTTGGGTTACAAAGTCAGATTTTGGTTTGGATTTGAGCCGGCGTCTTGACTCGGTGTTCCAGAGCTCCCGCCTCGAATGAATTCTGCACAATACCTAGCCGTCCATGTTCCAGCAGTGCTAAGCCCACATGGGTTTTGTTTGTTTGGGAATGGCTGAAGAAACAGCTTTCGGTGATGGCAAATAGTGACTATGCCCGGGCAGAGGGAGACAGCTGCGCCGCTAAATATTCAGTTCCCAACATGCACGCTGCTTTGCAAGTCGTCAGAGCCCTTTTAGAATCAGTTTGACATGGAACTGGCACTTCATGGAGCTCCTTCATTCATATGCCACAGGCCACTTTTGGTATGTCAGATGCAAGCCCCAGCATTGCCCACCCCTGGAAATCAGGGCAGAATTGTTTTCCCCCAGGAAGGTCATAAAGCAAAGTACAGGTTGAACCTCCGTGGTCCAGGACTCTCGGGTGTGGCAACATCCATGCTCCGGCAGGACCAAAGATATTGCAGGACTGCAGAGCTCCAGCCGCAGAGGTTGCTGGTGGTTCTGAGCGCAACCCGCCATCAGGGCCAGCAGGGGAACAGAACCCAGGGGCACTAGAGCCCGCAGCTGGCGGGGCAGGCAAGCCAGGAGGGGCAGAGCTCATGGGTCTAAGAATCTGAGGAGAGGAGACCAGCTAGCGCCTCTCCCTCTCAGACCTCCCTGATCTGGCAAACTCCTTTATCCAGGACTGGTCAGGTCTCAAGGGTGCTGGACCAGGGAGGCCCAGCCTGTATCACAACACTTTCCAGTAAAAGGTTGCAAACTCTTTGGCCACCAATCTCCACATTGCTTGGTGATCTAATTGCCAACGGCTGCCTGTGTCCTTTGGATGATGAAAAGAACTGATAAAGGGTGTGAAAGTCATGGTGAGGCCGGGAGGTTGGATTAGTAACGGTAAAGTTGTTGTTGAAGACTGCAGGTGTAAGTACTAGGGATGTATACTCGACTGCTGCAGGGCATGCTCAATGGAGGGGTTTTAAGACGGCCAGTGAGTCCCCCGCATCAAGCTCTCTCTGGTTAGCTGTTCTCTCTCTCTTTGCTGTTTCCTTGGATGCGTCATAGCAGCCTTGTGGCCTTAAAGCACCACTTTGATCTTTGTCTGTGGAGAACTACAGCGGCCACGTTTTTAACACAACCGAAGGCAGCTCACCGGGAAGGACTCCGTGGGCATGCTACCCATCATGCGCGGCCACAGGAAACAGCGCACCCAGGTCTTACCTCATTCACACAAGAGCGAATCCGGAACAATCTGACCCCAGGGGTGTAAAATCAGGATAAGGCTCAATTATTCCAAATTACAGGTCCCACATTGGAACCCAGGAACCAGATGGAGAATAAACTGATTAATGGGGATACTAGAAAGAATGGCCAACTCTTTGGCGCATACTCTTGAAACCAGGTGCATGGTAGCCGTGCGGGGTTGGAGTTCTAGCTTCTCAACCCTGGGTTCAAACTTCCTTAGGTGAATACTGGAAATCCCTTTGAACGGCTCATTTTTGACCGTAGCTGGTGTTTGCTCCTATCCTGCCAAAGCAAAGAGGTAGGCCGAGAAACAGCTTGCTTGTCGGACGTGGGTTTAGCAGATGCGGCTGACCTCAGGGGGCGGAGCTGCAGCTGTGCACAGAGGAGGAGCAAGATGCCAACTTGCAAGAGGTGAAATAAAGGTGGCTTGATGGGGAAGGTAGATAAATCTAAGGCCTTGTCTGCATCATTGTGGGCCACTGACCTAAGTTACACAACTTCAACTATAGGGCTAACGTCGCTAATGTCGATATTACTCTTCTCGTTTCAGTGGAGCACTGGAGTTGACGGAAGAGCACTCGGCAGTTGATTTATCGCGTCTACACTAGACATGATAAATCGACCCCCTGCTGGATCGATCGCTGCCCCTTGATCCAGCCCATAGTGAAAACATGCCGTAAGAGAATTGGAGCTATGAAAAGAACAGGCAGGAATGGTGTAAACCCGTGAGCCCAACCGGGCACTTTTGCTGTTCGTTGGCAAACAAAAAGTGGAGAACATGGGAGCGGTGCACAAAATGGTACCGCCCACCACAGATCAATGTGCAGACACAGATTGAACCTCCCACATCCAGGACTCTCTGGTCTGGCTGCATCCAGGGCCCAGCAGGGTCATGGATGCTGCTGGACCAAAGAGCCCCAGAGGCCAGCAGCATGAGCCAGCTGGGAGAATGCAGGACTGGGGGCCCTGGTCCCAGGCAGGGAACCCCATCATCAACAAGGCCAGGCAGGGAACGGGGAGCCCCCACCCCAGCCAGGGAAACCCCCAGCATTAGCTGAGCCAAGCAGCAGCTGTGGAGCCCCAGGCCAGAGAACCCCAGGGAACCCTCAGCAGGAGCAGGACTGGCCCCGGCAGTAGGGCCAGCAGTGGCCTGGTAGCCCCAGCCGGGCAACCCTGGAAAACCCTCAGTGGCAGTGGGCCGGGGTGGCCAATCACGTGTCACCAGGGCCAGGGAATCCCCAGAGGCAGCCCCAGCAATGGAACCCCTGGCAGCTGTGGGGCCAGGCGGCAGCAGGGGAGCATTGGCCGGAGAGCCCTGGGGAACCCCCAGCGGCATTGGGACCAGCAGCGTTCGAGCAGGCCTGGCAGCCTCCGGGCAGCTCCGACAGGGGAACCCCAGGGAACTCTGGTGGCAGTGAGAGAGGCCACAAGGTGGGCGCCGGAGCCTTGGGAGCCCCTGGGAAAGGAGCCAGAGAGCAGGGGAGCATGGTCCAGCAAACTCCCTGGTTCGGGACTGCTCAAGCCCTGAGGATGCCGGATCAGGGAGGTCCAACCTGCACTACATGTTGCAAGTGAGAAGGGGCGGCCTGGTATCAGAGCTCCGGTGGATATTCTTGCATCTGCTTATGCTACGCGTGGTTGGTGCTAGTGCTGCAAGCTGCAAACTACCCTGGACCCCTTCCCTGCAAAAAGTCCGAGGCCAAAGGACGAGGCTGTCGTCCCGTTCTGGATCCAAAGCAGGCTCTGCACTCTGGCTCTTCTAACCTCAAAGTGACAGCAACGCGGTGGCTACTGAAAAGCAACAGTTATTTCTGTCCAGAGCCATCGATGAGGAATGAGAAGTTTGAGACAAGGTGAAAAATGAGGGCAACTTTTAGATGGAAGGGTTGGTTTCTTCTGCACAGCGCTCTCGCTGCTCTTTATAAGAAGGGAGCTAGAAGTGATGAGATGCCCAACACCAATCAGACCATTTACAATGGCCAGAAGAAATAGAGCCAAAGCCTCCAGCTACTACAAAGCAGCCAAGTAGGTTAAGGAGAAAGATGACAAGAAGTTGGATCCCAGTGCAAAATAATTCCTTTCCCATAATAATAGACCTACAGCTGACCTTGACACTTCCAAAAGGTGCCCTTGTATTGAGGGCTTAAAACAGGGGAGACAGTAGTAACAGCAGAGGGCCTCTGATCTCCAGCAACTTCACTCACTCCCTGAACTTCTGAGCTGTCGTTTCCAATAAACTTGGCTGCCGATGAACCAGAACTTTTAAAGAATGAAGGGAAAACTATTCATGGCTTGAAAAAGAATAGTGGAGGTTTTCTCCCCTTTGTCCTTCCATCTGACATCTCAAAAAGTAGAACATCCTCATGGAGTGAAAGGCAAAATAGATGGAAGAGGAAAAGGGCTGAGAATAATGTTACAATGAAACCACAAGCAGCAGAAGATGAAATCTGAAAGACTCCAAAGAGAAAAATCAAGCGAAGAGCCTGTCCTTTAGAGCAAGTAGGGCCGGGACGTGCTGAGGGAAATTAAGCTATTCCCTAAACGAGGTACTGTCTGATTTTTCAATCGGTTGGTAATGATTAGCAATCAACATATAAAGTATAAATCCCCTTCTACTGCCCAAAGGTTCGAGTTATCTATAGCAGAAAAACCCTACCATTGAGCGTTCCGGCGACGAGCGGGCCTCACGGGACATCCGAGGTTGATCCTCTATTGGCTATGGTGGAGTAAGAGAACGAAAGTCTGTCTGCTGAATATTGAACAGGGGAGAAAGGAAGGACTTGAAAGGTGAACAACAATTTACAGCAGCCTTCACCTCTGCACTCATGCAAGATTCAGACAAAGAGGCATTATTAGTGCTGCGACAAACAAGCCAATAGCTCAACCATAATCAAACCGAACGTGTTTTCTGCAAAGCTGACGTCTAGCAAGGTGGCATTTACAGCAGCACGTGAGGTCTCTCCCTGCCCCCTCGTGAACTAGTAGCAGGTTGGCGTGACAGTAATGTAGGCGCGAACCCTCGCGTCATCGGAAACGCCATGCGAACTGACTGGGGACAGCACTACTGCAGACAGTTGACAAAGTGCTGGTCCCTGGGCTGGACTGGAAATGGCACAGTAAGATGCTCCAATGTCTACTTTGTAGACGATAGATTTCTCTTGGACTCTATTTGAGCAGGGTGCAGTTTACCCTTTGAGAAGGATGTGCAAATGTTATGTGCTCACCAATTAAGTGCAAATGTTATGTGCAAATGTTATGTGCTCACCAATTAAGCCCACTGATGCCTGGTCTACACTAAACGGGAAAGTTGACTTCAGACATGCAACTCCAGCTACGTTAATTAAGTGGCTGGAGTCGGCGTATCTTAAATCGTGTTTTTGGGCCGTCCACACAGCGGCCATCCACACACTTTCCTTAATCCTCGTGATGAGCAGGACTACAGGCACTGATGGGGGAGCCCTCTCAGTTTGAATTAGCGGGTCTTCACTGGACCTGCTAATTCGAACACTAGAAGATCGACCTCCAGAGGCTCAATCATCTCCGTAGTGTAGACAAGCCCGTAAAGATTTCCATAGTTTCCTGAGTACCTTCCCGCTCTTCTCAGGAATTCTTTTGGTGGTTCGTCATCTACAATGAATGCAGAGAAGGTTGATGGCATTTTAACTTGGTCCAACCTTGCTCCTACTCTCGGTTGTTCTGTACCTGCTCTGCATATTCTACAACGACCTCTCTGATGGGCCAGAGACTTACATGCATAACTACCTGAAAAACGAGAGGAGACTGGGTTACTTTTATTCCCATAAATAGAGAGAACCTTGATCATCTGAGAGGCAGATGCGTGCATGAAATAAGATTGCATATTCTACAGCTGATAATGCATCCTTGACTTAGCTGTCTGAAAATCATTACTCGGGTCTATTTTTGCAACACATATTGATCCAAAAATAAGTGCACGCTTCTGACTGACCCTTGCAAAAGAAAGGTTTGGCCAGATATGATCTGAAGCGACATGTCTACCAAAATAGTGAAGTGTTACAAGAAGAGGAAGAAAAATACCCACTCAAACGATCCCACTTAAAACTGTGCCATACAAAGTGCATTCTAAGTGTATACGGTGCTTGTATTGTCACTCCCAGGATTCATTCCAAGGGAAAGACCAGAACTGTTGAGCAGGCATCCTGAGACATAAAGTCAGGGTCTGAATTCAATAACAATGGAATTAATTCAGTGTCTTTGATGGAGTTCCACCACAGTGGCATTGCTTTTCCCGTTGCGAGATCGAAATTTGATCCATCGAATTCAGGGCTGTCTGCACTTTTGTTAGTGAACACGTTCTTTTAAGGATGGCTGTTGTTCTTGGGATTGATCGTGCACCCACCAGCATCAATGGGAGTACTGCCATTGACTTCAATGGCTGAAGGCTCAGAGACATTTTCATCCTTTTATTAGTACTCAAGAAGATGAGCTTGTTGGCACAGAACTCAGATCCAGAAGTAGATTCTGATGAAGAAAAAAATGTGAGAGAGAGAGAAAGAGAGAGAGAATCATAGAGCACTAGAACTGGAAGGGACCTTGAGAGATCATCAAGTCCTGTCCCCTGCCCTCATGGCAGGACCAAGCACCATCTAGACCATTCCTGACAGGTGTCTCGCTATCCTGCTCTTAAATATCTCTAGAGGTGGAGATTCCACAACCTCCCTAGGCAATTTATTCCAGTGTTTAACCACCCTTACAGATAGGAAGTTTTTCTTAATGTCCAACCTAAACCTTCCTTGCTGCAGTTTAAGCCCATTTCTTGTCCTGTCACCAGAGGCCAAGGAGAACAATTTTCTCCTCTCCTCCTTGTGACACCCTTTTAAGTACCTGAAAAAGGTTATCATGTCCTCTCTTAATCTTCTCTATTCTAAACTAGACAAACCCAGTTCTTTCAGCCTTCCCTCTTAGCTCATGTTTTCTAGACTTCTAATAATTTTTGTTGCTCTTCTCTGGACCTTCTCCAATTTCTCCACATCTTTCTTGATATGTGGTGCCCAGAACTGGTCACAATCGTCCAACTGAGGGCTAATCAGCACAGAATAGAGCGAAAGAATGACTTCTCATGTCTTGCTCCCAACACTCCCGTTAATGCATCCCAGAATCAGGTTTGCTTTTTTTGCAACAGCGTCACACCGTTGACTCATATTTAGCTTGTGGTCCACCAAACTTGGGGGTTGTTCAGATTAGAATCTCTGACTCAGCCTGGTCTTTGATTATAAATTACTAGAAGATTTACCTGGTATTGCTTGGGTCCTTAACTCAATTCATTTTTGTTTTTCTTCATTTGAATCACTGCTCTGGGGTGGAGCTAGGAGAGAGGGGTTCTGTATGCAGGCTGGCCCAGGGAGACAGGACAACCCCAGCCCTCTGTCACTGCAGCAGCTTGGGCCCAGGTGAGAAGTACCTCTCCTCTGTGGCTCCAAGGGGCAGAGCTGGGGGAAGGGTCCATGTCCCTCAGCTGAGGCAGGTCCAGATTCATCTGCCCCCTGTGCCTCCCAGCCAGAGTAAGGAATGCAGCAAACTGTCCACTTTCCCTTTGCTCCCTAATGAAGGGGAACAGCCAGCAATGTTCCCATACAAATGGAGAGGTGGCTGGCGTCCCGCCACGCTCCCTAAATGGTGCCTGGGGCACAGGAAGCTGGGGGCTGGGCAGTCCTGGATGTGGGGACGCATCCCTAGCCAGCCCCTTTCACCTGCCTGGTGATTCTGCCTCTTTTCTGTTTGGTTTTCTGAGAAGCAATCCCATTCCAGGCCCCTTCCTGTTTTCCTGGCACCACCCAGCCCCGCACCTTGCTTTAAGATATGAGACGAGGAAGCTGCCTACCAAATCTGGTGGCCCCCGCTCTTTACATTTAGGAGGAGCTCTTGAACAAATGGACAGACAGGATGGACAGATGGACGGACGGAGAAACTCTCTCACATATTTAGTAGATATAGCAACATGAATGTATGTGGCACAACCAGTACCTCTGAAGAGCCATATTAAGGACATAAGAACAGCCAGGCTGGATCAGACCAATGGTCCATCTAGCCCAGTGTCCTGTCTGCTGACAGTGGCCAATGCCAGGTGCCCCAGAGGGAGGGAACACAACACGGAATCCTCACGTGATCCCTTCCCTGCCATCCATTTCCAGACAAACAGAGGACGGGGATTCCTACCCATCCTGGCTAATCGCCATTGATGGACCTGACCACCATGAATCTATCTAGCAATAATGTTCCGAGCCTGCTCCAATGGGAGTCAACCGCAAAATTCTCATTGATGTCAGCGGTGCAAGATCAGACCCCGAAGACGTAATCCTGCAAGGTGCTGAGTCTCCTCTGTCTCCTTTTAAACTCAAGGGTTTCAGTGACTTGTGGGCTGACAAAGTCAGAGAATCCAATCTACCTCCACTGCGGCGAACAGAAAGATTCCCATTTGGCGTGGCCCCGCAAGAGAACAAGACAACACAGACAGATTGGGGGACAGCAGGGGTGGCCCACTGGGGCTCTATGGGTGGCCCATCATACCCTTTGTTCACCATTGCCCACCTCACACAAGGATGCCAGATTCTGCTGGTTTTCCTCCTGATATAACGGAAGTGACACGCACGTGAAGCAAGGGCCCGTGAAGTGAGGTGCATGCTGATTGCACACAACATTGTGCGAGCCACATGCCCTTGCAGCATCCAATCACAGGCTGCTACGGTTCAGTCAGCACCCCCCCTCCCACCAATTCTAGGTGCGCAAGCGCAGTGAGCAAAACTACCCTACACCAGGAGACCGTCTTGGTTACCACAATCTTGCGGCCCACTGAGTTGGAGGGCCCCTCATGCGGCCCCTCACTGGTTCATGGCCATTAGATGTCCTACAGCAGCTACGGTTTTTGTAGCCCCATTACTGCCCCAGGATCTGGGATTCGTTGATAACAACAGGGACGAGGTTAGTTCATATATTTGGGTATGTCTACACTTGCACCCTAGTTCGAACTAGGGATGCAAATGCAGGCATTCAAAATAGTCAATGAAGTGGGGATTTAAATAGCCCATGCTTCATTAGCATGATCTCGCCGCACGTTACTCCAAATGCCAGCTGTTTCAAAAGTGAAAGTGCGTGCTGGGATGCGTTAGTTCGAACCAAACCCCTTGGTTCGAACTAACGTTACTCATTTTTTGAGATCATGCTAATGAAGCGCGGGATATTTAAATCCCCGCTTCATTGACTATTTTGAATGCCTGCATTTGCATCCCTAGTTCAAACTAGGGTGCAAGTGTAGACATACCCTTTGTTCTTAGGCAAACGATTCTCATTAAACCCTGGACATTCCGTAGCAAACATCATTAGCTCAAATTGTCACTCTTCTTTCTGGGCTCCCCCCTTTGCATCCAATCCAGCTTGTGTCTTCCATAGTGGCGCTTTCAAATCACCATTTTTCAGTGGTTTCCTGAAATTGTGGCTTTACGGAGTGCACTAAAATTAGGCCTCAAAAACGCTTATTAAAAATTCATACCGCTTATGACAGCCTCTTTCAGAAACATAACCCCTAACTAATTCATGTTCACTTACCCTGCAGTTTTCTATTTATAATACTTTACAATTTCTGTGTATTTGTATTATAAATTATTCAATGACATCAAGGATTTTATTTTGATGAGAGAATTTTTGATGAATTTGACAGAGTAATTACTTCAGATCCTGTTCAGGATTGCTATGAAAATATTTAATTTTATTTACTCCAATAAATAATTAAAACGTAAAGAGTCGCAGGCATACTTACACTGCCTCATAGCTTTTTCCTTCTGTTTGCTTCTTCCTAATTAAAATAGCAATATTTGTATGAGTACTGTTTAAAAAAATAAATTATCAGTTGGGGGAAGGAAATGTATAATGGCAGAAGGAGATTTGTAAGAATGGAATTATTGTACATTTGGAAAAAAATAGTAAAATCACTTTTAATTAGAAAGTTATTGATCCCCACAACTTTTAGAGGGGAAGGAAAGATGGAGATGAGGGTTGAGTCTTGTCTGTATATTTTAGGTGAGTGCAGATTCCTTTATTCATTGAATTAGGCATCTGCCAGGGATGATCTAGATGGTGCCTGGTCCTGCCGTGAGGGCAGGGGACTGGACTTGACAACCTCTCGAGGTCCCTTCCAGTTCTAGTGTTCTATGAGTCCGTCCACACTGCACACTTATTTCAGAATAAGCTATTCCAGAAGAAATACTCTGAAATAGCGTATTTTGAATTAGTGCGTCTACACTACAGGGAAGCCTCGAAATTAGTCCGAGGCAGGCTCCCCTAATGTGAACACGCTACCATGATTTAAAGCCCCAGGAAGCATTAGGGAGTAATTACTCTGAATTGCCCTGGGGAGGAGCTATTTCAAAATAGTATCAGTGGAGCGTCCACACTGCAGCTATTTTGAAATAGCAGTTTCAGAAGAGGCATTATTCCTTGTGGAATGAGGTTTACAGAAGTCAGAATATTTTGAAATAACGGAATCGCTGTGTAGAGGCTCACATTGTTATTTCGGAATAATGGCCATTATTCTGAAACTAGCCAATTAGCCCATCATAAGATGGGATTTTCAGGTCTCTCCTCCACGTCGGTCTTCTCTCCTGAGCCTCCGGTCTCTCGCTCCGTCTCTTTCTCTCTCTCTCTCTCTCTCTCCTCCTCCTCCTACTGCCTCCCCCTCTCTCTCTCTCAGCTCTTCTCCGCCTCCCGCCTCTCTCTGTGTCTCTCTCTTTCACTTCTCCTCCCCCTCCTGCCTCTCACTTGGGGGACCGCGGAGCCCAAATGGCCGTTTGGGCTCCGCACTCCACGTACTGCATGGGGGGCGCGGAGCCCAAACAGTCGCTTGCTCCGCTTGCTCCCACGTGGCGGCCTGGCTGAGCAGCGCAGAAGTCGGCCGAGCGCCACGGTGGGAGGCGAAGGGGGCCGGGGCGGTGACGTTCACGGCCAGCGGGCGGGGCCTGGAGCTGCTGTCACGCCGCACGCCACCCGTCACGCCGCACCCCAACGCCGCCCCTTCGGGCCCCCGCGTGGCGTGGCACCGCGCCACGGCTGCAGCGGCACAAGTGGGCCGCTGGGCCCACTCCGCGCCTTCGGGGGCCGCCCAGAGGGAACAGCCAGCATTTCGGCGTTACAGACTCACAGACACTGGGCTACTATATATATGATAATGCTGCTGTGTAGATGCACCCTATGATTCTATGAATTAAAGTGGAGAAAGGTCCATTCAGTTAGAAAAAGCAGCATTTTTAAGAGATTAGTGCCAGGATTCTGCAGATGAATTAAGTTTGTGCTTAACTTTAGGTATGTCATTATTCCATTGTCTTTGATGGAACTTAAGCATATGTTCAAAGTTAAGCATGTGCTTAAGTGCTGAGCGGATAGGGGCCTAAATCCTTTGCTAGATGAAAGCATAGAAGAACAGGCAGTAATTTGCGTTACAATGCACCATATTCCTTCATTGTGAACTGTAGTCACAGTTATCTCTGAATGAATCTGGAAAAAAAAACATTATCTTTGTGCTATTGAGTTAGCAACTGGCCCTGTGCATTCCACATTATAACTCTCTGTGTTCTCCTAGGGGTATTATATAGGTCCAAAGTCATCTCTTACTCAAACATGTGCAATCACACTCACTCCAGTGGAACAACATTTTGCAGGATTTCTAGGGAAAACAACCAGCCCCGCGCCCCCAGAGCCACTCACTGAAAAATCACAAACTGCCGGTGAGGACATTCTAAATACATGGAAGCTCTAGCACAGGGGTTCCCAACCTGGGGTACATGTACCCCCAGGGGCTACGAGAAGCTTGTCAAGGGAGTACAGGGAATATTTGGTAAATAACTAGATCAGTGGTCCCCAACCTTTTGTGGCTGCTAGGCGCCCGGGGGCGGGGCCGCTCACATGCCACGCACTCGGGGCCGGCACCGTGCATGTGCCGCACGCCAGGGGTAGGGGCCGCCCACGCGCCCTGCGCCTGGGGCCGGCACCGCGCATGTGCTGCGCGCCCAGGGCAGGGGCCGCCCATGCGCCACGTGCCCGGGGCCGGCACCATGCATGTGCCATGTGCCGGGGCCGGGGCCAGCCCAGATGTTTCGGCGGGCGCACATAAATGCCCCAGCGGGCGCCATGGCACCCGCGGGCACCGCGTTGGGGACCACTGAACTACATTATCCTAATTGAAATATTCCAAAAGTAGTAGTGTTAGTGAAAAAAGTTGTGGATTCTAGAGTCTAGAATTTATTTCCTTTCATATTGAATAGAGGGTACGGGAAGGTTTACTAAAAGCCAAGGGTGTACGGGGACCAAAAAAGGTTGGGAACCCCTGCTCTAGCGCCTGCATGTGCATGTCACTAACTTGTTATGAAATGTTCATGAACTTAGTAGCTCTTTTAATCTGGAACTTGGTCATTGCTGCCAGGTTCGGTGGTAACAGGAGGTCTGGCTAACTACAAGTTGACAATATAGCGGGTCAGATATTTACAGCCATAAGTGGCTTCTTGCAGAGCAGGAAATGTACATAAGAATGGCCAGACTGGGTCAGACCAAAAGTCCGTCTAGCACAGTGTCTTGTCTGCCGACAGTGGCCAATGCCAGATGCCCCAGAGGGAGTGAACAGAACAGGGAATCATCAAGTGATCCCTCCCCTGTCACCCATTCCCAGCCTCTGAAGCTAGGGACACAATCCCTGCCCATCCTGGTTAATAGCCATTGATAGACCTAACCTCCATGAATTTATCTAGTTCATTTTTTTAACCCTGTTGTAGTCCTGGTCTCCACAACATCCTCTGGCAAGGAGTTCCACAAGTTGACTGTGCGCAGCGTGAAGAAAAACTTCCTTTAGCTTGTTTTAAACCTGTGACCTATTAATTTCACTTGGGGCCCCCTCATTCTTATGTTTTCCACAAGAAATGTTGAGTTTTCTTTAACTGGACAGGGGTCCATTAAAACTCAAAAAAAGTCAAACAATGATTTTTACCTAGTTTGTTTAGAGAAGGGCAAAAGAATCGCAACCCACTCCAGTTGGCAAGGAGCAAGAAAACCTTTTAGCTTCCAGGTCACAAGTGTGAGACTGGCAAAGGTCAGAAAGTTGTAAACAAAAGTCAGTGCCCTCTGTTGGCAATTCACTGTCCAATGTGTGAAATGAGGTGGGGATTTCGGTCCAGTTCCCTGTGAAGAGCTATTATTGTGATGGTGATTAGGTCTTATTTCTTTTATTGGAGCATCTAGGAGCCCCAGTCATGGCCCAAGATGACAAGGGTGCTAGGAGCTGTACAAATACAGACCAAAAAGACGGCCCTGGTCCCAAAGGATCTTATTATCTGAGTAGAAAACAAGACACAACAGATGGAGCGGGAAGGGGACAAGGAAACTAGGAACACTGACGGAGGTGACCCAAACCGGCACTATGGTTGGAGGTCAAGAACTTGACTATTCACCGGTTATTAACTAGGAGTTCACCACAGAAGGCTAGACCAAGCCCATGGGACCAAATGTTATTCATAGTTACCTCGGTATCTTCACTTGGTCCAACTGAGACGAGAACTTCTCCTCCCCAATGCTATTCAGCTACAGAAATATTTAACAAACACGGCATTGGAGGAATTTTGAAATCTAGAGCACAGGCCATTACAAGACATATCCTAAGAGATACTAAGGATTCAGGGAGCTGTACTGCACCCGAAGTACTGTATCCCAGTTCTCCTACTGATTGGCTGCTCCATCTGTCACTCACAGCCCCTGCATACACAGAAAGTGATTTTATCACAGGCTCCAACCCACCTGAAAGTTGGAGAGAGTAATAAACACTCACTGCTGGTAGATGATTGGCTTACACATCAGTGGGTTAATCCAATAGCAAACACAAATAACACTACCTTAGGCACAAAAAGCTATGCTAGCTGCCACATTGCTAGAGCAATGCTTCCGGACAACGAGTAACGCATTGTGTCACCGGGTGTTGTAAACACTCTGCCGGCTCGGCATGTCTTCTGCACAATTCGTCTCAACGGAGACCTAAAATGTGGCACCTGCCTGTTCTGTTCATGCTCAAACCTAAATGGCAAGAACTAAATGAAGAGCGTACCGTGGATGTGACGGGCGTGTCACATCGGACACTGCGTTGTCATGGAAGTCTTGTGAAGATGGCAGACAGTGAGAGGCAGAGGCTGGCATAAGAGCGCAAAGTGAACCCGGCAAAGAGCTAGGGACAGAAGAGGGTAGCCAGCACTCATCTTCCTCTTGGTCAAACCCTAAGGCTACGTCTACATTGGCATGATCTTGTGCAAATACTCTTTAACGCAAGAGTTCTTGCGTTAAAGTATTTGCGCAAGAGAGCGTCTACACTGGCATGTGCCTTTGCGCAAGAGATGTGCTTTTGCGCAAGAGCATCCGTGCCAGTGTAGACGCTCTCTTGTGCAAGAAAGCTCTGATGGCCATTTTAGCCATCGGGCTTTCTTGCGCAAGAAATTCATGTTGCCTGTCTACACTGGCCTCTTGCGCAAGAGGGCTTATTCCTGAGTGGGAGCATCATAGTTCTTGCGCAAGAAGCACTGATTTCACACATTAGAACGTCAGTGTTCTTGCGCAAGAACTCCCCGCCAGTGTAGACAGGCAGCATGTTTTTGCGCAAAAGCGGCTGCTTTGGCACAAGATCGCGCCAATGTAGACACAGCCTATGCGTGGCTCGAGCACAATCACAAGGGGAACGTGTTTCCAAGGCAAAGGGCGGTTTGGCGGTAAAAGCCGAGAACTGAAAATAAAAAGCTTACTGGCTGTTCCTCCAACCTGCTTGGAACATCCAGTAAGCTGTGCATCAGCCAAAACCTTCCCAGAGAATGTGCCTAATGCTAAACACATAAACGTAGACACTTAGGCCAGATCTATACTAGAGGGGAAGGTCGAATCAAGATACTCAACTCCAGCTATGTTAATGACATAGCCAGAGTCGACGTACTTTGATTCAAGTTTCCCCACTATCGCCACAGCGGGAGGCTGATGGGAACCAACACTCCCATCAACTTCCCTTACTCCTTGCAGGAGTACTGGCCATGGACAGAGGCACCCTCTGAGTTCGATTTAGCGGGTCTTGACAAGACCCGCTAAATCAAACTCCAGAAGATTGATCACGGCAGCGTTGATCTTCCCCGGAGTGAAGAGGTGGCCTCATATAAACCACCTGACTTTCAGAGGTGCGGCGCACCAGATATTCCCCTGCGGTTATGGGCACAGAGCTTGAGCCAGTACATTTTTCCCCGCTTCATTTTGGTCTTGCTTACATTTATTGAATGAGAAAAATATGTAGAAGTTTTCAATTCCATGGCATGTGTACAATAATATTTGGCATTTCTTTTCCCACCACTTCTTTCCTTCTTCAGCATATGCAGTTCAAAAAAATCATTATTGTTGGTTTTTTAAGTACCAGCCAGGTGATAGCAATTGCTCCACTTTAAAAAAAAAAGTGCATTTTGTATCCTGATTGTCTTCAGCATGAATCCCCAGATTTCCAGAGGCATTGCAAGAAATACCATGGGATCTTCTGCTTCCATCTAAGGGTATGTCTACACTGCACGGCTATTTCGAAATAAGCCATTGCTGAATAGTTATTCCAAAATAGCTTATTTTGAATTGCATGTCTACATTGCAGGGAAACCTCAAAATCAATCCGAGGCAGGCTTCCCTAATGTATCTCGATTTAGAGTCCCAGGAGGCACTGGGGAGGAATAGCTTAGAATGGCCCTGGGGAGGGGCTATTTCGAAATAGCAGCAGTGGAGCGTCTCACATGCCTTATTTCGAAATAGCTATTTCAGGATGGGCATTATTCCTCATAGAATGAGGTTTACAGAAGTCGGAATAAGCCGTCTGTTATTTGAAAATGATTTCGAAATAACAGACTGGCTGTGTAGACACTCGCATTGTTATTTCGAAATAATGCTAGTTATCCCGAAATAACAGTGCAGTGTAGATGCACCCTAAGTGGCCATGAAAAGTGGAAAGAAGGTCTGGATTTGGGAAAAAAGAGCTGGACGGTGCAGCTCCTGGAAGAGATTTAAATAGTACCAAGGCACCCAACTCCCATTGACTTTCAGTGGGGGTTAGGTGCTTGCCAGCTCTTTGAAATGACCCATTGGCGTTACTTTGCTTTCATCTGTTTGTGGCCAAAAGGAAAAATAAGACCCAACGTTACCAAGGCTTTCTAAAAGCTTGAATGAACTCGCATTCAAGAACACGCTGAGGTCCAGTTCTGGAAGGCTGAGAACTATCAAGCCCTTAGCCAACACATTCCACAATCTATAGCAAAAAACACCACAAAACCCCACTTCCAACGACCACCCTCGGTCTAATGCTGCAACGGCAGGATGGATTGTTTCCCAAGATCATGTTACATTTGCATAGATTGCCTCTTAGCCGTGCACTTAAGGGATTCCCTCAGTTCATATTGATAATGTTATTATTTCTAAACCATCGATTGCCCGTTGCAAGGGAAATACACGCAATAAAATAAACCATGTGCAATTGGTATTTTAACGCCAGTGCCATTTGTGCTTCCCTCCTATGACAACAAGCATGTTAACTGCACAACATCACCTCTGCCCATTGCATTTCAGTTGATTGAAATAAAGTAAAACACCTTTTCAAAGCTTCAAAGAGGCCAAAAGCCAGACTACGCTGCCTCGCCAGAGTTCTATCCCTGGGGCGGGAGATGGCAGCAGGCACCCCGCACGCACAGAAGGAGCCAAAGCATCTTCCGGGGAAATAAAGAGGAGGTAAAAATCCATTCGGATGCGTGTAAAATGCCTCTTTCCAATTGAGGGAAGGGCCCGCTTTTGGACCAGGAACGCGACCGCCCTGTGAAAGGGGCCGCCGGCCGTTCAGCCGGTCACCCGGCCAAGCGTGGGGCAAATATGCAGGAAGCGGGGATTACAGGAAAGTGGGCCTCCAACATTTGTACTGGTGAGCCCTTTCACCCAGCCAGCCTGTGCGTGCAACCCTTCCTCCCTCATAAATGCAAACCCCTTGTGTTCTAGGTTACACTATAAGACATGCCAGAGGGGCAGCCAGGCCTGGGGATGCAGGCTTGCAAACCCCCTGGACCCTCCCCTCTCCCAGTTTGAGCACTGCCGGTATTAAAGGTGGAGCCAGAGGGGCTTTTCCCTGATCCCCACCTCCGGGGAGCTCTTCCCCCCACATGGCATTTGTGTTCAATTCTTTCCCAAACTACACAAAAGAAGAGTGTGGTGTTCTACACAATTCAGCCACGCACGGCAGGGAGTTCAAGGAGTGGGGGAAGGGCAAACCGCTGCCTGCTGGCCTCACATGGAGCTGCCCCAGAGCTGCTGGGGTGGGGTGAACAGACAGCCCTTCCCTGGCCCACACCCAGCCTAGCTCGGACCTCCCCCCGGCAGCCATGCCAAGCTGGAGCTGCCGCGGCCTGGGAGAGATGCCTTTCCCCTGGTCCCAAACTGCTGCAGTGCAAGAGGAATGGGGGGAGGGTCCTCTCTGGGGCAGCCTGCACCCCAAATGCTTCATCTTCAGCCCCACCCCAGAGCCTGCATCCCTAACCGGAGCCCTCACCCTGCACCCCAGCCCAGAGCCCGCCCCTGCACCACCAAACCTCTCATCTTCAACCCCACCCCAGAGCCTGTATCTTCCGCCATAGCCCTCACCCTTGGCCCCACCGCTGCCACATGCTGTCCGTGTGCGGAATGATTTTTGTTACATGATACGTCACTGCCACAGTGGTGCGCCGCACAGAACTCATCCCACACCTGGGCAGAAAACATTCGGGGAAACACTGCTCCCCACCCCCACTCGCACACACTCCAGAATTCCCACGTGGGTGGGAACCCACAGCCACCCGCTGCCCCAGCAACATCACAAAAAGCCAGCAGCTGAGCCAGCCTCTGGGTCACCCAGCAAGCACAGCTGCCTGGCTGACTAATCCGCCTGTCTGGCCGGGGGGGAATCAGCAGACCAGACTTTAAGCGCAGCTGCACCTGCAGTTTGGTGGCTCTCCCGCCTTCTCCCAGTCCTGCTCCTGTCTTGGACCCAGGCTTCTCTTGCCTTGCATCACATTAAGTAACCTAGTTCAGACCTCTCGGCTCGGACCGTGGGCCCCTAGTTCCGGCTGCTGACTCCTTCTCCGTCCACAAGGCATGACTGTCCATGTCCTAATCCCTGACAGATACAAGGGACCAGAATCAGACTAGAAGTACCAGGCTTCCTTGCGAATAGAAGGTCCTGGCCTCCCCTGGACCCTTCCAAATTCGGAGGCTCCCTGCAGTAATCAGATTTGGGCAGCAGGTCTCAAAGCGTTTTCCAGAGTAGGATACAAACCTGGTGGACAGGAGGAGGATCTGTCAGGAGAGGGGGTTTTTCCCCAGAATTCCCTTCCCATTTTTTCCTGCTCTCCGAGGGTGCGACTACACCGCACCCAAAGCTCAAAATAAGCGGTGCAGTTTGAGCAATGCAAATTGGGTAGCTCATTTCGAGTTAATTTCAAAATAGCGTATTTCAAAATTTGGCGCCGTCTACACAGCTCCTATTTAGAAATAAGTTGCTATGCCGAAACGTCCCTTACTCCTCATGGAATGAGGTCTACAGGGACATCAGAATAGCGAGCCCGTTATATTTTGAAATAAGGGGCACACTCAAAAGACACGGAATAGCGATTTCAGCATACCTCCAGTATCCCGAAATAGTGCTGCAGTGTAGATGTAGCCCGTGATACCTGCTATCCCTTATGTTTCGCTAAGAAAATCTTTGAAAAGTCCCTGATCTTGAAGGACCGATAAAAAAAATCCTCACCGCTCATCCCATCAACCGATTCATTACCAGATGTTCACTCTAAAATAATTACCCACTGAAGACACCATTGATACAGCAGGTGCACAAACAAGAAAGTCAAAACACAAGAGGAAAAGCAGCGTTTGCCAGAAGGAAAAGAACAAAACTGGTAAGACAATCAGATTTGTTTGGCAGCATCTGAGAATCTGTAGTTGAAAGGAAACCACTGTTTAGAAGACTACTCTATGGGACACTTTTAATTTTTTGTTTAAAGGACATTACAGTGGACAGTTTCAAAGGCAAGAATTAAGTATATATTTGTAATTTTAAGTTACCAAAGTTGAAGAATTTAAACAGCAAGCAAATGGGCTGGTAGCACTTTATAGACTAACAAAACACGTAGATGGTATCCTGAGCTTTTGTGGGCACAGCTCACTTCTTCAGATGACCGGAGTTATGAGTAGAGGATAAGAAAACTCGAAATAAATAGGAGAAGGGAAGGGGTTGGGGGGGGGAGAGAGAAATAATTTAATTAGCTGGATTAGAGAAAGTTTGGGTGAGGAAATGAGGGTGATTGAACTAACTTTGAAATGGAGGAAGTACAATTTGGAGATTTGTTTGGCATCTAGGTAAGATCATAGAATCATAGAGCTGAAAGAGACCTCAAGGAGGTCATCAAATCCAGCCCCCTGCCCAAAGCAGGACCAATCCCAACTAAATCAACCCAGCCAAGGCTTTGTCAAGCTGAGACTTAAAAACCTCTAGGGATGGAGATTCCACCCCCTCCCTAGGGAACCCATCCCAGTCCTTCAGCCCCCACCGAGTGAAATAGTTTTTCCTAATATCCAACCTAGACCTCCCCCACTGTAACTTGAAGATCATAGATGTTGCCTGACAGCTGTCTATGGCAAAGGTGAAATCACAGAAATGTAGGTTGCAAGGTGCCTTAAGAGGCCAAATGTGCTTTTCAACAGACATGTGTCTGGTGCACAAAACCACCAGCCATTGCTGCTCTTTGTGACACTCGACACAGAGGCTCATTTGAGCTCGTTAGATGGGTTTTAAAAGGCAGCTGTGGACGGGGGAAATGGTACCTGGTGACCCTAATCAACATTCCATTTCACATACAAAGAACGAGGAACGTAAATACAGAAATGGGCACGTAACTCTTTCTAAGGCTACATCTAGACAGCAGCGTTTTGGGTATCCCAGAAAAGCAATGTTGTGTCTAAGGAACGTGTCTGCTTTTTTGCAAAAATTTCCCTTTTTTTTCCCAAAAAAATTCCAAAAATGTTCCAAATTTTTTGAAACATTTCCAAAAAATCAGATGCATTCTTTCGCCATCCCTGTAAACCTCATTTTATGAGGAAGAAGGGATAGCTCAAAAGAGCAGATTTTTCCAAAATTTGGCACCGTGTAGACGCCGCCAAATTTCGGTAAAGCCTCATTCGAAAGAAAAGTGGCAAAAGATCCGCAAGTTCGCAATTGGCGTATCTTTTTCCAACTTTTCTTTGTAGTCTAGACGTAGCCTAAGAGTCCAGTGAGCGAGCAATCCCCCTTTTGGAGAAAAACGCTTATTTCAGTGGCATTCAGAAAGTGCTAATCATGGCGTCACCCTTGGGATGCAGTCCTCATGACCAGGGCCTGATAAGCGGCGGCGAGCCCCACTCGCCAGCCACACGGTTTGGCACGCTGCGCATGCGCTGATCGTGCTGCGGCACCGTGCCGGGCTAAAATCTGCTCGCCACGGGAGAGTAGATTGCCCTAATTGTCGAGCCCTGCTCATGACCACCGCGTAAACTGCATGACGCACATTCAAAATTCTGACAGAGAGTTACCGGAGGAATTTGGTTTGTAAAAAATTACTGGAGCTCTTTAATGAGCAAAATTTCATTACCTGAAACTTTTGGGTGGTGACGTGTAATTGCTAACCTCTTCCATTTCCTTCCATGAAAGATATGGGATATCATCAAAGCTGACTTGGATTAGGGGCCCACTTTTAGGTTATATTAATATGCCAAAATCAATAGCATGCCATAGCTTTCAAAAGTGGCAATAAAACACCCTAAAATATCCCCAGAATACTTCTATAAATTATGTGCTCGGTGAGCTGACGTTAAAAAGCTTGTCAGTTACAGGGCTGTGAAAGACTCTAAAATTATAAGTTGTCGTATTTGTATTTGATAAACCCCCCAGTGATCTGGGTCACAGAGGCTATGGTCTGGGGGTGGAAGGAGAAATCATTATTTTTCCTAATAAATAAATTACTTGCCTATATTTCATGTATCACTCAAGCCTGCTGGTATTGAGAGCTTAAATAATAAATAGCAAGTAGCTGCATTCGTCTATTAATAATGATGCAGCCCCCTTGTTTCTCTCTCTTCAGCTCTTGTGGGCGATGGACGGATCAGTAGTCATGTGGAAGGACAAATGACTGGGCTACGGGGAACATTTAAATGTTTTCCAGTGTAAGGCAACCTTGTAAGCGCTGACAGCCCTTTTGGGCTGCCTCAGTGGCTCTGTGTTGGGTTATGCGTGGTCAGTGTCAGGTCGTTTGGGGGCTCTCGTTCTAAAAAGATCCTTGGAAACTTAATTAGCAAATGGAATTTGCTTCTCAGGGCATTTTTCAAGTGAAACCTCCATTTCAATTCTGTCCAGGCGGAGGGTGGCAATAAAATGGCTGCAGTTCACCATGGTTACCTCCTGCTGGGCCGTGGCTGCTATATGTACCTACAAATCCGCAGGCGCAGACGATGGCAGCGCCCATTGGCCGGGAACGGCAATCCGCAGCCAATGGGAGCTGTGATCCCCGTACCTGCGGAGGCACAGGGAAACACATCGGTGTGGGGGCCCATCAGGGGCTAACGGTGGTGGGCCAGATCTGGCCCACGGGCTGGTATTTGGCCACTCCTGATGCAGGCATTTATTTTCCACTGCTCTGCCGAGCGTCTTTATCCTCAAAACACCCTGAGGAAACACGACCCCCAGATGGGAAACTGAGTTGGGGGGGGGACTTTGATGCACTTGAGGGCACCCCTGCCATGTGCAATACCGGACAAAGCCACGTCCGGTTTTGTCCCAGTACAGGGGACAAATGGCAGAAAAAGAGACCTGTCTCACTGAGAACCAGATGAACGGCCTGCTTAAGCCAAGGGCCGATCCTAGACCCCACCATCACACCAGCCCGCTTGCCCTTCCTTCCTCTGCTAGGCAGGATAAGGCTATTGAACTGTGAAAGTGATAATTGACCCCAACGGGTATCTGGGCCATGCGACGCCCCCCGTCCTGCTGTGCTTATTGCTCCAGCCAGCCCCATCGGAGGTCCCCGTGGCTTCTCGGACGAGTATCAGACCTGAAGCTCCTAGCAAGAGTTCTCACAACACACTCCCACACAGCCCTGGCCCCTGCCTCGCCACCCAAAGAAGAAAGGAGCCTGGAACATTTGTGTTCCTGTAGGTCATGACATCATTAGTGCAGGTAAATTAACTCCTCCATCCATCTGTGGACCTGGTGGGAGCAGATGGAGAGCAAGGAGCCCCATATTAACCAGGCAACGACCTTCGCCCTTACCTGGAGGGCTTCGCTTTTTCAAGGAGCAGGAGGAAAGCACTTTGCATTCTCACTGTGCCCTGTGCTTCCCGCCTCACATACACACATGCACACGCACACACACACACACACACACACACGCCCACACACGCCCATGCACACGCACACACTCACGCATACACGAAAGCACACACGCACATGCACATACACACACACACAATGAAGAAAATGAAGCATGAGAGAAAACGACCGGCCACGCACCGCATCACCGAGACGGGGAAACGCGAGCCCTTGGGGAGGAGCGGCTGTTGTCATTCCGACTGTTCTCCCGTAGACGAGCAAGGAGGGCAGCATCCTGCCAGGGTGCACAGTGTCCCCGGGGCTGCCCAAGAACTATATTCGTGCAGCCACAGCAGGGGACTTCACTCCCCCCGACTCTCACACAGCGCACACGGGTGTGTAAAGCTGGCTCATTCTTACAGCGTCTGCCAACTGTGAAGTGCAGTTGTGTTTTTCTACCAGATTTCTCTACAGGGCAAAAAAGACTTCGAGCATCTAAAAATATAGATGAGAGATCTGGCAGGATACCAATGACTCGGTCTAATGGGACCCTTGATAGTTGGGAGGGATGGGTCACATTCTACCTCGTGTTTTCTTATGCCCTGAGTGCCACTGGTGCTATGTGACCTAGGGAAATTGCTTGGTTTGTGCCGGCTGTTCCTTAAATTACCCTAGGCACCAAGCATGGAGGGTAAACACACGGCAAAGGCACAATAGGCAGAAGGGACTTGATCTTTGTTTAAAACCCAGGGTCAACGCCTCGCTGTGAACAGATTTTCCTCCTTGGAAACAGGTTCATGTTTATGTTTCAAGTTCCAGCGACATGCTCTGGATTTTCAACATGTGCTGCACATCTGCTCCAGCCTCCGATTTATGAACAAATCTGCATATCATTGTGCTGGGCCAAGGCACTGTTCGATTTTTTTTCTCTCTCCTTTTAAATAAAATGGCTTTATCTGGGCTGTGTAAAGCCCTGATTCCAAGCCATATAATTTTATGGACAGAAAAAAAATGGTTCTTTTGTGTCACACCTGAGCTCATTAAAAATCCCAAATTCCATAATTTAACCCTGCCATGTGCTGCATATTGTATTTAATACCTACTGGCATAATTGCTTGCAGTCTTCACAGTGAGTGCACATAGGGTAGCAGAATGAGGGAACAGGTTACCTTGTGCTTGCTAATCGTAAGTTTACAGCCCAGCCCAACTGATGCAGAGCTGGGGGGAGGAATGGTTCAAAAACCTGGATGAGGGTCCATCGTTAACCTTACCATGGATGGCAAGTCCTGAATGCCTTCTGGCTGCAGCCTCCGGTGAACACGCTATAAAATAAAATCAACTGAGCATAGGGAATAGAGACTGTCGGGGAAAGCGCAAGGAAAGGGAATCCAGGAGAAAGATACGGTAGGGCACTCGAGCAAGGTGCTATGTGTGTAAGTTAACCCAACACCCCTAGAGAAACATAAAACAAGACAATCAAAGAGAAAGAAAAAGAGCTGGCCGGAGGACCACGCCCGCTTCATTTGGCAGTGACTTTTGAGGTTTTGCAATATATTTTCATTCCGCGTGGGAATGAAAACATTTTTACAACAAATGGAATGACACTGAAACATCCAATTTTTGGATCCCAGCGGTCAGGTTTTTTATTTCTGTCTCTCTTTGCAAGTGACCGGACTGTCGACTCTGGACCTCAGAAACCTTCCCATCAAAACCATCAGCAGAATCAATGTGGCACGGTGAAATGTTTTGACTTCAACAAAATAGCATAGTTCAATGAAAAAACAAAACATTTCAGCCAAAGGTTCTGACCGGCTCTAGAAATAAAGACTTTTTCTCCCCTGACAATGTGGTTTCCGGTGGGTTTGCAGATAGGGGCAATGCTTAGGAATGTGGTCAACCAACACAATTCATGGCTGGATTTTTATCATCCCAGGATATGGTTGCAAGTTTAAGTTTAGCTCGTTCTAAAGAATGGAGCCAGGTGCAAAAGGACTACTGAAAATGCACAGTGCTGCGCTTAGGAATCCGTCTAACGGACGGAGCAAGTTTGACGTTGTCCCCACAAACCCAAGAACTGTGCTGTAGATTCTCCAGCACCACCTACGGACCCCCTTATCTATTCTTTTTGGGGCGCTGCACCTGGGCACGTGGCTCTATTTTCATCTCTGGTCTCAAGAGCTAAACAAAGGTCATGAAGGCGTCCTGTTTCGGTTCAATAGAAGACAGAGTAGCAAAACCCAGGACTGTCCTCTCTGAAAGAGGACAAAAGTCTGGCCTAGTGTTACAGCGCTCAGAGAAGGCAGGAATTCTATGATACAAAACAAACCCCAGGAATCCCACAAAGGCCCAGCCTCTGCCCTCAGAAACTTACGTTTTCAACATTCAGAAACCTCTTAGTGATTTGTTTCCCGGCTTTTTTTTTTTTTTAATCGCAGTCCCTCCTCATTTAAAATGCATAATGAATGTGAACAATAATCAGTTTGTAAATACTGTTTTTAAGTTCACTAGAGCTTTGCTGATATTCCTCCTAGGTAACAAGTCTGTGGCTCATTAGTCTCTCATTAGCAAGATAGAAATAAAGATGCACACACACACACACACACACACACACACAAAATGCCCTCTCCAAAGATAGTGTGGGAGTCTAATTGCCTGGCAAGGAATTCTTAATAATGTTTACTAATGCCTTTTCAGCATTGCCGATTTTATAACGTTCCAGATGTGACGTTGTTTTCCCAGTCTGTAAGCTGGGTAAGTTAACACTAGGAAGTTTGGAGAGATTTTAGCCCCATCTTATGTCACCAGTGCAGAACAGCATCCGACGGGGCTTTCCAGTATTTACACTTTAAAAAATACTCATCAGAAAAACCCTTGTTCTGATCCCATTGTTTACACTGAACTAAGCAAATTCACACAACTCTCTTTGCTTGGAGCTGGTGGGCTTAGAATGGCCATTTGCAGCCTGATCAGTTACAGAGAGTCCAATGTCATTTGATCTCTTTTATGTATTTTATTTTACATTTACCCTTTGTTTTGTGTTGCGAATTCTGTCAGCAACATCCCATTATCCCCCGAACAAAGAATTCTCTCTTCAGGTACAATAAATGCTCCGGACAGATGTTATTGTAACCTCACATAAGCAAGACTCAGAATATCGGCATTCTGCTATCTTACTGCTTTAAAGCCAAGGAAAGGGAACAAAGCCGTCGGCAGGCATGTGCGTTTTGAAACAACAAGAGTTTTTAAATCTAAACGACTGCTAACTTTTTGGTGCAACGGGATCTAAATTCCAAATGGGACCCATACAGAGCACGAGGCAATATTCTGATATGGGTTTTGGGCTTTAATCGCTTTTATGGCACATTCTCTGCAATAACCGGCTTCCTTCTTCAAGGCCTGGAGTGCTTAACTCTTGCAGGGTCACCCGAGACAAAAGCTGCATGGTCACCCGCTGTTATATAGTTCCCCATTGTCTTCAGCATTTCATCATGTCTGAGCTAATACAAAAGGGCGCATGTGTTCATGATCAAAGGACGGGTTGGCTCGTGCAAGCAAGGAGAGGGGGCTCACTGATTTAAAGGCATTAAACTGGATCAATAATAATAAAAGTGCTAGAATAAATATCATGGCACATCTATCCAGCCATCAAACCTGTTTCTTTAAGTGTACTAATAATTATAGCTCTCGGTCCCCCGAGAGGCTATGTCTCCGTTATTCACGAGAGCGTGTCCATGCCATGTTGTGTTGGTGTGTAGGAAAGCGCCTTTTTGTACAACCTAATGTGGATTGGATCAGGGCTGATTTAAATTCTAATCCCAGCTCAAATGCCCGAGTATGTCATTTTAACCGCTTTTTGCCTCAGTTTCCCTGTTTGCAAAACGGGGCTGATGACACTTCCCTACCACCAGATTCTTTAGTTAGTGACTGCACAGATCATTGAGAAATGCATGTCACTCTACAGAACGGAGTGTTGTGTTCAAACAGGCGTTGGGAGCAGACTCCACACCACAATGAGCCGGCGGGGCTGGAGAGCCACAAAAGAACTGGCTTTGCCAATATACGCCAGCTCCATGAACATTATCCTTGCAAGAAAAAAGCAATTAGAAGCGCCATAAACAACCAGACACTAGAAAGTGAAAACTGGAAGAAAGTCCTTTTGTTTCTTCCACCAGGGTTAGATTTCGTTGTAACTGCATTGGGGTGCAGATGTGGACTGGGAGGGGTTGGATCAGCTGCAACAGGGGAAATTGCACACAGGCAGTTAGCTAAAAGGTATGATGATGCGAGGAAGTCACCTCTTGAGCAAGGGCTGAGAACCGGGTTTGGATGCAAAGGCCAGTTTCTCAGCAGGCCCCAAGTTTTGGCTCCCCCGTTTGTGACTAATCAAATGCAAATAGGAGCTGTGCACTGGCTTCACACTCTCCAAACAAGTGTGTGGGTGTGCCGTGCATACCCCGGTGGTCCCAACACACAGGTCTGTTGTGGCTATCTCTTCCAGGGCTCAGTATGTCAGCTCATCTGGCTACGGCTCGCTCTTAGTCCTGGAAAACCCTGGCTCACTTGCCAGTATGTTAATCACAATGGCGGCCATCAACTTGTGCCCTTTGAATACTTCCAGCTGACATCCTGCTCTCCCATGTTTCACTGCTTAGCCAAGCTACATCTGTGTTCTGTTTCTATGCTCTTTCCTCTTCCAGGCATCAATTCAGTGCTCGTTGGAACCACTGGGATTCTTCCAGGATTGAGGACTGGCTCCATGCAGAGTTGTGTCCCGTTCTGATGTGTCCAGTCCAGACCGAGAGGGGACATGAGAGCAGTTTTCAAACTACCTAAAAGGGTGTTACAAGGAGGAGGGAGAAAAATTGTTCTCCTTGGCCTCTGAGGACAGGACAAGAAGCAATGGGCTTAAATTGACGCAAAGAAGATTTAGGTTGGATATTAGGAAAAACTTCCTGTCAGGGTGGAATAAATTGCCTAGGGAGGTTGTGGAGTCTCCATCGTTGGTGATATGTAAGAGTAACAGATGATCAGGGCCGGCCCGAGCCATTTGTGCGCCCCAGACCCCGGGAGCGCGGCGCCTCCACAGGGAGTGCGACGAATGTGCACGGCGCCCCGACCCCGGGAGCCCAGCACATGCACGGCCCCGCCCCGGGCGCATGGAGTATGTGTGGTGCTGCCCCTGCCCAGCCCCGCGCGGCGCCCCCTACAATGCGGCGCCCTGAGCAGTAGCCCAGTTGGCCCGTACCTTGGGCCGGCTCTGCAGATGATAACACATCCATCAGGGATGATGTAGATGGTGCTTGGTCCTGCTGTGAGGGCAGGGGACTGGACTTGATGACCTCTCGAGCTCCCTTCCAGTTCTAGTGCTCTATGATTCTATGGTCCCCAAAAGAATCCTGGACCTACCTCTGAAATCCATGGCATGTCAGGCCCATCTTGATTGTCAACCAGCTTCTCTGACTGACCGGCTCTCCTATGGATCCCTTCTGGGTTGTTAGTCTGTCTCTGTGAATGAGGTGCTCAGAACTAGGCCCAATATTCCTGCTTCAGTCACCTGAGAGGTGTTACACTCCTGCTCCATAATCTTATGTCTCTGTACGCGCTGGCCAAAATTGCCCTGGCTTTGTTAGCTGCCACTGCAGCTCCTGGTTCCTTTACTCGCAACTATTAGCACCCTCCTCACAAGCAGACCCGTGACATTAAACAGGACTCCTCCCAAACCACTATGCGGAGGGAGGCAGGAGCCGCTCTTTCGGAAGGAATTTGTATCTAGATTCTTTAACTGATCAACCCAGACGGTAGAACAATTAAAACAATTCCATTCTGCTGGCTTCCTCGGCCATCCTCTTGTTTCCCTCATCAGGAGAAGTAACTTGGCCATCCGCGTCCTACTTTCTCCATTTGGGAACTGAATTATTGCTTCATAAACTGTGCTGCATTGCTCTCATGGTTTAATGGTATTGGGTGGGGGGAGAGATTTCACAATTTTCTGCAGAAATCTCCCTAAAGCTTTCTCTTTTTGCGCTGCCCTTCTGGATAAGTTCCCTCAGTGAGTTGCTTTCCAGGCTAAAAATTCTTCTGAACCAAGAGCATCATTTTTCTTCACAAGTCTTCCTTAGCCAGTGCAGCTTTTCCTTTCCAGTAAACTACCTCTTCCCTGGAGCTATATTTAAAAAGTTATCCATCACCACCTGACGTGAAACCGCGCTGTCTTCTAGGGCAATCTTTTCCTTCCCGGTCGGCAACATGCGTTCTGCACTTAATCTCCATATGGAACGCCCAGTAAGGTCAACGAAAGCTATCTCGGCATCCCTTTCCCCTCACAGCCTTTGTCTCGTCTCTTTAGGCTGTAAGCTTCTCACCGTTCCTTGCCACGTGTTTATACAGTGTCTAGCAAAGCAGGTCCCGGATCTGAGCTGAGGCCTCTAATGCACCACCGTCATACAAACAAGCAAGGAGAATGAATACCTGCTGAAATTCTGTCGCTTCTGAAGTGACAATCGGCAGCTGAGAAAACAGTTTGACCTTTAATTGTTTCACTCCTTGGTGGTGGAATATTCGTCGCATCTCCAAGATGTTCTTCATCAATGATCTCCTCACACAGGAGAAGAATCGCTCAGTGAGGTAAAGGAAACGCTGGTTAGTGATTTGCAAAAAAAGGCCTTTAGCTGGGAATTGCTCAGTTCTCATTGATAATGAATGGAGATACCTATGTCCTAGAGCTGGATGGGACCTTGGAAGGTCATTGAGTCTAGTCCCCTGCCTTCACAGAAGGACCAAGTACCACCCCTGACAGATTTTGCCACAATCCCTAAATGGCCTCTCCAAGGATTGAACTCACAACCCTGGGCTTAACAGGGCAATGCTAAAACCACTGAGCTACCCCTGCAGGGGCCAAGGTGCCCTTTAAATAGCCTTTGGTAAGTGTATTTTTAATATCTTCATTTTACTTTTAAAATGCTGGTCAAACAATTTTGATCCAGTTTTTTGCCCACCAATTTTTGCAGGAAATATTCAGTTTGGCTGAAATACTGGGTTTTCTAAAAAATGAAAAATAGACACTGAAATTTGGCAAATAAAAAAATAGATAGTTAAACTATCCAATTAAACTTTCAGTGTCTATTTCTCAAATTTTAATTTTTTTGTAACTCGATCCTGAAAATGTCTACCAAAAAATGAGAATTGTTTTTTTTTATTTTATTTTGGGGTTTTGTTTGGTTTTATGAGGGATGTAAAATCCCATTTAATTGAAGGAGTTGGACGGGGGGGCTCTACCAGCCCTGTGCAGGGCTGCAGCTTCTGCCCGATGCAGGGGCTCAGCAGGGCTGGAGCAGCTCTCTGCCCCTGGCGCACAGGGGGCTGCTCCTGGGGACCGGTTAACTGTTACCCAGTAAGCATCAACCATCAAGGGTTCACATCCCTTACCATTCACGTCCCTAGCTTTTATTGCAAAACTATAAAAATAGCATGAGACACCTTTTTTTAAGAAAACACAAAAGCTTTTCACAATGTCCTGAAAGAAAACATTGCTATTTTGACCATTTCTAATATCCAACACTTCCAAAAGGCTGTTTCAATACACAAAGGCTACGTCTACACTACGAGTTTCCTCTGCAAAAATATGCTAATGAGAGACTCATTTGCATGAGTCTCGATCTCATTTGCATATTTTTTGCCGATCCGCTTTTGCGCTGGGGTTTTTGCGCAAAAACTCGCAGTGTGGATGTTTTCTTTTTAAGCAAACCCCCCTTTTTCTGCAAGATCGGTATACCTCCCTTTTTGGGGCATAAGGATCTTGCGCTAAAAGGGGGTTTGGCGCAAAAAGAAAACGTCGACACTGCTTGTTTTTGCACAAAAACCCTAGCGCAAAAACGGATCAGCAGAAAATAAGCAAATGAGATCGAGACTCATGCAAATGAGTCCCTCATTAGCATATTTTTTGCTGAGAAAACTCGTAGTGTAGACGTAGCCAAAGAGACTTCTGAACATCCTGCCTTCATGCTGCACATGAAGCCAGCCTAAAAACCTGCCTGTCTGCTGCCTTCAAACTTGTCTTCAAGCCAACTCTACATGCCACTCCATGTACAGGAAGAAGCTTCTGTGTCGAAATTCACAAAGCCAGCACCTTTATAGAATCATAGAACACTAGAACTGGAAGGGACCTCAAGAGGTCATCGAGTCCAGTCCCCTGCCCTCACGGCAGGACCAAGCACCATCTAGACCAGGGCTACTCAACTTTGGAAGGCCACAATGATACTCACAGCACACGCCGAGGGCTGCAACTAAAGTGTGGTGGCATATACATGCAAATATACATGCAAATATATGCAAATAGCTTCTTTCACACTGACGGGCATGAGTACAAAGATTAAGCCTTAAGCCGTGGCACCAGACCCAAACGTGGCCAGTGTAAGCCAGTCAGCACCCCACAGGGCTAAGCAACCAGCACTTCCCACAATGCCCCGGCGCTCCCAGCACCTCCTCCCTGGGGGCTAGAAACGCTGACACCCTGTACCTGTCCGTTCCAGCCGGCCCGTCCACTTGCGTCTTTCAATGCTCAGCCCGCCTAGGAGATGCCTCGCTGTTGTGGAGCATGTTCCCAGTGGAGGCCATGTTCAAAGGATCCCTCCCGCGGGCCGCGTGTTGAGTAGCCCCGGTCTAGACCATCCCTGACAAGTGTCTGTCTAACTAGTTCTTACATATCTCTAGTGATGGAGATTCCACAACCTCGCGAGGCAATTTATTCATGTGCTTAACCACCCTGACAGGAAGTTTTTCCTAATGTCCAACCTAAGCCTCTCTTGGTGCAATATAAGCCCATTGCTTCTTGTCCTATCCTCAGACGTTAAAGGAGAAAAAAATTTCTCCCTTCTCCTTTGTAGCACCCTTTTAGGTACTTGAAAACTGCTATCATGTCCCTTTTCAGTCTTCTCTTTTCTAAATTAAACAAGCCCAATTCTTTCAGTCTTGCCTCATAGGTCACGTTTTCTAGACCTTTAATCATTTTTGTTGCTCTTCGCTGGATCTTCTCCAATTTCTCCACGTCTTTCCTGAAATGTGCTGCCCAGAACTGGACACAATCCTCCAGCTGAGGCCTAATCAGCACAGAGTAAAGCGGAAGAATGACTCCTTGAGTCTTGCTCACAACACTCCTGTTAATGCAGCCCAGAAGCACGTTCGCTTTTTTCGCACCTAATTCTCTAGCAAATCATTCCTTACCCCCTACCTGTGCCATGAGGCTTGCACCTCATTCCCGTCACCATGGCGATGGGAAGTGGTCAAGTAGGGTTTCTGCTTTTCTGCTAAACTCTGTTAATTTCGTTGGAACCGCGTTCTCCCAACCTGCTACCTCCCACCTGTTGCATCCTGTCCAGAATGTAGTGAGAGCGTGCTCTGGGGCGTCTTTGATATATGTCTGTACATCACCCAGCCTAATGTGGTGCTGGTCTTAGACTAGGGTTCCTAGGTTCAGTATAAATATAATACAACAAGCATAATAATATAATAATATAGTAATATAATAACAACAATAATAATACATTAAATGACATCATTATCCCAACAAGAGAAAGAGCATCAGTGTAGCTAGTGCGCCGTTATTTCGAAATAACTTTCCTAGCATCTACACAAGCCAACTGCTATTTCAAAATTAATTCGAAATAGCGGAGGGCTTATTTTGAAATTGGTAAACCTCATTCCACGAGGAATAGCACCAATTTCAAAACTGCTATTTCAAAATAAGTGCTGTGTAGATGCTTATTTCGAAATAGGGGGCCTCCAGCCCTTCCCTGGGTGCCCTGCTGGCTGACCTGGCAACAAGGTAACTTCTGACCTGATGCCCTGCCGGAACCAGTTCTGGCTGGCCTTAAATGCGATTCAGCATCCAATCAGTGTGGACTCGCTATTTCGAAATGCATTTTGTGTGTAGACGTGTTATTTCAAAATAAGATATTTCAAAATAACTATTTCAAAATTAGATACTTCGAAATAATGCTGTAGTGTGGACATACCCTAGAAAGGAAAATGTTTGGCTGGAGAAGCTAATCATTGGCGTGAGCCTGCTGCATTGATATTATAAGCTGCTAAGGTATATAACTCCACAGCAGGAAACATAGAGCCTTTAATGATACATGCCACAGAGAGCATGAACTCTTTGAAAAAAAGTCGCTAGATAGAAAAGTTGCTGTCTTATCAGTAAGTCATTCAGGCCATGTCTACACTAGGAAACTATTTCAAAATTAGTAAATTCAACTTAACTCCTGATTTAACAAAATCTAACTAGCGTGTCCACACTACAGGGAAGCCCCAAAATTAGTCCAAGACAGGCTCCGTTAATGTCAAAGTGCCACCTTGGACTCAGCGTCCCAAGAAGCACTGGGGAGTAATTAGTTCAAATGACTCTGGGAAGTAGTTCCTTTGAAATAGCGACACCAGAGCATCCACACTACCATTATTTCAAAATAACGATTTCGGAATTAGCGTTACTCCTGATGAAAAGCAGGAGGCCAGATTTCTAATTCCGTGGCCCATTACTTCGAAATAACAGGCTTGGTCGTGTGGACACTCTGCTTATAAATTCAACCTTGGGGGTTAGTTTGAAATAAAGTCCTAGTGTCAACCAGAGCTCAGAGATGCAGGTTGCATGATGCTTTTGTTGTCAGCTCATATTGCAGACTGTGGCTTTTTCTGTGCACATTTGTAGCTATCGGCATGCGATCTGGTTGGCTGTAATGCCACAGCTCATTGGCAGGAGAATGTTGATCTGTTGGCTTGGAGGGACCGGATGAAAACACGGCAAGCGGAGCAAAAAGCTTTTTCCTCTCTGGGCCACTGAAATTCTGCCTCCTTTCACCCAGCTCGGTGCTGCTGGTATCTGGGGCCTACCCTCCCGTCTCCGCTTGGACTTTCCTGGTTCCTAGGAGACAGCATGCTGCTCACCCCACATGACCGCATGACATCAGCAGGCCAGGGCAGCCATAAAACACCGCAGCCAACGTGATGGAGTTTCAGCTTGGCTCACCATGCTACAAGCGAGTCCTACAGGACGTGCAAACCTGGTGATGGGTAGCTGGGTTTGCTTTCTCATTGGAGTTGTGAGGATGAGACCTAGACATGGTGTCACTGAATGGAGACGGCCTTAAAAAAAAAAAATACCACAGCCCTAGTCCAGAACCATCGGCAATAGAGATAAGCAGGAGTGATTTCACAAATCCCCTACCCTGGCGTTCTGACAGAAGATAAATAGGAACGGTGAAGCTCAGGCTTGCAGATTTTAAAACTGTCTGGCAAGCTGGATTCAAGACCAAAGACTAAAAATAGGGACTCTGCCCCAATCCTTTCACTGAGTTGTGCTGGCCTGAGAGGAGAGCCGGAGGAAGGACTAGTGGTTAGGGTGCTGTTTAGGACTTGGGAGATCCGAGTCCCATTTGGTTGGCCAAATACTTCCTGAGTGATCTTGGGCAAGTCACGATCTTTTCGCTCTCTGCCTCTGGGCCAGATCTGTAAGGAAGGGAGATGGGCATTCCATGAGCCGGCAGGCATGCCGTGAGGACCAATCCATTACAAAGCTTATGAGGCACTCAGATCCCATCGGAACGGGGGATCTGGTTCGACAGCAGTGTTTCAATAGTGAAAATGTTGATGAACTTGTGCGTGAACGAGAGGATAAGAAATACCACACATACGCCTAGCTAGTTCCTGGGCAGAATCTATTTAACCAATCAGAAGGCTGATTTAAATGCACCAGACTTTCTCTCACACGTTAGCCAGGACTGTGCCATGCACAGGTTTGAATTAAGCCTTTACTCCAAGGTGAACCTTTCCGCTGGTTACAAAGTTGAAATGTTGATGGGGAAAAAGGGTCCATTTCTCATGCAAATGTTGTTTCGGGTTTTTGGCCAGCTTACGGAGATGGTCCAAAGCTTTCCAAAAGGTCAGAGGGAAAAAAGGCAAGATAGTGAGCAGGTTTGTGAAAATGATGTCTCCCTTGTCAACCAGCTCTAGTGAACAGCTCGGAAGTGAATACCACTCGCCTCGGCCAGTAGGAATCACCAGCCGGCAAAGAGACAGGAATCATTTTGTTCGTGTACGGTCATGTATGGCTGAGCTCTCCACCTCAGATGAGTGATGTTCCTCCAGCTAGAGAACACCAACTGCTCCTGCATGATCTGGTGGCCCTCAGGTTCCAGAGAGATTAGCGTGGATAGATAACCAAACATCTCCTCTTGGAAAAAACCTTGCAGCGCAAGACACGTGTCCCCCAGCCACGCAGGATGGAAGCTGCCTCCTCCTAGCCCATAGCATCTCAGCGCTCCAGTACATGCCTCAAACCTAAATAAAGGTGTGGCCCAGTCCTGCCTGCCTCAGTTGTCTGTTCAGGGCTGATCCTGTTTCTTCAGGCTAGGACAGTGGTCCCCAACCTTTTTAAGCATGAGATCACTTTTTGAATTTAAGCACAATCCAAGATCTACCTCAAATCCAAATACCCTTGCCCCGCCTCCTTCCCACCCCTTCTCTGAGGCCCTGCCCCTGCTCACTCCGTCCTCCCTCCCCCATCTTCACTCGCTTTTATCAGGCTGGGGGCAGGGGTTTGGGGTGCAGGAGGGGTTCAGGATTGGGGCCAGGGTTTAGAATGTGAGCTCCAGCTGGGCACCACTTACCACAGGTGGCTTCTGGGTGGTGGTGCAGGGGGCTAAGACAAGCTCACCCCTACCCTGACCTGCACCACTCCCAAAGCAGCCAGCAAACTCTCTCCATCCCTACCCCCTCTGCTCCGTGGAGAAGGGGTACAGGGTGGAGGGAGGGACACCCTGACATCAGCACTCCCTCTTCTTCTTCCTGTGCCCTGCCCAGCAAGCAGGAGGCTTCCAGGGGTGAGGGGCACCTCAAGGCAGAGGGCAGGAGCAGCACTGCAGTGCTGAGAGGGGAAGATGAAGTGCCAGCACTTGACAGCCTCCTGGCCAAACCTCTCAGGATCACCCGTCAGAGGTTCCAAGATCTATGAGTAGATCCCGATCTACTGGCTGGTGACCACTGGGCTAGGACATCTCAGAATTGCATTTCCCAGACACCTCCAGCAGGAGGCAGTGGGGAGGCAATTGAAAGAAGAGATTCTTCGCTGCTCGGCTCATCGGAGGCAGTGGGTGTTGCCCACGAAAGCTCGTGATACTAGACATATTTTGGTTAGTCTCTAAGGTGCTACAGGACTACTCGTTGGTTTTGCTACTTCAGTGATTGCTGGAGCACCTGGGACCCACAACCAAGAGTAGATCCCAGGATGGTAAGCACAGTACAAACCTCCTGGGAGGGTCAAATCCCTACATCCCAGAAAATTTACAGCTTAACGAGATAGAGAAATGGCAGCAAAATGATACACCCCCGATCAGACCTCAGGTAAATGTTTCTCTACAGGCCTCTGTCACTGACACACCGTCCTGCTGCCACCGTTGGTAGGGGGAGGAAAATACTTCAATGAGACCTTTAAGATTCACTTTTAAACTTTCCTTACTCGTGGCTAGACCAGGGACAGCACCAATACTTGCCCTGCAGGCTGGAAAACACACCAGCAACGTGCCTGCTATTCATTGGCATAAACGGCCTTTCCTCTTAAAAATATGCCCGATATTGAAAAGAATCAGGAGGAAAACCCCATTTCACCCTCCTGCACTTACATCAAATGGTTAATAGATTCAGCAGAAGGTGGCAGCGGGAACCCAGAAGTGTTTCATTTACTTTTATTAGGGGCCTTCCCGATTTGTGGGACACAATGTTTTTTAATAGATAAACTATTTCTCTTTCCAGTGTTGTTCCAGGATCACAGATTACCCAATAAATGAGCCGGATGCATCGGAAAACGCAGCCCCAGGAAAACAGCCCTTGATAGAGGAGATTTGTTCCGTTTCCCACGCTTCCAAGCCAGATTGTGCTGGCTGCCGCACTGAGCCCGACTCTTGCTGTGAAGGCATCAGAGGCCAATTCAACAGAACTCCACCAGAGATGGCATGGATGTCGGACAGGGATGACTCAGTACATCTATCCTAGGTGCTTTTTGGCCTCCCCAGCCCTTGTATCTGAGCACCTCACAATTCTTGGGGTATTTATATGCAACAACAGCCCAGTGAGGAAGGGCAGGGCTATTGAGACACAGAAAGGCTAAGTGATGGGCCAAAGGCCTCCTGGGAAGTCGGTGGCAGAGACATGGCGCCAGCTCTCCAGAATCCTAGGCTAGTTCATGAAACTCTGGAACATGCTTCCTCTCTCCTCCTGCCCCACTTCCCACCTCACCAGACAGAACTCAGTGAAAAGGCCCACAGTTAGTAACGCGGGGGGTTCGGAACAGCTGTGCTGCAGTAGCCTGAGTCCAGCAGAAAACACGGTTCTCTGTTTCCGTCTGGTGCCATCAGCACTACCCGGGGATCTAAGCAACACGCTTTGCTGACACACAGAGAAGATGGTGCACTCTAATGGTTCGAGCCTAGTCCTGAAAGCAAGGAGCACCTGAGTTCTGATCCTCCCTCTGTGAGCAACTCTGCCTCAGTTTCCCCACTTGTAAGCTGGAGATAGCGTGGCTCTGCCTATTCTCGGCGTAGCTCTGGGGTGGTTTCTTAGTGAGTTGCAGTGCTTTTGGACCACTCTCATTGCTAGGGGCCCTTATCGCCTTAGCCCCTACGGGGCCCACTTGTGAATCAGCCCCTGTTGTACAAGGGGCTGTACTTATGGAAACGTGACCCTGCATTTTAAAATGGCCTTCAGCTACACACACGCTGGCGTTCAGGAATCTGGCCGGGCCCCCCATCTGTGCAAACAAAACGGGGGGGGGGGGCGTTCTCAGCGCAAAGGACGGTGAGGAGACGTGCTCTCGCCTGGAGCGATGTAACGTCCCACTCCCTGGAACAGCCACAGCGCTGTGACAACTTCCACTGTGGCTCTGCTTCGCCTGGGGGCCCCGGGGCGGGGGGCGGGGGAGGGAGACACAAAAAGGAGCTGAGTGGAGGGGGCAGGGAATCCTGTCCCAGCCTCTTTGCTTATTACCCGAGGAGCCAACAGAAGTGGCGGGCCCTTGGGTGAAGGGGCCCCACACTCCCGAAGTGGGCGGGGCCTCAGGCAGAAGGGGCCAGGCTGGAGGCAGCCAGAGCGCACCGCACCGTGGCCCCTCCCCCTCAGGCAGCCCTCAGAGCCGCCCAGAGCGCGCGGCCTGGTGCTCCGGCAGCGATTTAAAGGGCCAGGGCTCCAGCTGCCGCTGTGATAGCAGAAACAGCCGCCAGAGCCCCAGACCCTTTTGAATTGCCGGGTCCTGAGGCAACTACGACCTTTGCCCCCACCCCTGTCAGCAGGCCCTGGAGCAGCGCCTGGGGTGGGGGGAGGGTTCACCAATTAAACGGGATTTTTACATCCCTGCTGGGCACATTCTACCACAGGATAAAACCGGGCTTCTGTCCGTCAAGGCACAAGTCCAAGAGATGCCAATGGAGCCAGCTTCACCGATAGCACTGGCTGAACTACACTGGTTTTAAATGGATTTGAGTTGGGCCGGTGGAACCTCAGTGTGCAGACAAGGTCCAAGAGCAAGGAACCGCTCCTCTCACGGCGTTCCCTGTAAGATGAGCACTTGGGGCAGCCACACAGGAGAGATGCAAATGTGGCCCAGCTGTTTAGCAAGTGCGCCCACAGCCGGCAGTATGTGTTGCTATGGGTGGTGCACATCCGCCCATGCCTGGGTGCACAGAACAAAATTTATTCCACACATGGATGGAAAATGTTAGAGGGAACATTGCTCTGGATGCACCCTTAGAATCTGCAGGTCAGATCGAGGCATCTCTATGAGCTCTGGACGGTCACTTCTTCGACAGCACAGATTTGCTGAATCCCCGGCATTCTGTATGGGTCACTCCCGTGTGGGGAAGTGGCCTTTTCTGTTTGGTCGGGGATGTTGCCAGGGACCTGCCAAAACAATACAGGAAATCAAGAGAGAGAGGAGCCAGCATCACTCTGACACACTGTCTCCTGCTACTGTGCCCGTAAAAAATGGTCTTCCTCAGACCGCACTTCTCTGAACCTGACAACTGTCCTAAATCTCAAGTCAGACATTCACTTCTGCTATTAACATGACTCATCCCACAGGCGTCCTTTTACTACTCTTCGAGTCATGTCAGACAGAATCATCGACCTCCTGCCGGCAGGCCCGGCCCACCACGTTAGCCGTGTCTGCAGGGTCCCTTTGGCGGATCGTCTCGTTCCTGCATCCCGAGGACGACCATAGAATCCTAGAACTGGAAGGGACTTTGAGAGGTCACCAGATCCAGTCCCCTGCCCTCACAGCAGGACCAAGCACCGTCTAGACCATTCCGGGCAGGTATTTATCTAACTTAAATATTGATGAGGTTCTTGGAGGTGAGAAGCAGTGGGAGAAACATCTGTGTCTGGCTGCTACTTTGCCTAGAAGCTAAGGAACAAGATGGGAAATCTGCCCTGTATTTTGGTCTCCTCTATCTTGAAGTAGAACGTCGAGGACATCTCTTCTAGCGGATCCAGAACTCCTCAGACTCTGCCATTGTAGATTAGCTGTCACCCATTGCCCTCTTCTGTCTCCACTGGAAATGCAATTGCCCCTGAAATTCACAGGAATTTCCATTGGTCCCGCTAGCCTAGGATCATGTGTCTGACACTAGCCAGGACCAAATCTTCAGGGAAAGATTCCAGAACCTCCACAGTGGATGACTATGGAAAATCCAACCCAGAGAAGAAATTTCCTTCTCCTGGTGCCTCTTTCCCTGGGTCTCACAAGGGAAAAGACATTTCCTCGTGGATGAAGATTCGTCTCAATTCCCATTCCTTGTGCAGACTGGTTTTGACCCTGTCAGGGTTAAAAGAGTCAAAGCCACTGAGCCAGATCCTCGGTTGGTATAAAATCAGGGTAAGTCCGTAGTCACTGACCCATTATTTGTAGGAACATAAGAATTGCCAGACTGGACCAGACCTCAGGTCCATGTCGTCCGGTAAACTCTGACAGAGGCCAGCATCACTGCCTCGGAGGAAGGTGTGAGAACCCCCACCGGGGGTATTATGTGCTATAATTGCCTTCAGCCCTACATCATCCTAGTCTCTGATACTTAGAAATTGCCCTAATCCCCAAAGTGTGATATTTAACATCCCTTCTCATATTTGAATATGACACCCCAATATATGCTTGTTAGCCATAGACACGTCAATCTTTTTTTGAATCTTGAATTCCTGGCCTTAAGGGCTTCCTGTAGCAGGGAGTTCCACAGTTCAGTTGTGAATTGTGTGAGCAGTGTTTTCTTGTGCCAGTTTTTGAATTTGCCACCTTTTAGGGGGACTGAATGGTCCCTTGCTCGTGTGTTGTGAAACAGGCAGAACGGAAGCCCCCGATGCACCATTATAAACATACTTTTAATGCATCCCTTCTCCTTTGTCTCATTCTAAAGTGACCAAGCCCATCTTCTCCATATGAGAGTTCATCCAGACCCTGGACCATTCTCATTCTGTTTGGAGGGAAAGAGAGATTGAATCAGTGACCCAGGGGTGTTAAAGCCTGCAGGTGCCCTTCATGCATTGGACCTAATGCCTGATCTTGTAGATCCGTGGGCAGGTCTTGCACGTGACTTCAGTGTGACCGCCGGCTAGGCGTGAGGGCTTGCAGAATTGGATCTCTAGGTCCATCTAGCCCAGCGTCCTGTCTGCCGACAGTGGCCAGTGCCAGATGTCCCAGAGGGAGTGAACACAACAGGTAATCCTCATGTGATCCCTGCCCTGTCACCCATTCCCAGCCCCTGACAAACAGAGGCTAGGGACAACATTCCTGCCCATTCTGGCTAATAGCCATTGATGCACCTAACCTCCATGAATGTATCTAGCCCTTTTTTGAACCCTGTTAAAGTCTTGACCTTCACAGCATCCTCTGGCAAGGAGTTCCACAGGTTGACTGTGCACTGCATGAAGAAAAAAGCACAGCCCAGCAAGCCTGGTGCTAGAGGCAGACTTCACATTCTCACTGACCTCCCAGCAGTGGCCCAAAGGCAGCGAGGGAGCTCAGAATTGGCCAGTGGTGCTGTTGCTCCACCTTACTACTAGGACACAGGACGGTGTGAACTTCAGCCGCCTGCATGAGGCTTGGGCCTTCCTCCCAGGAATGCAGAAGAGCTCAGGGTTTGCTTTACATCTCACTAATGCAGTGGCCTTGCTTTTCTCGTGCGCTGCCTTTTTTTTCCTCCCTAAGCCACACACTCCGCGAGCGACCTCCCCGTCACTGGCAGACATAGAAGAAGTCCCACTGGGCACAAGAGAGAGTCAGCAATGGGCAACCCAGGCTAGTGAGGGGGCTGCATGAGGGGTCCTCCTTACTCTCAGGGGCCGCAAGATTGTCGTCACCAAGACGGGGTCCCGGGATGGGGTCGTTATGCTAACCGCACGTGCATATCTAGGATGTGCGGGATGAGCCAGGGGAACCATAGCAGCGCTGTGATTGGCTGCAGAGGGAGCGTGCGGCTCTCACAATGTCGTGTGCAATCAGCCCTCGCCTCACATCGCCTGCCCTTGCTTTACCGATAGAAAAATAAAACCCAGCTCTGTGGACAAAAATCAGCAGAATCTGGCAGCCCTGTGCATGGACGATGGTAAACGAAGTGTCTCCCGGGCCCCACATAGATCCCCGATGGGCTGCGGGTTGCCCACCATGGGCCTATATGTTGGTTTGACAAGTTTTGTGAGTTCCTTTCTCTGCCCGTTTCCCCCTGGGAAAACACTCCCTCCCCACCACCGTATTGCAGCTAACTGGGCAAGATGCATCTTCTATGCAGCTGTAAGCCACTGAGGGGAAAGACTTGCCCCCATGCGCCCCCAGGATATTTGACTCCATTTCCACGGAAGCAGCACAGAGTCGAGGCTCCGGCCCTGTGCCCCTTGGCCCCCCCGGCTTAGCCACTCTTTGGCTGTGCTGCTCCTTGCTCTGGGCTCTCTCCCGCCTCGCCCAGCAGCGTGATCCCATTCCGTGCTCCTCGGGGCGGCCACTGGGCTGGACACATCCCAGCAGAAAACACCTTTCGTCGTAGCAATGATGGAAAGCTGAGCCCAGCCGCTTGGGAAATACAGGCGGGATGGGGGCTCGCTGGGGTGGGGAACTAAATTAAAATCAATAGACTCTCTCATCTCAGGCTCTCCATTTCCTGGATGCTCGGAGAATAGAAGGGACCATTAAAAGCTCCTCTTTTCCAATAGCCTAGTGCATCGCTTTCTGCATCACCATGCACAAGGCCTTCAGTTGGATGCAGGGCCTGCTTTTCACACCGTGGGTTAGAAGGGCATGTGCAGGCTTGGGTCTGATGATGGCGAGGCTTTGGAAGACTCCAAAGGGAGCCTCGTTCTTTGCTCCTTGGACAGAAGGCCGGTAGCTGTGGAGGATGGAGGAGGTGTCCAGTAAATGGCAAGTCCCACAGATGTAGCTCACTTGGGGAGGCTGCAACTGAGCAGGAAGGTCATCCTTTATGCAGCCCTGAGATCAGAACAATTCCCATTTGGGAGGCTCAATGACTCGCTGGCACCCAGACGCCCATAGATAGCATAGAATCCTAGAGCACTAGAACTGGAAGGGACCTCGAGAGGCCATCAAGTCAAGTCCCCAGCCCTCACGGCAGGACCAAGCACCATCTAGACCAGTGTTTCTCAACCAGGGGAACAAGTACTCTTAGGGGTACTCGAGAGAAGTCTGGGGGATACGTCAACGCAACTGAAATTTGGAGCAAACCGAATTTTTGTTGTCAGTTTGACAGCGCTTTATTAGTTTTGTACTTTTTACACCCAAAAATTTCATTGCCTGCCCGGCTACGATTAAGTTGTTTAAACAAATGTGTTGCCACGGTAGAAAAAAATGGTGTGTCTCTGAAAACTGTAGGTACTGGGGGTACTTATCTTTTTTTTTTCTTTTTTTTTTGAAAAAGAGGTACTTTATAAAAAAAGGTTGAGAAACACTGATCTAGACCATCCCTGACAGGTGTCTGTCTAACCTGCTCTTCAATATCTCCAGTGATGGAGATTCCACAACCTCCCTGGGTAATTTATGCCAGTGCTTGACCACCCTGACAGGCAGGAAGTTTTTCCTAATGTCCAACCTAAACCTCCCTTGCTGCAATTTAAACCCATTGCTTCTTGTCCTATCCTCAGAGGCCAAGGAGAATAATTTCCCTCCTCCTCCCTGTGACACCCTTTTAAATACTTGAAAACTGCCGTCATGTCCCCCCTCCGTCTTCTTTTTTCCAAACTAAAGCCCAGTTCTTTCAGACTTCCCTCATAGCTCATGTTTTCTAGAACTTTCATCATTTTTGTCGCTCTTCTCTGGACCGTCTCCAATTTCTCCACATCTTTCCTGAAATGTGGTGCCCAGAACTGGAGAGAATCCTCCAATGGAGGCCTAGTCAGCGCAGAGCAAAGCGGAAGAATGACGCTGGCCAGCGGGCCGGCGGGCCCGTGATGGGCCAGAAGGTCTGTCACATCGCTGTGGTGGCCCGCACGCGGCAGTCCCATCACCGAGACAGCCAGCCCCCTCCGCCGTAATTAAAGCTAATTATTCAGCGGCGCTCCGCTCGTGCAGCCCCGCTCGGGCGCTCCCCTGCACGCACATGCAGGCAGCAGGGTTGTTTTTCTTCATAAAGCTTATGAGGAACCCTGAGCAGATTAACAGCTTTAATGACAAAAATTACCGCTTATAACACTGACTTCAAATCAAAGAACAATATCCGCAGACAGATATTTTCATGGTTTTCATAACAATTCATTATAGGCGGCACCGAGGGATTACATTTTTATTTCCCTGGTGTCGTTTCTCTCCGACTCAGGTTCATTTCTCTTAATGAGGCAGTGGAAGATAAAGGGCAGTGATGGCTCCTCCGATGCCTCCGCAGAGCGTGAGGAGTTTCGGGGCACGGTGATAACTGGAGGAGGGAGGAAGGGGCGGGCAGGGGGAGCGCAGGGAGGCAGAGTGATGGGAGAGGGGGGCGCTCTGCCGTAATGAACTAAAATTAAGACATAAATTCTCCCACCTTTGTGCCGACCAGATCTAACGAAGGGATTCAGCTTTTTAATGAGGAATGGATCAGGAGCAAAATTATTAGCTAATTAATTGTAAGGGGAAGGGAGGGGCGGAAGGGGAAAAAAACCTTCCCGGGAAAGACAAGGCCAGGAGTTCTTCTTGCAGCCTTTTGAGAAATGGCAGCAAAAGGGTCCAATCCTGAACCCTCGTGCAGCCGAACCATCCTTGCTCACGCAAGTAGAGAGAGGTGTCGATGGCAGTGAGGCTGGCCGCAAAGGGGTGAAGGATGTGTACCCAGGGAGATGTTCAGTAGGATCTAGAGTGCACTTCCAGGCCGTGTCTACACTAGGCGATTTTTCGAATTTACGACGTTGGACTTCTGGGCACCCGATGCTACAAATTCGAACTTGTGTCTCCTCACTTCGAGGAAGCATTGAATGGAGTCCGGGGCTGGCTCCATTCATGTGGACGCGCTACCTTGGACTCAGAGCCCCAGGAAACACTCTGAGGAGCTGCAGGAGACCCTCCAGAGTCCAATTAGTTCGAATTAGCAGCACCGGAGTGTCCACACTTACGTTATTTCAGATTTACAAGTTGGGAATGAGCGTTACTCCTCGTGAAAAGCAGGACTAGAGTTCCAATTCTGCAGCCCCTTATTCCGGAATAACAGGCTTGGTAATGTGGCTGCATTGCTTACAAATCCAGCCTTGGGAAAGGGGGTGTAATTACAGACTAAGATCCTAGTGTAGACCAGGCCCTAGGGATTTCCCACTGGCAATTCCTGGTCCAGCTTTCAAGGAAGTGAAATTTCATGCCCTTCGTCTCTTGTGGGTCAGGGTGCTTTTGGGAAATAAACATCCTAGGCAGGTGGCTATTGGAGGCAGGAGAAGTAGCACCAAAGGGTTCATGGCTCCAAGATGCAAAGCCAGCGGAGGAAGCAGGCAAGGCAAAGATCAAGAGTCGGTAAAACAGACAGTTACTATGGATCATGTATCTTCTGCTGTGTTTAGGAGGACACTGAGAACAAGGGAAGGAGTCAGTAGTGTCTTTCTTCACCCCCTCCCCCACACCCTCTGCTCATAATTTCTCAGTTGCTCCTATGTAGGGTATGAGACCAGTTACACTGTATGGCCAACTCCAAGGCGTTATTTCAAAATAACCCCCTTCAGTCAAATAAATATGCAGAATGTCCACACGACCAAGCCCGTTATTTTGAAATAACACGCCGCTTATTTCAAAATCTGTATTCCTGCTTTCCTTGAGGAATAACGCTAATTTCGAAATCGTTATTTGGAAATAGCGGTCGTGTGGACGCTCCGGTGCTGCTATTTCCAAATAACGACTCCCCAGAGTCATTCAAACTAATGACTCCCCAGTGCTTTCTGGGGCTTTAAGTCGAGGTAGCGCGTCCACATTCACAGAGCCCGCCTTGGACTAATTTCAAGGCTCCCCCGTGCTAAGGACACGTTATTTTGGTTTTGTAAAATCGGCAGGGATTAAGTCGAATAACTCCAGACCCTCCAAAATCACAACAGTGACTTTAAAAATCATAAGGGTATTTAAAAAAAATAAACTAAAATATTTGACGCTCGTTTTATTTGCTTTCTGGTTTTTGCATCTTTAGAGTGCAGCTGGGTTCTATCTTCCCAGCTTTTCACTGCAACCGCAAAGGCTCCAAAGGCGCCGTTTCTCTTTCAAGAAAACGGAGGCTCTCCCACGTTCACAGGCCTGCCGGAAGCCTTGGAAACACTGGCATGAACCAAGCCTGAAGGCCTCTGAAGCCCAAGGACCAAGGGCATTAGGAACCAGGCAAAACAATCTCTCTGGAGTCTAATGAATACGTGTTTGGTCTTTGTTCACCACAGAAGAGTTTCTAGGTGGTACCACAGTCCCAGTGATACGTGATAATAATAAACCCACAGTTGGCCTTGAGAAAAGAGAAGGATCGTATCTGGCTATTCTGCCACAGCACAACAGACTCCTCAAAGGAGTCTTACTTTCCCCAAATCAAGCAGATTAAATTATTTCTGACCGTGATATATGACACAGAATCTCACCACATCACAGTCTGTTACAGCAAACACCAGCCAACACATTTCATCTCGCCCATAAAAATAACAGCCTTCAGTTCAGTCTGAGTGGTCTGAACAGTGGGGCGGGAGAAATCACACTGAAGTCAATGAGAGAGTTTTTTGTGCAATGGCTGAGAAAGATAAATTATTTGTAATAAAACCAGCATTTTTCAAGCCACAAACTCTCTCAGATCAGCATGCAAATATATCTTTTCTGGCTTGGTATTGTTTCCTATCAATTTCAGCTTGAGGCTTTTGTTTGCTTTTAAGCAGAGTTGTTGACTCAAGTCCCACGACTTGAACTCGAGTCCGATTTAAGTCGCCTAGGTGACTCGACTTGAGACTCAACTCGGGTTCATTGTTTATGACTTGAGACTCGACTTGAGACTTGCCAATTTTGTTAAATCGACTTGGTGAAAAAATTGTCCGAAAATGCCGATATTCAGGGCTCGCCAAGAGGCGGCGAGCCCTGCTCGCCCGCTGCACATGCACTGACCATGCTGCGTGGCCACACCGGGCTAAAATCTACTCGCCACGGGTGAGTAGATTGCCTGATTTGTCGAGCCCTGCCGATATTGATGGCTTGTACAAAAGTGACTTGACATTTTTTAGTTTAAGACTTGAGACTCGACTTGGGACTTGACTCAAAAGTGACTTTAGGGACTCGTGACTCGACATGAGTCTTGAACTGTAGTGACTTGCGACTCGACTTGGACTTGACAATGACGACTTGAAGACAACACTGCTTTTAAGAGGTAGCCCCCAAAATTTTACCCTCCTGGCAAAACCAGTTTGCTTAAAGCAGTGATTCCCAACCTTTTTCCCATGGAGGAACCCCTAAAATAATTTTTCATATCCTGAGGAACCCCTACCTATGAAAATGTTTGCAGGCCAGAAAAAGTTGCCAGCAGGAAGCGCAATTCAATTAGTGCTGTTATATATATATATATATGTCAGCCTACATTGTAAGAAAACAAATTGGAGCATTTTTCCTGTCTTTTTTTGTATTATCTAATCTTTTTTTTCAAATATCAAAATATCAAATCCAAATAAAGATTTCTCGCCGAACCCCGGACGATAGTCTGTGGAACCCCAGGGTTCTGCGGAACCCTGGTTGGGAAACACTGGCTTAGAGGATGGTGTCTTCTTGAGCGGATTAGCAAAATAAAGACACACGTCAAGTGGATTAACTCGGACACTTTTCTATTCCAGCACAATCATCGCTGACTTCTCCGCTGCGCTCCATCTGACAAAAATCCCCCCACGCAAATGACAGGCAAGTGCTGGCTGACTATGCAAGGAACCGCAATGTATTTATTATTAAAGAGACAGTCAAGGATTGTACATGCAAAAGGCTGGTCTGCTATTTGGATCAGCATGTGCCCCTTCGTGATCAAGGAGCCTGTTTGTATGGAGGAGGTGGCCTTGTCGCGGTTAACAGGCCATCCACTCTCCCCACCTTGCAGTCGCCAGACTTTTGGTGTCCGGACACTGCCAGGTCCCTTTTTCAATTGGAAAAATTGGTCAAAAACTGGCCACCCTCTATGGCAGCTGGATACAGAAGCCAAAACCCTTGGCTTTCCCCCCGTCTGGGTAAAAGCCGAGCTGGTGGCAACCAACGTTCCCTCTAATTTTTGCCCCCGTGTGTGCAATAAATGTGATTGTGTGCTCTGAGGAAGGTGCAGATCCGGAAACTCAGCTGATTGGCGGGGCGGCATTTGACTCTCACCTGCAGCCGCCCACACACTCAGCTTACAGGGAACACTGGTGGCAACCCGCCTGTGGCCAGGGCTGGCTTAAAATCTTGGTGGGCCCTCGGCACTCTCATAATCATAGGCCTTTCAATTAGATTGTATAGAAGGGAGAGATGCCCTATCACAGGCTACGTCTACACTGGCAGCTTCTTGAGCAAGAACTCTTTTGCGGAAGAGTTCTTGTGCAAGAACTCTTCCAGAAGAGAGCATCTACACTGGCATGTGCTTTTATGCAAGAGATGTGTGTAGACGCTCTCTTGAGCAAGAAAGCTCTGATGGCCATTTGAACCATCGGGCTTTCTTGCGCAAGAAATTCATGTTGCCTGTCTACACTGGCCCTTGTGCAAGAAAAGTTGTGCAAAAGGGTTTATTCCTGAGCAGGAGCATCATAGTTCTTGCGCAAGAAGCCCTGATTTTATACAGTAGAATGTCAGCTTATTTGCATAGGAACTCACGGCCAGTGTAGACAGGCAGCAAGTTTTTGCTCAAGAGCGGCCACTTTGGCGCAAGATTGCGCCAGTGTAGACACAGCCACAGTGTTTCCCAATTTTAACTGGCCACGGAACTCTTTTAAACTCAGAAGAATTTCAAGGAATCCCTAGAGCTGGGGGTGGGGAGGCGGGGAATTTGTTCGAGCACACACACACAAAAAAGCCATCGGGAAACCAGAGAAAACCTCTGTCTCTTTGGGCAAGAGGGAGGGGAGAACACGAGTTTTCACGAAACACAGCAAATTATTTAAGTTTGATTTAGCAGTGTTCTTATTTTCAAGTCAATTATGGATTTGTTGTAGGCCCTAAACTTTTTCATAGACCCTCAGCCTCTTGTGCCTAACGGACAATCTGGCCCTCCCTGTGTCAGCGGATTCTTTTCACTCCGGAGGTCCCCAATTCAATCCAGTGCGTTGGATAAGAGGGCAGCCGCTAGGCAAGGCCTTTAAAGCTCCCTACCCATGGCCCATTGACCCCTGTTAGTCCTTCCGTCTCCACGGTGAGAGGGCATGGGTGGCCAGCAGGCCAGGGCGGAAGTGAAGGAGGTAGAAGTGGGTCCCACTCCAGGCATTGGCAACTGGGCTCGGAAAATGAGGTGGAGGCTGGGGATGGGAAGGGGCACGCTGGGGGAATGGCCCTCCCTCCAGCCTGGATCTAGGGTTGCCAGATGTTTGAAACAAAAATACCAAACTCCCCTTCCCCCCCCCCAAAAAAAAAACACCGGGAAAAAATTCTGTTGAAGGGAAAAAAAGGGGGGGAGACCAAAGTTGTTGAGCAAAAAAAAGGACTCCAAGGACTTAGCCAAAAAAATTAAAATAAAACAGCATTAAAACAGCATGTCCCCTTTAAGAGTGAGTGCAGGGATAGGAACAGGGGAGCGGTTGAGCACTAAGACCCAGAGGAAGCATTGCTTCTCCTAGGTCTTTTGGCTGGCAGCCATTTTGTGCCGGCAGCCTTGGGGAACCAGGTAAGCATGGGAGCTGGGGTCGGGGGCTGGGGGTATTGGGGGACAGGTGGGTGTCCGGGTGGGGAAGCCGGGTGCTGAGTGTTTGTAGGGTTGCCAGGTGCCCGGCATTTTCACCTCCTGGCCGGGGAAAAATTCAGAGAATACCGAACATCTCAGGTGTCCGGTATTCTCTGAATCTTTTTACCGGACAGGAGGCGAAAATACCGGACTGTCCAGGTGAATACCAGACACCTGGCAACCCTACCTGGATCCCCAGCACTGCTGGACTCGACTTCCCCCTCTGCTCTGCAGAACCCCCTGGGGATGGGCACGGGGACTCCACACTGAACCTCTTCTACTCCGGGGGCCCACTGGGCTCTGACCGTCTGGGGGAGGGGCTAAATCAAGAAACTCAGGGAGCTTCTAGCTTGTCTTTGATTGGCCCATCGCTGGGTGACAAGCATCCCTAACTTCGCTGGGGTTGCAGTATGTATATGGGAGCAACATTCGACCCCACCCCTGTGCAGAACTCCCTGTGAATCCAAAGCCACTGGGATGAGAAAATGGCGGAGCAGGGCCAGGGCCTTCGGGAGCATGGAGGTTCGATTACTAACAACGAAGCCACAGCTCCCTGACAGTTCGTGTGAGCTGGGCATGGGCGCAAAGGGAGACCTTTACCCCACACTGGGCAGTGGGTTACACACACATGGCTGCCCCAGAAAAGCCCCGAATCGAACCATTGTCTGTGGGGTTGGGCCCAAATAAACCTTCAAACTCGGCTGAACACATCACAGAATCGCAACACAACTCAGCTCCAGAGCCAGATTAAAATGTCCCAAGGGTAAATTGTCGCTCCTCTAAAACCCCACCCTGGGTTCTTGCGGGTCTCCTGTTGGAGGCGCTGCTGCCCTCTCATTCATTATAAATGAGCAATCTCACAGAAGCAATATCATCCGTGGAATCTAATACCGGGACTGACTTTGCCTCAGTGTTTATTGTCTCTATAATCCGTCTTGTGGCAGAGAGACCATTAACCAATCCAACCATGTTCCATCCCTTGACATTATCCCTTGAAAGGCACATGCTGAGGCTTTGTACAAACTAGCGAGCAGTAAATTTACTCTCCTAATAGGTCCGTTCTTTATTAGGTATTTATTTCAGAAGGTTAAACCATAATTAGATTGAGCTAAGATGCTGGAAAAGAAAGAGAGGGAGATTCCAGCCCGAGAATGTGTTTTATTTGTGCCTCTGATGTCTAAAGAAATTCCTGGCCCTATAGTCCTCCAGATAGGGGCTGCAAAACTAACCGAGCTGCAGTGTTTCTGCCAGGTGGTCGCATGTGTCTTTTCGGTGCAAAAGTTATTGCCGTGCTGTGATCTCTCTCTGAAATCCAGCGCCAGCGCTGAGCCCGATCTACTGTGGCAGATGAATAGCGCCAAGGTGGTGGTCTGGATGTTTGGCCTCCAGGCACAATCCAATTTTCAACTGTTTCAAAGCTATTATGTCAAAGGCTGTTTGCATAAACATAACAATAGCCTGGGAGCCCGGGCACAGGAGCCAGGACTGGGGAAGTCTGCCCTCTGGTGCCGAATGGGTGGGAGTGTGTGTCTCCGGAGCTAGAATATATAGATCTCTGGGGGTACGTCTACACAATGGGACGAGGTCATATTAAGACACCCACTTCTGCTACATTAATTGCGGAGCTGAAGTCGAAGTAGCTTAACTCGACTTTTGGCGCTGTCCATCCTGCAGGAAATTGAAGGGAGAACACTCTCCCTTTGACTTCCCTTACTCCTCATGAAAGCAGGACTGCCGGCATCGACCGAAGCGCCCCTCTCAGTTCGAATTAGAGTGGCTTCATTAGACTCGCTCATTCGGACTCTGGAAGATCGACAGCAGCAGCTTCGATCTTCTCTGTAGTGTAGACGTACCCTGTGTGTGTGGACAGAGAGAGAGACCAAGCCCGACAACCAGGGGGAGGAGGGCGAAGGGGGCTGCCCCGGGACTCAGCGATTCAGAAGGGCCCGGAGAGGCCCGGCCGCTGCTGATGCTACCACTGAAGCGGCGGTGGCATTACCCTTGGAACGCTGGGTGGCACGCTCCGGGTAGCTCTCAGGGCTGGCGGAATGGTAGGGGGGCCAGCGTGGCGCCCTCCAGATGGCGCTGAGGGCTGGCTGCCCAGCCACGCCCCTTCTGCCTGAAGCCCTGCCCCTTCAGGGAGCACAGAGCTGCCCCCCCACCTTTCCTGGCACATCTGTCGCCCCTGCCCCCCAAGACAGGCAGAGCAAATAGAGCTATATGCTATGGGGGAGGGGGTAGCCCACATCTATCTATCGTCTCTCTCTCTCCTTTCTACGGGTACGCGGGTATGGAGATGGGGAGGGGCGGGATTTTGCACGTGCACACAGATGTCGCCGCATTTCCACACGTACGCAGCTTGCCTGCTGACCAAAAGGAAAGTAAGTTCTGCCAATGCTGGAAACGGGAGAGCGCTAATGACTTTTTAAACTTTTCTCAAGCTTCGAGGGACCAGATGTGACTATTCAATTCATTACAAGAAAAAAAAACGTCTTGCAACCAAATGCCTGGGATGAGCTGACCGATGATGTGGGAACCTATGAGAAAGCTTTTTCCCTTTATTAGAATTGGAGACTTCTCAAGTCATTAACATCCAACTCCTCTCCCCACCCTACCCCTCTCTCACACACATGCACAATAAATTTAATTTGATTTTATTTCAGCAAGGCGTCCAGCCCAAACCCTGGATCCAAACCCCATATCTCTGTCATGAACAGAACTAAAACATCAGCCCCAATTATTCCTGGGATCTTGCCCTTTTACATTGGGTTCAGAACTTTCTCCAAAGTTTGCTAGGTTCAGACTGGATCCACTCCAGAGATGTGAACTGCAAACTCTGAACCTGGAGCCCTCTAATTTAAAACATAGGAAGAGGGCAGGGTTTCCGGTTATTTTGGGGTAAGCAGCAGGAAAATCATTAGAATACAGCACTGTCTGAAAATAAATGTCCTTTTTCCAAAAGACCCGTCAATGCACATGGTTTATTAAGGGACCTGGCAGACTCTCTTCTCTTGTACCGGTGTTTTCTATTTTGATCAAACCTAGAACAATGGAGAGTTTCGCAGCTAACTAGCGTGGCACTCATAGGTGCGAGCAGCTCTGAAGCCGGGTGAGTCTCAGCCATTAAAACTGTATTTGTGGAATTTAAAGGGCACGTGCGGAGGGGTTGCAAAACCAAATGAAATGCTCTCCCAGCCAGCTGTGAATCACAGGCACCGAGGCATGGTCAGACAGATCAGACCTGTGCTCCACCTAGCCCAGAATCCTGCCTCCGACAGTGCTCGGTGCTCGGTGCTTCCCAGGGAGGTACAAGAAACCTCACGCTAGATGGACGTAGAATAAGCTGTTCCCCACATGAGGTCGCCACCTAACCTGTAACCCTTAGACTGGTTTAAACCCTGAAACGTGAAGTTTGATGGCCCTCCCAAAACTTTTTTAAGCAATATTTGATATTATGTATTACTAGTGACGTGCCCGGTGTTGCCCGGGTCCTTCTGGGCGGGGCCTTGCAGATGTGGGGGGGGGTGCAAGAGTGTGGGTTGGGGGGCTCAGGGTGGAGGTTCCCCCCAACCTGCCAGTGGTCTGTTCTCTCTCCCCCCTCCCGAGGCCTCTCAGCCACCAGGGGCCTTTTTTCACCCCCCACCCTCTGGTGCTGTAGTCGAGGGCCAGGAGGGGAGAAAAGGGTTTGGGGCAGGGGAGGTATTTACTCAGTGAGTTGGCCCTGCTGGCCACTCCCTTGCTGGGCCGACTGCCCCTAGTGGCCACTCTCATATTGCGTCCCTCCGAACAGCAGCCCTTCCCTTTGCATGTTATGGAAAACAGTCCTTTTCCGGGGGCTTCCAGTTGTCCTGGCGCAACCTAACCCTGACCTTGCTTTAAGTTAGGAGGCAAGGAAGCTGCCTCCCAAATGTGTTGGCCCTAGCTCTTACCATTTAGGAGGAGTTCTTGAACAAACAGTCTCACAGACAGACAGACACACTCTAAAATATATATGTAGATTTGTATTACTGTCTCACCTCGGGGCCCATTGTTGCTAGATGCTGCATATACACACACCCAGCAAAGAGACATTACCTTCCCCAAAGGACTCAGCCTCTGGGGAAATTCTTATTATTCATATAAATGGCTTGGCTAGTCACCACCATCACATTTCACGCTGTTCTAACGCACAGCACAGTTGATCTGGTCGATTGTTACTGCGCTATAAAAAAGCTAGCTCCCACCCAAGGCTGTGAGTGCCCTCGGTCTTTAAAAAATAAACACCCCTTTCAATTATCCCAGATCAAATCAAACAATACAGTGACAACATGGATTTAATAATTAAACTCCTCCCCCTTCAATAGGAATAAGAATAATTAAGGGCAGCTGCAGACCCCAACCAAGATTAAGGCCTGTTTTCTAGCCACTATGGGCTGGTAGATAGTCCCTCCATCAAAGGTCTCACAGTCTAATAAAGACACGACAGACACCGTTCTAGACAGTGTTAGGTTATCGTTAAAGAAGAAACCAATTATTGTTTTAAGTAAATGAGTAAAATATACTTAGCGATTGCTTCTAGCATAGTGGAAGGAAAAACAGAGCTTGTAAAAGCTTTTATTGCCCTTAAAACAGACAGGTTTGTTGAGACCTGAGCAAAATATTGGCACATTCCAGCAAAGAGGACTGTAATTTATCATCAGAGAGCCCATCTCCTCCCTCAGTTTCCCCGTCTACAAACTGAGCCTCGTATGATTCGATCAGCTCTGCGCTCCCCGGACAGCACCCCGATTAAGGGACTGTTTGCAAAGCGTGGGGTGCGTATCCAGCGCTTGATGGGCGCCGGGGATTAGTCATTATGAACAGGAAGTGCTGTTTGCTTTATAATCACACCGCAAGGCCTCCCAAGGGATCAGCGTCCCATCGGGCAAGCGTAAATAGCAAGCAACGGTCCCTGCTTTGGGCAGGCCCACCGACCAGAGAGGGCCTTAAGAGGCAATTGCCCCAAGCCCTTTAAATTGACACCGGAGTGCTGTTCCGCACAGCTCTGAGGGGAGGGGCCCAGCTGCCTATGCTCCACCCCTTCCTCCTGAGGCACCGCCCCTTCCAGGGGCACAGAGCCGGGCTCCCCCACACACACACACCATGCTTGGGGCCTGCAGAGGCGGTCGGCCCCCCTGCCTTCATGTGCACAAGCAGTCCCATTGGTGCTGCTCAGGCATGCAGAGTTAAACGTGTCCCTAAGTGTTTGTAGGACAGACCTGGGGAGAAGGGAAACTGCCACCAAAGCCTGGGAGAGCATCAGAACTCCTCATTAACTCCCAGTCCAGTTCCCTGAACTTTAGACTCCACCCATGGGCGGTGGAGGAAAGCCCAGCTAGGAAAGGCAAGCCCCAGCCCCGCCCCTTCTGCTTAAGGCCCCGCCCTTGGAGCCAAGCCCTGCCTACCAGCAGCCCGATTCTTCCTGGCCATGTGGAGGACCGGGGCTGCTGCACCGCAGCCCCATCTTTCAGCGAGCGGGCACGTAGGCAGTCGTGGGAAGGCTCTATCTACTCTCGCCTACGGTACCGGCCGGCCGTGGCCCCACCTTTTCCCGGAAAGGGGCAGTTTCAGGCAACCACAGTCTGGTGCGGAGCCAGTCAAACAGAAAAACGGACGTAGGGGCAGCAGATTTGTGTCGAGCCTTTCCATGTTTTCAAAGACGTGTTCCTGTTTACATTGCTCTGGTGGCTGCTTCGTCCTTGGCTCTTCTGGGCCCGCAGCTACGCTGCCTCCTTCACACCAGGATGTTTTGAATTGTCCTGCTGTGGCTGTGACCTGTTTGCAAGGCTCCACCCAGGGATACATGCCAGCAACAACCCTCCCGTAGTGGGCAGCCCTCTGGAGCCAGCCGAGCATTCGCGCACGGGCTCCACCTGCAGCATGTGCCCGAGGCCCATTGAAGTCAGTGGGACACAAGTGTGTGAACGAGGTTATTAATGAATCAAGGTGGCGTTTCTCGCGTGCTTAAAGTTAAGCACGCGCTTAAGTGTTTTGCTGAAACAAGTTTTATATTACATCAGAACGGCCAGACTGGGTCAGACCAAAGGTCTATCTAGCCTGCCATCCTGTCTGCCAACAGTGGCCAATGTCAGATGCCCCAGAGGGAGTGAACTGAACAGAGAATCATCAAGTGATCCCTCTCCTGTCATTCATTTCCAGCCCCTGACAAACAGAGGCTAGGGACACCATTCCTACTCACCGTGGCGAATAGCCATTGATGGACCTAATCTCCATGACTTTATCTAGCTCTTTTTTGAACCCTGTTAAAGTCCTGGCCTTTACAGCATCCTCTGGTGAGGAGTTCCGCAGGTTGACTGTGCGCTATGTGAAGAAATACTTCCTTTTGTTTGTTTTAAACCTGCTCTTATAACACTTCTGTTGTTGGTCTTGCAAGTAATAGGAAGCAACTCTCCCAAGGACAGAGATTAAAACTCAGTGAGCTTGTTCCATGCATGTCCTTAGTAAGAGTCTCACAAGGTTGTGAGTTCTCTCCGGGCTTCATTCAGCTCCATGGAAAAACGTTAATGGTTCAGGAGACTAATGTACAGCAGGAGTGCAACAGAAAGACTCAAGGGGTTGAAAGGAATGTAATCAGAGGGTGAAGCAGAAAATTGAGAGTCAGGATTCTTGTTATTACCAGTTCTGCCATTGATTTGCTACATGACATTGGTCAAGTCACTTTTGCCTACATTTGCAACGCACCCACTATTGTTAAGGGCCCACTTACTAAGTTTCTCAAGATGGACACCCAGAAGTTGGAGTATTGTGTCCAGTTCTGGGCACCACATTTCAAGAAAGATATAGAGAAATTGGAGAGGGTCCAGAGAAAAGCAACAAGAACGATTAAAGGTCTAGAGAACATGACCTATAAAGGAAGGCTGAAAGAATTGGGTTTGTTTAGTTTAGAAAAGAGAAGACTGAGGGGGGACATGATAGCCGTTTTCAGGTATCTAAAAGTGTGTCATAAGGAGGAGGGAGTAAACTTGTTCATTTTGGCCTCTGAGGATAGAACAAGAAGCAATGGGCTTAAACTGCAGCAAGGGAGGTTTAGGTTGGACATTAGGAAAAAGTTCCTAACTGTGAGGATAGTCAAACACTGGAATAAATTGCCCAGGGAGGTTGTGGAATCCCCATCTCTGGAGATATTTAAGATTAGGTTAGATAAATGTCTATCAGGGATGGTCTAGACAGTATTTGGTCCTGCCATGAGGGCAGGGGACTGGACTCGATGACCTCTCGAGGTCCCTTCCAGTCCTAGTATTCTATGATTCTATGATAAATTCAGGAGCTCAAAATAAGCAGCTACATTTCTATTCCTCGGTTTACCCATCTGCAAAATGGGGATAACATCAGCTAATGGGACACAGGAAGCTCAAGCTCCCTGCCCAAAGCCAAAGAGGCTGATTTTCCCATCACTGGGGTGCAGAGGAGAGTTTACTTAATGTTTGTAAAATGCACTAAGATTCCAGGAATTAAGGCTGTGGGCTGACAGCAGAGTAGGCAGGGAATGAAAACATGTAAAAGGCTTGAATTTTTTTCCAAACTTGAAGATGCAGAAAGGGAACAGCCTGCTTCCTCCCCCTCCGCCCATCACACTCAGATGTAATAACTTTCCCCAGTTCTGCAGCTCTCACACAGCCAGTAGTTGGCAGAGCCTATGCAGATGCAATGCATTAGCGAAGCCTGCAAGCCGGCATCCTGTTTTTCCAATCACTCTTCTGAAACTCCTCCACTTTTCTCAGAGGGTTTATCAGAAAGATGTTCTGCTGAAACATTTCAGCAAGAGGATCCGACAGCTCTTCAAACACCAGCTGAACTGCATTTGTTTCCCACTGCTTCCTGTTTTTACAAGTTCATTAATGTTTCACCAAGATAGACGGAAGATTAGTAACTTTCACCAGTCATGCTGAATCTCTAAATTGAGGCTCAGCCTTCATGTCATTACACACACACACACACACACACACACACACACACACACACACACACACACACATTACCCATACATACATGGATCCCTATACACCCATACATATATGCACATGTGAAGGGGCCGGGGCTGAGAGTTCCAGTGGGCAACCCTGAAAATCCCATCAATAATGTGGGAATACACATGTATACCTGTAGATGCACAGATTAGATTAAAGTAGATTAGATTAGACTAGACCCTTTCTAATCCAGCACCCTGGGGACCTGACTGGTGCCGAACCAGAGAATTTGCTGAACCACTAGCAGCATTACCGACATTTTCACGTTGTACCGTAGAAAATCAGGGCTTCTTGTGCGAGAACTCTGATGCTCCCTCTCAGGAAGAAGCCTTCTTGCGCAAGAGCTCTTCCAGAAGAGGCCAGTGTAGACAGGCAACATGCATTTCTTGCGCAAGAAGCTCCGATGGTTAAAAAGGCCATCAGAGCTTTCTTGCACAAGAGAGCATCTACACTGCCATGGATGCTCTTGCACAAAAGCACATCTCTTGCACAAAAGCACATGCCAGTGTAGACGCGCTCTTGTGGAAGACTTTCTGCGCAAGAACTCTTCCGCAAAACAGTTCTTGCGCAAGAAGCTGCCAGTGTAGACGTAGCCTAAGAGTCAGGACTGGAGAGAGGCTGTTCTCAGTGGTAGCAGATGACAGAATGATGGTCTCAAGTTGCAGTGGGGGAGGTCTAGGATGGATATTAGGAAAAACGATTTCCCTAGGCGGGTGGGGAAGCACTGGGATGGGTTCCCTATGGAGAAGGGTGAAATCTCCATCCCTCAAGGTTTTTAAGTCCTGGTTTCACAAAGCCCCGGCTGGGATGATTTAGTTGGGGTTGGTCCTTCTTTAAGCAGGGGGTCTGATTAGATGAACTCCTGAGGTCTCTGCCAACCCTAGGATTCTATGACGACTGTAAATAATTTTTTTGGCACTGCGGGAAACTTGGCCACACCCATGATAAATGGACATCCTGCTAACTAACATCATGCCAGACCACGGATGTTGCCAGACTAGAGAGCGCCGGACCAGAGAGGTTCGACCTGTACTTGTAGGTGTGCCCATACATAGAAGCACGCACAAAACCAATGAAACCTGTAGCATGTCTGCAGCCTAAGGCGAAGACTTCCTGATGCAGTGGTAACTAAGAGCGAGCAGCGTCTCAACAGCAGTGCATGGTTCAGGGTTGCTCTTCTGACAAAGCATAAGGCAGTTTGACGCTCCTGCAGGCTACTAGCGGCTGAATGTTGAGCTCAAAGAAGAAGGGACTGTGAGTGGTTAAGCATCCCGGCGTTTAGCGTTATCTGTCTGGTGCATTAATATGCTAATTGCAACAGAAAAAAAATGTGGAACTAATTCCATGTACCATTCTTGTCACCGCAGCCGGGTAGCACCAAGAGCTGGCAGCATCCAAACAGAGGTGATTGCATTGCTTTGATACATACCAGAACAGGAATATGCAATATGTTGTATTGAAATAGGTGAACAGGCTGTCTGGCTCACAACAAAAATCAAAGTCTCTAATTTTCACACTGAGGTTTGCTTTCTCTGAAAGCCAGGAAATAGATCCGTGCAGCCTCATTTCATTTCCCTCGCAACCCAGACAACAAAAAGGATGTGACGGTGGCAGTTTTTAAACTAGTCAGTGTTGCCGTGTGGAGGCACAGAGATCACTCTGCTAGTCTTTGCCACTGGACAGTGCTGGTGTTGAAAGAACGCTCCATTTGGGCTTTTCTTTTCCTTTTCTTCCCCCCACTCTTACCCCCAAAATTTCTTATAATTGGGCCATCTGGTAGGTACAAAAAAAACCCCGTAGCATCTGCATTGGTCTAGTGATTTTAAACACGTTTGATGTGTCACCTGATGGAAAGTGCTGGTGATATAATCATGAGAGGCACCGGATAACTTACTGTACTGTTGCATTAGGCTAAATGTGTGTGACTGCAGTCTGGGAAATGGAGCTTTCTAGCTGACTGCAAAGAAATGTCAAGTAATGTCATACTTTTAGATGGGGGGGCGGGTATAGCGTGAGGTTTATAATTCCGCTAAGAAGCCATGGTTCAGCCTTCATCGGGTATCTGCCTCTAAATTCTCTGTGTTCTCTGGCACATGGCTAACACGACCCACAAGCCACTCTGGAAATGTACGCCAGATAATATGAAGTTCCTTTAAAATTACCACGGGCCCTTAACAAACTGTGCAGTTATTAAGTGATTACACACTGAACCTTTCTAATCTAGCACTCCCTGGTCTGGCAACAGCCGAGGCCCAGCATGATGTGAGTTAGACGGATGTCCACTTATCATGGGTGTGGCTAAGTTTCCGTGATCCCATAAAGTTTTTACAGCCTCCAGTCCTGGCTCTCAGTGTTCTGGGCTGTGATTTACCTCTAATTGACCCCTCAGTGCCTCTGACTGCCCAGCAAGCAGTGGCAGTACTGATGAAGCTGCTAGACAATATTGACCTCTTGTGGTCTGGCAAAGTCTCTGATCCAGCACCGGTCAGGTCCCGAGGGCGCCAGACTATGTTCAACCTGTACTAAAGACTGCAGAACACCAGAGGCCTGTTTCATTGCCGATTGGGTTTCTTGATGTATCTGTCTGAGGTGAAATAAAGTAACTCCTGGAACCCCGTCCATGTTGGGACCATTTGCTGGAGGATAACAAAAATAATGAAGCGTAGGGACTGGTGAACATTAGACTGGGGTTCAGATGCTCGTAGGACAATAAGACAGCCGTGGTTCACCAGGGTTAGCCCCTGGCGGGGACGCTGCTGATCTATTTCCCTGCACCTCCGCAATTACGGGTATTTGCTGCTCCTATTGGCTGCGGATCACCGTTCCTAGCCAATGGGAGCTGCGGGGGTAGTACACAGAGCCACCTGGCCACACCTAAACAGAGGAGCCAGCCAGAAAGGGGACGAGGTGCTTTAGGAGATATGCGTAGCCCGGAGCCTGCACCCCTGACCTCCACCTATGCCCCAGCCTCCTGATCCCCCATCTCATGAGCATTCATGGTCCTCTGACCAAAAGGTTGGTCCACCCCTGCCCAGAGCCCTGGCAGAAAGCATTCGATCTAACAGGTCACACTATTCCCAACTCCTGCTGTCCTGTGTGTGCTCCCTCCTGCAACTCAGCATCGCTGCTACAGAACTGCTGCGAGAAGGAAGGTTTAGGGGTGATTTATGGGGGCCCTGGCAAACAGTCCTCTACCCAAAGAGCTGTTATGCCATTGTACACTGGGTCCCTTGGGGTTTGTGGGATACAATCACCCCAGGAACCAGGCCAAAACTTGTGCCTGGCTTTATAAGGAATCACTCCAAGCTACATACAGGGGTGTGATGCTATTGCATCTGGAACAGGCCTACTTTGAGTCTCAGCTCTTGTGCTTCTTTCCCACTCATTTCTTGGCACAAAATTATTTTGGACAATAAAGTACTCGTGCGCTGATTGAAACAGGAAAGGATAAGGCGTCTCCCTGGGAGCGTCAGAATCTTTGTAGCAAGACAGGTCCACAAAAAGACTCTCCCGCCGCTCTAAGCCCCAAAGACAGATAAGGGCTAAGAAAACATCACTACCATGCATGACTTGAGAGTCACGGTCCCTCAATTTTTCAAGCATCCCCTTTAAACAAGCCAGAAAAAAGCTGTGTTACAATCATCAAGGCAGAAGCCAGCTGAGCAAACACACAGACTTCTTCTGGGTCCACTTGGCTGGAAAGATTTATTCTGCACTCACAAGTGAGTAGATGGATCATATCTAGCCCAGGGTGAAGCTTTTCAAATGCTGCCTGTTCTGTTTGCAGAGGGTCTTGGGGAAGTGTTTGGAAAAGGCCTGACACTTGATGCAAGCCAGGCCTTTGGAAAGGCAAAAAACTGGCACTTCAGAATCTTGCATGATTCCAGGATTTGTCAATTTTTAAGGCCAGAAGGAACCATTACGAGCCTCTCATCTGATCTCCTGCATAGCCCAGACCTCAGGATTTCTCTGAATTAATCCCTGCTTCAACCCCAACCAAGCTTTCGGAAAGCCGGCTCATCTTGTTTTAAAGATTCCCCATGATGGATAACCCACCACCACCCTTACTCACTTCTTCCAGTGGTTAAATGTCCTCCCTGTGAAAAATTCTCTCTGGCATGAACCATCTAGCAACACCCTAGGAGGGGGAACAAAATACAGGACTATGTAGCACTTTAAAGGACTAACAAGATGGTTTATTAGGTGATGAGCTTTCATGGGCCAGACCCATTTCCTCAGATCAAAATAGTGGAAGAAAATTGGCATGACCATATATACCAAAGGATACAATCAAAAAAATGAACACATATGAAAAGGACAAATCAAATTTCAGAACAGAGGGGGAATGGGGAAGGTAAATGTCTGTGAGCTAATGATATTAGAGATGATAACTGGGGAAGCTATCTTTGTAACGGGTATGATAATTAGCATCTTTGTTGAGACCTAGGTGTAAAGTGTCAAATTTAAGCATGAATGACAGTTCAGAGGATTCTCTTTCAAGTCTGGTGTAAAAATGTCTTTGAAGCAGGATGCAGGTAGTTAAGTCCTTGAGACAATGCCCTTTCTGGTTGAAATGGCAAGAAACTGTTTTTCCTTTGTGATCCTGACTAATATCTGTTTTGTGTGCATTGATTCTTTGGCAAAGTGTCTGAGACATTTGTCCAATGTACATAGCAGACGGACACTGTCAGCACATGATAGCATAAATTATAGTTCTGAATGAGCAGGAATACGTGTTCTTGATCTTATAACTGAATTGGTCATGCCAATTTTCTTCCACTATTTTGATCTGAGGAAGTGGGTCTGGCCCACGAAAGCTCATCACCTAATAAACCATCTTGTTAGTCTTTAAAGTGCTACATAGTCCTGATTTTTGTTTCAGCAAGATCAGACTAACACGGCTACATCTCTATTACTGTCCTAGGAGGGGGGATGAGCACAATCAGAGGCAGAGGAAGTCACTCCAAACCTCCCTGCTGCTTAGTGAATTTTCACCAGAGGATCCTATGAGCCTCCTTGAGCAGAGCACTAGCAAACATGGTGCGTGCATGCCATGCCCTGCCCTGCCCTGCCCTGCCCTGCCAGCAAAACCATCCACCCTCCCCACCTGCTTCCAAGAGATGGTGCTGCTCTGCTCCCTCTTATAGTGTGCTGGGGCCGATGAGTTCATTCCCCCACACCTGGCCCTGACTAGTGACCCTGCCCTTGGGGCATCACCTGTGGCTTTTTCGCGAGCCAGAGTTAGCATGCAAAGGGTTATCTCTGTCCTTCCGCTCAACCCCTGCAGCCCTCCTGGGTGGTGTAGTGCTGAGCAGAGCTGCCTCCAGAGCAGTTGGCATGGGTTCAATTCCCAGCTACTGCACCCTTGTGGTCTTTAAGGGTGTTATAAGGAGGAACATGGTAGGACAAGTAGCAATAGGCTTAAATTGCTGCAAGAGAGGTTTAGCTTGGACATGAGGAGAAACTGCCAGGGTAGTTTTAAACACTGGAATAAGTTGCCTAGGGAGGCCATTGCTGGAGATATTTAAGAGTAGCTTAGACAGACACCTATTAGGGATGGCCTAAATCAGCAGTGGGGAACCTTGGGGGGAGCTGGATTTGGGTCCTTGAGGCTCAGAGGTCCCTCCAGTGTTGGAGAGCCCAAGTTGGTGCTCCTGTCTCCTCTGAGGCTGGTGCACCCCAAAATCTACTTGTTGTCTGGGCCCCCTTTGGTGTGAGGGGAATGTTTCTCACTCATTCTGCTTGGGTGGCACAGCATGTGGGTGTCATTTGAACTCCTGGGAAGCCATTGGAAGGATGAGGTTGGGTTTCTTGTGCCCCAATATTTGTCAGCTTTGGGGTTTGGTTTTCTGCTGCTTTGTTGTGCATTTCATGCTGAGCAGAAAGAGCTTAAAGGAAGTGGCGAGGAGTGAGATAGCTGCTAGAAAACTAAAGACAATAAACCCATTTCTGAGGCCTTATGCATGGTCCCCGGCAGGAAGGCGTCTATGTAGTTGGGCTCTGAACTGCATCTAGCTCCGCTGTCCAAGGTTTGTTTGACTGAGGCATTGCCACGTACAGTATTTTAAGAAGCGCCTAGACATTTTTAAATCATTTTGCCTCTTGGCAGCTTCAACTGATAAGCTGTTTCTCGCTGAGTTTGTTCTCTTCCCTGTGCTCACCCAGTTTCTTGTTGTAGGGTTGCTCATGAGCGTTGGCCTGCACCGCTGACTTCTGGGCTGCACACCTCGGGTTGTTAGCATAGGACTGCTTAGGGGAGTGGGATGTGCAGACTAGTTTGATATTTGTGGGAGCTGGGCGGTGCATAGTTGTTTGTGTTTGTAGGGCTGCCGTGCCCATTGGGCGATGCGTGCGGGTTTGTTATTATAGGAACTTTTTATTATTAGAACAGTATTAACGGGTGCCAAGCTTTTGCTGTCAGAACGTAAAAACTACCGACCCGTTTGGTTTCAATCGAGAGAGAGAATTGTGTGGACTTTAGATGCAGACTGGTGCATTTGTGGCCGAACAAAACGGGAGCGTGTCCCTTTAAAACTCACTTCTGCCGAGTATTTCGATCTTATTTTGTAAAGCTCAGGCCAGAACTACTGAGAGCCCAGACAAGAGCCGCACTGTTTTTTTTTCTTAGATCCTGTGTTTAGAAACAGAAGGTTACAGGCTCCCCAGCCAGCTGGTGCAACATGCATTATTTACTCCAATCGGCCTGGGAATCTCGCATAGCCCAGTGCCACTGACCCTGTGCTGGAGGGGTGGAGAGCGGAGTCAGGAAAGATGTTCCCCAAAGCCCCCCGGCAGACGGCAGAGATCCAGGCCCAGCCAGCCGAAGAGCGCTGCTTGTCGCTCATGTTTCCCCAGGAAGAAAAGTGGCTGTTTATTTACCGGTTTTAATTTAGCCTCAGTAAATTCTGTCTTCACAAAAAAAGGGCTCTGATCAGCAGTGCAAAGCGCATGCTGGTCTGGTGGCATTTGACACCCACCCTACCTGGGGTAAATGCTCTATTTTGGGTGGAGAATATGCTGTATTCTTCACATGGAACGAAGGGGACGTACCCCGGTTTTAAATGCAAAACTCTCCTCTGACGCTGCGTTAGCGATTGCGTCATTTCCGTACCCAAATGAACCCAGTAAAAATGTTTCCAGGCCAAATCTTAGTGCCCCCTGGACACGGCAAGCGTTTCGCCATTACCTTCAGATTGGAGTTTGTGCATCGCCTTTAAAAACACAAGCGAAATCTTGCAGACTGCGGGGGCAGCTGATGAGCCCGGCCCCTCGTTAAATGAAGTCGAGAAAGGTGCACACAGTGACTTGTCAACAGAAACAGACTAGTAAACAAAAACGTTCTGTTAGGCTGCTAATTGTCCACCAACAAACTTCAGGCTGCCTGTGGCTGCAATGGCGACAGAAGCTGGTTGTCAGCAGGCGGAATTGAACTTGGGACTTCTGGAGCATGAGTTGAAAGCCAGCTGGGGCTCAGCTAAGATGGTAGAGAGTCTCATTATTCTCTCTGTAAGTGATGTCAGTGCCACTAGATGGGGTGCACCACACCCAGAAAGTGTGTGAGTTACAGAGACACTCAGGGATGATCCTTGAAAGCAGTGTTCCCTGTAAGCTGAGCACCTGGTCAGCCACCCAGGAGAGATTCAAATGCAGCCTGGCTGATTGGCAGAGCACCGACAGCATGGGTTTTGACTGCTGGTGCACATCTACCCATGCCTCGGTGCACAGAACAAAATTTATCCTGCACATGGACAGAAAAAATGAGAGAGAACATTGCCGGTAGGGAATCATTTAAACCAACAATGGGCCCAAATTCTGTGTCTAAGTCCGGATCCCAAACCCCTCCACTTCCGCTCCCTCCATGCACACTCACAACTAAGATAGCCCTTCAGAATCTTTGAGGCGATGTGTACCCACTTCTATCTGCAATCAAGACATTAAGTCCTGACGAGCTCCACCTGGTCGGCCCCCCTTTTTTAGTCCTGCACGTGCATGTCCAGCATCAGTGGCATGAGGATAGCGCCTGGAGACCCCAATTGAGAGCATGTGCCTGTTGCGCTAGGTGCAGGACAGACAAGTGGTAAGTTAGTGCAGCGGGGTTCACACTTCGGTTCTCCTGACCCAGTTGAAGAAAATCGTTGATGCTGCAACCCAACAGAAAGTGACTGGCGTGTGGGCTCCGGGGTGGGGCTGAGGAGGAGTTTTGGGGTGCAGGAGGAGGCTCTGGCTTTGGGGAAGGGTCAGGGCTGGGGCAGGAGGGGCTTCCCTTGAGCGGCTCCAGTGCAGCGGTGCAGCGGGAGGTTGGGGGGGCTAAGGCAGCTTCCTGCCTCTCCTGAGAGATCAATCCCCACAGCACCGACCTCCCAGTAAGTGTAGACAAAAGCCAGCCTTCCTGCATAAGCAGGAAGAGAGCAGAAGAGAATACCAGAACCACTAAGCCCTGGTCTACGCTTGGGCTTTATTTCAAAATAACCCCCCTTCGGTCGAATTAACAAGCAGAGCGTCCACACGACCACTCCCGTTATTGCGAAATCACAGGCCGCTTATTTTGAAATCTGGACTCCTGCTTTCCTCGGGCAGTAACGCTAATTTTGAAAGAGTTATTTCGAAATAGCGATAGCGTGGACACTCCGGTGCCGCTATGTCAAAATAACGACTCCCCAGAGGCATTCGAACTAATTACTCCTCAGAGTGCTTTGTGGGGCTCTAAGTCGCAGGAGCGCGTCCACGTTCACAGAGCCTGCCTCGGACTCGTGTCCCCGTAGTGAGGACACGCTATTTCGATGTTGTTATTAAATCGATGTTAGTTATTTCAAAATAGTTTCCTAGTGTAAACATGCCCTGAGAAGGCGCCGCTTCTGGCTAGGACTTCTGCCTTGCTCTGGGGAAAAGATTGCGGCAAGCAGAAAGCATCAGCCAAGGGGCTCTGAGGTCTTTTATTTTTTTCTTTCCTGGATATTTTCCCCCTTCCCTGAAAACCCCCCTGCTTGTAGTGTGTTGTTCACACCCAGCTTTTGGTGTTTAAACCATTTAGGGGAGCCGGGGGGGGGAGAAAGACGGATTGATATCTTTAGAGCAGCCTGTACTCGTCAGGGCTAACGACAGGTCATGACGATGGCAGGAACACTACGCTTAAGGCGACAGACTGGGCGCCGTGGTACATTTAAGCTCAGACTGAGAGTCCAGAATTCCTGGACATCGTAAAGAATCTATTATCCTTGTGGTCACTTGCAGCAATGCTGGTTTCATTACTGCCTGTCTTCCTCCACTGAGGCTGAGAGAATAAATATTAAATATGGAACTTTTCCTGGATTCAAGTCACAGAAGGCAAACAGGGAAACAGTTCTCCAGTAATGTGCACTGGCATCCCCTAGAGTAGGTGGGGGAAGATTAAAAAAAAAATAAGATCATTAGTTCTGTCGGCTTGGCCATAAGGGTTCGGTTTTCAGTTGAGCAATAATTCTCTCGTCAAGGTGGGCAATATTTAAGCAATCATCCCTAGAAAATTGGTCATTACCACTGCTGGCTAATAACCGATGTGTTAGTTAATAGCCCAAGGTGAGTCCAAGGGCAGGAAATGCTCTAGCAAGCCGCTTGCTGACAGCAGTTTTAACAGCTTTCAAGGGCAACGTTGCTATTATAAACCATGTTCATTGATTTATAACAATGCTAATATGTCTTATAAGAGAGCGGGCGCAGCGTTATGGAAAAATCCATCATTGCCCACTGCTTTGCCACTGATTGTCCGCCACTCCCAAGCCTGACGTGGGTGCCAGATGGTTTTGAACCGCTCAGACTGAGATACTCCAGGAGGGGACAAGAGGTAGGGTGACCGCATGCCCTGATTTTCTATGAAGAGTCCCAATATTTGGGCTTTCTCTTATATAAGAGCCTCTGTGACAGGGTGTGCATATCCTACACTCCACCAGGAGGACTTAATGCCCTGTGGGCGGAGGAAGTCCGGCCCCCCCAGCCACACTGGGCATGCTCCAAGTGCTGGAGAAGTATAAAAGGGAGTGGCTCAGCTCAGTCTGGGCTGGATGCTAGAGGAGAAGGACCTGCAAGAGTTCCAGAGGCAGCCCAGCCAGAGACCTGAATGAAAGGAGACAGAGACCCAAGAGACTGCATCGAGCTACCAGAGCTGCAGGAGCCTCAGGGAGAGGCTGCTGCTGTGGAACCGGAGGATCCGGAGACCACGTGGAGCACCCAATCCCGGATCTGGTAGGAAGTGGCCAGGAGGTGCGAGTATCTCCCACCTGAGTGAGCTCAGCGTGTTGTGGCGGGATTCCCTGCTGAGTGAGTGGCGGATCATGCCCCCACTGACAGGGCCCTGGGTCGCGGCCCAGTGGAATAGGGTGGGCCCAGGCCCCCTACCGAGGCTGCTGCCCCAAGCCCCTGAGACTTTAGCCATTAGGCTGTGTTGCCCTGAACGCCAGGGCTTTGCTATTGACTCTTACTGACTCTAGCCATTAGGCTGTGCTGCCCTGAATCAGGGCTACGTTATAGACTGTGGCCATTGGGCTGTGCTGCTTCAGGACGGGGCGTACTTACAACATGACACCCTTCATCCCCTGTCCTGATTTTTCACCCTCACTAGCTGGTCACCCTAGTAGGAGGAGGCCAAAAAAGGAAGAAAGGTATCCAACAAGGCACAAACATCTACTTCCTCCCCAAAATGCCAGTTCCCTGGCCCAGCCGTCCTCGTGTCCAGCTTTCCAGTGGCTCCCACTTCTCTGTGCCATCCAAAGAGCCACTTGCTGCTGGACTCTGCCACGCCAGCTCCTTCACAGGGCTCTTAGTGCTATTCCTCTCTGGGAGGTAAGGCATCGCTCCGGCAGCTTGGCCAGTACCACTCAAAACTTCCGACCCATGCGTTTCACAGGTTCCGCCATGCTTCGACACCCCGCCGTTGCTGTAAATGATTTATTATTGATACCATTCCGTGCTCTTATTTTATTGTTCGCCTCATCTCAAAGGAACTCAAAGCTCCATGCCAATTATTTGCTTGGGGATCATCCATTGGACCATGTGCTTGTGACCCATCCTATACACCTCCTATGACTGCAAAAGGGGGCAGCTCCAAGAAAAGCCCCCATGACCAACAGTGGTGCCTCCGGAGGAGCATCACCCCATGGCATATTCGTGTTTCACGAAGACTCACAGCGTGTCTGTCTCGGCGTGGCTCACATGGAAAGGTGAGCAGCAAAAACGAAATCAATTTTTTTAGCTTTTGGCTAATGCTTCCCCCTTTAAAGACACATGAACTTCCATAATTGCACCAAAGTGTGCAAACTCGGAGAAGCCATCTCCTAAAGAAAGACACTAGTAGTTGGGTTTCTCTAGTTCCAGTTAAGAAAGATGTTGGTTCTCCATTAGCCAGCTCTGCAGGTGGCTTCGGTAGCTCTTCTTCTGGTCAAGCCTGACTTTTTCAACAAACAGAAGAAGCAGAAGAAGTCTTTCCCTTTCAGCGGTAAGGGCTTGATCCTGAGTCTGTTGAAGTCCCTGCTAATTTGACTGAGTCAAGAGAGATTCCTGAGAATGAATTCCCATTCCAGCACTCCAGACCTGACTAGGAATATCACTAAACCCTGCTCTAGAGATTTTGGGCCATTTTGGCACAAACAAAGGTCCCCAGCGACTTGCAGCTCAGTCAAAGCTGGAAGTCACCATGGTGAAAGATTCCCGCCTCTCAACATCGATCTACAAAGAACATGAACCAGGCTCCCCAAAAAGAGGCAGGTGGATGAGCTAACGACAGTGTCTCGACATACCTGCCCATATATAGATCATAATGAGGCTCCCGTGTGGACATTTCAGCCCAGTAATTTTCATGGAAGTGAGGCTCTAAATCTGTGCGTGATCGAACTAAGAAAAATGGAGCTATTTTCACCTCTCAGTGACCTAATGGGTAGGCACATTTTCCTTTCCCTGGGAGATGAGTTGTGTACATCTCTCTTTTTGACTGAGGACTCCTGGTTGACCAGTGACTGAGCCAAACCATGTAATTGTCCCATGGGCAGAGGACCAACATGAGGCCAATGTACCACTGCTGCTTTCAGGGGCAGCGTCAGGCCCACAGCGACCGTTCAAATAACGTTCCAACCCACCTATGTCAGTCCCGCCCACTTGCTGGGTCACGTGACCTAGTAGTCAGCATCTGGAACAATGCCCTTTTCTCAGGGTAGTGTGGCCTAGAGGCCAGAATCTATAGTAATGCCCCTTTCTCAGGGCAGTGAGGCCTAACAGCCAAAGCCTGTAACAACACCCTGCTCTCACAGGATAGCATGGTCCAGCAGCCAGAGTTTCCAACCGCCGGTATGTGTCCCCTTGTAGGGTTGATGAGGAGGCGCTAGAGCAGTGGTCCCCAACCTTTCGGGGCTGCCGGATGCCCGGGAGCAGGGGCCGCCCATGCACCATGTGCTGGGGGTGGGGCCGGCCCAGATCATTCGGCGGGCGCACATAAATGCCCCGGCGGGTGCCATGGCGCCCATGGGCACCGCGTTGGGGACCACTGAGCTAGAGGGTCCTAGGCCTGCCCACTCCACTAGGTCCTAGCCCAGGGTCCTGTCAGTGGTGGAGCGGACCACCGCTAGCTTGGTGGAGAATCCACCTGAAACATGCCAAGCCCCTGGGCTTAATACCCCGCCCCGGGCTACTTCCTACCAGCATCCTGCAGGTAATTCTGTCTCTCCCACCAGACTAGGTGCCTCGTCTGCAGGGTCTCCACCGACTGGCCTCCGTGGCTTGGTCCGTCGGTGGTGCCTCCTCAGGAGCTCCGACAACACCTCCTTCTCTGGCGGCAGTCATCCCAGACTGAGCCGCTCCACAGGCCTTGATAGCTGGCCTCCAGCTAGAGCATGCCCAGGCGGGCTGTGGGGGCTGGGTCTTCTCAGCCAGATGAGCCAGGTTAATCCTCTCCGCCCCAGCGCAGCATTAATACACCCTGTCGCGTAAGTCCCATGAGGCCTATGCAGAGGGGTAAATTCGATGGCATGCCATGCCAGTCTTAGTAAGGCATGGAACGATTCATATGCATGCCTGAGGCCGTGTAAAATGGTATCTTCCATGAGGCATGCCATTTCATGGGCAGTGTGTGTGAGGCCATGCTGTGCAGAGGATGCCATTTTGTAGGACACACGGCACCATGGAGGACGCCATTTTTTAGTGCAAAATGGCCTCCTCCATGGTGCCAGACAGAATCATCCCATGGGCTGCATCTGGTTCACAGGCCACCCGTTGGGCAATGCACAGCCACGTGACAGCCCATTGGATGAATTTCACCCTCCATCCTTATCCAGACAAAACTCCCGTCAAAGCCATTGTAAGGATGACAAAAGAACTGTGAGGATTTCAGGGCCTGGCCCAGCTTTAATAGACACCACAAACGTGTTCCTAGGAATCACAGAGATTCAAACTATGACACATTCCAAAGCCAGGCCTACCCACCCGAACCAATAAAGAATGTCACTTAACAGTAACAAGTCACCGGGACCAGATGGCATTCACCCAAGAGTTGTGAAAGAACTCAGATGGGAAATTGTGGAACTATTAACTGTGGTTTGTAACCTGTCCTTTAAATCAGCTTCTGTACCCAATGACTGGAAGATAGCTAAGGTGACACCAATATTTAAAAAGGGCTCTAGAGGTGATCCTGGCAAGTCTAAAATCAGTATCGGGCAAATTCGTTGAAACTATAGTAAACTATAGTAAAGAATAAGATTGTCAGACACATAGATGAACATAATTCGTTGGGCAAAGGCCAACAGGAGCGGCCCTAGACTAACTGCCAGCAACTGGCGCCCTAGGCAAACCATGCAATCGGCACCCCACCTCCAAACCCCTCGACGATATTGCGCCACCATTTGGCGCCCCATTCAACTTGGCGCCCTAGGCAACCGCCTAGTTCGCCTATTTGAACGGGCCATTCCTGAAGGTCAACATGGTTTCTGTAAAGGGAAATCATGTCTTACTAATCTATTACAGTTCTTTGAAGGACTCATATCGTGTCTTACTAATATATTACAGTCAACAAACATGTGGACAAGGGGGATCCAGCAGATATAGTGTACTTAGATTTCCAGAAAGCCTTTGACAAGGTCCCTCACCAAAGGCTCTTAAGTAAGTTGTCGTCGGATAAGAGGGAAGGTCCTTTCATGGATTGATAATTGGTTAAAAGACAGGAAACAAAGGGTAGGGATAAACGGTCAGTTTTCAGAGTGAAGAGAGGTTACTAGTGGGTTCCCCCAAGGGTCTATCCTGGGACCAATCCTATTCAACTTATTTATAAGTGATCTAGAGAAAGGGGTAAGCAGTGAGGTGGCAAAATTTGCAGACGATAACAAACTGCTCAAGTTAAGGCCAAAGCAAACTGTGAAGAGCTTCAAAAAGATGTCACCAAACTAAGTGATTGGGCAACAGAATGGCAAATGAAATTTAATGTTGATAAACATAAAGTAATGTGCATTGGAAAAATAATCCCAACTATACATACAATATGATGGGGACTAATTTAGCTACAACTACTCAAGAAAGAGATCTTGGAGTCATTGTGGACAGTTCTCTGAAAACATCCACTCAGTGTGCAGCAGCAGTCAGAAAAGCTCACAGAATGTTAGGAATCATTAAAAAAGGGATAGAGAATAAAACAGAAAATATCTTATTGCCTCTCTATAAAACCATGGGACGCCCACATCTTGAATACTGCGTCCAGATGTGATTGCCTCATCTCAAAAAAGATATATTGGCCTTGGAAAAAGTTCAGAAAAGGGCAACAAAAATTATTCGGGATTTGGAACAGGTCCCATATGAAGAGAGATTAAAAAGACTTGGACTTTTCAGCTTAGAAAAGAGGAGACTAAGGGGGGATAGGATAGAGGTCTCTAAAATCATGACTGGTGTGGAAAAAGTGAATAAGGAAAAGTTATTTACTTATTCCCACACTATGAGAACTAGGGGTTACCAAGTGAAATTAATAGGCAGCGGGTTTAAAACAAACAAAAGGAAGTTTTTCTTCACTCAACATACAGTCAATCTCTGGAACTCCTTGCCAGAGGATGTGGTGAAGGCTAGGACTTTAACAGAGTTCAAAAAAGAGCTCGATAGTTTCATGGAGATTAGGTCCATCAATGGCTACTAGCCAGGCTAGGTAGGAATGGTGTCCCTAGGTTCTGTTTCTCTGGAGGTGGGTGACAGGGGAGGGATCATGTGATGATTACCTGATGTGTTCCCTCCCTCTGGGGCAGCTGGCATCGGCCACTGTCGGCAGACAGGACACTGGGCTGAATGGACTGTTAGTCTGACCCAGTCTGACCGTTCTTATGTTCTTATGTTATGTTGAATGCAATTACAGTGCTCTGACAAGTAAGGAAGACCAATTGGAAACAAATTCAGTCTGTTGATCCAAGCTAGCACCTCGGCAAACATTTAATGCTCCCCCCCTTCCCCCTTCCCCCCAGTCTTTCCCACAGAACGGTTTGAGGGGAAAAAGAAAAATGACAAAGAATTAGCTCAAAGTTTGTGGTTTTATTGGTTCTCTTAGAATGTATTGCTGTGCCAGAAATTAATTTATGGACAATAGCAAGCATGGGATCACAATGAACTTCATGTGAAGAAAAAAAACCCACCTCAAGAATGTTCTAGTTGGCAAGAAAAAGCCCCGGTGTCATTCTGAATGCCAAAAAAGGAGGGTAAATCTTTCATACCAGCTTTGGAAATCATTAGATTTTTGCCAAATGTGAGACAATGTCACATTGTCTTCCCAAACATTTTTTTCCTGTTTATTCCGCTGTTTCCCTAAGCTCACACTGTCCAGGAATTTTAGTGTATTATGGCCACTGGTATAATGTCACTTTCTTTTTCCCCATTTTTCTTTTGAAAGGCAATTGCTGTGTGTTATTCAGCCCTGTGTCTCTTTGACAGAGATCATTACTTATGTGTATCATCAAACAATGCACCTGTATTAGCATCATCTGTTTCAGGGTTTGTTATTAGAATGTTGTAGGGTCCGGAAATGGCACTGCAGTTTTTGGCACGGAAAATAAAAGTTATTTTTATTTGGCATGTTTGTCATGGTCTTTTCTGGCCAAGTTCCTCCTTTAATGGCTTCAGAACAAGTATCTTGGGGTCCAAATCAGAAGGAATCATTTTCCAGGGGGGAATAAAATATGCACTAATTCTGCCATGAGGTAAGCTGGTAAAACTCCCTGGAAATCATTTACGCCAGAGTTGATTTTAGCACTGTGCAGCCAAAGAGGAATGAATTTGCCAAGAACTCATTGTTAGGGGTTTCAAGTTTAGTTAAAACCTATCAATTCCAATTGGTCATATATTCCTACTGCAGAAACCCGCACCAACATTAGCAACCCAGTTGGGTCTTAGCAGTCGGGTTGGTGACATTGATATCCATGGGATGGGACTGTTCTGTCAATCCGAGACATCCAGACACACATCCAGAGGAACATCTGGCAGGGCGTTGACACAAATTGTTGGCACATAGTTGAGGTGCGCCCCCTGCTGTGCCTTTCGTCTCTGAGCTTGTTATGTGGCTAGATAAAAGACTTCAGAATCCAAGACCTAAGTTCACTTGAAAACTCAAAAAGAACAGGAAAATTTCAGGTATGATCTGATTATCTGGTGTCCAGATCCTCTGGAGATGGGTGAATTGATGCCTTATTGATTAGACAAATAGATTAAATCATGTGTTGTTTTTTGGAAAGTATCATCTCTCTGTTCTCCTAAGAGACTAAGAGTCTAGACTCCTGTTACTGATCCCAGCCATTGAATTCATGTGTGATGTGACTCCTGTATGCCTCAGTTTACCCACCTATAAAATTGATGCTATAAAGCCTTAGACGCAGAGTGATTCTTAATTAACCAATGTTTGCCAACTGTTTCAATAGCCCCAGATCAAATGTTAGAATTGCCTGAAATGGAATTTCTTCCATACGTTGCAGCTGATCCAATAAATGAAAGATAGATACTATTTTAATGACCAATTTGACTTAAATCCTGTGAGAAGATGCATGCAATGAAATCCTGCCCCCTCCGCTCCCCCCCAGGTCAATGGCAAACCTTAGATTGATTTCAGCTGGGTCACAAGCTCACTCATGACCTTCAATGCCACTGGAAATCCCAACATTTCAAAACTTAGTTTCATCCAAAATAAAGACAAAAAGTCAAAATCAAAAAATTTTGCATGTGAAAATTGCTTTGACCTTAGAGAAACAATTTGTTTCAAATGTATCATTTCAACTTTTACATTATAGCACAACACACTTTGGTCAAATCAGAATTTTCCAGTGGAAACCCCTGTTGCAATTTTCTACCAGCTTGAGTGGACATATCTCCAGGATGTGACATTTAGTTTCATGTAAATGAATCCACTCTCCGTGGGTGGTTCCCCATCTGTGACTCCAAGATTTTTACTGATCTGTAGCGGAAAATGTGTGTTGTGTTTGGATGAGCAATGAAGGGCCCGCTTGGATTTTCTCAACAATACTCAATTTTTCTTGAAACAAAGACATGCTCTTAGAAAGCCAGAGGGGTTGGACAAATGTCTCACTCGCTGGGATAAACCAGCACTATTTCTGTTATATGTGTGATGCACAGTTTAGAGCAAGCCAAACTCCTCTGCCAGTGAGAGGCACACACAACTGTGCACAAGTAACGCGCCAGACAAACATGAACCAACGAACACCAGTGAAATCGATGATGTTACACCAGTGATGGATTTGGCCCTCTGGTATTTTAGCTAAGGCACTAGAACAGATTTTTTGGGGGGAGGGGTGCTGACCTGCATCCCCCTTACTCTTTCTGTGCCCCTGACTGCCCTATAGTGGGGAGGCCGGCAAGTGGGCCCCACATGTGGGGCTCACAGCCAGAACCCTGGGGCCAGCAGCAGAGTCCCCAGGTGCAGGGCAGGTGGCCAGGAGGGACCTTGGGGCCTACAGGCGAGTCCCAGGGAATGGTGGCTCAGCAGGCCCACAGGCTGGCAATGGAGTTTGGGCAGCCGCAAGTCTAAGATGCCCAAAATCTGGGCGGTGTTGCATGGGTGTGGGATGTAGGGGTGCAGGAGGTGCTGCATGTATAATTCATTCTATACTAACAGGGCTACAATGTAATGTGCAGAGATCATGTGCAATAAGTTACACCATCTAAAACCAAAGCACTGTAAAGTTGCCAGCTCACATCTTCCAAGAAGGCTAAGAAATAATCTGCATCCTGTTAGTGCTTCTATTGGCTTTTATCAGAGTTCTATCTATGTGGTATGTTTGCCCAATATAAACCTACTACAAACCGCTAGCCATCCGCAACAGTGTTGTACCCCCTAAAAATGCATCGTCATAGATTCATAGATGTGAAGGCCAAGAAGGGACTTTTAATACGTGAAAGGATTCTTCGAATCAAAGTCTGTTTTGCTATCTCTTAAAGAAAGTTAATCACAACTGGAACTGGTTTATCAGTGACAAATTTTGTAAGTGCTTGACTACAAATGCTAGAAGTGCTTTGCGTTAAAGGAAAATATCGATATAATGGATATTACAGAAACTTGGCGGCAAGCTGATAATCAATGGGCCATGGTAATTCTAGGGTACAAAATATTTAGGGGTGACAGAGTAGGTCATGTTGGTGGGGCACTACATGTAAAAGAAAGCATAGAGTCAAGTAGAATACAAATCTTAAAAGAATCAAACTGTCCCACAGATTCTCAATGGATAGAAATGTCTAGAATAATAAGAGAATAGCAGTAAGTGACACATCTGAGGAACTGTCCCAGATTCAGGAGATTTTGGAATTAATTGATAAATGAAACTGTAATAAATCAGGATCAGATTATATTCCCCCCCTCCCACCCCTCCCACCACCACCACCCAGAGTTCTGAAGGAAGTGAAATGTGAAATTGCAGAACTACTAACTGAAGTATGTAACCAATCGCTTATGGATAGCTAAGCGATGGATGGTGGATAGCTAATGTAAATGCTGATTTTTAAAAATGCCTTCAAAGGTGATCCTGGCAATTACAGGCCTATAAACCTAATCTGATATCAGTACCAGGCCAATTGATTGAAACTATAGTAAAGAACACAATTACCAGACACGCAGATAAACATGATGGCTATGTCTACACTGCGCCTGTTTGGCGCAAGATATATGCAAATAAGGCGAAGCGTGGAATATCGCTGCGCCTCATTTGCATAATTAATGAGGCTCCGTTTTTGCACAAGAGGCTTTTCCGCAAAAAGGAGCCATCTACACGGCCCCTTTTTGCGCAAAAACCCCTTCTTGCGCAAGAGCCGTTCTTCCGCATTTTTTTCAGGAAAAACGGCTCTTGCACAAAAGCCTCTTACGCAAAAACGGAGCCTCATTAATTATGCAAATGAGGCGCGGTGATAGTCCATGCGTCACCTCATTTGCATATTTCTTGCACCAAACAGGCGCAGTGTAGACATAGCTGACGTGTTGAGGAAGAGTCAGCATAACACGGCTTGTGTAAAGAGAAATCATGCCTCACCAATCTACTAGAATTTTTTAGGGTATAAACAAGCATGATCCAGTGGATACTGCACATGTGGATTTACAGAGAGCCTTCGACAACTTTGCTCACCAAAGGCTCTTAGGGGAAGCAAGCCATCATCATGGCAGAAAAGGGACTGTGTCCTCTCATGGATCAGCAACTCACTAAAAGACAGGAAACAAAGAGTAGGAAGAAATGGTCAGTTTTCACCATAGGGAAAGATAAACATCAAGGTCCTCCAAGGATCCATCCTAGGACCTTATATTCAGTATATTCTTAAATGATCTGGAAAAAAGATGACTGGGGAGGTGGCCAAATGTGCAGATGTTACAAGATTACTCAAGATAGTTAAGGCGAAAGGTGACTGAGAGAAGCTACAAAGGGATCTCGCCAAACACTATGGATCTGCTATATATTTGAGAGAGTTTGTGTGTCCATCTGTCTGTCTGTTTCTTCAAGAACTCCTCCTCAACAGTTAGCTCTAGGACCACCAAATTCAGTATCCAGCTTCTGCTTGCCATAACTTAAAGCAAGGTGAGAGTTTGGCTGTGCCAGGAAAATGGGATGTGCCTGGAATGAGACTGCATCCCGTAAAACCATACAGAGAAGAGACAAAATCACCAAGCAGGTGAAAGGGCTATCTGGGGGCACCCACCTGCCATCCAGAAGTGCCCCATTCCTAAGCCCTATAGTACACACCCCGATGCCCGTTAGGGAGGGTGGAAGGCACTGAAGTGCCCCTGATTCATCTGGGAACATTGCTGGCTGTTCCCCCTCATCAGGGAGCTAGGGAAAAGTGCCCAGTTTGCTGCATTCCTCACTCTGGATGGGGGGTGCAGGGGACAGATGAACCTGGACCTGCCCCATCAGGGGGACATGCCCCCCTCCCTTGGCTGTGCCCGCTGGAGCTGCATCCACCATAGTGCTTCTCACCTGGCCCCAAGTGGCTGTGGCAAGAGGGGGCTGGGGTTGTTTATTTCGAAATTACTTCGAAATAACAGAATGGCTGTGTAGACGCTCACGTTGTTATCTCGGAATAACAGTGCAGTGTAGACGCATCCTAATAGGCCTCCTCTGGAATCATAGTGAAAGTTGCCTTCCCCAGCCCTGCCACAATCTGAACGGGTACCCCAGCGAGTCAGGAGTGGCCGGAGGGCTGCAGGAGGGCCATGGGCAAGATGCAGCCCCCAGGTGACAGCAGGGAGATCGCCATGAGCTGCAGACCAAGCACCAGACATAGGGGGCATGTCGCTCTTACAGGAAGGGCTTGGCCAAGAAGGGCTGTGACAACTCCCTTTGCAAGGGGGAGAGACAATAGCCCTGCACGCCAGAGAGCAAGGGACTGAGCAGCTTCCAAGGGAAATGGGGGGGGGGCACCATGCCTGGGGTGGGGGCAGGGGTGCCAAAATGCCAGTTTGCCCAGGGTGCCATTTTCCCTAAGGCCAGCCCTGGTTATGAACCTCACTTTTTTGTCAATCCACTTTGAAGGGTCTGTCCACCAGAGAGTCATCTTTGTGCTTGCTCCATAGGATGTCATCCAAATCTTCCAGACGCGGCCGGTAGGTTGATTACTTGTCCAAGAGGATGGGTTAAAAAAAAAAAAAGCCAGATTTCAAACTCCACAAAGGCCATGCTATGGAGATGCAGCTCATGAATCAAAATTAGGTTTCAAACCATCAAACCTTGCAATAACGCTACGGACGAATGCTCACAAAGCTGGGGGGGTTAATGAATAAACAGTGCTGTTAAGACTTCCTCCAGTGGAGGGAAATGACAGAGGAGGTTGACCTTATTGTTTCTAAGGGGTGCATTTGACTGGAGTCCTTATTGGAAAAGAAAAGAAAAGAAAAGAAAAGAAAAGAAAAGAAAAGAAAAGAAAAGAAAAGGTACTATCTGAACCAAAATAATGACTGACAACATTACCTAGTACCTTTCATTTAAAGATTAGATAGATAGATAGATCAATCCCTGGGTAATATATGAAAATCATTTTTACTTGTATTTTACATCATCCAATGGCCTGAATATATAAATATGAATCACAAGGGTGCATTCATTATCGTGAATATTTACTTTCTATCCTCCCTTTTCTGTGTAGCTTTGTGTTTGCTCAATTGTGCCGTAGCTTTGGTTTGTATCAGCTTGTGCCTTTGATACTGTAAACATATGTGGGTGGGGACACCACTAAATGCTTTGCTCAGTTACATTCTGTACAACACTTAGCACAACTGTATAGTACCTTGTAACAGGACATAATAATCCTGGAGGAGCTGGAGAGAATACCACTGTGGAGAACTTAGCCTGTGCCTGGAAGGCTTTATCAGACACAGCTAAGCAAGTCAGGAGTCTGAGATAAGGAACCATGGGAGTAACAGTCAATAATTTTAAGCTGCAATATGCTGTTCTCTTGAATCACACCCTTCCGTTTCATTCTACAGCACTGCCAACTTCCAGCATTCAAAAATGCAGGATTCAGGCTCCCAAAGCATTTAAAAATCACGAGGCTTCAAAAAAAAAGGGGGGGGGATTCTTTGTTATGGACAACTCTTAGAGCTAGACACTTTAGTTGTAGTGAAAAGTGAAATTTTTCTTCCTATGACTCCCAGAGGTGGGGCTGTAAGAAAGATGTCCAGTTTCACAAGACTCATGCTTAGCTCTTGCAGGCTGGCAGCACTGTTATGGTCTGTGCAGGACTTCAATGGAGAAACTTTTCACTTTCTCAGCCAACACAGAATCCTTACTGTTATTTTCCAAGGCATTATTTTGGGCCAACCAGTCTCTCAAATTTTAACCTAATTCAGATCCTGACACTGCTAAATGCTAAAGCATATGCCTGACTTTGAGTTGTCCCATTCACTTTAATGAGACTACTCATGTGCTTACCGTTAGTACCCACCAAAGGGGCAGATCAGAACTTACTAAACCCTTAAACCAAAATCCATTGGGCCCCGTTTTGCTATCATTTGCGCCATCGGATGTTTTTATATGTTCCATTATTTAAGAACACTGAGATGACCACCCAGGACATGAGAGACTTGATCTTAAACACTGGCTGGGTTATGCCAAAAGTAGATACTCAATGTATTGCTTTTTACTTTCAGTCCTCGAAGTCCAGAAACGGAAGAGAAAATGCAGTTGCCAAAGCAGAAGAAACAAACTGAACTGCTTTTAATTTCAGATAGTTCAATACAATTATTTGTTAGCGCCATGGAGGAGTACTGGAGCAATCCTGCTTTACCCAGATGAATTTCCCATGACAAATGATATTGGCTCATCGTTTGCGGTAATGATTGAATTCCAGTATGTTCCTTTCTCTAACACAAGGGGAGGGCTGCAAAGACTTCTTGTTTTCCTTGGGACATTTGTTTCCAATTCTGCAAGCGCTGCGAATGGGGTTATTTTTGTAGCGACGTTATGAAAGCACTGCATTTTATGCTCCATGTTAGAGTTAATTATAAATCACTCACGGTGCACGGCCCACAACAAAGTTCTCAGACCCAGAAACTGAATCATTTGTGATCAGTGCTCTCTGGCCCCTGCGCTTGCTCGCTCTCTCTCCCTCTGTCAGTTGCTCTTGGGGGAAGGGAGGGGGCGTTATTTTAAGATGTTTTTATTGGCTTTGAAATATAAAGTGTCAGTTCCAAGGTCTTTTTTTCCCAGAGCAAGATAAACTCCTTTGGGCCATACATCATGGGCTTTTGCATTGCTTGACAGGACCTCACATCTGAATGCCTTTGCAATACCATATCTGATGACTTATGGGAGGGTTGTAGTTTTTCAGGGGGGCCGTAGCATGAAAAGCCCCTTTCAGTAGCTTTGGGCTTAGTCCCAGGCTTGATTCTTTAACACTTTCAATAACAACATTTCTTCCTTTAAAAAACAATACATGCCTGTAACTGGCTGCCTCCCTGTTTACTTAGGTTGTGGTTTCATGTCTCTTAGAGAGTTGCTTTGTTTTGTTGCTGCGTTGTTGTTTTACATTAACAGCTTAGCTCTTGTGTGGATTTTATATTCGTTCCAGGGTCAGGCATGTTCCATAAAGCAGATTAAGGCTGAAAATTCAGGTCAGAGGATCCCAACAAGTTCTGGTACCGGAAATTTGTTAAGGCTCCTCTCCCACTAACGTATTTAATGTCAGGTTTGATTTGAAAGCATGGTGCTTACGAGCGTAGAGAATTTAATCGAGTTTCCTCTTTTACTGAAAAGGATGAAAATCCAGCTTCTCTTTAAAATAAACCGCCTGGTTTTTATCTGTGACCGTGTCACAGTATTGTTTCCTTTCTAGGGGCTGAGTGCCTGTCAATAACAGTAAGAAAGGATTGCCTTTGCAAACAAATCTTCATTAACTCAATTAGGCACCAGTTCAGTAAAGCACTTAAGCACACGCTTAAGTCTAGCCATACTCAGGACAGCATTCAAAGACGTGCTTCACTTTAACCCGGTGCTTAAGTCTCGGTGAATTCAATGGAACGTTCAAAAATCATGAGCTTCGCTTAAACATCATTGGATTTGGGGGGTGGGGAATGTTTTGGATTGTGTGGGGTTTTTTCTCTGCAGTCACAAAGGCCAGAAACAGAGTTGCTTTATACATGAAAACTTAACTTCAGTGGGCTTAACTTTAAGCAATGTTTACATGCTGTCCTGAATAAACACACTTTCCTCCACAGAGAACTTAACTCATTGGATCAGCTCATTGCAATACAATCTCCCCTTTAAGGAAGCTCTTTGCAAGACCCGTGAAATATACTTGTCAGAGGAACATGGATGCCATGGTATAAAGAAACATTTGTAATGGACATCAGCGGAGGTAGGGTCAGAGACCAGAAACATTACATAGACGTTACAGTCCCAGTGGTGGCAGGGAAAGAACTCACCTGCTTGGACTGATACAGATAGTAGCTGGGAATAATTTACAAATCTGGTAACTATCCCCTTTGAAATAAAGGCATTCAATGCAGAATGCAAATAACAAAGCAAAATACAGTAAAACTCCAATAGTCCGGCATCCAATAGTCCGGCTCTCCTGATAGTCCGGCATCAAAATGGCAAGAGCCTAGTGAGTGAGCTTCGGCAAAAAATGAGTCACAAGGTAACAGCGGCAGCAGTTGAACTGAGCAAAAAGGGTAAAAAAGGCTTAAAAAAACTAAAACATTACGGTATACTGTATACAGTATGTACAATAAAAAGGGTTAAGAACACTTTATATACAGTATATAATGTATACAGTATATATATAACCTGCTTATAGTACCTCCTGATAGTCCGGCATATCTGATAATCCGGCACCACCTAAGTCCCATAGGTTCCGGATTATCGGAAGTCTACTGTACAGAGCTATAAATGGCACACGAGGCCTGCCTGTGATTGTGAAAGTAAGTCCTTGTGCTGGAGTAAGGCGAAGAAAGACTCAGAAGACAAGTCTATTTTCAGCCATGCTGGCACTAAAGAAATTTCTTTCTGGGAAACAACCCCCTCCCATCAAATGGAGTGGATGATATAGGGGCTCAGTTAACTCCAGACATAAACCAGCGGAACATTCCGCTTTTTCTCTCCTGGAATTGCAGCCACCTATGGTGTTTTGGGAACTGAGCTGAGACTCAGAAGACTTGGATTCAGTTCTCCCCTCGGCCACCATCCCACTGGGAGAGCTTGGGCAAGTCCCTTCCCCTCCCGGTGCCTCAGTTTCTCATCCCTACAATGAGGATAACCGCACCGGTGTCCTATGCAAGGTGGGTTGAGATCTAACGAAGGAAAGTGCTGTGTGGGAGCCAGGTTTGATTATCATTGTCCATGATCCCACCTGGCACCAGAAAAAGTGCTAATGACAATAAACCTGGTTAGCCCAACTTCTGAGTCTTTTCCTCGCCTCTCCATAAGCCTCGGGCTTTCTGTATTTTTTTAAAAATCACCCCGAGAGTCTGTTGATATGAGTAGATGTAACCCACACACCTAGGCTGTGTCTATACTCGCGGCTTCTTGCGCGAGTAATATGCAAATGAGGCTAAGCGTGGAATATCGCCGAGCCTCATTTGCATACCTAATGAGCCACCATTTTTTTCAGAAGAGGCTCTTGCACAAGAAGAAGCATCTACACTGCCCCTTCTTGCGCAAGAAAAACCCTCTTGCGCAATGCCATTCTTCCTGAAAAGTAATAGGTGTAACGGCATTGCGCAAGAGGGTTTTTCTTGAGCAAGAAGGGGCAGTGTAGACGCTCCTTCTTGCGCAAGAGCCTCTTCTGAAAAAAATGGTGGCTCATTAGGTATGCAAATGAGCAGGGCTCGCCAAACCGTGGCAAGCCCCGCTCGCCAGCTGCGCTGTCCGGCGATCTGCGCATGCGCAGATCGTTCTGCACATGTGCAGATCGCCCAAACCCAGCTCTTCCCGGTTACAATCTACTCGCCACGGGCAAGTAGATTGTATAATTTGTCGAGCCCTGCAAATGAGGCTCGGCAATATTCCACGCTTAGCCTCATTTGCATATTACTCGTGCAAGAAGCCGCGAGTGTAGACATAGCCCTAATGTGGTTCACTGTCCTATGGAGTGGCACTTAGACCACTTACAGCAAGAGTTAAGAACAAGGCAGCTCTACAGCCTAAAGTGAGAGCCAGCTGGCTTTCTAGCTCAAGCTGTAGATGGTGCTTGGTCCTGCCGGGAGGGCCGGGGACTGGACTGGATGACCCGTGAGGTCCCTTCCAGTTCCAGTGTTCTATGAGTCTATGATTTATCCAGCTCGGAAGGGATAAGAAATCAAGCCTCTTAGAAAGGAAGCTGCAAAGCAGCGTTCTCAAAGCCAGCCCACAAGACACATTGCCAGCCCAGCTGTGGGCGTTGGAAGAGGCAGGCCCCCAGGGGCGCTGGAAGCCTGTGTATTCTACGGCAGAACAGAGAAAGGGGAAGTAGCTAAGTCAGTTTCCCCCTTCCTGCCCCTACAGAACATGACCCCATGACACCTATGCAAGCACATGCCGGTTAGCCACACATGACGCATGCACACGCCTCGCCTCCCTTGCCCGCCTCGCACAAACACGTGACATTCATGTGTGTCACATGCCCAGGCACACACACACATGTCGTCAGAACGGTAGGGTCCCCATTCAGAGCTCATTGCTCCCCAGAGAGATAAAGCCGCGCGTCTCAGTGGGGTGCAGGGTAGGTCTCCTGCATGTAGCGGCTGCTCTGGCTGCTTAGAAACCGGACCAGGAACGGAGCAGCAGAGGGTCAGCACCACACTGGCACCATCCCATGGCAGGCACTGCTCAGAATTGCAAGGCAGCAGCAGCAATAGGGGAGCAAAGGGACCAGTGGCCGGCCCCGCGCGCTGGGCAAGCTTTCCAGTGTCGCTGATGTGGCTGTTCCTTCTACGTAACGGAAACCTGAACTGTCCCCGGACACTTGGACTGCACCAAAGCCTATGACTCAGTGTCAGCGGGGCCTGGGGGCAAGGTGTGGTTGGCGTGGCTCTGTGGCCCTGGAACGGGTAGAGCCTCGGGAGGAAGAGGCGGGGCCTTGGGAGGAAGGGGTGGGGCTTCGGGGGAAGGGGTGGTGCCTTGGGAGGAAGGGGTGGGGCTTCGGGGGAAGGGGTGGTGCCTCGGGAGCAAGGGGTGGGGCTTCGGGGGAAGGGGTGGTGCCTCGGAAGGAAGGAGCGGGGCCTTGGGAAGAAGGAATGGGGCTGTGGGGAAAGGGGTGTGGCTTCGGGGGAAGGGGTGGGGCCTCAGGAGGAAGGGGTGGGGCTTCAGGGGGAAGAGGCGGGGCCGAGGGCTGTCAGCCCTTAGCACCTCCCAGAGCGCAGCGTTGGGCCCTCCCCCCCAGCCCTGATCACGGCGCGGAGTGGCAGTGGCCAAGAGCTCCAGGCCCCTTTGCAACTGCCCCCTTTAGCCACCCTGTCGGCATGCCCATTCAGCAGCCCTGTGGCTAAGCCGCCCGCAACACAGCTCAGGAAGGATGGCGCAAAAGGGGCTTCAAGCTAACTTTGTATTCCCCGATCCAGGGACCCTCCCGGTGCCACCCCAGTCCACGGCACAAGGCCGTCCCTATGTCACACCAGCTGCCTGTGAACCCAAGGGACTATTCTAGCCCCCAGAATTAGCTGAGGTGGAACAACAGCCTGGGCCTCACCCCTTCGTTTGGCTCCATCCCAGCAGCGCAGTCTGGCCCCCAACCCAGTGTAACAGGCTCAGAGCAGGCTGCAACGTCAGGCTGGGCTTCTGGATGGCCAGGCAGAGCTCTTACGTGCTGCCTCTTCCCAGTACCCGCATGGGGGCTAGGAGTGAGGGCCAGGAAAGAGCCGGGATGTCCCTGCATTAGGCTGGGACCTGTCTGCATAACTATTGCAGCCAGGGTCAGTTATAGGGATGGAAAATCCCAGTTAATCAGTTCACCAATTAAGTGGGATCCCGGCTGCAGGATCCGGCAGCCCCAAACATGGGGGGGAAGGGGCAGCTTCTGCTCCTGCCCACCCCCACACTTGCCTCCCCCACATTTAGGGTGGCTGCTGCTGGCCCCACTCTTGGATTCATTGGCTCCTGCTCCCGGCCCTCCCACCTGGTTGGGCAGGGGGGGACTCCCAAGCCTCGCAGGGCTGCAGCAGCTCTCTGCTTGCAGCGGGCTGGGGGTGGGGGGCTGCTCCCGGGTGCCGGTTAACCTGTACCCAGTAAGCATCACCGGTTAAGGGTTCACATCCCTAGACAGTTCCCCTCAGGTTTCTCTAACACAGTACAGGGGGGTGGCCTGCCCAGGACAGCGGCAGGAGCCGAGTAATGCACAAGGGAGTGTTAAGATCTGCAGTCTTTTCAGGTCAGCTGCACCTGGCCCCGCGTGTTAAACAAATATCACGTTCATCTTAAACACAGAGAGAGGCCCAACCCAGACCCCAGCTCCCTCACAGAGCGGGGCACAAAAATTAAAGGCAGCTGAGTCCTGGGGTGGTTCGGAGCCAGTTCGTAAGTCCAGAGTCCGCACAGCAGGAGCTGAGCTGATCTCTAACCACGCCCGGCTTGGCACATGTAAAAAGCATGCCTGCCCTGTGTAAATAGCTGCAGGGGCTCAGAGAGAAGGGTTCATTTGTCAGTGGCTCCTTTACTCACACACAGTAACAGCCCCATGACCCCAGGTGAGAATCGCAGACGAGATTACATGCTTAATTGCCTAGCACTGTATCCGATTCCTTGAACGTCGCCAAATCTTTGGAAATATTCAAGGCGGCTCTTCATTGGTATGCAGCGGCTGGCATATTAAAATCTCCCTGGGCTCCCACATTGTTAGGGTTGCCAGATGGTTTCAACAAAAATACCGGACACACTTGACATGACATCACAATCGACATTGCATCTTATAGAGAAAATACCCGACAGTTCGATTTTCTCATTTCTATTTTCTCAATTTGTTTCCCGAACAGAAAGCTCAAATACTGGACTGTCCGGTTCAAAGCCGGACACCTGGCAACCCTCCACATTGTAATGGTGTTAGCTCCATGAGAGTGCCTTGCCACTGCTTCTCCCTTCGGGCAGCTGGCCCTGTTTCTGGCTTACAGCGCGGCAGCTGCTCTGTGACCCTGGCTCCCTTATTAGCCGGCAAACCCAGAAGGGGAGATGAAAGCCACACAGAGGCCTTGAGTCTGATGACAACGCAGCACCCCAAATCAGCCTGGTTGGGGTGAGCAGTGTGACTTAGTGGCCTGCTCCATTTTCCCTGGGGACCATGGGGCTTTTTTTCCTCCACCTGGAGGGCCGCATGCTGTCGTTTCGCGCCTGGGCCTTGTTTGTCGGGAAAGGTCAGATAGGGCGAATCAGGTAGGGTGGCCAGATAGTTTCACAAAAAATACCAACACCGGACACCTGGCAACCCTAGAATCATGTGATGCATCTCCGGAGCCTCTGACTGGCTGAGCCTGGCCCTTGTGACCGGAAGGGCCAGCCCAGCTCAGTGGGATTCATTGCCGATTGTTTTCGCAACACAAGAAGTTGTGTGTTAGCCGAGTCTTGGGTGCAAATAGAAGAGTCACAACATGCCCCTGGATTGGATTGGCTTATTCTGGCTGCGGCCCAGCATGCCATTAGCTCCGATACATCCGCCACTTGCAGGCTGCTTTGCATCTGGCTCACATAACCTGCTTCTGAAACGTCAGCGAGATCTGAGTTCTGTTTTTGCAACAGACAGGAGATCTTATCTCCGTGTCTCCCTGCCAGATGCCTGTCCGCACCCCAGCCGTTCCCCACCATGGGAGCAGGAGCTGGCTCGCAACCATTCTTTTATAGTTTGGTTCACAGAACCGTCCCAATCCAATGTCAGCAGGCTGTTTCCCTGGGAGTAGGGGGCTGGCATCTCATCAGGACAGAAGCAAGATCCTGCTTGTGGGGAAGTGACCAAACAAGGCTCCCCTGAGAGCAAGCAAGCACAAAGTTGTTGTATCCAAACCACGGCAGGGCCCATCTGACCACAAGAACACTGGGTTTGTCGTCTTCCGAATCTACCAGCTATAGCGATTGCGTGCCCACATTTGCAAAGCCTTTTGAAAGCAACACTTGGAAGGGCTTGCTCATCTGTCATAAATATCACTAGCATAGCCTAAAGCAGCGTTTCTTAAAGTGTGTTCCGCTGCACACCGGTGTGCCACGAGGCAGTCGGAGGTGTGCCGCGGAGAGAACAGAATTCAAAATGGCCACCCTTAAAGGGCCAAGCCTCCTTTTTTTTTTCTCTCAATAACTTTGCCTGGGAGCTTTTTGTTTTCTCATCAAAAAAATGCTTGGTGTTCCCCATAAAAGAAAAAAATAGTTTGGTGTTCCTTGGTCTTAAAAGGTTTAAGAAACACTGGTCTAAAGGGACCACATACAAAGGGAAGATCACTACCGTTATCAGCATTATCTCTGCCAGGGGTGGGGAACCTAAGGCCTGGGGGCTGGATGTGGCCCCTGGATTGCCTGGATCCAGAGCCTGAGGCTCAGGGCTCCCCCTAGCACTGGGGAGTCTATGCTGGTGCTCCAGCGCCTCCCCTCCCCCACACACACATATTCCTCCCAGTGGGGCTGGAACAGACAAAATCTATTAGCCTAGGCCCCTCTAGGCTCTGGCATGGGGGGGGGGGAGGAAGTAGGGAGTGTCTTTCTCCTTCTCAGTCTGGGGCCACATCAGTGAGGGCTTTTTTGTTTTCTTTTGTTTTGTTTTGTTTCACTTCTCACTTGTGCGTGACCCCCGACTGATTTTTCTGTGGGTCAGCGGCCCCCGACCCAAAAAAGGTTCCTCATCTAAGCATTCTTGCTCATATCACAGCAACACACCAGTAGAGCCAAACATGTAACGGGGCCTCTGAAACAACAATCACAACATTTGCCAGGACACCATTCCCCAAGCACAAAATCCCGTTATGGGGAAGATTTGCATAGGCACGAAGGGCAGTCAGATGCCCTGCTCCCATCTGTGCCTTTGAAAATCTCCCCTCTCTAGACAAAATTCCCCTTTACATGCACAATGCCTTGCTCATGCATGAAAAGAGAGGGCCTTGGAGTATGCAGACTAGAGTTGGGTCACATTTTTCCAACAAATCGTTTATTCAATAAGACGTGACGTTTCAGTTGACCTGAAAGTTTACTATTGGCAATATTTGACACAAAGCGCTTTGGTCATTAAGAAAATGGCCAAAAGAGAAGATGGAGGTAGATGTGCTGTTTCTGTCACCATGGCAACCACCATCCTATTATAATCCTTGGCACATGCTTAGGGCATTCACCCCTAGAATGTGAAACCTGAGGTTCAAACATTGGCTTGGGAACAGTCCTGAAATGGGCTTTTTCAAATTCAAATATTCCTCTACATTTTCAGATTCGCTTAAATCTGAAACGATTTTTTTTTCCAGACCTGCCACCAAACAGACAAATCAGTTATTTGTCCCGCTCTAAAGCAAACAGCTGTGTTCCCAGACTGCACGGATACAGTCTGGGGGATCAATCCAGCGGGGCTTGATTTATCATGTCTAGTATAGACGCGATAAATCAACTGCCGAGCGCTCTCCCATCAACTGCGGTACTCCACCAAGATGAGAAGTGTAAGCGGAGTTGATGGGAGAGCATCAGCAGTCGACTTACCGTGGTAAGCAGACGTAAGTATGTCAACTTCAGCTACGTTATTCGTGTATTTCCTGAGAGACCTCTGTGAAAATGTAGCCCATCGTGAATACACATTTATCACAGGGATTATCACAAGGCCTCCAAGATTTTACCCTGAAGCCCCATGGGACAGCTGGCAAGTTAGATTTTATTTCATGTGACATTAATCACAAGATAACTGTGAAATTGCTGCCTGAAATCCTGCCACTAGAAGACCCTTCGGCTGGCAAGAAGAAAGTACATTCTTCGGGGGAAGAGGACAGAAGCAATCAGTTAAGGGTTGGTTCTTTGTTCAGGCTGAGGGCTTTCCTGTTCTCCTGCCACAAGTGTGTTGGCTCTGTTAAGTGCAATAAAACAAATGAGTGCATGGCAGAGCCCGGTGTTCGGCTGCAGCACGCCAGCAAAGCCAGACACTGCCTGAGTGGCTTTGCTTGTCCGATGCGTTAGTGCAATTATTCCACTAGATGTCAGAGCCGGGCTCAGAGCGGCCAGGCAGGGCCCGAGCACCCCCTGCTCGTCTCAGCTGCTCACAGCACCTAGACTCTGCAATACTGAGCGGGGGACCTGGGCTAATCTCACACTTGGGCTGTGTGGCACAGGAGAAAGGTCGTGGAGGGGGGTCATTTTGAGGGGGTGCCGTTCTGCTTTTCTTATGCGAGGCAAGAGATTTGCTTGGTTTAGCTGAGGAAAGGGACGTTCAATGAGCTTTAATGTCTGCTGTCTGCACTGGCTGTGGGTAAAGCCAAGGGCTCTGCTCAAGCGCTTGCTGATAGCCCACAGACCCTTTCATAATTTGGGTCTCAGACGAGGCTTTGCCTGCCTCCCTCCCCGGTATTCCTCTCAGGCCAGGTTTATGATACAGCAACGGTTGGCAACTTGCAGCCCATTAGGCTTCTATGCATGTGCAGGCCCAGTGATGGGGATGAGGGGGGCCAAAAGGGGCAGCGGCCCCAGGGCCCGGTGATTCAAAGGGGCCCAGAACTCCTCGCCATGGCCACTGCTACTATGGCAGCGGCGGTGGCCGGAGGCCGGGGCCCTTTAAATCGCCGCCGGAGCCCAGTGTTTCGTGCTCTGTGCAGCTCTGAGGGCTGGTGGGGGGAGGGGTCCAGCGCCATGGTCCAGGTGGTGCTGAGGGTGCCCCAGCCCCGCCCCATCTGCTGGAGGCCCCGCCCCTTCTGGAAGCGCACAGCCAGTCCACCCCCACCTTGCCCCGGGGCCATGAGGCATTTTGTTACCATTGCCCGTGTGCAGGGTGGCCAGATTCTGCTGGGTTTCACCTGCGTCGTTCGGTTCCTACCAGAGTTACCACAGAGACATGCACTCAAAGCCAGGGCCCGGGAAGGGAGGGGCGGGCTCATGGCACACAACACTGTGAGAGCCCTGCGCTCCCCCTGCAGCTAGCCAAAGCGCTGCTACCCCCACCGCACATTCTAGGGACGCAGGCGCAGTCAGCAACACTACCCGGTCCCGGGAGACCGTCTTGGTTACGAAAATCTTGTGGCCTCCGGTGGGGCCCTCATGCAGCCCACTCTCTGGCCTAGATTGCCCCTCACTGAGCTCTGTCACTCAGGGGCAGGCCCGCCGAGGTGAGGGGAGGCAAAGAGGGCAACTTGCCTATGGGCTTTGTAATTCATAGGGGCCCGGTGCTTCAGTCCAATGCTACCGTGGTAAAGGCAGCGGCTGGCACCTCAGGCCCTTGAAATCACCTCCAGAGCCTCATGTGATACACTCCAGGCAGCACTGAGGGTTGCCTAGGAGAAGCTAGCCCCAGCCCTGCCCCTCCTGCCCAAGCCCTGGACCATTTGGGGGTGCAGAGCTCCAAACCGCTCCCCTGCCTTGCCCAGCGGCCCAGCCACTCTGTCGGCCCCAGTGGAATGGAGAGCTGCGATCGCTGACTGACAGAGCTGGGCCGGCGGAAGCGCCGAGTGTTAACGCAATTTGAACGGGAAAAACTGCCCTTTTTCGGGCACCGGTTGTTTCGTACTTGGGGGCTGGTTTTCCTAGGCAGGCACAAAGCTACACCTAGTTGCAATTTAGAACATAAGAACGGCCATAGTGGGTCAGACCGAAGCCCAATGTCCTGTCCTCCGACAGCGTCCAATGCCAGGTGCCCCAGAGGGAGTGAACAGAACCAGGAATCATCAAGCCATCCCTCCCCCTGTTGCCCATTCCCAGCCTCTGACAAACAGAGGCTAAGGACACCCTCCCTTTGCACCGTGTGGCAGGGATCTATGCCGGTGTAGCTATAACAGTCCAGCACGCCGAGTGTAGGCGTAGCCTAAGGGGCTGCTCCTTACCCCCTGCTTCCACTTCAGGTGTGTGTGGGGTGGAGGGGGCACAATTCAGATCTCTGACCTCTACAGTCCCCTCTCAGCCAGTGCCCTGCAGTAGAGAATTGAAATGGGCTAGGCAGGGCCTTTCAGGGGACCTGTGGGGTTAGTGCTCCCCCGTTCCAGGGCTTCTAGGAAGACTCCTTCCTGTGGGATGCGGAACGTGGTCACTGAAGGAGAGAAAGTGGCCTCCCTTGGGAATTTGTGAGGAAACCCCAAGGCCCAGGGCCCGAGCTCCAAGGCGAAGGCTGGCTGGGCCTGGCTGCACAACGGAATTGCTGGTCTGCAGACCACGAGCGAGATTCAGACAACTCCCAAGTTGCTCCCATACACCCGAGGCCAGGACATGTCCCTATCTATAGATTCCTATTTACACCCACGCAGGGTATGGGTAATTCCAATGACGGCAGTGGGAACTACCTGTACCTTGGGGGAGGGAGGACAGAGCCCCCCGCGTCTAGGACTGAGTGAGACTAGGCTCGTTGGGCCTCCTCTCGCCGATGAGTTGGTGGGACTCCCACTGGCGTCAGCGGAGACACTTGTATCTAGAACTAGGCGGATCGGGCCTAGCGCAAGTCTGCACTGGGGCACACCTGCCCTCGGCCCTGTCGCACCCCTTCGCAACGTCATTCTCTAATTACCGACCAGGCCTCGTGTGGTATGTGCGGGGGAGGAGGTGCCGATGGGCGTGTGCGAGGCAGAGCGAGGCTTTCTTTCCTCTCCATGTCACTTGGCCTGTTAGACCGGCTTTCCTGGGGAGGGGGCGTTCTGAGAAATGCTTTGCAATCTAAAGGTCAGGCCCACAATGACACCTCAGGACCTGTTCTCTGGCTGCTCCTCACCTTTCCCCTCAGCTCACGCCTGGCTGCCCACGCCTGCCCCGTCTCCCTTGCAGCTGACAACCCCGCTCCTCCAGGCACGGGGGACACGCAGCGTTCCCTGTCAGCTCAAGGGGCACAACACAGTGACATGGAAAACACATTGATCTGCATTAGGCCTTTACTCCAGGCCCGGCTGTAAGTCTTAGCCGGGGGAGCCGCCTTTCTGCCGGGGTATTATTCCTACACTTCCTACAACCCTCGTGCGGGGAAAGCCTTTGAGATGGGGATCCCCCGCTCACCAGCTCTAATTCTTGCCAAAGAGGCCCGCCGGAGGTATGCATCCTTGTAAAGAGAGATGCCGGCAGAGCCACATTTCTGGGCAAGAGCTGCAAAATGGAACGTCTTGCGAAAAGAAACTTCTCCCACCTCCCTCCCAACAGGCTATGATCCGGGTAAGGAAACGCTCACAGTTATTCATGCTTTACATGTCCAAGGGGCAATCAAGCCCCACAAGGCCCTGCTTTGGATGAATCACCTCGTCGCAGGTGAGAATGTGTCTCCAACATCCCATGCGTCAGCCCATTAGCAGCTCTGGGGACCCAATGATCACCCTGTTAGCAGAAGGAAATACACCAACAGAGGAGGAGAATCCCAGAAGAAGGGAGGAAACTTTTTTTAAAACATGTCTGTGCATGTGCAGGACAAGCAGAGATGGACCGACTCCTACCCAAGGAGGTATAAAGAATTGTGCTTGTTTCTGATGCTGTAGGTGTAATGGGTCAGGTTTTCAAAAGAACCCAGAATGCTGGGAAGAGCCAGTTTCTATGGTGGGTGCTAAGAAATTGGCCCTGAGTGCATCTAAAAATCTGGTCCTGCCTGTATCATTGAACTACTCATCTGTGTAGTAAAAAAGTCTCAGAGAGGTTGCTGTGTTAGTCTGTAACTTGAAAAACAATGAGTAGTCCTGTGGCACCTTAGGCTACACCTACACTGCAGCACTATTTCAGATACCGGAGGTATCCTGAAATCGCTATTCCACGTCTTTTGAGCACGCCCGTTATTTCAAAATAGAACGGGCTCGCTAGTCCAACGTCCCTGTAAACCTCATTCCACGAGGAGTAAGGGACATTTCAGAATAGCAGTTTATGTAGACAGCGCCAAATTTCGAAATAAGCTATTTTGAAATTAACTTGAAGTCAGCTGCACAATTTGCATAGCTCAAATTATGTCGCTTATTTCAAGCTCCAGCTGCAGTGCAGACACACCCTTAGAGACTAACCAAAATAGATAGGATCATGCGCTTTTGTTGGTAAAACCCACTTCATCAGGTGAGCTGGAGAGCAAATAAAAGAAACCAAGATATTTCCACTCCAACTCATCTGATGAGCCTCTGTCACGTGAGCTAAAAGCCAGCCGGCTCATTAATGAGCTGACTCGTTATTCTCTCTGTACGTGGTTTCAGTGCCACTAGATGGGACAGTGCCACACCCAGGAGGTGTACTGGTTACACCTACACTCCCAAAGAACTTGACCCAGGACTGAGGCTTTGGACTGTGCCATGAACTGCTGATAATCAAAGCTGTTTCGGAGCATATCCACTCCCTCAGGAAGAACAAATGTCCCCTCCCTGCACTGGAAATTTAAAGCCAATTACTCAAAAGGAGTCCAACTGGTGATTCATGTCTCAGTCAGACAGCAGGGGCCATTTCACAACTTAGTTCTAAGATTCAGGCTCGCTGAAAGACATGGATCTTGCATTAAACACGTAAAGAAGCAAGACTCCGCTGGATGGTGGGTCAGAGTGAATGTCACAGCCCACGGTTCTCCGCAGGCAAGTCTTATCTCTGTCACTTCAAATGCAGACTCCAGCAGCCCAGAGCCAGGGTACTGGAGTTGACCTGACACATGAATTATTATTGATACTTGTCAGAGCTTGGACATTTTTAATCAATTTTTGTCCCAAAAAAATGGCTTCATTCGAAAACGAATGCTGAGGCGAAAAGGAGCTGACATTCTTCACCAAAACCGTTGTGCCTTTTCATGTTTTTCCCAAATTTTGTATCAAAAAGCCCATCAAAACGTTTTGTTTATCAAATCTCACATGACGCGGTTAACAAAAGCAAAAAAAAAAAAGGAAAGTTCTCGATACAAATTTGAAAAGCATTTGGGGAGGGAGGTTTAAAATACAAAAATGGGCGTGTTTCCAATGTTTCAAAATAACAACAACTTCCTTTTTCAAAAATTCTTCATGAAACCAGTTTGGTTTTGGTTTTTGACCAACTACAGCAATAATAATGATGGTGATGAGGATTGAAGAATAGGGATGTGGAAGGTTAACCGATTGGTTCTGGTTAACCAGTGGGGGCTGAAGCAGATCCCAGACCTCCACAGGCAGGGGTCTGCTCTGGCCCCGTGGGCCCGCTGCAGACGGGAGCTGCCAAGGCTGGCCCTACCATGAGGTGAACTGAGGCGGCCGCCTCAGGTGCCAAACTGTGGGGGCGGGGGGGCACCACTAGGACCCAGAGTGTAGAAAATTGTGTCTGCTGCTGGTGCATATGTATTCTCTCTGCTCTAGATGCACAGAGATGGTCGAGTGCTGTGCTGGAGGAAGGAGGGCACAAGAGACCTTTCAAAGTTTTGGCCCAAGCGAGGGGGCATGGGGGCGTCATTTGAGCTCCCCGCCTCAGGTGCCAAAATGGTTGCCTGGAGCAACCCCTGTCCGCAGCAGGCCCAGGCATATCGCAGGCAAGGACTGCTCCGGTCAGGTTGGATCATCCCCTACCTCCAGCATGGGGGCCACTCCAGGCCAGCCGCAAGGCCCTCCCTCATGTCCTCCCATTAATCGGTTAACCAGTTAAACATCACGTTTAACCAGTAAGCCAATTAAATGGAATTTTACATCTCTATTGAAGAAAGATTTTTAAGCAATGGGGTTCCAAATTGCATGCTCAAGTTACGCCAGTGTAACTCAGGAAGGGCGTGTCTACACTAGGGAACAATTTTGAAATAACTAAATTCGATTTAATAACTCCTGAAATAACAAAATCGAAATAGTGTGTCCTCACTACAGAGAAGCCTCAAAGTTAATCCGAGGCAGGCTCCGTTAATGTGGACGCACTACCTCAACTTAGAGTTCCAGGAAGTGCTGGGGAGTAGTGATTTTGAAATAGCACCAAAGCATCCACACTACCACTATTTTGAAATAATGATGAAAAATGAAAAATTAACATTATTCCTCAAGGAAAGCAGGAGAAGAGATTTTGAAATAAGCGGCCCCTCTTTTTGAAATAACAGGCTTGGTCGTGTGGATGCTCCACTTATTAATTTGACATAAGGGGGGTTATTTTGAAATAAAGCCTTACTGTAGGCCAAGGCAAACATCAGTTTGGCAGAGCTATACCGGTGGATGTGAAAAAAGAATCAGGTTCATTTTCCCTTCAGCGCCCTACAAAAGAGGTGTCTGAAAGTGAACCCAACCTGTAAAGGTTTTCTGACTGCTGAAAGTGACTCTGATATTTTAATGAACAGAACATTCTTTTTGCTTCTAAGTTACATTCATCTGAACCTGTGATTTTTTTTCAAATGCCTCCTTTAAGGCAGATGATAGCTAGTTTGAGTGCGATCTTATTTATAGTTTCCAATAACTTTGGTTAAATTATAACACAATACTTACAGAAGGTATCTGTAACATCCTTCTGAATACCAACCACTCTTACAAGGACCAGTGCTATTACTGTGCATATTAAATGAATCCAGAACGATGAGGCTCTTTGGATAAATTGTGATCATATTATATTTTAGATGATCTTCATTTCTCTTTTTCGGGTTATTTTAAATTCTTTTGTCATCTTCATCTACTAAAGATGGCTGAAGAGAAGCTTCACTAAGGCCTTGTCTATACTAAAGGTAGAAGGTCAGCTTAAGGTACACAATGCCAGCTACATAAATAACATAGCTGGAGCTGACATATCTTATGACAAGTTTCAGCACCATCCCCATAGCAAGATGTCGATGGGAGAAACGCTCCCATTGACTTCCCTTACTCCTCACAATCTGCAAGGAGTACCACAGTCAGTAGAGGATGCCCTCAGGATTTGATTTAGTGGGTCTTTACTAGACCCACTAAATCAAATGCGGAAGATCGACCACCGCAGCATCAATCTCCAAAGCAATGAAGACATGGCCTAAGGGACTTCACTTGATGATGCCATCCCAGGAAACCTCTGATAACCCAGAGGTTCTTCTCAGTCCTTTTATCATTTCTTATCACATTTTCTCCCTTTGCACAACCCTTCAGGCCACTTTACTACTATCCTAAAAAGGCAACACTTGCAATGCAGGGTGGACATGCTATAGCTTAGGGCAAAGCAAAGCTCCCAAATGACCAGCATTTTGAGGGCCTGGTAAAAACTTTGCCCTGCTTTCTGACCTATGAATTGTCTAAAATCAGAAGCAGGAAAAAATGGAAAAAATAGTATGTGATCATGTAACTATGGACAGGATCATAATGCATACACACAAGGGGGGCTGAATTAAGGTTGCACTGGCATCCTTAATTCTGATATTTCCAAAATATTTAACTTTGCAACCTTAATAATGTTCTGTTAACGTAAATTCTTTAGACCTGAATGATGTTCTTTTTTTGTAGGCATCGTGGCAAAGGAGAATTTTAAAGACATCAGACTTTCACATTGTCCTTTGTCTTCCTCCAAGGTCTCTGAATCAGGGTGAAATGTATCCAGGACAATAGCCCTGCACAAAGTCCTTTGTGGCACTTAAGCTTCCTTTCTGGGAGAAAGCTAAGGGCTATCTACAAGTGACAGGAAGATCTATTGCAAAGATATTACAGGGTGTCCCCACTATAAGTCGCCCTGGTATACATCCATTCCACCCTAACGTCGTTGACGCTTGTAGGAACTAATGCGTTATAAAGTCCTCCCATTCCCTGCCCTTAAGTCTCACCAAAAAAACCCCAATTTGCGCAAATGGAAGTCAGCTGCAGGGAAAAAATTCCCTGCTTTCAGTTGTTTCACTATAAATATAAGTGTTTTGGAACGTATCTTGGACTTCTAGTGAGGACGGCCTGTACTCATACATTGACACCGGTTGTAATAGTGACTGTGCCTAACTGGATACATTAGATAGATTTTAGCCTTGCATACATCTCTGGGCTGCTCAACTACACTTGGGCTTTCATCTGTTTACTGGGCAGTCTTCATGAGAGCCAGCAGAATGGAAGGCACAGCACCTGTGGATCTTGTCGGGGATGCATCATGTCACAGCCTCTGTTCAAGATGTACAGTGAGTTACCAATGAGTAGAGAGGGTCCAAAGAAGAGCAACAAAAATGAGGAAGGGTCTAGAAAACATGACCTATGAGGGAAGGCTGAAAGAATTGGGTTTGTTTAGTTTGGAAAAGAGAAAACTGAGAGGGGACATGATAGCAGCCTTCAAATATCTAAATGGGTGTTACAAGGAAGAGGGAGAAAAAATATTCTCCTTAACCTTTGTTAATAGAACAAGAAGCAATGGGCTTAAATTGCAGCAAGGGAGGTTTAGGTTGGACATTAGGGGAAAACTTCCTACCTGTCAGGGTGGTTAAACAATGGAATAAATTGCCTAGGGGGGTTGTGGAATCTCCATCACTGGAGATATTTAAGAGCAGGTTAGATAGACACCTGTCAGGGATGATCTAGACGGTGCTTGGTCCTGCTGTGAGGGCAGGGGACTGGACTCGATGACCTCTCGAGGTCCCTTCCAGTTCCACTGTTCTATGAGTCTATGATACTCTATAGGATGCTGGTATTTCCTTGGAGGAGACACACACTGCAGCCTGTGTACACAGTTGATACCACTCTTCTGGGGGAAATCGCTTCAGGTTAGGACATTGTAAAGTGAGTGGTTTTGTGGCTTAGCTGCATTGCTGTGAAATGCAAACTAGACATGAATGTCAAAAAGACCCAGGGCAATCATTCTTGGCAAGCACTCTCGGCACTGAAAATGGAGAGGCTGAGAAAGGATAGCCTATCCTTTTGTGTTCTGAGGGAGCTTGGCCAGGGTAGGACCTCCTGTCCCTGCAGAACATGTCTGCAGGCCTCCGGAAGGGGGCAAAAGGCTGGACTGGATCTCACATCCCTGATCCCACCAGAAGTGGCGCGTCCCAGGGCTGGGGACGTGGGCCGGTGGATGGTCTGAGGCTTCCCACAGTGGCCCAGATCTACTGGGCAGCTCTACCCACTGCCTGGCTCCAGCTCCTGACCCGACGAGAGGGAGAAGAGGAGGGACAGGGCCACTGTTCCAGCGCCAGTGGCTTCCTTACTTCTACCCAGGCTCCGGCACTTGGGGGCCCCCACAATGGCCAAGTTCCCACGGCTCCATGTGTTAATCCACCACTGCACCGGGGGCCTGGCAGGGCCTGCCTTCCAGGGCCGGCCCACAACATTTTGGCACCTGAGGCTGGGAGCTCAAATGACGCCCCCATGCCTTCTTACTTGGGCCAAAACTTCTACACTCTGGGTCCTAGTGGTGCCCCCCCCCCAGTCTAGCACCTGAGGCGGCCGCCTCAGTTCACCTCATAGTAAGGCCAGCCCTGCTGCCTTCCACTGCTATCTCCCGCAGCCTGGCCTGTCCATCCATGAACCTGGAGTGTGAAGGTTCTTAGTACGTGGAGGGGGCATCACCCGCTCTCGCTGTGAGAAGAGGCACGGCTACTCGCCACTTGTTCAACTGACTTTTACGACTGTCAGGCGTTCCAACTTTTACAAATGTAACTGTCAAGCCGGGCTGAAAATCATAATTATTGACATTCTTCATCAGTTACAGTAATTGAACAACAAGCCACAGCAGGCCACCCTTAAACGGTTTAATGGCTTATTATGTCTCCAGGCTGCCAATCTATCTCTTTCTCTTCCTACTTCAGTCACTTTTATGTTGGCAGTCCACACGTAATGTGGGTTTTTTTCCTCTCTTTTTTTACCATCTCTTTCCTTTAACAAGCCTCGCAGCCAGCAGAAACATGCTGTAAATGAGATACGGCATCTCCGTGTCGCCGTCCTAGGAATACATATTCAATAAATATGCAAATCAGCTCAGCTCCCGCGCTCCTCAGGTGGGAAAAGGTGTGTGAATGTAGTCAAGTAGTGCTTGAAATCCTCTTCTCCGCGCAGAAGAATAGCGCTTTGAAGAACTGAGAGAAGGCGGCAACGGGCCTGCAATTAAAGTCCTTTTTGCTTAAAAGGGAATGTATCGCACTGCTGCTCGCAATGGCCGCACATTCAGACAGCTGGGTAGGAAAAGAGACTAGATCCCACCTTCAAAAGCAGACCAGCACAGCGCTGTGCCGATTCTCCGCTGACTTACATAAAGCCCAAGTGACATCCATAGGCCTGATTCTGGAGCTTTGTTGCAAAAGTATAAATCCAAAGAGATCCCACTGGTGTCCCTGGCGTTACTCTGAACGTAACTAGACCGATGTAACTAGACACTCAGCTTGTGCTTGCTCCCTGTTGTCCGCAATGGCAATGCCTAGCTAAAATGGAAGGCAGAGTTTGGACCACAGTGTTTAACTGCGGGTGAAAAGATTCAGGATGCTCATGAGGTTGGTAGAGTAAATAGTTAATGAGGATTCTGTGGAGTCAGAGGGCCGAACCCTGCTTTCAGTTACTCCAATGTAACTCCAGAGACCAGCTCTACTGGAATAAATGGAGTTATTTCACATTTTACCGAGGTAGGTGAGACAACTCTTGAGTAATCCTTCATCGGGTCACCAGCCAGAAGACTTACCCAACTTGTAATATTTCAGTGGGTCGCCGTGTTAGTCTGTAATGGTAAAAACGACAAGCAGCCCTGTGGGGCCTTAGAGACTCACAGAGTGGTTAGGTTGTGAGCTTTTGTGGGTAAAACCCACTTCATCAGGTGAGTTGGAGTGGAAATTACAGAATCTGGGATCTCTACAACAGCAAAAGGAGTGAAATGAATGGAGATGCCTATCTCCTAGAACTAGAAGGGACCTTGAAAGGTCATCAAGTGTAGTCCCCTGCCTTCACAGCAGGACCAAGTACCATCCCTGACACATTTTGCCCCAGATCCCTAAATGGCCTCCTCAAGGATTGAACTCACAATGCTGGATTTAGCAGGCCAATGCTCAAACCACTGAGCTATCCCTCCCAATAGAGGTACCTGTCCATTTTAGGACCAGTGTTCATGAAGCTAAGTCAGTCAGGGTGGCTGTGTCTTACTCACAGCATTTGATGTGGGAATGCGATTATCGAAAGAGGGGCAATTAGGGCTTTTGATATTCGCATTTCCACATCATCTATTGCCCTGAACGTCTCACACACTAAATAGACAAGGCAGATGCCGGGTGGAAGGGAAAACACAGAGGACAAGAGACTTACCAAGGTTACTCAACAGCTCAGAGCCAAGAACAGATCCCCAGACGCTCCACTAGGACACATTACAAACTAGCGAATAGTTGTGCCGCGCTTTAGAAATGTGAAGGGCTACAGATGCATGGAGTACCGCTGACACCAGGAGATGCCCACACACAGATCAGAATGCTGAAGACAGAAGGAAACTGTAATGGCATAAGCAAGTAAGGTCAGCAAACTCTCTCAGCATCTCCAGCCATGGCTCCTCGCAAGCAGTTGTCTCGGCAAGCTATTCTTTACAGCACCAGGCAAACACCTTTTTAAAAATATCGATCATTAACATCATTGTAGGATTCCTCACTGCCCCTCCTCCCCCATGTTCAGCACCTAACATCTATGTGGGTGTCAGTCAGTGTGCTGGGGTGTGCAGTTCAAACGGGCGGGCTGAGAGAAAGAGAGAGATTCCAAGCACACTTTCTGTGCACACACACACACACACACACACACATTTTCGAGGATGTGAGTGGGTTGGGAAACAAACTCTTTTTCAAGGACCTTTTCCAAGCAAATTGATAAAGTCCATGAATTGAATTAAGGGCAGAAAAAGCAGAACTAAACCTACCTGGGCACATTTCCCTAGCTGTCAAATGTTTCTCTTATTGGCCGTTTTATCCCAGTGTTAATTGAGAAGCTTGGGGCGTGGGATAGGAGGAAGAAAAGGAATTTACAAACTATTTAAAATCAGGTACTTAAGAGGTATTTTCAGATGGAATGTTATAAACCCTGTAAGCGGCTGTGGGGATTAGTTCTCTACCTTGCCAACCAACTCAAGCATAAGCCAGTTAGACCTGCTGTGAGGCAGGGCCGGCCCACAACATTTTGGCACCTGAGGCAGGGAGCTCAAATGACGCCCCCATACTCCCTCGCTTGGGCCACAACTTTGAAAGGTCTCAATTCTCTGGGTCCTAGTGGCGCCCACCCCAGTGTCTGGCACCTGAGGCGACTGCCTCAGTTCGCCTCATGGTAAGGCCGGCCCTGCTGTGAGGGAAGGGTTATTCGATGGCGGGACAGGGTGGGGTTTCTCTTATATAGAGACAAACCAGTTCATCAAAACAAATGGCCTGTTTCCTACACCTTTCCTTATCAGAGCGGCACATTGTAATGGAAACAGCTTTAATCTGGGACACACCCGCTCCTGCCCAAAACAATCATCAGTGGTTAATACAGATATAACGATGCATTCCAATATAAATACATAGAGACCAATCAGTCCCATGCTGTGGCCAGTGGACAGGTTCTGACTGTTTTTAAGGGGCCGGGGATCAGGTTTAGAGAGGGTAAGTCAGGTTATCCATGTGCAGGTTCCAGGGCCCGGGCAGAGCTCCACACGCAGGGAGAAAGCAAACTGTTTGGAAGGGATATTGAGCAAGAAGCATTTTTGGAGCTCGTTGGAAACTGTCCCTGGAAGCCATGGGGGGTGGGGAGAGGGCTCACGTGGCTTTTTGACTAAGCAGGAATTTTCACAGCAAGTTTCGGTTTTTGTCCCCAACAATGGTTTTCGTTTTCCTAAGAACGAGTTGCGTCGTCATCAACATTTTGGTTTTGCCTAAATATTTTTTCCCAGGAAAAAAAATTATTCCCCTTCCTGCTCTAATCGCCACTCAGGGTAGGTCTGCGCTACCGACAGACACTGCCGTAGCTGCACAGACTGCCTCCCGTCGGCCTCACCTCAGTGCAGATCAGCCCTCAGTAACCTCACTGTCATCCCTCGCTCTCTAGCCCACGGGATCTGGCACCGTTCATCAATCGTGGCCTTCTCACTTCGAGAGCATCTGGGTCTACAATAGCAAGGGGTGTTTCAGGGCAGACTGGTCTGGAAAAGGGCGGGGGAAGACCCCTGCCAGCCGGGGAGGTTGGGGGAAGAGAGAAGGTCCCTGCCAGCTGTGGGGAAGGGGGTTGGAGAAGAGAGAAGGCCCCTGCCAGCCGGGGAGGTTGGGGGGAGAGAGAAGGTTGGTGACAGCTGGGGGAGGGTTGGGGGGAGAGAAGGTCCCTGCCAGATGTCAGGGGCCTTCTCTCTCCTCAACCTCCCAACTGGCAGGGACCTTCTCTCTTCTCCAACTCCAAGCTGGAGGGGGCTGGGGAAGAGAGAAGGTCCCTGCCAGCTGGGGGTGGGGAGAGAGAAGGTCCCTGCCGGCTGGGGGGTGGGGGGAGAGAGAGGGTCCCTGCCGGCTGGGAGGTGAGGGGAGAGAGAAGGTCCCTGCCGGCTGGGGGTGGGGGGAGAGAGGGTCCCTGCCGGCTGGGGTGGGGAGAGAGAGGGTCCCTGCCAGCTGGGGATGAGGGGAGAGAGAGGGTCCCTGCCGGCTGGGGGGTGAGGGGAGAGAGAGGGTCCTGCCGGCTGGGGGTGGGGAGAGAGAGGTCCCTGCCGGCTGGAGGGGTGGGGAGAGAGAGGTCCCTGCCCGGCTGGAGGGGGTGAGGGGAGAGAGAGGGTCCCTGCCGGCTGGGGGGTGAGGGGAGAGAGAAGGTCCCTGCCGGCTGGGGGTGAGGAGAGAGGGTCCTGCCGGCTGGGGTGAGGGGAGAGAGGGTCCCTGCCGGCTGGGGGTGGGGGGAGAGAGGGTCCCTGCCGGCTGGGGGTGAGGGGAGAGAGAGGGTCCCTGCCGGCTGGGGGGTGAGGGGAGAGAGAGGTCCCTGCCGGCTGGGGGTGAGGGGAGAGAGGGTCCCTGCTGGCTGGGGTGGGGAGAGAGAGGGTCTCTGCCGGCTGGAGGGGTGAGGGGAGAGAGAGGGTCCCTGCCGGCTGGGGGTGAGGGGAGAGAGAGGGTCCCTGCCGGCTGGGGGTGGGGAGAGAGAGGGTCCCTGCCGGCTGGAGGGGGTGAGGGGAGAGAGAGGTCCCTGCCAGCTGGAGGGTGAGAGAGAGGTCCCTGCCAGCTGGAGGGGGTGAGGGGAGAGAGAGGTCCCTGCCGGCTGGGGGTGAGGGGAGAGAGGGTCCCTGCCAGCTGGGGTGGGGGAGAGAGAGGTCCCTGCCGGCTGGGGGGTGAGGGGAGAGAGAAGGTCCCTGCCGGCTGGGGGTGAGGGGAGAGAGAGGGTCCCTGCCGGCTGGAGGGGTGAGGGGAGAGAGAGGGTCCCTGCCGGCTGGGGGGTGAGGGGAGAGAGAGGGTCCCTGCCGGCTGGGGGGTGAGGGGAGAGAGAGGGTCCCTGCTGGCCAATGAGATTTTTAGAAGTGCCTGAGTGAATGAGGTGCCTAATTCCCAATGACTGTCGGGGGACTGGGCCCTTAACCTGTGCTTTTGCCAGTCCACCTGTTCACCTCCCTGCATCTTCAGGACCCTAAATACTCTTGTGACCCAGCCCAAGGTCCCCGCCCTGTTCCCAGTGTCCGGGGTGCTGGACTGGAGGTTGTTAATTCTCAGCCACTCGGGTCTGCCTTGCACACCTCAAGAGCTGGCTTTTTGGCAACCTCTTGCTCCCCCCACCCAATGCTAGGAAGGCAACTTAGACCAAGCCAACGGCTGCTCACCAGCCCAGGATCACCGCAGGGGCGAGGCTGGCTTCAGGCCATCTTCTTTGCTCTGCTAGGACAAAGGGTAGCGAGCCGGGCGGGGACGGTTACTTTGAAACAAAAGGAGTGTGCCGCTGGAAGGGCCGTTCGACTACTGCTCACTCCTACGCTGGCCTACACCAGGGGGGTCTCAGACTTCATTGCGCTGTGGCCCCCCCTCACAGCAAAAATTACCACACCCCCCCCGGGAGGGGGAGCTGAACCCCAAGCCTGCCCAAGCCCCTATGCCCCAGGTGAAGGAGCCAGAACCCAAGAGCTTTAATCCCTGGCAGAAGGCCTGTTACCTGAGCCCAACCTCTCAGGCAGGGGGCACGGACTTCGGCCCTGGGACCCTCCTACGCCAGCCCTGGCGAGCCAGTTAAATGGGTGACTGGGCAGCAAAATGTCAGATGAATTTTAATGTTGATAAATGCAAAGTAAATGGGAATTGGAAAACATAATCCCAACTCTACGTACAAAATAATGGGTCTATATTAGCTGTTACCCTCAAGAGAGAGATCTTGGGGTCATTGTGGAGAGTTCTCTGAAAACATCCACTCAGTGTGCAGCAAGAGTCAAAAAAGCAAACAGGATGTTAGGAATCATTAAAAAAAGGGATAGAGAATACGACGGAGAATATCTTATTGTCGCTGTATAAATTCATGGCACGCCCCACATCTTGAATGCTGCGTACAGATGTGGTCGCCTCATCTCAAAAAAGATATATTGGCCTTGGAAAAGGTTCAGAAAAGGGCAACAAAAATGATTCGGGGAATGGAATGGCTTCCATATGAGGGGAGATTAAGACAGGGACTCTTCAGGTTGGAAAAGACACGACTGGGTGGGGGGGATATGATAGAGGTCTATAAAATCATGACTGGTGTGGAGAAAGTAAGTAAGGAAAAGTTATTTACTTGTTCCCATAACACAAGAACTAGGAGTCGCCAAATTAAATAAAGAGGTAGCAGGTTTAAAACAAACAAAACAAAATTATTTCTTCACACAACGCACTGTCAATCTGTGGAACTCCTTGTCAGAGGATGTTGTGAAGGCCAAGACTATGACTAGGTTCAGAAAAGAAATTCATGGAGGTTAGGTCCATCAATGTCTATTAGCCAGGGTGGGTAGGGACGGTGTCCCTAGTGTCTGTTTGTCAGAGGCTGAGTGGCAGGGGAGGGATCACTGGATGATTCCCTGTTCTGTTCCCTCCCTCTGGGGCACCTGGCACTGGCCACTGTCGGCAGCCAGGACACTGGGCTAGATGGACCTTTGGTCTGACCCAGTGTGGCCGGTCTGATGTTCTTCTGACACACTTTGGGGTCCTGACCCACATTCTGAGAAACACTGGCCTGCACCAAGCTGCCATAGATTTCAGTGAAGACACAACTGGCGTCAGAATGGCACTGGCCAGGATCGAGTGGCCGACAGTATGAAAGGGGCACCGGGCCGGCGTTCTGATCAGAGCTGATTCATTTGACGCACAATGGCTCTTTTCTTCACACAGCCGTGGTTTTCTAAGTCTTGTCGCGCGCAGCCGTGACTGAGCTGGCTTGGTCACAGGGCAAGGCGTAGGAGCTCAGCGCAAAAGCAAACACTCTCTTCTCTGAAAGGCTTCTCTGTGATCATAGCAATCCCGGCGGAATCCTAATCAAAGCTGGAGCAGCTCGGGTGACCACACAGAAAATAATTAATTGAACTTGACTTGACATTCAGGTGCTTCAGATCTCAAATGCCATCCTGCTGCATGCCACGCACTCTGGGAATTCTGCAAACTAGAGACTGTGTTTGTTGAATGGTGGGTTGCTTAGTATGCCTATGGTGCACTGAGTCACTGTATTTAAGAAGGAAAAATGTACAAGGGATCTTAGATCTAGCTACTAAATTGCTACACTTTGTGTGGGCTGAAAGACGGGCAGGAAGAAGGAGAGAATATAGTGAGTGCTTATGAAAACACTTTATTGGTGGGATGCAGGCAGCTGAGAGATACATTTTCAGCTGCCCAACGAGACCCGCCTTCAAGCAGCTTTGACTTTTTCTGCTCTGCCAATATTTCCCACAGTCTTCTGAAGGGAAGTCTGGTGTTATAGAGTAAGATCCAGATTAGGTACTGGATAAAAATGAGTAGGGACCCCCAATTTGGCCCATTGTGATTATTTCTGGCCACAGAAAGGATCTACCAGCTCTTGCTGACTGCTTTAAGCATGCCGTAATTGTAGTTCTCCTACTAAGCATTTCAGTTTCAGAGATATTTTGGTTGCAAAACAGGTGCATCCTTCAGCAAGTAGCAGACTGTCATTCATGGTTCTGGCTTTCATTCCCCAGGCAGAAAATAACAAATTACCCACAAGAAGTGTCCACTGTCTAAGAAGGATATACCCAAGATCTGAACTCCGTTTGGGCTGAAATCAAAAGGGTGACACAAAAAGCACACAGGCCATGTAAAAGAGAATGTAACCTTCAGTGGAGGGCGATGGAAATATTGAAATGGAACAGTAAGCTGAGAGCAGTAGTTGCCGATCAGACTCTTTCTGACTAAATATGACTGGGAGGGGACATGAGAGCAGTTTTCAAGTACCCAAAGGGTGTTACAAGGAGGAAAGAGAAATTTTTTTCTTCTTGATCTCTGAGGATAGAACAAGAAGCAAGAGGCTTAAATTGCAGCAAGGGAGGTTTAGACTGGACATTAGGAAAAAATTCCCATTAGGGTGGTTAAATGCTGGAATAAATTGCATAGGGAGGTTGTGGAATCTCCATCACTGGAGATATTTAAGAGCAGGTTACACAGTCACCTGTCAGGGATGATCTAGATGGTGCTTGGCCCTGCCATGAGGGCAGGGGACCGGACTTGATGACCTCTTGAGGTCCCTTCCAGTTCTGGCATTCTATGGTTCTATGATTCTGTTTTGAGAACTTTCTACTTTATGGGGCCTCTGTGCTAAACCATTTAACACACTTTAGCATTAAATAGTTCCTGCTGCTAGCACCATAAATATATCCCAAAATCCGGGGACACGCTTGGTGTGCCATTAATAGAACGGCTGAAAGAGGACGTCAGACTTCTACTCAGAAGAGTTTGAGACCTTTCATTAAGTGGCTCTGGAGAGAGGTGCTGGTGATTCAAAACCAGCTCCGAATAGCCCACCAGGTTTTGCAGGGAAGTTCACATCCACGGTAGCAAGGCCTCAGTGCCAGAAAGCTAAATAGATTTTGAAAGATCTGATTACCCACTGCTTCCCTTTGATTGGCCATTCGCTTTACCCCTGGATGGCTTCATTGGACGTGCGACTATAATTGAGTCCGTTCCCAGGGGGGTGGGCCATTTGGTGGCTTAAGTGCTGTCACTTGTCATAACGGATTTTTCCACAAAAGGATGTTTTTCGAGTTTGCATGTCTGTTGTCAATACCTCGGCTCTCCTAGGGACGGCATGTCAACTTCCTATGCTCTCATAGTTGACTGTTACTGAAAATCCGTCTGTTATGGTTCTCTCAAGCCTGCTTCATGGGGAAGGGTTTTTGACAACCTCTGCCTCTCCGAACCTCTTCCCTTGATGCTCCTCTTTCATTTTTTCCCCTTCCCAATAACAGACCGTGGTAGTCAGGGTGGCCGCATTTATACCTTTCTTTGCCCCAGTCTTCCAAAGTATCGGCAGCAAACAGCTTTGGAGAACTCTAGTGAGCAAGCGTAACCCACACACCTAGGCTATGTCTACACTCGCGGCTTCTTGTGTCAGAAGTATGCAAATAAGGCTAAGTGTGGAATATCACTGAGCCTCATTTGCATACCTAATGAGCTGCCATTTTTGCAGAAGAGGCTCTTGCACTAGAAGGAGCTGTCTACACTGCCCCTTCTTGCAAGAAAAACCCTCTTGCGCAATGCCGCTACTATTTTCAGGAATAAAGGCATTGCACAAGAGGGTTTTTCTTGCGCAAGAAGGGGCAGTGTAGACAGCTCCTTCTGGTGCTAGAGCCTCTTCTGCAAAAATGGCGGCTCATTAGGTATGCAAATGAAGCTCAGCAATATTCCACGCTTAGCCTCATTTGCATATTTCTCACGCAAGAAGCCGCGAGTGTAGACATAGCTCTAGTGTGGTTCACTGACCAATGCAGTGGCACCTAGACCACAGCAACAGTTAAGATCAAGAGACCTCTACAGCATGGGCTGGGCATCAGCTGGCTTTTAGTTCAGAGGGTAGAGGCTCCTATACTGAGGTCCCAGGTTCAAATCTGTGTGGTGGTGGTTACACAAGCACCACAGAACTCACCAGATTGAGCTTCAAGGATTACTGGCGTTTTCCCTGCGGACTCCTTCTTCGCTGGGAATTTGAAGGTTTGCATTACGCTAATGCCGAAGGATGAGCAAGTGCATAAAACACACAGCACTGAGGGTAGGCGGGGAACGACAACTATTGCCAGCACAGAAGTCAGCAGCTGGCGAGGTCACCGTTATGATCCTGGAGTGCAGCCAGGGGTTTTCTAAGGTGTTTCGCACAAGGCAAAACTTTTGGTCCACCTGGGAATTAGACCAGATGGAGGAGAAGGGGAATGTGGCACAAGCAGCATTTTGCTCCAAAAATCATCCTAGAAGATGAGAGAAAGAGGAGATGGGAGGAGATTTACAGGTTAAAAAACACATTTTGGGGTGCAGGCAACATAAACTCAGTATTCAGTATCCATTCAGTCATCATTCTCTTATAGGGAAGGGCTGTCAAAAATCTGATACAAGAACTAGATTAAACCTGTGGTCTGTCCCATCGAGTAAACCAGAGGTGGGCAATAATTTTTGTAGTGGTGGTGGGGAGGAGGATTCCATGAATTTCAGGAAGTCATCAGGGTCAGCTCTGGCCTCAAGAAGATGCAGGGCCAGCTTCCAGGAGACGTGGGTCCAAACCCCTCCCCCTGTGAGAGAGAGAGGGGTGTGTTTGTGTGTGTTCTTCCCGGGTGGATGGGTGTGTGTGTGTGTGTTCTTCCCAGGTGGATAGGGGTGTGTGTGTGTTCTTCCTGTGTGTGTGTGTGTGTGTGTGTGTGTGTGTGTGTGTGTTCTTCCCAGGTGGATAGGTGTGTGTGTTCTTCCTGTGTGTATGTGTGTGTTCTTCCTGGGTGGATGTGTGGGTGTGGGGTGTGGGTGTGGATGTGTTCTTCCTGTGTGTGTGTGTGTGTGTGTGTGTGTGTGTGTGTGTGTTCTTCCCGTGTGGGTGTGTTCTTCCTGGGTGTGTGTGTGTGTGTGTTCTTCCTGTGTGTGGGTATGGGTGTGGGTGTGTGGGTGTGGGTGTGTTCTTCCCATGTGTGTGTGTGTATGTATGTTCTTCCTGGGTGGATGTGTGTGTGTGTGTGTGTTCTTCCTGTGTGTATGTGTGTGTGTATGTGTTCTTCCTGGGTGGATGTGTGTGAGTGTGTGTGTGCTTCCTCTGTGTGTGTGTGTGTGTCTGTGTGTGTGTTCTTCCTGGGTGGATGTGTGTGGGTGTGGGTGTGTTCTTCGTGTGTGTGTGTGTGTGTGTGTGTGTGTGTGTGTGTTCTTCCTGGGTGTGTGTGTTCTTCATGGGTGGGTCATTCTTCGGGCAGGGGGCTGGACTCACTGGCCTGCGGAGGTCTCTGCCCGCCGTAGGAGTCTGTGAGTGGTTGTGCCACCTCTCCCTGGGTGACCCCGAAAGCCTTACCCATACAAAGGCCAATCCAAGCTTCGCTGCATTTCTTTTTAGCACTGGCTCAGTCAACGAGAGGTTCATCTGATGTAAGTTCTGATTGGCTGCTGTTGGGCTCGCTTGAATATGGGTAATTGTACGGTGTCCTGGTAATTCCGCATAGGCAAATATGGTCACCCAAGTTATGGGGGATCTAGGAAGGGAAAGGTCCATTTGGAAGGAGCGGAGAGGGAGAATAGCTAGAGGAGAGATCTGGGGGGAGATCAGTGCCATCCTAGCCATACCCTTCTCCAATAGCATACATCTCCTCCGTAACAGCCCCTGGCTCAGGGGACTATGTCCTTCCCCTCTAGCACGTCCAGTCTGAGAAACTGCCTGTCATTCATCTCCGTGAGACATTCCTCTTGGCAAACCACAGCTGGCTCCCCATGTTCTGAGGAGCAAAAAGGGCAGCTCCTGCCCTTAGATGGCTGTAGGGATTACGCCCCACCTGGCCCCATGTGGTGACAGGAGACAGGACATGCGCATGAGTGCTCTGCCGGGGGAAAGCATCCGGGTGAACAGGATAACGTCTCATGAGTGAGGCTAGCAGGCCTGCCGCGCACACAACTACACCTGTAGTTTGTTCATGAAAGTCCCCACACGGAGGAAATGTTGACTCTAAACCGTATTCTGCACCCAGGCTTAGCTCTGTTTTCTTTAGCTTCCCCAGTGTCTTCAGTGCTCGCAATTAGGAGGAAAGAGGGGGGTGCCAGTCAATGTTCCCTCTAATCTTTTCCAGCCATATGTGGAATAATTTTATGTGCACAGAGGTGTGTGCATGTGCACCACCAACAGAAACAGAAAGGCTAGCTGTGGGTGCTCTGCTAATCAGCTGGGTGGCATTTGAATTTTTCCTGATTCAAAGCACCCAGCTGACAGGGAACATGGGTGCCAGTTAGGGGCAGTTGCTGAATGTTTTGAACTTTCCCTGCAAGCAGCAGAAAGGGATCCTTGTGCATGACCCTGCTCCTTCCCTGGAGGCTTTCAGGCCAGAGTTTGAAAGCGAAGGGCCTACACTGCAGCTATAAAACACGTATGGAAAACAACTGTTGGTCTATGTCACCGCTCCCTGTTTTGTGCCCACGAATACCGGTTTGCTGTGCCTAGCGCACGGAATATATGTCGATGCCTGTTTCTGAGAATGTGGCCTGCAGGGCAGAATGCTGAGCCTTCAGGACGGCCGTGCATGAGCGTATTCCTCCCTTCCTTCCACCGCTCTCCTGCGGCTCCTTTCCGCTCTCGCACGCCCTGCTACAGTCTGAGGATCCAGAGGCAGGAGGCCTCTTGCGGCTGTTGCAACAACACAGCGCTTGCTGAAAGTTCTCGCATGCATTGCGGTCTCTACACAGCACGCCCTGGCGTTTAATGATTCAGCCCATGCAGGAGGAGAAACAAGGGACAGGCTGCTGGCTGCCTGTGGTAACCTTCAGCAGCCAGACCGGTTTTTCCTGGTTATCAGTCAACTCTTGGAGCTCTTCTACTGTTTGCTTGGGAAACCACACACGCTCCTCCCCTCCCCACTCCCGTCTCTGTGCCACACACAGTCCCACACACAATCTGTGTCCAGGCCATACGCACACACACAGAGTCTTTCCCTCTCTCTCTCTCCCAGCTCCGCCCTTCCACCTGGGGATTGCATTTTGTTTGGAGGGGTCTAGAAAAAAAAGTGGGGCACATGGAATTTCAGACAGGTAGCCTTGTTTCATTGTTTTCACGTTAAGTCGGGAGCGGGGGATAGAGCAGTGCAGGGTCACATGCACCTCCTCTGCGATTTCTGCCCGGGTGCTGTGTGGCAGGAAAGGGGAAGGTGGGGATGGGATGACCCAGCCTGTGTCTTTGCAGAGTTCATTTCTTCTCCCCTCCCCGCCCCATCCTAGCCCCTCCCCCACGTGGCTGGAAGCTGAGGGTATGTCTACACTGCAGAGTTTTGTCGGAAAAACGGCCGTTTTTCCGACAAAACCTGAGTTCCGTCCACACTGCAATCGCATTCTTCCGAAAGTAAATCGAAAGAGCAGAGGGGGTTTTCTGGCGTTGGTAATCCTCTTTCTACGAGGAAGAAGCCTTTTTCCAAAAGAGCTCTTTTGGGAAGGGTACGTCTAGTTTACTCGGCAAAGGGAAATGAAGCCGCGATTTAAATAATCGCAGCTTCATTTAAATCAAAATGGCCGCCGCGCTGTGCCGATCAGCTGAATGTCAGCTTAGCACGACAGTCTAGACGGGGATCTGCCAACTCCAGAACCCTTCGTCGGCAAATCCTGTAGGACTTATTATTTAAATCGCGGCTTCATTTCCCTTTGCCATCCTGACTAATCTACATGGCTCCGTCGACAGAGTCATGTAGTTTAGACACACCTGAAAAGGTGTGTGTGGATAGGGAAGAGGGAGTTCTTTCACAAAAAGAGGAAAGAGGAAAAAGCACAGGTGCTCTGGTGGCCCCTCCGTCCATAGTAATCACAGCTTACATGCGAGAGAGCGTCCATCCATTCAGTGTGGACATTATTTGTCGAAAAAGCAGATCGCTTTTTCAGTGCGCTTTTGTGTGTGGACGCTCTCTTTTGGAAGAAGATTTTTCAGAAGATCTCTTCCAGAAAAGTTCTTCCGAAAGAAGCCTAGACATAGCCAGAGTATTGAAAGGCAGCTAACCCCTCCAGGCTGCTGCTGGCCACCGACATAACCCAGATGCCTCCAGCTACCACACAGACAGGAAGGGATTAAGCCTTCAGGACTCCTTGTGCCTCAGGACGCAGGGAACCTGACTGCAAGGGCTGAGGGTGCTAGGCCCCCACCCTGGGGCCTGCTGCTCAGCACGCACATTCTTGGTTGGAAATCACATCTCCCCTGACACTCCAGAACTTAGCTGAAGGGTGGAGAGGCGGCCCTGTGCCAGCCCCATGTGGGGCCTTGGAGCATGCAGGGCTTGGCTCCTTCCGGACAGCACCCCAGGCTAGAAGGTCTTGGGCTTTCCTGGGATACCAGCAACGTTCCCTTTATTTTTTCCATCTATGTGCAGAATGTTGTTATGTCTACTGCAGCATGTGTGGATGTGCACCACCAGTAGAAACACATGCTGCCCGCTGATGCCAGCTGTGGTTGCCCTGCTAATCAGCCGGGCGGCATTTGGACCTCTCTTGGGTGGCTGCCCAAGCGCTCAGTTTAGAGGGAACACTGGACACCAGCCCAGCCAGAGGCAGTGGGGGAAGGAAGGAGGCAGCTTCCTGCTATTTCTTTATGTCGTGCTAATGAAAACGGCCATGCTCATCCCCCTGCAGACCAATGGCCTTTGTTTATCCACGGAGCACGGTAGCCCAGAGCAAGCACAGCAAGTTTCCACCCACAGAGCGCCATGTGTGTGTTACAATGCGTGCTTCAGGAGGGCTTCGATATGGGACTGTCCCTTTAGAAAAGGGGGTGTCACCCCACCCTACCCATCCCTGCCAGTTCCACTGCCCTGCAAACAGCGGGGAGCCTCACCTGTCCATCTCTGGCCTCACAGGGCTCTGTGCTGAGGCTGGCTGGGGAAGCAAGGCAGCTGATGGATACTGCTGGAAACTGGGATACCCGGTCGCCTACATTCAGTGGAGACAGAACATGTTATGGCAGATGGGGGAGATGCCTTCTGAAATGTTACCCGGAGTGTCTGCACCTTGAGTGCACAGGTGACCCACTTGTGTGTGTGAGAGAGAGAGAGAGAGAGAGAGAGAGAAGTTCAGAGTTTATGGGGACTGCAGTCTGTTCAGTGGGATCTAGAAGAACCATAGAAACATAGAACCATAGAGCTGGAAGAGACCTCAGAAGGTCATCAAGTCCAGCCCTCTGCTCTAGGCAGGACCAATCCCAACTAAATCAACCCAGCCAGGGCTTTGTCAAGCCGAGACAAAGAACAAGTGGGGCACATCACATTTCAGACAGGCAGCCTTGTTTCATTGCTTTCCCGGCCAAAGTGATTAATCCTTAAAACAAAGGTCTTTTAGAAAATTCAGTGGGGCTCCGAAGTGTAACATCTGGAGCCTAGATTAAATCACCTGTGGGTTAGAAACGACTATGCAATTCCTGCTTTAAATGAAAAGCTTGTCTCAGCCTTAGCCATGCAGTTGCTATTGCCCGGCCATGCGACTTTTTTTTTTTTCATTCCTGCTACATTTTTTTACTTTTAAATCCTCCACTGACTTGAACGCGCCTGTGGTATGTGCTAATACCGGTGAGATTAGCAAGGGAGTTAATCTCCTTACATTCTGGACCTGCCATATTGCCCAGTATTCCCGGCCATCCCTCTCTGCCTCTGTCTGAAACGTCACCATCTCTCTCCGGAGTGTGTTGGGATCGTTTGTATTATTTCTTCTTTACGTCGTGCTAATGAAAACGGCTGCGCTCATCCTCGGGCAGACCAATGGCCTTTGTTTATCCACAGAGCATGGTAGCCCAGAGCAAGCACAGGCAGCACACAGCAAGTTTTCACGCCGAGCTCGCCATGCGTGTGTTACAATGTGTGCTTCACCTGTGGAACTCACCACTACAATACGTCATTGATGATGCCAGGATCAGTTCCTGACAATGGGTATTTCCAATGGGTACGGCTGAATTGGTACTGAGTACAGCTTAACTGCAAGTGTTGCCATAAACAAGCTGGGTTAACCCCATTCCAGAAATGATGGGTACAAATGTACAAATCCTGGTCCTGCTTTAGGTGCTAATATTTATGGTCATTTCTAAACCAGCCTAGATTTGAACCAGCAGCTCTAGACAGTCTGCATCTTATCACCAGTCTTATGCCATTAGGTTCCATTTTGAGTATTGAACTGGATGTTGCATAAAACTGTATTGCCATCGACACTTAGGGTACGTCTACACAGCAGCGTTATTTTGGAATAACTGATGTTATTCTGGAATAACAGAGTGCGCGTCTACACTACAAGCCTTTATTTCAAAATAATGTCGAGCTGGAGGGACTTCTTACATCGACTCCTGTAACCCTCATTTCATGAGGAATAAGGGAAGGTGAAGGAAGAGTGGTTTTCCTTCAACTTCCTGATGTGTAGACAGCGTCAAAAGCCACATTAAGCTATTTCGACTTCAGCTCCGCAATTGTGCTGTGTCTACATTGGCACCCTTTTCTGGAAAAGGGATGCTAATGAGACAAGTCCGAATTGCAAATGTAGCGGGATTTAAATTTTCCCGCGGCATTTGCATGAACATGCTTTTTCGCTCGGGGCTTTGACGGAAAGCGCCAGTTTAGACGCGGCTCTTGTGAAATAAAGCCTTTTCGAAGATCCCTTATTCCTCTTAAAATCAGGAATAAGGGATCTTCCGAAAAGGCTTTATTTTCCGCAAGAGCTAGACTGGCGCTTTTTCCACAAAGCCCGAGCCGAAAAAAGCGGCAGTAAATTATGCAAATGCCACGGGGAAAATTTAAATCCCCGCGGCATTTGCAATTCCGACTTGTCTCATTAGCATCCCTTTTCAGGAAAAGGGTGCCAATGTAGACACAGCCTTGATGTATCTGACGATGAGTAGCTTAATTCAACTGTTAGCCCTGCTGTGTAGTCATACCCTTAGATGCTGTGGTTATGGGAGCCACATATTGTGGGTTCTTTGGAGGATAGGGTCATAATTCAAAATGATCTGGACACAATGGAGAAATGGTCTGAGGTAACTAGGATGAAGTTCAACAAGGACAAATGCAAAGTGCTCCACTCAGCGAGGAACAATCAGTTTCACGCAGACAAAATGGGACAAAATGGGAAGTAACTGTCTAGGAAGGAGTACTGCCGAAAAGGATCTAGGGGTCAGAGTGGACCACACATTAACTATGAGTCAACAGTGTGGCACAGTTGCAAAAATAAATAAATAAACATTAACAGGAGTGTTGTGAGCAGGACACGAGAAGTCATTCTTCCACTCTACTCTGCGCTGATTAGGCCTCAACTGAAGTATTGGGTCCAGTTCTGGGCACCACATTTCAGGAAAGATGTGGACAAATTGGAGAAGGTCCAGAGAAGAGCAACAAAAATGATCAAAGGTCTAGAAAACACAGCCTATGAGGGAAGACTGAAAGAACTGGGTTTGTTTAGTCTGGAAAAAAGAAGACTGAAAGGGGACATGATAGCAGCTTTTAAGTACCTAAAAGGGTGTTACAAGGTATTACAAAATTTCTCCTTAACCTCTGAGGATAGGACAATAAGCAATGAGCTTAAATTGCAGCAAGGGAGGTTTAGATTGGACATTAGGAAAAACTTCCTGTCAGGGTGGTGAAACAGAGGAATAAATTGCCTACGGAGGTTGTAGAATCTCCATCATTGAAGATATTTAAAATCAGGTGAGATAGACTTCTGTCAGGGATGATCTAGACCATGGTTTGTCCTGCCATGAGGGCAGGGGACTGGACTTGATGACCTCTCAAGGTCCCTTCCGGTTCTTGTATTCTATGAGGGTATGTCTACACTAACCACCCTAGTTCGAACTAGGGTGGCTAGTGTAGACATACCCTGATTCTATATAACCACCTAGATAGATGGACAGAGAGATACACAGATATACTTAAGTAAGTGGAAAAATGTAATACAGAGATAGCCACATCATCACATTTTTGCCACCATACCCATTTCTGTTCATAGATCCATTGAAGAACAATTATGCTTTAAAGGTTTACAAGTCATTACTAGAGCACTAGGTTGCAACGGATTTTTCATGTGCCACCTGGTTTGCTTTGTGGGGACAATTAAAAAAAAAGCTGATGAACAGATATATATATGGGGCATAGTTAAGGCAAAAGTTCACTTACATTTTTGCTATTTTCTTGAATAAACTACACAACCATAGCTTGAAAGAAAAATGTCCAGTTGACCTCAAGCTTTCTAAAGGAAAATTCTCCTCTGGCATAAGATGAAGAAGCATGCAAAAATGTCATCTGATTAGACAGACAGACAGACAGACAGACAAATAGATAGATAGATATTAATACCAAGTTTAGAATGGAACTTCCTGACAATCTTGTCTATGGGACACTGTCCTGGCCCCAGATTTGCAATTATACCCAGAGCCCTGCAAATCTGCAGATATTCACTTCATATCCGCAGGTAACTGCATCCACAGCTGGTCTTGCTTTAGGTGGGCGGCTAATTTTTGCAGATAAAGATGCAGATGCGGATACAAATGTTGTGTCTGGAACCATGCAAATTTACAGATATCTGTTTTATATCTGCTGGTATCCGCAGCTGCGGATGAGGATGCGGATAGCTGCGGCTCATTTTTGTGGCTGCAGATACAAATGTTGTATCCGCAGAGGGCTCTAATTACACCACCAGGGAGTCGTTAGGATAACTGCTCAATACCCTTTCATAGACAAGGAATCCCTGAATGTAAATCTTGCAACATTTTGTTAGTAATTTAAGCAAGTTAATATTCTCTTGGGGTAGCCTTGATGTACGATTCTTCCTCCTTTCATTTCCTTCCATTGATTTGTGAGTGGTGGAGACGGGGCTTCTGCAAGTACCGTGCGCAGATGAACTCACACTAGTTTCAAATGTGCATGCGCTTGACCCCGCCATTCCCCTTCCTTTCAGACTTGCTCCTCACCCCTTCCTGAAGTGTCAGTCTGGATGTCCTGCTACCAACTCACAGTGGCAACAACTCAATGCCCCGTTTTCATCCCTTTAGCTCTTCTCCAGCGGTGATCCCACTCCCCTTCCTTTCTACAGACCCACAACCTGGGTATCATCCTCGTCTTCTCTCTCTTCTTCTTCCACATTACATTGCTGCTGTTGCTGAATCTTTCCAATTATTCCTCTACATCTCCGGCTTCTGCCAATTCTCAGGGCTAAGCCCCTAGCGCAAGTCTGATCACTTCTCACCTTGATTTTGGTAATGTACTCCTTTTCATCTTCCCTGCTTCTTGCCTGCCCACTGCTATGGCCATCTCCATCTGCTTTGTGCATCCTTTGTTCTCCCGGTACCCACTGAGATAAAGAGGAAAACCTAGGGGCAGAGAGCTAGGACAACCCAGATGACTTCAACCCCAAGGGAGGAGAAGTTGCTCCTATGTGTCTCAGGAACACATTGGCTGCGTCTAGATTGGCAAGATTTTGCGCAAATACTTTTAACGGAAAAGTTTTTCCGTTAAAAGTATTTATAGAGCGTCTATACTGGCATGTGCCTTTGCGCAAAAAGATTTGCTTTGCGCAAAAGCAGCTGTGCCCAGTATAGACGCTTGCAAGAAGAAAGCTCCGATGGGCATTTTAGCCATCGGGCTTTCTTGCGCAAGAAATTAAGGTGCCTGTCTACACTGGCCCTCTTGCACAAGAATACTTGCGCAAGAGGGCTTATCCCTGAGTGGGAGCGTCAGTATTTATAAGAACCACTGATTTTGTATATTACAAAGTCAGTGTTCTTGCGCAAATACTTGCAGCCAGTGTAGACAGGCGGCAAGATTTTGCGCAAAAGCAGGCGCTTTTGCGCAAAATCATGCCAGTCTAGACGCAGCCATTATGTTTAGTAAAGAAGAGAGATGAGAATTATAGAAAACCTGTTGGAAGAGCAGATTTGTATCCAAATGGAATCTTTCTAAAAATTGGCCATGATGTGTCAGTGGCCTTCTAATGCAGCCCTTCAACAATTCACAAGTCCTTTGGAAATTGCACTGTGATCCCCCTGCCCAGCCACCTGTACTTTTTATCAGGGGAGCAGGTAAAGGCCAGCCAGACAAGCAACCCTTGGGCGGAGGCTCAGTTGGGAGGCTGAAACTTAGTTGTTACCAATGGGAGCAATCGACTAGAAAAGACACAGTGAGCAGACAGAACTACGGCTTCAGCCCAAGTATATGTGCCAGCCAGTTCCACACAGGAGCTGCCTGGTGCTTTCTTTAAAGGTGCGTGACAGATGGCGTTCTCCATCCAAGTGCAATTACAGACCTCTGGGACACAGCATGCCTTTCTCATAATTCTTTCTGTTGCCCCTGGGATGATGAAGTGCTGGATCTTCTCCAATATAGGTGCCACAATATAGTTTTAGCTGTGTCGTGGTGCCGATTTCCAAACACTGGCCAAGTATTCTCTGGACTATTTTGCATGTATGTCTCAACACGGCTACCCCTCTGAGACAGTTTTACTATGCAAGGCTCTACATTTCGTCGTATAACGTGGAAATCCATCAACTTCACAAAGAAACTCTCACAGATACTAACAGACATCGTCTTCAATACCTAAGCAACGTCTTGAGGGCAGGGACCCTATTAAATAATCTGTAAAGTGCAAGACATATTCATGGTGATGAACAAATCATAAACAAAAAAGAAACAGTGAAGACAGAATTTTTTGTCTCAACTCTGGAATTCCCATTTTCTTGAATCTAAGTAAGATAATTATCATTATTAAATAAAATGTTTCTACTTAATTCCACATGTATTCTGTAGGGGGGAAATGGCCAAGAGAGGATCTACGATATAGTTGAGAGAGTTTGTCTGTCTGTCTGTCTGTCTGTCTGTTCAAGAACTCCTCCTAAACAGTAAGAGCTGGGAACACCAAATTCGGCATACAGCTTCCTCTTAACATAACTTAAAGCAAGATCAGGGTTTGGTTGTGCCAGGAAAATGGGATGTGCTTGGAATAGGATTGTGTCTCATAAAACCATTCAGAAAAGAGAAAGAATCACCAGGCAGGTGAAATTGGCTGGCTGGAAGCATGTTCCTTCCTGTCTGGGACTCCCCCACCACCCCCAGGCACGCTTTAGGAGATCTAGGGGGGAGGGAAAGCTGAAACTCCTCCCCTCTCCCCGGCCCCCATTCATATGGAGACATTGCTGACTGTTCCCTTTTGTCAGGGAGTGAGGGGAAAGTGCACAGTTTGCTCCATTCTTCACTCTGGCTGGGAAGCCCAGGGGGCAGACAAACCTGGATCTGCCCCAGCCAGGGGACATAAGAACAGAAGAACAGCCATACTGGGTCAGACCAAAGGTCCATCTAGCCCAGTAGCCTGTCTGCCGACAGTGGCCAGCGCCAGTGCCCCAGAGGGGGTGGACTGAAGACAATGATCAAGCGATTTGTCTCCTGCAATCCATCTCCAGCCTTTGACAAACAGAGGCCAGGGACACCATTCCTTACCCCCTGGCTAATAGCCTTTTATGGACCTAACCTCCATGAATTTATCTAGCTCTTTTTTAAACTCTGTTATAGTCCTAGCCTTCACAGCCTCCTCTGGCAAGGAGTTCCACAGGTTGACTGTGCGCTGTGTGAAGAAGAACTTTCTTTTATTAGTTTTAAACCTGCTACCCATTAATTTCATTTGGTGTCCTCTAGTGCACCCCTCCCCTGGCTGTGCCTGCTGGTACTACAGAGGCCATTGAGAGGCACTTCTCCCCTGGCCACAAGCTGCTGCAGTGGAAGAGGACTGAGGTAGTCCTGAACCCCGCATCCCTAGCCTACAGCAACGAATGAAATGCAACATGTACATTTTCAAAACAAAAAATAATTGAGCTAAGGACCCGAGCAATGCCAGGTACATCTTCTAGTAATATATATCATGCATAAGCCTGGAGGCTATAAACATATTTTCATCAGAAATTATTTTTATATCATTGTTTTGCGGTTTACATAGTTATCTGTGTAGACCTTTCTCCCTGTTGTTTCTTGCATGGCTCTAAAAGAAGAAATTAATCCATGCAGGTGTTTCTAGAAGAATCTATTAAATATGCATAAGTAGGATGAAAGGCAAGCAGTACATCGTAACTAGAGCATGAGACAGGGCGGCCGAATACCAGGATGCTCATCTGATGTATAACAATGGCTTGTGGCGTGTCCTTAAGCCAACATTTTCAAAAGGGCCGATAATGTGCTCAGTATTTTCCTGTTCCTACCTTAATAGACCTAGTCCTTGTTTTTCAAAGATAATGAGCACCCACAATGCCAAATTAAGTTAATGACTGGTGTGGGTGCTCAGCATTTCAAAAAACTTTCAGATTATTATCAACATTTTAAGTTTGACTGCTGCAGCAATCACTTAGAACAACTGCACACACTTTCAAATGCTAGTGGCTATTCAATAGGCTAGAATATTTTGTCTTCCTTCCTTCCTGCCCTAAAAACATTGTTGTGCAGTTAAATAAGGTATCAAGTAGTGCACAATGACAGCCTATGGAACCTTATGACCTTTTCATCACTATCTCAGATTTACAAACAATCACTTGTTGCGACTTAAGTTAGACTGCAAGCATGTTAGAGGAAGGGATGTCTATGTATGTGTTGAACACCCGGAACAATGGAGCTTGACTCTTGTCATCTTTACCCACCCTTCTAACAGTATGTTGATTTTTTTTAAATCCGCATGCTCTTCTTTAATTGTGGGACTGTGGCTTTTTGGGCATCCAGCTTGCTGTCTTACATGACTTTCAAGTATCATTTACATTTTTCAGATTACATTCTCCCTTCCAGCTGATTTTGGCTCATGATACTATTGTGGCTTTGTAAAGTTTTCTTTTAATAATTATTGTCAAAAACGCCTCCTCCCCCCTTAATGTCCTACAGCTGTGAACATTTCCATAGATGTTTAAAAAAAAAAACCCATCGATGTTGTCTGCAAAATGTATAAAAAAGAAATTGCACCAAGCCTACCCCACCAGGAGTGGCTGGCTTTGTGGCAGAGAGAACTACACAAGCAGCCAAGGATGGCTGACAGGATGGGCATGACCTGGCATTGGCCACAGTGGGCAGACAGGATAGAGAACTAGATCAGTGGGTTTCAAACTAGGAGTCACCAGGTGGTGGAATATCAGGTGCTGGGTCTCATTGCTGCAGGGGGATCAGTGGGGGTGCTAAGGAAGCGACCTGCCTGTCCTTGCACTGCAGCCAGCGCGCCCCAGAAACGGCCGGCAGCAGGCCCGGCTCCTCGGTGTGTGTGTATGGGGGTTGGGGGCAGCGGACAGGGGTCTGCGCCTTGCTCCGGGCACTAGCCCCGCACTCCCATTGGCTGGGAACCTGCTGCTGGTTGCTTCTGGGGGCAGCCTGCCGCAGCCCCCCCCGCACCACTGCCAGGGAGCCACTCCAGCCCAGCCAGTTCTGACCCCCCCCCCAAGCAGGAGCCCCCACTCCAGGCGCAGCACAATTTCCCCCACGGTCATGGGCCCAGGCGCTGCCCTCCCCACCCCTGCAGGGTGCACGCCCAGCCCAGCTGCTGCCTCTGAGAGCCAGCTCTTCCCAGCATGCCTTGCGAGCAACTCCCCAAGTGCTCCCGAGGACTACACCTCCCAGGCAGCTTAGCGTGGAGGGGAGAGGAGGCCTACCGCCCCCAGCATGCCTTGCGAGGCCTAAGGCCGGCTGCGGCCGTCTCCTCGCCCCGCCGGGAGGCGGACTACAAGTCCCGGCAGGCCTTGCGGGCATGCGGCGTCGGCTTCCGGGGGCCGCGCCGCGCCGCGTCCGTGGGTGCCGTTGGGTGGTGTGGGGCGAGGCGGCGGCGAGCGAGGCGGGCCTGGCCTGGCGGTGCCGCGGCGGCGGCGGTGGCGGGGGGCTCGGGCCGGGGAGCGCTCAGCGCCGCCATGCTCAACATGTGGAAAGTGCGGGAGCTGGTGGACAAGGCGTGAGTATTATGGGGTGGCGGGGGCCGCGTGACCCCCGGGCCTCCCTGAGCCCTCCCCCCCCCGGCCCTCCAACATGGCCGCTGCCTGCCCCTGCTGAGCTGGCGGCGGCCTCCTCCGGCCTCGGCCCCACGCTGTGACCGCCCCTCAGAGCCCCTCCCCGTTACTCCCCATGTGTCCCTGCTGCTGCCTCACCCCATGTCCTGCCACGGCTGCTGCTGCCCCTCACAGCCCCCCCGGCTGCTGCCTCTTTCAGCCTCAATATCCCCACCCCCGTTTAGATGATCTGTCTCCCTCTCCTTACGATTTGCCCCCTTCTAATGGTTCCTGTCTCTCTCTCCTAGATGATCTGTCCTCCATACTCGTGGCTAGCTGCTCTTCTTTTTTTCCCTCCCTGTTTACCTCCCAAGTTTAGTGTCTTTGCAGCTGGCCCTCTAAAATCCAGCCCTGCTTATTTGACCCCTGTCTCCAGCCCTCTCAGGAGAGAGAGGAAGTGATACACTTAAAAAATCACCTGTACTGGAAGAAATCCCCAGAAAACTTTTCTCAAGTTTTGTAATGCTCCCAAAGCCACGTACTGCACTGCACAGTCTTTGGGCAAGAGGTGGAGTGGGTGGGGAAAAGGAAATAAATCCAGGAAGTAAAACACTCCTTTTTTAGGACCTTAAAAAAATCCAGATAGCTTAGGACACACACTGTAACATTAAGTTGATCTCTGTTATGTCGAGGTACAGCCATTGGAGTAGTTAAATTGCTTTTGCATGTCCACACATGTCTATGGCCTCATGAGGCATGCTTGCAGTGATTTAATTCTCTGTATGGGGCATGGTGGGGTGGCTAGTCAAAGGCAGCAACAGTTGATGTGTGCAGTGCCTTCACTAATGTGGTGTCTACCTAAATGTGTTGGCCCAAGTGCTATGTCTCCTGTGGAGACAGAATTATTAAGTTGATGTGTGGGTGAGTTACATTGGTGGGAGCCACATTTTAGTGTAGGATGTAGGACTCGGCTATTTGCATAGTTACATGCTACGGGTGAGAAATTCTGTCATTAGCCTGGCTGCCTTGATTACAATTATCATGACCATCACCTCTGTGTCATTTTGAAGAATATAACCCATCCTGAGTTATCACTTAGTGTGTTTCTCTGCCCTTCCTTATTTGTAGTGGTGAAGAGACTGGGAATTTTACCCAAAATGTGTCTGCCTCAGAGAATGCAGTTTTTATTAATGATAACTCCATACATGAGCTATCAGCTTCAGTACAGTAGTAGTTGGATGAAAATTCTATAGCCTATGCTATACAGGAGGTTAGAAACTACGTGATCTGATTGTCTCTTCTGGCCTTAGAATCTCATGTTTTTGAGAAACAGATTCTTAAATTTTGAGTAATCTTCAGTTACTCTAATTTGTTTGAATAGTTTTGAACTGGCCTGTTTTAGGAACTGCCAGCTGAAGTCGCTTCTTACTGATGCTGATGAAGTATTCATTTTATTTTCTGGTGCTACCTAACTCAGTGCCCCAACTGAAACAAAATACAGGACTATGCAGCACTTTGCAGTCCTGTCTTTTGTTTCAGCTAGACCAGAGTAACACGGCTGCATCTCTATCACTTCAGTACCCGACTGAGACTTTTCTAGGACAGGAAATGAAGTTGATGTTTAAAAACCACAGGGAGTAAGACTTTCTGAAGAAGTTGTTTATCTTTTCTCTGCTGAGTCTCCTTTTTATGACAAAAATGGACTCTTACCAAAGATGGGCTCTAGTTTTAATAGATACAGAACATAGTATGTCAGGTTTTGTCAGCCTTCAGTTTCTAGCATTCCTGTGCTGACCTTGAATTCCAGGACTTAAAAGGAAGTTGTCAGGGAGTTCAAACACAAATTAGGGGTTTTTTTGTATAGGTTTTGTTATAAACAAATATACATGCACACGCACACCTATTTTACTTTACTGAACATTAATACAGACTTTCATTACATTTAAAAACTGAAATTTGCATTTAATTTTCATTATTTTAAATTCCAACAATGAAACTTTTTCAACTTTAGTGAAACAAAATAGTTTCAATTATTTTAAGATACTTATCTCCTTTGGGTAATTAGATCACTAAACTGAAAAGTCACTTGCAAAAGATGAGTTAACTTGAAAGCACTCAAAAGTGATCAGGGTTCCGTTATGCTATACAGGCCTAGAATCAATAAACCTTATTAATAACTGTCTTACAGTGTTTTACATCCATAGCACTTCTCCAAGTACTATATTTACAAAGAAGGATAGTTGTTGCCCTCCTCTAGATGGGGAAGGAAGCTGAGAAATTCAGGGAAAGAGCTGGTGGTAATAGACTGCATGTCTCCTTCATATCTAGTGCCATTTCCACTTGCTTTGACAAGTATACTAGGTTCTCCACTCTATTAAAAATCAGTCATTCAAAAAATCCTCTCTTTCTACAGTGGTTGAATTTTAACGAGTAATACTTTCTACTTTTGAAGAGGGAGAATGGTATTTAAATAAGGAAGTGTCTCGAAATGTGCAAGTAACTTGAAAGCACACTTCTGAAAACTTAAAATTAAGCAAACCCCTTCAAATTGAACTCCCAGATCTTAGTTCCATGTAAAGCTGATTTTGGCCTATTTACTGCTGTAATTTACTCATCTATTATAAATCTCTGGTATGAATTTATGTGTTGGAAATATCTTGATAAAGAAACCTTACATTCAGTCATTTATTTCTGTTCTTTAGATCCACACTATGATGACATGTGTCCTAAACTTTGGCTTTGATTGGCTTAGAACTCTTTGATCATTCATATTGGATGTCAGATTAGAGGCTTTTGTATGTGCTAGATAGATTCCAGAGAATTTATGATCTGAAAATAGACTGGGCATGACAAGTGATGACAGAATAATTCTTTAGTTAACTAAAAGTGCAAATAAAGATCCAAAGTTTATTTTTAAGGTATTTACTTTGTATGCTTCCCTTGGTTTTGCTAGAAACTGAGCTGCCTAGTCATAAGGTCAGTTTCATTTTCTGATTCACCTGTCCTGGCATGGCTGTGCAGTAGTGCTTAGATGTCCCAAACAGGGGTCAGCTTCCCACTGTACTAGGCCCTGTTCATACATATAAAAAAAAAAAAAAACCTTGGTCCCTTCCTCAAAGAGCATCCATTCCAAGGCATTGATCCTGCAGTTTGTTAATGTTGGTAGATCCGTGTGCTCCCACACAACCCCAATCTTCTGACTCCAGTTTGGTGCAGGGTCTCCTGCATAAGAAGTTGCAGGTTCAGACCATGATGGTAGTTGCAAACCAAAGACCACAAGTGAATATTTAAATCTTTCTCTTGATTACTTCAGTTTCATTAAGTTATTTTCTATTTTACCTGACACATTGTAAGATTTTTCTGGTTAATATTTTTATTTTTGGTCTTCCCTGATAATATCCCTTGAAGTTTTGGGAAGACACTATTCCAATTTTCACCCTGTGGTCTCAGTATTTTTAACTATTAATATAATCTTTTAATGTCATCACACTTTCTCATGTTAAGCTGTACATGAACAATAATTTCATGCCATGTCTTTACTGGCCGTTTTAAAATAGTTTGGGGCCTAAACGAGATGGATAATGTAATTCTGTTAGAGAGAGGGGATTTTGTATCTTTAATATCCCTCCTTCCTCTAAATAGCATCTCTTTCACTGTTCAGAAGTGATTTAAAACATAGGAATGGTGCTAATAAATATCACAGTTTGAACAAGTATTTCTCAGATGTGTGGTATTAGTGTGAGGAATCATGTCTGAATAGCTTATTACTGCCTGCAGGCCTCTGCCTTGAATTTTCTCATCTTTCTGGAATAAATTGCCATTTTTTGAGTTATTGTTAACTTGTAAGTAAATTAACATTGGAGAAGATGAATCTTTTGATTCTGTGAACTTGTGTCATTTGAAATTAGTTTGTTTGTTTTTTTAAAGTAGGTCATATTTGAAACAAAACTCTTTTACTGCAGTCATACTGGACTGAGCTGTCATCTTGTTCACTGTCCTGACACCTAGTAAGGATGTTAAGAGGCAGGCAATTGACTAATGTAGTCGATACAAATTGTATTGTCTACATGATTAGTTGATAAGGGAAGGGCTCTGTCCTGGCTTGTGCTGGTCCAGGAGCTATTCCCGCTGCGGTTCTGCAATGTAAATGTAGTAGGAGCCAAGCATGCAGGCAGCCCAAGTCTTACTACATTTGAACTGCAGAGCTGCAGCGAGGGTAGGTCCCAGACCGGCGCAAACCAGGACAGAGCTGGGAATGCTGTAGCTCTTCATCTTAGATGCTCCGGGCAGCAGCCCCTGTCCTTGGCGGCCTGGGCTGGCTGTGGGTTGCAGAGCAGCCTTTGCCTGCGGTGAACCTGAGCCCACCATGGCAGAGGCTGCTTTGCGGCAGCTTCCCCATCCCCCCCTGCACTGCTGCAGCGTGAGGTGGGGGAGGGGAGGTGACATCGTAGAAACGGTGCTGTGGGAAACTGGCTTTCAAGCTGGCTTCCCCCAGTACCAGCTCCTGTTCTTCCACCCTCTTCCTTGTTGCCTCTGATACAGAGGCTGGGGGGTGGGGGGAAGCGGGTAGTTGACTACTCGCTTACATCCGTACACCAAAGGGTTGAATCTGGTCTGTGTTTAAATGCCGAAGCGTTCTTCTATCTTCTCAAGAAGAATCTAGGGTATTACTTGATATGATCTTGTTGATTCAGGTAACACCCTCCCCTCTGAGTCATTGCTAAACTGGTGCTCTGGCAGAATGTTAGAGTGCTGTGTCATCAGAATCTTAGGTTAAGGTCTACTTTAGTAGTGCTTTGCTAGTATAGTTGTGCTGTTATACTGTGTGATCCTAGTGTGGAGGCAGTTGATACCAACAAAACTGTGCTTTTGTTGGTCTAGTTTATTTAAGCCCAGCCCCTACAAGCAAAATCACCTATTCTAGCACACAAGGCACAATTTTGTTGGTATAACTTTGCCTACAGTAGGAGGGTTTGCCAGCATAGCTAAGTCAGTCAGGTCACACTCATCACACCCATGCTACTGCTATGTGGACAAAAACTTGTTGTAGGAATGTAAAAAGTCACTTAAAAATAACCGTGTAACCACTAAAAATCCTAGCAGTTACATGCTTTGCGGGCTCTGCAGTATAACACTTAAATAAGCCTTATACAGCAGAGCCTGCAACGAAGCTGCCTGCTGGGGAGCCAGGGTGTAAACTGCAGCAGGGAGTTGAGTGAGCCCACCATGGACAGGGACTGCTCCAGCTGGGAGGGGCAGCCCCCTGCCTGTAGTGAGCTCCACAAGGCTGGAGCAGCCTCCTTCCCCAGAGCAGGCAGGATGCTGCTCCAGCCCCTACTGGTTAACTCTTTACATCCCTAGTTTGTAGTGGGGACCTGGCCTTAGTTTCTAGGATGGCACATATATTTTAGGCCTTGACTGTCAGCAAGTCTTCACTATGGGGACTTAGAGTATTTTGCAATTATTGTATATCGTGCAAGTTCCTTTTTCTAGTTTGGTTGCGCAAAGCACCATGCGTAATGCTTTGTATTCTATAAAAGGTTATTCCAAAGAAGCTTGTAAAGTAAAAGTTTAAAACAAGGGATAGTTTACTAATGGTTTTTTTTTTTTTTTTTGCACTAACACAAAAACTAGAGGTCACCAAATGAAATTACTAGGCATCAAGTTTAAAATAAACAAAAGGAAGTATTTCTTTACGCAGCCTACAGTCAACCCATGGAATTCTTTGCCAGAAAATGTTGTGAAGGACAAGATTATAACAGGGTTCAAAAAAGAACTAATGAAGTTCATGGAGGACAGGTCCATCAATGGCTATTAACCAGGGTGGGCAGAGATGGTGTCCCTAGCGTTTATACCGAAAGCTAGGAATGGTTGACAAGGGATAGATCATTTGATAATTTGTTCATCCCCTCTTGGGCACCTGGCATTGGCACTGGGCTAGATGGACCCAGTATGGCCATTCTTATGTTGCCGTTGTACTTTTCAAAGGAATGGAAATGTTAGCTCTATCATCCTTGCCAGATTCTAATGTAGGTAATGGTACATATGTTCTGTTACCTGAATTCCTCTTCTGCTTTCAGTTGGATGTACTAGTCTTAATTTACTGTCCTGAATGATCTGTTTGCTTATTGTTTCTATGCACTGTTCTAACGTGTTCTTCCCCTGAAGTGACCGCATTTAAAGTAGAGTGGACTTGATTCCTATGCATTTGTGCTTATATAGCAGGGGTAGAGAACGAGGGCCCAGGGGCTAAACCCCTGGCTTGCTTGGATCTAGCCCCTGAGGCTTGGGACTCCCTCCCCCAGCATCAGCGAACTCATGCTGGCACTCCAGGTCTCTTCTTCCGTCCCTCCCCCCCAATCCACCCATGGAGCTGGAACACACAGTCTACTAGCCTGGGCTCCCCTAGGCTCTGGTGCATGAGGGGAATGTGGGGAATGTCTTTCTCCTTCTCAGTCGGGCCATGTCCGTGAGGGTTTGTGTTTTGAGGGCCTTTTTGCTTCTCACTTTTGTGCGGCCTCTGACTGATTTTTCTGTGTTCTCACTTCTGTGTCAGTGGCCTGTGACCCAAAAAAGTTCCCCACCCCTGTTAGATAGTTATAAAGTTTCCAAAACAATTTGGGATCTTGGGAGGGGGTCGGGAAAGAAAGCTGATGCATAAATATGTGGCTTATATTTCACATTCAAGTAAAGCCCTACATCATTACTCTACTGTGTGATTTAAAACACCTCACTTAACTGCTTTCAACAATTTTTCCTTATGCCTGTAATTGTTGAGCTTGCTTACAGGCAGTTTTCTTTTTGGTTTATGGATTTGTCCACCCAGAGTATTCAGCCATTCCATGACTAAGTGTCGCTCATTGGTTTAGTAATAGCAGGTATTACGGTAAATGGTCTGTCACATGAGAGAGATCCAGCTGAAGGGTGAATAACTGTCTAGTACTTATCTACAGTGGTCTGACCTTCCTGTAAACTTCCCTCTAGTTCCAGGGTCATTTCATTCTACCTTATATTTAAGATTTATTGTGTTCTGCATAAACAAGATCTCTGAAACAAGGAGCATTTTGATCACTGTATGTAGTGTAGTTAACCCTCACTGCATGAGTTATCCTTCCATTGCTGTTTTTTGAAACCTTCCGGTGATAAGTGCTAGAACAGTGAGCATTTTATATCATTATTACAAGCAAGGTGATTGTTACTGTCTCCATCCTTGTAAGGACTTTTCTTCTCTGCTCTTAGTCCTTCTGAGAGAGAGAAGGAATGTAGTGTTGGGATTGAGAAGAAAGATCATCGTGAAGCTATATGATGCATACAAGCATTGTCTGTAACTGCGTCTGCCAAGCACGGTTGTCACAAGCAGCATCTTTCTCAAAGCCCTTGTTTCTTGTAGGGCTGAATAAACAGCTTAGTAACAAACAGAGCAGTTACATCTTAATTTCAACTAGGGATGTAAAAGGCATTTAAAAAGGTAACTATGTCACTGCTAACATTTTTAACAGTTACATGCCCGGCGGGCTCTGCAGCTAATCTTTATACTGCAGGCTCTGCTCCCGGGAAGGGGGGAGACTTTGCTGCCACTGTGGGCCCAGGGGGAGACTTTACTGCAGCTGGCTTCCCAGGAGCTAGCTGGCAGCCGCTGCCAGCCCTGCTCCCAGGAAGCCACGGTGTGTTACCTGGACTGTGTCTGGTAGCAAAGTTATTTCCTAATTGCCTGTTACAGGGTTTCTTACACCTTGCATTTGAAGCATCTGTCTGTCATATGGAGTTTCGGACTTGGATGCATCTCAGCTGGAATCCAGTATTGCAATTTCTGTGATTTTTAAGATCTCAAAATGCCTAGCCTTCAGTATTAATGAAATCCTATGGTTCATGTAAAAAATGAAGGTAGCTTTAATTGCCTAGTATTCATAAAAAGGTTAGGGTGGCTTGAACAAATTGCTTTCCAAAATGTGCCACCTTGTTCCTTAACTTACTATCTTGTGTACGTTAATAGGCATTGTACTACTAATGATTTGTAACCTCTTGTTCTAAGACCTGCCCTACGTTATTGCATTTAATGGGTAACGTCATTCTGTGGTGTTGGATCATTCCCCTGGCTGAACATTCTACTTAGGCACATAATTTTAAATTTTAAAAAAGCAGTTGATAGGAAAGACTTTGGGAAGTTTGTGTCAGAACTCATCCACTCAAGCTTTATTCCTATTATGGCTTGACCTTAGAGCTCCTTACTTATTATTTATTTGTATTTCTGTAGTGTCTAGGAGCCTAGTTAGGGGGCAGGACCAATTTGATTGAAACTCTTACCATTCTGTGGAGTATAAAAATGCAATACTTAGAACCAAGATAAGCATATATGTACTATAGGCTAATCTTACTGCCAGATCAGGCTCTCTGTAACTCTCTGAGCATCTGCAGAGTGCTCTTCAGACATTAACTAACTTTGACGTCTCTCAAGTAGGTAAGCTCTGCTTCCGTTTTATAGCCAAGGGAAGTCAGGCAGAGGTGAAGTGTTTTGCTACAGTGTGACTACAGCAGAACCAGGATTAAAACTCCAATGTCCTTGACTCCCAGTGCTATGATGTTGCCTCCAGATCATACAGCGCACCACGGTGCATTATCAAATAGTGCAGTGGTTTTCAAACTTTGTTCTCGCGACCCAGTTGAAGAAAACTGATGCCCACGACCCAATGTAACGTGACTAGATTGTGGGCTTTGGGGTGGGCTGAGGATGAGAGCTTTGGGGTGTAGGAGGAGGCTTCAGCTTTAGTGGGGGTTCAGTGCTGGGGTAGGAGGGGCTCACCTTGAGTGGCTCCTGGTCAGCATTGTAGCAGGGGAGCTAAGGCAGCTTCCTGCTTGTCCTGGCACTGCAGGCCATGCTGTGCCCCAGAAGCAGCTAGCAGTAGGTTCTAGGCAATGACAGTGCGGAGCTAGTGCTCAGGGCAGGAGCAGTGCGTGGAGCCTTGTGCACGTCTCACCCCCCCCCACCTCTGCCCCCACCTAGGAGCCTGGCCTGCTGCTGGCCGCTTTTGGGGTGCAGCGCAGTTTGGAGTGCCAGGACAGTCCTGAAGCCTGTTCTAGCACCCCCCCTCCTCCCCCTTACAAGATCCAGTGTCTGACATTCCGCAACCCAGTACTGAGTCACGGTCCGTAGTTTGAAAACCACTGAAATAGTGTGATGTACACATGCTTCCTTCCCAAAGTAACTAATTTCTGTCCATTGTATAAAACCAACTTTTCCGATTGGGATTGCCCCTTTCAAGGTATATCAATACATAAGCCTTGCAGCTGTTACTAAATAATTTGAATTCAAAGGAAAGAATTCTGTGTGCATTGTGTGTATGCACCCTGTAATATCAGCTTCACCTAAACTCTATGTAGCATCTGCTGTTCGCTTTTTCATTTGTGAAGGTATAGACAGTCATGCTGTTTCAGTGGAAACCTTCAAGTGCGAGCCATTGGTGGCTGGCTTTCTCCTCTCCTTGAGTGAAGAATGAGCACATTTAGAGGTTGAGCTGGCTAATGGCCATTTTCTCTTCCTCATTTTCTAGAACCAACATCATGATGAGGCAAATGCAGAGAATGATGAATCCCTTTGAATTCCTCCTGACTGAAATAATATTTCTGTGTTATAGAATTTGCTTTACGACAATGTTAGGAAAGAAAAGAAAGATCCTCTTAGCCTGCGGGGTGAGTAGATTATATGCACCCTGATAGCTGATTGTGATATCGGACTTAGAGATGGCTACATGTCAGAACCCACTAATAAACAAGAGATTTCCTTGGCTGTGGGTTGGTACTTGCTCACTCCCCCACCCCCACCCCAATCAGGCAGCCGAGCCAGCTTTAAAAATAAGAATAAAAAACTTGTTTTTCAGTCCCACCTTTAAGTGAAAGGAATATTCGAATGATTGAAAGAGTATTGATAGAGGAGGCTCAGTAGTAAATTATTGGTGACAAAACATGATAGTGCTTTCCCTATCAATGTGCATTTCTCTTTTCACATGTCACTTTAAAATGCAGCCTTTGTATGCTTGAGATTTAGATCTGTTTACTTTAATTAGTTTTGCATGTTCTCCCATTTCAAAATGGTTTACAAAATAGAAAAACAAAACAAAAAAACATTGACTAAGTCTTAATACCTCCACTGTATAAAGTGTAAAAGTAACAATTTGAAAATAGAAATGTTTCAAAAGAGAGCTTAAACTTTTTTTTTCTGAGCAACTGTATTAAAGGCATCTGGTAAATCACATCTCTTTAAAAAAATAAAATAAAATAACCCCTGCTCCTGAAACCTCAGAGCTTGTTGAACAAAGTAATATAAAATTCAGATACCAGTAATGAAGACACAAATGGCAAAACTGGAGCATGCAGACCATCATTTTCCCACTAGTACACGTACATGACTGCAGTTGATACATGTACTTAACTGTCACAAACAAGGGGAGAATAAAACCTGCCCTTTGACTATGGGGCTGTTAGAGAAACCAGTTGTATATTACAGGCTCTTGAACTCAAACTACTTCAAGTAGTGCTCTGTGGGGGCTCTACTTCAAGTGCACATGCGCCTCTTGAGGATGCATGTTATATGCGCGAGTCCCAGGAGCCAGCTGAAGTCACTCAGTTAGGGGACACTGCAAGAAATGGGATGGCCAATCCCCAAAGCTGATGGTTATTCCAATATTTATATTCACCAAACCAGCACAAAATAGCTCCTGTATTATTTTATTGGTCCATCAGAAATCAGAACTATGCAGTTCTCTTAAAGTATCCAGCCTAAAGCTTCCACCTCAGGCACTCCTATCAAATAAAGTTCTACCCAGCCCAAAGGATTGGGCACAGTGCCTTCCAGGTCAGTACATATTTCAGACTATCCCAAATACACACTTATAGCCAATTCTTAATTAGACTAAAATGCATTAAAAGGAAAAGTGTTGGTTAAAAGATCAATCTACATACAGACATGAGTTTGGTTCTTGAGGTTCAGTTACATAATGAAGATGGTGATCTTGTAGTTGCAAACAGATTTTAGAATTTAGTCCATGGTTATAATCCAAAATCTATATCCAGAGTGACTTCAGCTAATTACTGGGACCTCAATCCTTTTGGCTTAGTTTTCCCTTGATTGAAACCTCAAGCAGATCTGACACCCTAAGTCAATGTCCGCTAAAGGGGTAGCAGGATATCTTGAAATCTCATTCCTTATAGCTTGCGGCTTTCTCCATGAGCATCCAGGGAGATATGAGATGAACAAAGAATCTTGTCCAAAGGAATTTTGTATCCTTACTGTAGCCTCTTGGCCTGGGAGAACACATTAGGTTTTTGATCCGTCTCCCAAACATCCCAGCAATTGGCAAAAGCTAATTTAGCCATTAAACCATTGGTCACCAACCAGTAGATTGGGATCTACCAGTAGATCTTGGAGCCTCTTAACAGATGATCCTGACTGGTTTGGCCAAGAAGCTATCAAGCGCTGGCACTTCAGTTGCCCCCTCCACCCAGTGTCATGCTGCTCCTGCCCTCTGCCTTGTAGCTGCCCCTGGGAGCCTCCTGCTTGCTGTGCAGGGTGTGGGAGGAAGAAGAGGAGGGAGGATGCTGGTGTCAGGGTGTCCCTCCTCCCCCCTTCTGTACCCTATCTCCACACAGAGAGAAGGGGATGGAGGGAACTTGGCAATGCAAATCTGTCTCTCTCTCTCCCACACACACACACACACACACACACAGTGTGTGTCTGTCATTCTTACAAACCGTACACTGCCCTTCACTCTCATCTCCTGACCCAACCATATGTGGGGGTGGTTGTTACTTCTTTTACTGCTTGCAAAGCGGGTTAGTGTTGGTTTTTTGACTGTTCCTTCCCTGAACCACCACCTACATCCAACCTCCTGCCCCTGACGTGAATCCCCCTGCACCCAAACTCCTGAAACACCTCCTGGACCCCAATCCCTCACCCTCGGCTAAGCCCTGAGCCCCTCCCACACTCCAGGCTCAAGACCAGAGCCTGCAACCCTACCCCAGCCTAGTGAAAGTGAGTGAGGCTGGGGGAGGAAGGAGGATGGAGTGAGCAGGGGAGGCCTCAGAAGGGGTGGGAAGGAAGCGGGGTGAGGGTATTTGGGTTTGAGGTAGATCTTACGTTGCCCTAACATTGAAAAAGTGATCTTGTGGTTAAAAAGGTTGGAGACCACTGCATTACACAGTTCACGTGTAGTTTACCACAACCTCCAGAGAGACACATGAGCAATAATGCTACTTCAGTCAAATTTCATCATCAATGTTAATATTTCCTTCTGGATTCAATTCAGAGTTGTAGTAACAGACAGGGATTGTTTGTTTGTATCATAAGACCTTAGCAAACACTTAACATTATCTGATAACAATGAAAACTTGCATTGTTAAAGTTCTACTCTATTCTAATGTTAACAGCCCACTTATCATGCCTTCCTGATTAGGTCGACCCAGGGTCAGTCACCTGTGAGTTTGTTAACCCTTTCTGGCCATGCCCCACAGTTTAATCAGATGACTAATACTTCAGTAAGGTAACATCACAAGGGGTAGCACCGAGAACAACACTACTAGAACAAGAAAGAAATGGTTCACCTGAGCAGTAACCTGTAGTTCTTCAAGATGTGTTCACTGCTTGCCCTGCTCCAAGGGAGCATAGGGCGCATGTGAGGGCTAAATTGACACTGCTAGCTAGAAATCTCCAGCCACGGGTTCAAGAGGTACATGCATACCTGAAGTGGAGAACCCATAGGGACATACCTTGAAGAATTAACTTTAAAAAATCAACAAATAGTCTATAAAGTGCTACCAGACTAAGAGAACATGTAGATGGTATCATGAGCTTTTGTGGGCACAGCCCACTTCTTCAGATGACCAGAGTGTTGGATGTTCAGGACCAAAATAAATAGGGAAGAAAGGAAAAAATGGGGAGGGGAACGACAAGAAGTTACCTCACAGGGCGAATAATTTTTCCCTTCAAGTTAAATTTGACAGATGAGAGAGAATTTTCATTGTGGTCATGTCACTATTCTATGAAAGACAGTATGAAAACCATGGGTGGGGTGAGATGACACTATTGCCTTCAGCAAACTTGTAGTATACAGCCTCTCCCCGACTTACAAACTGGTTACGGACCAAGCAATTGGTCTTAACTCGGTTTGTTCGTAAGTCGGACCCCATAGAGTTACACGCGACCGCGCTGTTCGCAAGCGCGGATCACGTTCGTAACTCGGGGTCCGCCATTTACAGCAGCTTCGGTCGTAAATGCGAACGGTCGTAAGTCGACTGTTCGCAACTCAGGGACCGGCTGTAATTGCAATGGATATCTAAAAATATTACTAATAGGCAGCAGTAATTTATCGACACTGGTGGTTTTAACTAACCAGTTCAAACTCTTCTGACTCAAACCTGATAAAATTAGAAATTAAAATTGGGACGATGTGTCTGCCAAAACATGCTTTTTCCTTTAAATCATTGAATGTGCAGTTTCTGAATCTATGTACAGACCACCATAATTTAATCAAATCAAAGGTTATAGAGAGATCATTTTCTGTCTGGCTTATTTTAATGTTTTTATTTTCATGAAATAAGGAATGAGTAAAGCCTATGTTCTTCGGATAGCTGCTGCTCTTTTGTATTGGATTCTGAAGCTGAGGACTTCCCTTTTTTTCCCCCTCTTAAGTTTAGTTTTGGGCACCAGTAACGCATTAGGGTCTTGCATTGTGATACAAAAATTGCCAAGCAAAGCTAAGCAGTCCTAAATTCTACAGCACCCAAGAGGCATCATGTTGGAGTTACAGCTTTAAAGATTTGATGCATTTTAAAATACATTTTTTCATCTAGTAGCTATGGGAGAAATTAATGGACACATGTTACTTGGCGAATTTTATTTAACTAATGAATACGCTGCTAAAGTGAAAGGGGATGTTTAAAAGTGGAACATTCCTAAAGACCAGCACAAGCTGGAATAACAGCTATAAAGAGACAGAAACCTAGTAGTGCCTACAGGAGACCATTTACAGATATTAAAAAATAGGTCTGGAATTTTGATTTTTTTTTTCAAACTACCATTATTATGCTTACAGATGGCCCCTCTTGTGACTTTCATGAAAATCCCTCAGATATGAGTGTGGGTATAAAAATGTAGACTGACAAGAATAAGATTGAATTATGAGTTTAATTAGCACTTCTCTTTATAATTCCTAGGTTTTTCTTAGCTTTAACTTTGACTTATGAAGAAATTTAAAAATCCCTGGAAATGTGAGGCAAGTAATACAGACCCATGGTGTCCTTTTACTATGAAATTTCCCTTTTTTGCCATTCCTGGTTTCCTCACAAATATAATCTATCATGGACAATGTTGCTTTTCAGTGTATGCAAATGGGGATGAGGCCAGGAACCTCAGATTAAACTTTTGCTTATGTTACAAGTGAAACACAGGTTTGGCAAAGGTGAAAAAAGAAATTCACTAAGCAGTTGCACGACCCAGACCCTTAAAACTACTTTCAGTTTACTTTGAGCATTTTACATACTAAAAGTTCCTGTGACTTTCATAGTGGTGTGCTTCAATTTTTAGGAGCAGGAAGCAAAGCTGCAGAGTTCCAATCTGAAAGTATTCAGGCTGTATCAGCCTAGTATATATGCCTTACACTAAAGATAGAGTGGGGGGTGGGAGGAGAATCATTACATTGTAGAAATTAAGTGTTCCCCGCGGACAGAGTGATCCTGCCTGCGTCCTCCCATGCTGCTCCTCCGCCCCCGAGCACCAGCTCCCACCTGCCGCCCCTCTGTGGGAGGCAACAAATAGGGGGGAGGGGGTTCTGTGGAGTTGGCGCACATGGAGAGCTGGCTTGAAAGTCAGCTTCCAGCATGTATTGGCTCCCACCTGGCCCCCTCACCCTCCACTCTGCTGCCTCTGTCTCTGAGGCAGCAGAACATAGGTGGGGAGGGCAGGTGGCTCTGCGGTATCTGGTGCTCATGGGGGAGTTGGCTTAAAAGCTGGCCACCCCCAGGGCACCGGCTCCTGTCTTCCCCCACTCCTTGGTGCCTCTGATACAGCAGCAACAAGGAGGGGAAAGTGTGTAGTTGTTAGGATTAACTGATAAGCCCAGGCTTATCGGTTAATCGTTTACACTACTATACAGTAACATCCCTAGTGGCTAGCCCAAACTGACATCAGTGCCAGCTGATGTAAGTCTGTCAACCTGCTCTTGGAATCACCACCTAACCACAGTGTAAGCATAACCTCTAAGATCATTAAGTACAACGGAGACTTCCGTGATAGAATAATTCCATCAATAGGCCTAAATGAAACCAGTGTGAAAACAAACAAAGTGTTGAGAAATTTTGTGACCTCAAAAGGAACTGCATGTTTACTGTACAGCAGAAAATAGCTGGCCCATTTAGGATTCAGTTAGAAATGTTAAAATGACATTAGTTAGAATTTCTCAAACTGCATAAAATACACACAGTTCACCATCATTAATGTGCACTCACCATTGCTGTTTTGGAGGCAGAGCAGGCAGACATCTGATATTAGCCTCATTTGCCACTTGAGAGTGCCACCTGATGTGCAGCTCCCAGAATTTCTTGTCTTTTAAGTGGAAGAGTGACGAGGAACAGGAAGTGTTTTGGGAATTGTTCTTTTGAGGTTCTAAATGTGTCTTAAAATTTAAATTGATTTTGGAATGAGCCTGTCACTTTGTTCTACTGTATGTAGGAATTTTTAATTTGTAAGTTTCTATAGCTGATCATAGTGAAAAATTATGTAAATGTTTTCAAGTTTGTTGTTCCATCTCAGATTGTTCTCTTTCCATTGTACTTGCAGGCAGAAACTAGAAACTAGGGCTATAATGCAAACGAAACCTTGTGTTGTCTTTTTAGGATTTAATTGTTATTTGATCTTCTAGTGGGCCATTTCAACAAATGATACTTCTGAAGGGAGAGGAAACTTCACAATGTCCTTCTAAATACGCATTTTAAAAACTATGTTGTATATAATATTGATAGAAAAGTGTTGCAATACAAAAGAATATTTATCTTTAAATACAATAAGGTATTAGTATTGTGTTTTTTAGCTCCATTTCAGTTCACCTTCCGCCCCTCCCCTCCTCCCCAAAAAATTTAAACAGAGACCAATGCATTTAGGCATCTCTTATTCTAGATGTTGGATTGTCACAATTTTATTTGTATGCAAACTTTCTGGCATACTTCAGTGTGAACCAATGGAAGTGGACTGTTTGCATTAACATACAATCCTCTGGCTTGTTACTTATGAAATAACTTTATCCAATTGTTTATAAAATAAATGGACTTCTAGGCTGTGACTGTTTAATTGAAAGCTTAAAGGCAAATAGAAGTATTGAGCTAACTGAGAATATTGAGAGTTAGTAACTGCATCTTCTGTTATCTTTAATTGGCTATTCAGGTAGTGGGAAAGCAAAATTACAGTCATCCAAATTGATCAGAGAACAGGGAGAAAAATCTGAAACGAGAAGATTGGGTGACAGGTTTTTTCTTTAAAACTGCTTTTTTTTTGTCATCTTAAATGACTGTAGTATGATAAAAGGGTGAAGATTAAACAAATTGTGGGATTGTACATTGAGATGTTCCAGACCATTGGATCAACAAAATGTATCTGAATATTGTTCTCGGGATGTATTTGAAGCAATAATGTTTACCTGGAACTAAAAGTTTGCATGTAGAGAGTTTTCAGGTTTAGGGTTTTAAATCGTTATTTTTCCAAGGGAGAACTTGCATTCAGACACCTATTTCTGGCAAACTGGATGAACATGTTATGACCAAATAACCGATTCTGAAACTCTTTCCACTATAACCTTAATGTCTGGAATCATAAGAGCTTCCTCGATATGATACTTAAAGTAAACTGAGGTACAGTGCTCCTTGAATATATAGTGGGAAAAGGACAAAAAATATATTTACTCCTTAGAACTCCAGATATTTCTTAACTTAGAAAAAGGGTTTTAATAAAACTCATTACATAATCTCTGTTCTAGAGGAGAATGACTATATGTCAGTCTCAGGAAAATTTGTTTCATTTTGGTTTCAGATGCCTTGGGCTTGAACTACAGGTTTTTTGTACTGATTTAACTATTTTGGTTGGGGATGTGAATTTTTTTAGCCTAAATCAGAGGTCCCAGAAGTGTGGGGCATGCCCTCATGGAGGGGGAGGGTACGGAGGACTGCCGAGGGAGGTAATACTGCATCTGTCTGTGCCTCTCCCCTTGGAGCCCATCCACAGCAGGGTGTGCGTGTGAAATGAGAACAGGACACAGGAGGCCACACCAGGGGTGGGGATGGTTTGGGGGCGTGGCCTGCCCAAGACCAGCTCTGCTCCTGTCCAGCAGCACCGAACTATGTCCCAATTCCTTGCTTGGCCCTGTCCTGAGCCTCAGGTGTTGGCTGCAGCTTCATTTCCTGGCTGGGGTTGGGGGCAAGGCTGGAAGCAAATCTGCAGTGGCTGCTGCAGCCCAGCTGTGGCTCTGCTCCCCCCTACCCAGCTGCTCCACTCCCAGACTACCCCCCACCCCTGGTGTGGCCCTCTTCCCCTGTTCTTATTTCACAGTCACATCCTCCTGTGGTCTTGCTCCAAGGAGAGGGGCAGAGGCAGAGGTAAGGGTGGGTCGTGACTCTCAAGTTTGGGGATCACTGACCTAAATACTAAAAAGGTACAGTTTTTGGAGAGAGAAGCCCTAAGCATTAGCACACACCAGTTTGGGTGTAAATTCTAATGCCCACCAGTGTGTCATGAACATGATTGGTGCATACTGTATTTTCTAGTGTATGTTGACACAGTGTGTTTAAAATGGAACCCAATCAGTACACGCTAGGGAGCTTTTAGCATGCGTCCACAGGGGCCACTTAGTGCACAATACGCTGGTGCACACTAGAATTTACATCCCAACTGGTGCATACCAACGTGCAGCGTAGACAAGTCCTGCATTATGCTACAGCATAGCTTCTCTGCAGAGTCTGAGCCAGCGCTGGGGTACAGTACTAAAAATGAATAGTGGCGTTTGAGATTAGAAGAGTACCTGTTGGCATCTCTGTCCCATAACTAGCCAGTATATTGGCCTGAATGTAATAAGGAACATGAAGTGAAAAAGTTCAAGTTGTTGAATTGTTTAGTTGTCACTTAATAGATGTCTTTTGCTGACATAAAGATGGTTTTTCAGCATAATTGGGTGAAATTATGCTAAAATTAGATCAGGAAATGAGACCATGGAGTATTGTTTTACCATCTGTACTTATATTTCAGCGTCTTTAAAACTCTAGATTACTTGAGCGTAAGCATTTCCCCCTACTATTTAGTATCAGGATGGAATGTAGAGAGAACCTTCACTTTGTCAATTCTTGCATCCCCAGAAAAAGGGAAGCCGCTTTGGAGGTAGGGATGTTAAATGAGTTTGTGTAAATGTGTGCCTGTTGACATTTTCAGTGGCTACGCATTTACATGCGTTGGGGAAGGGTGGAGAGAAGAGCCAGATTTTAAGCTGGGCCCCCGCAAGCACTGGCTCCTGTTTCTCCACCCTTGTGCTGCCTCTGTATCAGAGTTGGGGTGGGGCAGTTGGCTCAGTGGGAGCTGTTACACTCAGGGAGCTGGCTTCAAAGCCGGCTCCCCATGTGAGGCAGCTCCGCAGGAACAGATGCTGTGGGGGGAGTTGCGTGTAGCTGAGAGCCCAGGTACTGCATTACTAGCTCTAATATCAGCAGTACTTGAGCTTCAGTGCTTACTCCCAAATAGGCCAGCCAGTTAAAGTGTAAAACCTCACTTGACTGGAGAGAGAGGGCTTTGTATGTAAACAGGAGTTGGGTTGAGGACAATGCTAGTTGTACCTTGAGCTAACAATGCAGTGATGGTAAACCACTGAATGCGTCTTGTTTGATAAACCCGGTCCTTTATAGTTGATGTGCAAAGCTAGAACCGTGCTTTATTGTGAGCCATGCTTTATTTATTCCTCTTTGTCTACCCTAGTCCCTCCAACTGCTAATTCCTGGATATTCAAATCCCAACTTGATTCCTAATTACAAAAATAGTTCTAGATGTATCTAGAATTGCAGTAGGAACCACTGTGTCCATAGTGTAGGTATTGTAACCAGAGCCTAAAGTCTTTCCCTAAGAATTCCTTCCTATTTTGTGTCATAAGCACTCAATTTATAATTGTTCAGCTAATAGTTTTCAAGCATTTATAGTTTCAAGACCATTCTTGGCAAGCTATGTTACTTGTGTGTTGGCAGCACAATTCTGTCACATGCTCTTGATCTCTTCAGAAAGCCATGGTGTGATCTGTTATATGCCTTATTGGAACACAACCAAAAGAAACTGGTAAATGAACAGTTTTATTTTTTCAGTTTTATTTTTTCAGAACTCTTGCTTGGGGTACAACTGCTTTTGTTTTCTAGAATAATTATATTAATATAACTTTTTAACAGAGAAATCATCTCAGTACATTAGCACGTTGTTACAATATTGTTTGCAATGCAAAGAGAGTTGACAGGGAGACTTCTGTTTCTGCACTTAATTTCATAAACTTGAAAAGAAAAGTTGCCTTGTGGCTGGTTATTTTGGAATAATCCTGCACCGATTTCCACAAATCCTTTCTCCTAGTTTAGTATTGTCAGTTCTATGAAGCAATAAGGCTCCAGCTATTCAGTTAATTGTTTTTTTGTTTTTATGTAGCTTCTTGTAATTCCTACTGCTGCTGTCTCTTATTATAAAAAAGTGGCTGTATTGAACACTGCCCTTTTGAAACCATTATTTTTATCACTTGTATCTCATGGTCTTTCTAGGGACAAAAGCCTTATTCTTTTCTGTGTGGCTCTTCAAGCCCGAAAAACCTCTAATTTTGCTTGATCTTGCAAGCTGATGTACACGAAGCCCCTTTGTCTTCAGTGGGGCTTGGTTCAGGGGTATTGAAGTGATAGCATATAATTATGCTGGAGGAAAATGACATCAGAAGTATGTTAGTCAGACAGTGACAAAAATCTGTACAGCGTTTCATAAACACACTTGAAATTTCATTTTTTTTCCTACAAGGACACTACTGTAAATTATATAAATATAGCAAGGGGTGAAAATCTGAGTAGCAGAGTTAAAACAGTGAAGTATTGCAAGATATGCTAATTTTAGCAATCTTGCAAGAGGGGAAAGAACTGTTAATACAGTTGCTATATTAGCAACATTTGGGGTGAATCTTCATTTGTATTGCAGTCATACCTAGGTCTTCATTGAGGTTGCTTTGTGATATACATTGCATACCACATAAGGAAGAGTTTCTGCCCCAAGTAAGGCATGTGACAGCTGCAATAAATGGATGGGGGAGCAAAAGATGACAGTAATATTGTTTTGATAGTATAATCAGTAGACATTACATCAGCTGGCCTAGTCATTGTTGAACGTTTCATAGGCTAAGGTAGAGGCTAACAATGGAAATTAATTGCTGTGCTCCCTTTTCTCCCCCAAAATCCATCCTTGCTCAAATAACTCTAGCTGCTGAATTTCAGAAATGAAAGATTTTATACTGGGGATTCTGGCCTTTCATATCAAAAGTACTTTGACTCTTACAGAAAACTTCTGTCATCAGATTTCACTTGTTCGTTCTTCTCCCATTTTGAGACACTTGACAGATGTATAAAGGAAATGTAAGACGCTTGATCAGGTCATTCTTATACAAAGAATAAATGCTTTAACATGTCCAAATAAAATGTACATCCCAAGTTAGTTTACACATATATTTCAAACACCAAATCACAGCTGCGTGCAGCGTGGGTGGGGGACAGATGGAATAGAGGGACGAAAGTAGGGCGGGGGGCCGCTAACTCCCAGCCAGTGGCATGGTGACAGCTTTAGTCTGGCACATCTGGAACTTGGCCCCGTTTAATCAGTTAACTGGTTAAGCTTAACGTTTAACCGGTTAACTATTAAACGGGATTTAAAATCTGTGGTCTTTTAGGAGGGGCTGTGGGTGTAGGGAAGGGATGTAATAGTGTAGTCAATTAACCCATTATCTGATAAGCAAAAGCATGTAGGCTAATGCTATAGACTACACGCATTTTCCTCCTCCCTCCCCAGACAAGGGCTGCTGCCAGCTTGCACTGCTGCCGCCTCTCTATCAGAGGCAGCAGCACAGGGCGGCAGGCAGCCAGTCTGCGAGGGAGCTGGTTTTTAAACTGGCTCTCCTTGCAGACCAGCTCTCGCCTGGCACCCTGCGTGGAGTGGCAGGGGGCTCCTCGGAAGTGGGGCCGGAGCGCACTGGCTGCCAGCCCGGCCCCATGGGACTATAGAATAGTCAACTAACTGATAAGAATTCAAAGGTTACTCAACTAGTCAATTAACCGACATGTAACATCCCTAGTGTAGAGGGTACAGGAGTCAGGGTTGGGAGGTGAGGAGGAGTTCTGGGCAGGGGACTGTTTGTGTAAGGGTTGAGCAGGGAAGCCAAAGGATGTGTCTGTCTTGTCCCCCCACCCCTGGGAGATTCAAACCATGGCTGCTAGCTCTTCCCATTCTTGTCCCTATCAGGGAACAAGAGCAAAGTGCAGGGCTTGTCTCACCCCTGTGCTTCCCAGCCAGAGTGAGGAATGCAGCAAACTGTGCATTTCCCCCTTGCTCCATGATGAAACAGTGTGCTTGTACAAATCAGGGGCAGGGGGAACTTCAGCCCTCCTGGCCTCTCTAAAGGGCGCCTGGGGGGTTGGGAGGCTCTGGGCTGGAGCAGTCCCGGATGGGGGGGGCATACTCCCCGCCAGCCCCTTTCAGCTGCCTGGTGATTGTCCCTTTTTTCTATGTTTGTGTGAGAAGGAATCCTGTTCCAGGTGCATCATTTTCCTGGCTCACCCGAACCCTTACTTTCCTTTCTATGATCAGAGGAAGCTGTATACCGAATGTGGTGGTCCTAGCTCTTACTGATTAGGAGGAATTCTTGAGCAAACAGACTCACAGATGTAAACTGAACTGGCTAAGCAGGAAGACTGCCTCGGCCTCAAGTGATCTGGCTCCATTCTTGCCTCTGCCACGGACGTCCTGTGTGACTTTTTTGGAGGGGGGGGAGGTCATGTAATATCTCTGTACTTTTAATTCCCCATCTGTAAAATGGGGATGACATGAGGATCATTACCTGTTGTGTCTATGTAGGAAAGGTCTTCAAGGCCGACACTCCTATGTTTTTGTGTAGTGCCTAGCACAGTGCACCCTCTGGTCTCAGTAAAAGCCTTTCAGAGTTAGGCATAAAAATATTAACTTTGCTATGGTAGCATCTGGAAAGGAAAACTCAGTATGATTGAGAGAGCTTGTAGAGGGTTTGTTGGTCAAAAAATATAGTGGAAGTTCTGGGTGAAGCTTGTGCTCTAGCTAGGTGTAGCCAACCAGAATGTCACTCAAACAAAGATTGGCCAAATTCATCCCAAAAGGCAAAAGGTGGTATTGGTGGAATCTGCATATTTAATATCCATTGCACTCACAGTACGTAAAAGTCTATAATATTCCATGTGATTAACATATATTGTGGCATGTAATGGGCCCAAATTAATCTCTGGTTGAAAGTGGTGTTACTTTGAGTTGCACTTTGGGTGGACTAGCGCAGTGCTTAGGAGCAAGACATGTTTTAACTAAGGATGAGTTTGGCTGTTTAAAAGAGGAAGTAGTTACGATAGTACTCACTGATAGGAAATCTTTGTATTATGCGTCTATTTTGCAGACACAGTGCTTTTTCGTTTAAGAACTATTTGCTGCAGCAACTGATTGCAGAATACATCTGTAATTGTAGATAATCCATCTGTAATAGTAAATATATTATCTACAATGTATCAATATTTTGTAAGTTACTTTTTTTTGTGTATTATTCACGATCAGATTTGCTGCTACCTTTGACTCTTCTGTAAAGAGGTGTGGCATCCACCTTCCTCTGAATAAATCACATGCACACTGTGTAGTCCAGATTAGCTTTTTTCTAAGGTTTTAAATTGTGTAACAACACTCAGTCAAAGCTTTTTTCTCAAGTTTTATTGCTGCAGGAGCTCTTTGACCCAGACCTTTGTTTCCTCATGCCAAAAGCGTTGCATCAATACCTCTAAGTCTTTGTTGAAACTAACAGGATCTACCTGCTTTTATGACTCAGCAGTAACTATGCTGTGCTCTAGTGCAAGGTTCAACACAGCTGCATCCCTATACAGAGTTTTAGATGTTCGAACACTGTTGCGTTGGTCTGCACAAATAATGTGTTGCTTCTGCTATAGGCCATACAATCAAATGACCAAGTTCAAATTTTTCTTTGCATATAAGGCAAGAGTCAGACTGTCAAACTGAATATAAGACACTGTAACCGTGGCTATTTTCATTTGTATTCCTGTAACAAGCACTTTAAAATTACGAAAATCTCTTTTGATTTCTTATTCTAAAATGTACTTGTGGAAATTGGCTTCCATTAACAATTTAGTATTCTGTCTGTGAACTGATGAGGCAGCAGTGCTATTGAATGTCTGAAGTGTAACTTCCCCTTCTACGTTAGCTTTAATTTCTGACTAAAGTCTCTCATCTCCTGTCGCTCCTCCTAAACAGCCTGGGAATTATTGTACAGACCTAGGAGTTCTCCAACCTCATTGCACTGCACCCCCAACCCCCCACCCCTTCTGATGGCAAAAATTACTACATGACCCAAGGAGGGAGTGTGTGAAGATTGAGCCTACTTGCCCTCTGTGGCCCTGTGCAGGGGGCCAAAAACTGAAGCTCAGGTCCCACTATCCCAGTTCTGGGGGGGGGGCCAGAGCTAAACCTGAGCCTGGCTGCTTCAACTGAGGGTGGAGGGGACCAAAGTGAAGCCTGAGCCCCATTGCCATAGGGTATCCTGTTTGACAGGAGCTGTTCCTGCATGCAAAGGAAGATGCAAGAAATCCTGTAGTGGGCAGACTTTGTGTGTGTCTCGTGCACTAGAAGATTTACTCGGTGTTGCTCGGGCCCTTAACTCAAAAAAAGTTGGTTTTTCTTCTTTGAAATCACTGCTCTGGGATGGAGGTGAGGGGTTCAGGAGGCAGGCTGCCCCAGGGAGAGAGGACAACCTCAGCCCCTCTCACCACAGCAGCTTGGGGCCAGGTGAGAAGCGCCTTTCCATGACTGCTACAGTAGGCACAGCTGGGGAAGGGGTTCATGTCCCCCGACTGAGGCAGCTTCAGGTTTGTCTGCCCCCTGCACTGCCCAGTCAGAGTGAGGAATGCAGCAAACTGTGCCCTTTCCCCTTTGCCAGGGAATGAGGGGACAGCCAGCAATGTTCCCCTACAAATTGGTGTGGGGGAAGAGGCTGACATCCCTCCTGGCCCTCCCTAAATGTCACCAGGGGGAGGAAGCTGAGGGCTAGGGCAGTTCTGGGTGTGTGTGCTTTTGATTTGCTGTGTCCTCATTAGGGATGTAAAAAGTCATTTAAAAATGTAACAGTGTAATGTTAAAAATCCTAGCGATTACATTACACGCACTGCGAGCTCTATAAGCTTTATACTGCAGACCCCACACTTCACTACGGGCTCTGCAGCCTGCTCCCAGGGAGCCAGCTTGTCACCTGTGGCAGGAGTCTATGTCACTGTCACATCCCTACTCTCAACTATTTTCATCTCAAATATCCTCAAATTCTTTTTCTTTGGTTTTCCTTTTCTGTGCCATTAATAACCACATTTAATTTCTTAAAATAGCAATACGGGTTTAATATCCTCAACTTCATTTAAAGCAAATTTATTTTCCTTGCCTTACAGTTCTACTTTTACAGTTGAAACGTTATATGCAACTGTAGATACATTGTGTGCATATCTCTCTTGAATTTTGGATTAATTTTCCAAATTATTTGAACTCTAGCACTCTTAAGAGGAGAGAGATATGAGGGCAAAGACCACTTCTAACTTACCCTTTTCTGATTGTGCTGGGCTGCCAGGGCCTCCTGCCTGCCACAAGCTCTTTCCCCTGAGACTGCAGCTTTAAGGGCTCCCGGAGAAGGGGGGACTACGGAGTTTGGCTGAGTGTGGACAGAGCGGGGGGAGGAGCCAAAGGGCCACTGAGAGCTTATGTATGTCTTCTGGAAATCATTATCATGGCAAACTTCTTGACATTCTTTTTTTTCCCCCCTTAATTAAACTTTTCATCTCTCTTGCCTAGAAGCCCTTCTGTCCCCAAGAGGTAGTTGTCGGTAATAGGCACAGTTAGCAGTAGCTATGGCAGGAGCACTTTTTCCCTTCCTGGACATGTTGAGCATCTCCACCAGCAGGTAGATAGCAGTCAAGAGAAGCAATCAGTCTCAATCCCTAATACTACTCTTTTAGGTAGTAGCTAAATCTGCCCTGCGGGAGGGGATGAGACTTCTAAATCCTTTATACACATACACAGTTAGTTTAAAAATACTAATCTAATTGTTAGTGTGTCCATTACCCAAAAAAAAACATTTTATTTACTTGTCCTCCTGTTTATCTAGAAGTCTGGTCACAGTAAGCAGCAAGTCTAATCATTTTGGCTACCAAATGTATCTTAACTGTGAGAACCAGAAATCAATATGCCAAAAATTACTAGGATACCCCAACTACATTTTTACATCTTTTGGGTATGTATTTATCGTAGTCTAAGTGTAATTTGCATAACCTTGTGAGCATACAAATGAAAAGAAACTTGGTGTACTAAACAGTGACTACACACAAATTTGGCTTATTACAGCTGTATATTGGTGTAGGGAGAGATGGGAAAATTTGCCCAATATGCAGTTCCATGACTACTTCCTTTGTTCTGTTCTTTTGAGTGTAAGTTTATTTTTCTAGTGTAGCTGTGTATTGTTTCTTATCTTTAGCTATGAGTCTATGGTTTGTGAAATTGGTTTACGCTTTTATTTGAATTCCATTCTTAGGATATGTTTGATTCATCATAAAAATGTGCAGTGACTATACCATTGTAGGAGAGAATACTATGCAATCTAAATATTGTAAGCCCATTGTGAGAAACGCTTCATCTATATTTACCATGTAGCTGTTGAGTCCTTTATTTAAAAGGAAATATGAGTACTTGGATTTAGAACTTTTTAAGTGCTTGGTGTTTTTAAATTAACCTTTTAAAATAAGGCAGTTTGGGTATGAGAGAGCATATGTTAGCTTTTATCCTGTTATAGAAGTGTCCAAAGATGGGGCCAAAGACCTTGAATTAGAATAGAAGATGGTGGTAATTAGAGGAAGCCACTGACAGTATATCCAGTAGTGGCAGCGCAGGACCGGGGCTGGAGCCCTGTGGCAGCTTTCAGCAGCCTGCGGCAGCGCAGGACCAGGCTGGAGTTCCCCCACAGCACGGGTTGGCGCAGGGCCCGCATTTCTTGGCACCCCCAGGAGCGCAGGGCCAGGGCATCGTGGCAGCCTCTGGGAGCATGGGGCTGAAGTTGAGCCCTACGGTAGCCCAGGGCCGGAGCCCTACAGCAGCCCCTTGGAGCGCAGAGCCGGAGTCCGGTGACAGGATCCACAGCCTGTGCTACCCGGGGAGCAGCAGCTGGGTAAGCAACTGGGTAAGCAGCCCAGCCAGGTTGGCGAGGCAGGGTGCTTGCTGGAGCAGCCTGCCAGTGGCTGGCGATGGGGTTTGGGGCTGGTGGGAGGAGACCATCCCTGGTCTAGCAAATTCTCTCATTCAGGACCAGTCGGGTCCCCACAGTGCTGGAAGGAAGATCCAACCTGTATCTGTAATACAAAGCCCTGGTTTGGGTGGGTCTGTTAGTAATACAAGCAGTGCACATTCCTGTTGGTGGAAATACTTCCACAGTTATCTGTAATGTGGGAAAGAGCTTATGGGTGGGATTTTTCAAAAGTACATATGTGATTGAGTTTTCAGCAGGGTGGCTTCTGAGTCATTTGGTTGCTTTTGAAATTCCTCCCTTATATGCCTTATACAAAATACTTAAATATATTTATCATTCTGTATTGTGAACAGTTACCAGTTGGTTGCAGACAAACTTCAGTGGACAAAAAAGACTGAATTGTGGAGATAGTTTTGGCTTTTTTCCCCCAAAGCACTTTCAAAATTTCACCAAAAGGAGGCGACTTCTCTCTGACATAGGAAACTTGACCTTTAATGCAGCTTTCATTGGGTGACTACTTAAATAATAGTCTCCTGTTTTTAAAAACATTTTGAAAAAGGAAAAAAATACTTTTACCTATTGCACAGTATTGACATAAGTTGTAGCAGTTCTGGAAATGGAATGATTCTGTAACTTAAATGTATTTTAGGAGAAAAGTAAAAGTAGTTTATGAAGAGAAAACGTACATTCGGTACAGCATTTTAGGGTGATCATAGCAGCATGCAGTATCATTTCTTGACTTCTTCATGCTTTTTAAGTTTGAAAAGGGGGTTGCTGCATCATGGGTTATCTTATTTACTTGGTACTGTTCTAACAACAAAAGTTGTACGACGCAGGAAATAGCTTTATAGTTCCTTCCTCCCACAAGTCATAATTCAGTTGTGGACATCAGGATGTTTTTCTTGGCTTATCTGTTTCTGTGCAATTTGCCTTGCACATCTGCCACATAAATTATGAAACTGTTAACTTGAAAAGATGGAAATACTATTCAGACTCATACTGTGCCATAATGAAGATGGTATCATTGGTCAAAAAATTCAAAACGATTGAGAGTTCTAGAGAGCAAATTTTTATCATATCCAGCATTTATATACATCCTTGCTTGCTGTCATTAGTGGCACGATTCAGATATTTCTTTTTTGGGGAGGCAGGGGGGAGGAAGGAAGCAAATTCTGGCTCTCCATCTGCCCTCAAAATCTAGATCCTGTTCTGGTCCTCACTCATCCACCCTCCTGCTCCAGGGACCTGAGATCTCCCTTGGCTGGTCAGCTTCCCATCCTACCTACACAATGCATGAGCTGGTGCTGCTAGGAGTTGAGTACTTGCTGAACTCCCCTGCACTGAATGCTAATAGACTTGCTGTGTGCCAAGTCACAGCACCACATGCTAAAATTTGGGCCAATGCTATGGAGGGGCGGGTGGGTCAGATTTTAGTGGCACTGAATCTGTGTAACCTGAGCAATGCTACAGACAGCTCAAACAGTTGCTGTCATGAGTTAGTTAGTACAGGGCCACTGCTTAAGTGTTTAGGCCAAATAGCCCTCCACACTTCCATGGCCTGTGAAACTTTGAGCAAGTGCAAAACCCTTATGGGAGAGGGATTGGTTCATGTTCCCTTCTGTCCCAGATCCTTGTAATTGTGCTCTAGCCATCTGTTCTTGTACAGCCGCTCTCCGAGTTACGAACAAGTTACAGACCAACACTTGGTCCGTAACCTCGAACTGTTCGTAACTCGGACCCCATTGAGTTACACGTGACCGCGCTGTTCGTAAGCGCGGGTCGCGTTCGTAACTCGGGGACCGCCTTTACAACCGCTCCATGGGAGCTTTGGTCATAAGTGCGAACGGTCGTAACTCGACTGTTTGCAACTCGGGGGAGCGGCTGTAGTGTGTTAAACTGCTGTTCAAAAGTAGATAATTTCAAATGGTCAGGTAGCACTTAGTGTTGGGCTGTTACCCCGGTGTGACCTAAGATGTCTTGAGAGGCATTTTAACATATAAGTGCTCATACGTTTGTCAGCTGAATTTACACTGCTGGTATCGTAGTTGGCATCCATATGTTGCACCTTTAAGATCTTAAATCCACAATGCACATTTCATAACAAACTAAGTGAAGAGAGTTGGCCAGCTGAGAGGAAGTGGTGCATGCGTGCAGTGGGGTTGCTGACTAGCAGAACGATCGCTAGCCCATGTCGGATTGATAAGACAACTCTCTTATTTTGTAAGTTTTGTTCCAGGTGCAATTGGCTTCCCTTTCTCTGTAAAACTAGTCAATAAGCTTGACTATGGGGGTGGCTGGGAGGGCATGTGACCTCGCATCCCCTGGGAACCAAGCTATTTGGGGCATTAAGCTTTCCAAGGCAGTGCCACCCAGTGTAACAGGTTAAGCCAATGAAATCCCATGACTGAAATGCACCTTTTCTTCCCAGCTCTCAGGTATTTTTCTCTGTACCTTTATCCTGTTCCCTGTATACTACTGACACCAGAGCTTGTTTTTGGATGGGTGATCAAGTCTTTCCTCAGTCTGGCTGGAACAAATGGTGCCATGATAATCTGCTAACAGAAGTAGATGAATAGAGCTGTATGATCACTTTTCTTCTTCTGGGATGTTAATATTTCCCATGTGTTGTGCTGGCCTCTAGTGGCTGATGAGCAGTGCTAGGGTTCAGGAGCTCAGGTTTTTCATGTGATGGTTTAAATACTCTATTGAAAATATTTCAGACACAGTGGGCTAAGTACTGGGTAAATTATTTTTCTGAAAAACTGACTATAAACGCTATAGATAGACTAAGCAGTTTAAGAGCACCTTAGGCAGGAATGTGGGAAATATCCTTTATATAAGCAAGTTGGAAAATTTGTATGTTACGTGCCATCAACAGTAGAGACCAACTTCTGAACGCAGTATTAAGGTTGTGTTCATATTAAAGGAAAACTTTTAACTCTTTAAAATACGCCTCTTTTTTTTTTTTTTTCTCCTGCAATATGTGACTGAGTAACCTTAAACTATCTTTAATTAGCAAAACAGGTGTTAATCTACTCAGATGTTTGGACGTAGCACTTGAGGATGAGCCTCAGATGTTCCAGGTTGGACCTCGCTGGTCCAGCACCTTTGGGACTTGACTGGTCCCGAACAAGGGAATTCGCTGGACCAGGGAAGGTCCCTCTCCCCCTCCCCCGGCCTGTGCTGCTGCCGGGCTAGGGCTGCAGCCTGCCCCCGCTGTATCATCAGCCACTGAGGGCTCTCTAGATGCCGCTGGCCCTGCTATTCCCTAATGGCCAGAGCTGCACAACCCAGGGCTGGAGCTCTGTGGCCACGGGTGGAGTGCCTCACGGGGCTCCCCAGCCGCTGGGGCCAGGGCAATGCAGCTCATTCCCCACCCACACCCCCTGGCACTCCTGGCTGTCGCCGGTGCCCCTTTCAGAGCTCCTGCCCCGCTGCTGCAAGACATCCCTGTTCCTGGGCTCTGTGGTCATGGTCCAGGACCAGGACCAGGGAGTCCCCAGTTAAGAGGGTACAACCTGTAGAGAAAAATTCGGACTTCTTTTTAAGCACAAAATCTGTCACTTGGTTGCAAATATGAGCTGCTTTGTCTGCTGTTATGGTGATAAATGTCCACCCTGGTGATATAGTGTAGAAAAGTGTGGCTGTCACTATCTTTGACTTCTAAAGGTTGTGTAGTATAACCTCACCTTTAAAAAAACTCCCCTCATTTTACCTGTTACACAGTTTTTAGCCTCCAGCTGTGTGGCTTGTGTGAATTCAGGGGACAGGTCACTGCTTTGGTGTCTGAGCAAAGCTTGTAAGAGAAATCCCAATGACTGGACTGAACTATTAAACTGGGTTTCTGTCTCTTACCACAAGCAAAGTTCCATCTCCACCAGACTGGGTGTTTAGAGCAACTCCCAATAACATTCACTGAAAGTAGTTAGTGCTTAAATCAGTTCGAGAGTCTCCAGCGTTCTGTGACTAAAATGAACACCAAGCTCAGTCTCACTCTGCATATGTTTCTGGAAACTCCCAGTCCACAATGGATGTGCTCAGAGGCTTAGCTCAGGAGTTAATTGTTTCTGGCATCATACTATATGGATAAACACTCCTACGCTTTTATGCATACCCAGCCTCCTTGATTCTCAGGTTGATATAGCTGTGCAGGAGGGAGAGTAGAACCAACTACTTGCCTGCTGAGCCAGATACAATGTGGTCTTTACCCCTATTGTAGGATGGATTGTTGTTGTTTTTTTTCAAATCCATCTTCAGGTAGTGTCAGCTATTAACATCTTATGGTTGACCAATCTGAAAAATACAGCATACATTTGGTAATGCATTTTAATTTGGTTTTATGAGTGCAAAAACTCATCATTTGTTGATGTAGAAGAGAAGGACACTAGATTGTTATCAACTTTGAATGCATGCCATGTTTTCCTGGCCCCAATCAAAGGTTTTATTTTGTTCTCCGCTTAATAAGAAAACTCTGTCTGAAGTGATCAGCTAGAAGGTATTGGAGGGAACTGATTCATAAAAAGGGAATAAGTCACTAACAAAATAAGACTTGTTAACACTTCAGTTTTCATCATCTCAAATTGTTTTTTAAAGGTATGACTGTTCAGCAGATGGCAGTTATAGATTGAGGATCGGACTATTAGGCATATACTCATAGCTCTTATTAAAAAATAAGTAAGCAGGTTATAGAAATAACTGCAGTTATCTCTTGCAAAACTTTCTCCCTGTACTAAGTAATGTTTTACAGTAATAGACCTTTTGTTGCCCAATATCCAACCTAAGTCATTATCAAAGAGGTAATTCTTGTTTGGAATCATTCCTTCCCAAGTTTAAGTTTGGTGTTTGTTCAGTAGTGGTATACATTATAGAAAACTTTAATATAAACATATTATATATATATTTTTACTTAGCTTCACTCTTCAAATGGAGATATTTGAGGAATGGTCTTTCATTGCAAATTGTTAATAGTGGTAAAAAAGCAGAAAGTTTCTCATTTCAGCTTTTAGGATTTTAGTGTTCCCAGTTGTAAAATTAAAAAAGGGAAAACAGAAGGTGCATAATCCAGTATGGTCCTTGGAGTAATAGTTAAAGGCATAATATTGTGCACATAGGAGTTCATTTATACATGATATCATAATTGGTTTGAAACATGCATTTAAAAAAATTTAACTGGGTAGCCAGGTTCCCTGTTCTCACTACTTGCTCCCTCAGCACAGTGGATAGCTTCCCAAAGGTTTGAGAAGTGTTTCTAATTAGTCTTGCCCTGTCCAATCGAATACCTTTTTCCATCACTATAAAGAAACTATTATAATATTCTGTTTCACTATGACTTCTATTTATATTAGTGCTCACTAGTTTTGACTTAGCTTTTAGCAAAGCCAGTCTGAGTCTTGTGTCCAGAATTGTATTTATGCCCTAGCTGACACCACCTATATCAAAAGGAGCCCTAATTCTCATAGCTGTTTAATGGAGTGGCCTGACGCTTACCCCAGGCTGTAAGTGAGGTATTCCAGTTGTGCAAAAAAACTAATTTGGATAACTCTTGTTATGCTGCTTGGTCCCTTAACCAGTATAAAGTGGGTTCTGTTTTAATTATGTGTGGATATGTTTTACACTTTCCCATTACGGGTTGAACCTCTGTGGTCTGGCAACATCCGTAGTCCGGCGTGATGTTAGTGAGCCAGATGTCCATTTATCATGGGTGTGGCCAAGTTTCCTGTGGTCCCATGAAGTTGTTTACAGCCCCCAGTCCTGGCACATAGTGTTCTGTACTGTTTAGCTCTAATTGACCCCTCAGTGTCTCTAACAGCCCAGTGAGCAGTGGAAGTGTTGCTAATGCTGCTAGACAATACTGACCTCCTGTGGTTCGGCAAATTCTCTGTCTGGCACCGGTCAGGTCCCCAAGGTGCCAGACTAAAGAGATTCAACCTGTACACTTATTAGTATGTGAATATTTTCTTTTCTTGCACCTCTTTTGATTGGCCCCATATTTGGAGTCCTTGCCTGGTATTGGCTGTTCTAGCTACTTTGAAATAATTGTCAGTGCTACAGTGGGGACTGAATTAAGGGAATACTTTACTAATATTGTTACATGGAGTGCAGTTTTATTCAGCACAGTGATTCTGTCTGTAGCAAGAACTGTATTTGCGAACTCCAGTAAATGCTGATTAAAGTGCTACAATCATTTAACTTTTATCCACTTCTAATATTTGTAAAGCAGTATTCCTTGATAATTTAAGGATATTAAACTTTGATACACTTTGATTCTGAATGTAGGTGTTGAGGGAGTCAGTTGGACATCTCTGAATCTTTTAATTTTATAATCCTGAAATTTCTGTTTGATAGAGGAGTGTTGTCAACCCTTCAATGTGCACGTCATTTTCTAGAGACTCCAGTATTTGTAATTCTTCAAAACCACATTTGCTTTGCAAAATCTAGAGCTGGATGGTAAACCTCCCTGATTAGGTCCAGTTTGGGTACATGTACAGCCTAGGAATCTGTGGAAGATGTTCTGTGATCCAGAATAATGAAAACCACATGATTAATCATCAAGCTCTCACCTCACAACATTGCAAGTATTTAAAATGGTTTTCCCTAATGTTTTGGCTGGAAACACAAAATAGAACTGATTTTTCCTGGCATTAGTGTTTTTTTGTGTTTTTTGTTTTTTGTAAGCTTAAGGAGCTTTCCTTTTCAGTGTTTATTTTATGGGGCTTTTAATGGTATAATACTTTCTGGAGACCATGATACACTTCACTCTCTTTAATACACTGTTCTTCAGAGCTGATGAGCATTATAGAGATTTGATTATTCATTATGTGGTTCAGTGCTGTGAAGAGTTGTAGTACTCAAAATATTAGTAGCACAAAATATTATTCTTGCCTCAGCCACAGAATGTATTGAAATCAAGTATTCAAACGCACGTGCACAAAATACTTCTCATTTACTTGTGTACACAGTGTTTTTTGTGCCTGCTTGTTTGTGTTGTGTTCAGCATCTGTATCATGAGAAATTCTTTTTCTGCTTTTTGTGTTTTGTCTTGTGAAGTACATTCCTTCAGACAATTGTAACACATTTGCAAGAAGTGACTTAAATGAGCTATATTTCAGTCATATGGTTTAAGAAATCCATGTATGTTTGTCTTCTGAACAGCACTTCAGGATTCTTCCTCATTTTATTCCTGAAAGCCAACAAGATTTGAGTGCTCTATAATTTGAGTGGGAACGGATATTACTTTGTAAATATTCTGCACAACAAATTTTGGATGGAGCTTATTGGTTTTTGGCTTTCTGTTATCCTTGTAGGAATGGTTACAGAAGTGACTTTTCTCTCCTGTACCACCTCTGTCCCCCCACAAAAAAAAAATACAAGCAGTGGGAAATCTAATGAAGCACATATAATATTTCTCTCCAACCCTTCCCCTATTTTCTGTTTAACTCATTTTAAGGCATAATACTTGGGCCTTGATGACAGCCACATCACAGTGTTCTAGATCACAGGAAACCATAGCTCAGAAATGTGAAGTATTTGCAAAGCTGTTACATAGCTAATTGAGAGAGTATTTTTTCCCCTTTTCAGCAGCATATAAAACACTTTTTAAACTAGATATGTTTAATCACAGTAAGGGCATCATTTTTAGTTTATTGGGTTGTCCAATTAGGTGTTAATTTAAAAAAAAAATCATGAGGAATATTTAATCTGTGTGACTCCGCCCATTGAGCCACAGCAAGACCAGCCAAACATTGTAATGAGGTGCCCTGGCACTCCCACTGCCAAGGAATTTTAGAGCCTCACGTGAGCTGCCACCTTCAAATGGCAAATGTTTAGCTTTTTGTATAAACAGAATCCAGCTGTTGCTGAGAGGTTTTAAATGAAGAAAACTCCACTGCCCCCGTAGGTTTTTTTGCTGAACCTGTTCTGTTTGTTGCCAGTGCTTCTCTGTGGCTAGAAATAACCAAAGCTAAACTGACCTCACTTATTTGAAAAAGTTGCTGGAACAGTAAATGGGGGGAGGGGGGATAAAATGGATCCGTGGGAGCTGACGCTTGCCTATACAATTAAAAACACAATCATAAGAAAGCTAACATGTAAGCAGAAAGGAATGTGGCGGAGGTTTTGTAATCATGAATGTCTGTTTTTTCCATATGCCTTACTTTGGACCTAATTGCTAAATCTACTTCTTCCGTTTATTTAACATCTCTATCCATGTCAAAACTGGCTTGTTATAAGATTTCAATAGTGAAGGCTTTAAATTAATGAGTTGGTGTAAATCCAAAGGGAATCTTGGAGCATATAGTGTGCTTTAAGCATTCAGTACTAGGATACCTTCCATTAGTCTTAACTATTGTATAGCCATTTGTTTGCAAAGTAATCTGTCCATGAAGTCAGCACAATTCCCTGGAAGCTGCCCAGTATAAACTAATCAGAGAGCCCCCCCTGGCGTCTGAAAGTGTCCTCGGATATTAAATGTATATCAATCACAGGAAGTCTTGGCAATCATACGAGTCACTTTTTCCCTTCACATCTGGACATAAATTATTTTTTGCTGCAAAGGTCACAGGAATCATGGGTAGGGCATGGAATGAGGGCCATAGAAAACATGGGAAAGGAAGAATAAAACTACATTTCCACCTTTTTAGAAATAGCTATTTTTAAAAGGCCTGGAACAAAGCCAAACTATACAACTTTTTTTAAGTTTACATTTGTTTCTGAATTAAATGTGGCTTAAAGATATTTTGTTTTGGAATGTTTTTGCCATTAGATCTCATCTTGGCATTTGAGAGCTTTCTCCAGTTTGCTGAGAACAATAACTTTACTGCAAGATGGTTTTAGAAATGGAGCGTGTCTGCCTATTTTAGTGGGTTTTAAATACACTTTTTTCCCCAGTACTGTGTTTGCTTTGTACTTTGAGAAATTATTTAGTTGATGCTGGTGTTTTTACTATAAGTTTCTTTGTGGGGTTTTTTTTCAAATTTTAAACTTTATTTGAAATACAGGAAACTTCTTGTATTCATTCCCCCTCTCCATGCATCCCTTCAAAACAAGAACTTGGTGAAGTTTTATTAAAAACAAACAGAATCTTTCCCTTTTGACCCACAAGTTTTCCTTGCATTGGACAAGAAAACTAGTGTGCTGAAAGCTGTAAAGCTTCTGTAGCCTGTAGTTAAATAAATAAATGAAAATGTTCCATATGCATAAGAATTGAAAATGGTACTAGCTTACATCTGGATGTGTACAGTAAACAAAACAGCAGAAGCAGAAGTTTGTAGGTTTTTTAATGCCATTTTTAACGGTAACTTAAGCAACCCTAATTGCTATTGTTCATACCTGCTGCTGAGTTTGGACATGCTTTCTTACCCAGATCATAGTTGTTTTGCTTGCTGATTACTTATTCATCCATGTAGGTTATGCTTCCTTTAGACAGTCAAATAAAGTGTGTTTCAGAATCTGATTGCAAGAATTCTAATACTGAAAACTCATGATTAAGTCTGGGTGTCCTCCCTCTGGTTTTATTACTCTGTCCCCATTTCTGGGTCTTAAAAGATCTTTTCGTATCTTCTTTCTCTTTTGCTTGACACTCCCAGTTCCATCATCCTTCTGCATGGAGAGTTGCATGGGTGTCACTTTAAAACCCATTCATGCTTCTCTCAACACCCAGTTGGGTGACTATAAAGCAGTGGGGCTTTTTAGCCCTTCCAAATTCTGAGAACACAGGAAAGTGACTAAGTATTGAACTCCGCCTCCACCAGGGCATTATTCCTAGGCCACTGGACCAGTTCCACATTTAATTCCAGTTGGTTGTCAAGACATTCTGTGGACTACAAGTTGACCATAATCCTGTTGCAGCAACTTTTCAGGTTCTGATGCCAGTTGTATAATTATGCATTTAATAGTTTTTTCTAAACTTTATTCTATAAGGGGGTATAAACACAACTACAGGTTGTACCTCCCTTAACTGGGACTCCCTGATCAGGCATAGACCATGGATGTTCCTGGACCACAGAGCCCAGGAAAAGGGAGGTCTGGCGGTGGGGGGCAGTAGCGCCATAGGGGGCACCAGCAATTTAGCTGGGAGCCCAGAGAGTGTGGGGGGGGTGGGGCAGAGAGGAAGGACAGATGGCATAGCGGGGAGTTCTGGCCCCAGCAGCCGGGGAGCTGTGACCACATCCCCAGTCGTGGAGCTCCGTCTGCATTCTGGCTCCAGCAGCCAGGGAACTCTGGCCCATGCTGCGGAGCTCCGACCCTGGCAGCAGTGGGGGCAGGCTGGAGCCCTAGCCCAGTGGCAGCACGGCCATGAGGGGAGGGACCTACCCTGGTCCGGCAAATCCCCTCGTCTGGGACCAGTTAGGTCCCCAGGGTGCTGGACCAGTGAGGTCCAACCCGTATTGCAAATCTGTTTTAAACACACGAGAGCATGTGGGGAAATAATGCAAGAAGGCAGAATATAGATAGAGGTGTATCTTTTTAGTTGCGCAATGTTTTTCTGATGCAACTGTGCTTATGTACAAATTCCATTTTCCTACTGGCTGGCACAGTGTCTGAAAAAATACATTTTAAAGTATGGCAGTTGGCATCCTTTTCACGTGAATAAAGTTAAGGAATAAATCAAGCCCCTCTTTTGGTAAGGTTAAAACAAGAGCATCTTGCTTCCAGACTATATTAGGACTTGTTTTTTAAGAAATCATTGAAATTAGGCTTTTAATTAAATATTAACATTTTTCTGCAACAGCTGTTCATTAAGAAGGCAGATTCTTTGACTGTTTTATAGATGATTCTTAAACATCCTATTTCCTCTTTCTATATTGCATTTTTGCAAGAACTCCCGTAGAGGGTCCTTGAACTCTTGATATTGTTTTCATTCCTTTAATCGGCATACAGGGAGCCCTGTTGTTTCTCTCCCTTTCTCCTTCCCATTTTCTAAATTAAAACTGCTCAAACTAAAAAAACATACTTTCCTGTGAATTTCTCATCTCGCTTCTTTCCAACTTCTATCTCTGTAATTTTGCTAGCACCTGCTGGGATACTGACATTGTTTGGATTTCATTATAATGCACATGGTTTGAAAAAATACACATCCACTTCTATTCATTGAGTTATAGAAGTACTGGCAAATAATTGTGCAACATGTAAGCCTGCAAGCAAGCCAGATCTAGCTGTGGAAACTACTAATTTAAACTCTAGTGGTTGTTTCAGTTTTAAGTTGACCAAAAGCCATTTTTTTTCTGGACTGATTCCAGTTCTCATGTAATCCCTAGTCTCTCATCTGTATTCTTGAAGACTAATGGAATAGTAAAACCTTCTTAAAGATAACTTAAATGTGTTGTATAATGTCCTCAGGGTAGCTTCTGCACTAAAGATGTTTTCTTTCCCACCCTGTAGAGGTATCTCATTAAGGTATCCACTAGTGTCATTATTAAGTTTTCATGTGTTTCTCAGTTTTGATGCTAATCTTCATGTGTGTGTTAATTTTTTTCCTTTGCAGCACCAATGTGGTTATGAATTATTCAGAAATCGAGTCTAAGGTTCGAGAAGCAACCAATGATGATCCATGGGGACCTTCAGGGCAGCTCATGGGAGAGATTGCCAAGTAAGTGATAATTTGACTCAGCGGTGAAGAAAAAGATGCATCTTTATACAGAAATGTAAAATTTGCTGCCAAACCAAGAGGGATGCCAGGTTTATAGAAAGGAGGTGACAAAAATTGTAAATTTAAATGTTAAGGTTGTATGCTGGAGAACCCCCCATCAGAATCACTGAATCAAAAACGTCACAGTAATACTTGGTGTGTTTTTAAAAAATACACCATCTTACAATAGATATTTTGTGTGGTTTTCAGCATAAAAAAGATCCTGCTTGGGGCCAGTGGCTTTGATACTTTTTAAGCGGAGTATGACAAGCTAAATTTTTGCCCTGTATTTCAGTTCTTCTTTCAGAGAAGAGCTTGGATAGTGCGTGGTGAGCTAGCTATGAGGGGCACCACCACTGTAATGTTGTAGACCAAGGGTGAGGAATCTTTTTCAGGTTTGGGGGCCGCTGACCCACAGAACTATGTCAGGGGCCTCACACAAGTGAAAAACAGAAACCTCTCCCCACTCCCAAATCCGCGCCGACGTGGCCCCCAACTGAGAAAAAGAAAGACACTCCCTATATTGCTCTCATACATCAGAGCCTAATGGGCTTTTAGATTAGAGCAAAATCTAATGACTAGTAGATTTTGCGTACTCCAGCCCCACAGGGGACTGGTGGTGGGGGGTGGGGCTGGGGCATCAGTGTGGTCTCCCCAATGCTGGGAAGGGGAGCCCTGAGCTTTGGGGACTGGATCCAGGCAAGCTGGGGGGGGGGGGGAGGGGCTGCATTCGGCCTCCAGGCCTTAGGTTCCCCACCCCGTTGTAGACATTTAAATCATTGCTTTAAAGGGAATAGATTTATCCCGATTCTCCTCTTCTCCCCATGATAGATACTCCGCTTTGTTTGAAATGGTGGTGTGCGAAGCACATCTATATAAATAAGAAATGTTGGTAGCTCTTCACTTGAGATTTGATGGAATTACAGTAGTTTTAGACCAAGTCTGCCATCTACTGTCAACATTAAATTGCAGCAAACTATTATGGAAAACTTACAAAAATAATTGCTTTGCTCCTTTTGTTTAATTCTCTTAGAGCTACATTTATGTATGAGCAGTTTCCAGAACTTATGAATATGCTTTGGACTCGAATGTTGAAAGATAATAAAAAGAACTGGAGGAGAGTTTATAAGGTGTGTGCATATAAAAGACATTTTTAGGATGTTATTACTCTTACTGTGTATTGAAAACAAACACTAAGGTATTAATTTTAGTTTTGTATCTTGATGCACTGTTGTGCATGTATGTGTTCAACTACGTTACATTTGCATGATCAAAAAACCATAGTTGCAATAAACTTTGTGTTTTCCTGTCGGATATTTCTATTAGCTCTGTTATAAAAGTCAAATTTGTTCTGCAGTATAGAGCTTTCTAAAAACAATAGGGGTTTTATGAATAATGCTTCTTAGTTAATATAGCAATCTTATATTATTGTTGAACAAGTGTGTAACAGAATAACATCTACAGTCTGTATTTCAAAAGAAATATAATTTTCATTTATGCCTGTCACTAAACAATTAGTTTTCAAATTATTTTCAAATTCTTTTAAAGCATTCTAACAGATATTGTGTCTAGCTAGAACAACTTGGAAATAATTTTATTTTAACAGTTTAAAAGTTAATGCGCATCAGCATTCTGCCTCCAAAACAATCCAAATTTCCTCACTAATTTTGAAGTTTATATTTCATTTGCCATTTGTCTTATTAGTGGGGGAGAGAACTTCAACTGGTTTTCAGTGCTTTCTTGGCTTTGGATAACTTGTGTAGAGTAGATTAACTTTTTCCTTAATATTGTTATGCTGTATTCCCAATGTAACCAAAAAACTAAATACAGTTTTGTGTGTGTGTGTCTTTTGAAAGAAGGGTGGGTATAGCACATACCGTATTTAAATTTTAAGGTTTAGATCCTATTGTCTCCTGTTTGAGGCTCAGATTATAACAAAAATAATTCTAAGGCGCATACTGTTTTCTTGGGGTGCTCAATTCTTTGTACTCGTAGTAATTGTTTTCCCTGAAGTATAGCGTAAATATTTCATGCTATCTTATGTACTACTTGTTTTAAAGACTACTTGGAATTAGCTACCAGGTTTAAATATATGGCATTTTGAATATGCGCTTTACTGGTAGACTCTGCTTCATAAAGGACTCTAGCTAGATGGAATTCACTGAGGTTTAGGAAGTTTACAATTTTAAATACTTTTTCAACTTTTACAATTTTTTTGTCTTGAAGTTTCCTTTAAATTTACTCCAGAATAGTGTTATATGTGAACACATTCCTGTAGAGAGCAATATAAATAAGTCACCATAAAAATTACTTCTAAATAAAAAAACATTGGGGGATTGAAGGAAGGGTGTGGTTTTTTTTAAACAGGGTTAATTTGCTTTTTAAATTACCATAATCATCTTTTTCTTATGAAAATTTATTTGCTTTGAGAATTGGTTAGTATTAAATCATCACTGTCTACTTTGTTTTTACTGAACAAATGCAATTTAAATTTTCTTGTGATACTTAAAGGGGAAGAAAAAAAGAGAATCTGATGAATGGCAAATCAATATAATAGTTATTTAAAAGGGGAATACATCTTGCTGTTGTCTAATTTTTGGATTTTAGGGTTTAGTTTTTTTTATTGCATTTAAAAAAAATTCTGATAGAGCTTTTGTTCATGCAATCATTTTAATGCGCTTTGTATTTTTATAGTCTTTGCTGCTCCTAGCTTACCTCATAAGGAATGGATCAGAGCGTGTTGTTACGAGTGCCAGAGAACACATTTATGATTTGCGCTCCCTGGAAAATTACCACTTTGTAGGTGAGCAATAGAAAAATCTTATAAGCAAATTAAAACAGTAGTTGGAGTTGTCAGTCACCTGAACCAGCTTAGAAGCTTCCCTGCTCTAATTAGAATGTGACTGTTGCCGGTTGTGTGAAGAGTGCAGAATCCAAGATGTGGGACCCTAGAGTATTAATTAGTGAAGACAAGAACTTGCAGAAAAGACTGGCTAATAACAACAGAACCAACACAACATGAGTGTTCGGGTTTATATTAAAATATGCACTAGAGACTGGTCCCCTGTGGTGTCCATAAAGGAATAGCTTTAATCATATGGGAAGAAAAGGTTAGTGCTCCAAAACACACACATCTGTTTGAAGCTGGGTTTTTTTCCCTCCCACCAAATAATATTTACAGTGCAAAGCCAGGAAGGCCAACGTGTGTATTGAATGTGAAAGAGGCTGGAGAGAGAAGCAAATTTTAGTTTTTAGCTGAAAGCACTTTAAAAATTCAGTTTTGCAGTGAGACCGAATTCTAGCAATTAGTGTTTAAAAAACTGCACTAAAAAAAAAAAAAAAACCACCGTGGTGCTGCTGCTTAAAATGGGAATAAAATAGGAGTGAAGAGAATAGTTTAAATCTGTCTACTTTTTACTCAAACTTATTGCTGTTCCGTTAAAGACTAATGTTAGACTTTTCTAAATAAAAATGGCACTTAATGAAAATAATGCATTCTTTAGTTTAGGATGAAATTTAAATTGAAATAAAGTATTTTTGACCTCATATTTTAGACAAGTTCAGTGCACTTTGGATTTTTCTCATAATTGTTCATTTTATAACTTTTACTGTGCTAGCTTGACAACACTCAGTACTAACTACTGGTTCTGAATTTCCCCCACTTTGCCGATAAGTACAGATGAGAATGGTAAAGACCAAGGTATAAACATACGCCAGAAGGTGAAAGAAATGGTGGAGTTTGCCCAGGATGATGATCGACTTCGTGAGGAGAGAAAAAAGGCAAAGAAGAACAAAGACAAATACATCGGGGTTTCTTCTGACAGTGTCGGAGGGTTCAGATATGGTGAGTAGAGTGCTTTGTTGGTCAGGTAGATGAGCAATTTGCATCCAGTGACTTGGCTTAGATGTGCTGCAAGGAGCAAGTAATTACGAAATAGTAGTGTTTGAGCAAATCCTAGACAGCTACTAAATGCTCATATCCTTCTGGTACATCTCAATAGAAATGAAATATTTCCAAAATGTATTGGTGGCAGCTTCTCTCTGTATCTTGGCAGGGGGTCATTTAAAATCCCCATGTAATTAATATATTGTATGGCTTATGGTGATCCCCTGAATCCAATACTTAACTGATCTAGGTGAAAATTGGCATATATTTTGCCACAGTAGAAGTCTAATGGAAAGTAGGAATGTGAATATGTAGCCATTTACACGATATATAGTTACATGCTCCCATCCCATGCTGCCTCTCGGAGGCAAGGAGGGGGAGCTGGTACGCGTGGAATGCCAGCTCCTACGGAGCCGCCCCCCCTCCTCTCCTGCCTTGTACAAGGAAGCCGGGCGGGGGGGGAGGGGGAAGCAGCAGACAGTGGTCACGGAGAGCTCACCCCCTGGCCCTACTACTGCCTCTGATGCTGGTGGCACACACACAGAGCCAGATTTTTAAGCTGGTGCTCTGCATGTACCGTCTCTTCCCCCTGCCTCTGATACAGAGGCAGCAAGGGGGGCAGTGCACATTCCCCCACATGCCAACTCCCATGGAGCTACCTGCCCTCCTCCCCTGATAATGCTGCCTTGCCCAGAGGCAAGGGGTGGGATGGGGGGGCGGGGAAGCAGGTGGAATGTAGTGCTGGCATGGATCCAGCTTAAAAGCTGGCTCCTCAAGAGCACCATCTTCCGCCTGCTCCCCCACATGTAAATGTGTAATCACTAGGGATGGCGACTAGTCGCTGGCCCCCTTCCCCGCTGCCTCTAGCAGAGGCAGCATGCAGCAAGGGTGGGAGCAGGAGGTGGGAAGAGCTGGCTTAAAAGCCAGTTCCCCGCAGCATCGTCTCCGCAGGGGAGTAGAGGGGACCAGACGTGAACCGAGAATCAGCTGATTCCCAACTAGCACCCAGTTCCAGGCACTGCAACTCTGCTTTTGAAATGTAATAAGAGCCTGCTGGCTCTTAATACATTTAAAAATAAGAAAGGGGGAAGAGACCTGGCACGAGCCGGGCCAGCTGTTTCCCAGCTCGCACCGGGTCCCCCCCCGCTGTTCTTTAGCCCTTTAAATGTATTAGGAGCCTGCGGGCTCTTAAATCAGAAGCTCAGTGGGGCAGGGAGACCCTTAGCAAGTGGACAGTCAGCTGTCCGAGCTCACACTGGGTCTCCCCCTGCTGCGTCTCTGCCTTTTAAATGTATTAACTGCTGGTACTGGGAATTAATCCTGCTGTGGCTCCCCTGCTTATCGACTAGTCAATGGACAATCCATCAAATTGTTGATTAAACTATATTTAACATCCCTAGTAACCGCTGAAATTTATAGCAGTTACACATTTACAAAATTAAACGCATTTTAACATCCCTAATGGAAAGTTTAAACAAATAAAACAAGGCATTTTGAAAATACAGGGCTTCCAGAAGTAGTCTTTTTTTTTTTAAGAAGATTGTGAATACTTTTTCATGTCTTCATAGCTGAATATTGGATTGATGTAGACATCCTGCTCTGATCTCGAGCTGACCTCGCTGAGTGCCTTTGTTTTACTTCAACCACACACTCACCACCACCACCACCACCACATAAATCAATGTGTACCTTAGGGTACGCAAGCAGACTTGTAGCAACCAACATGTAGCATTACGTGGATACTTGGAATACAAGCCTAGACTACATATGTATTTTGATATTCACATCAGGTCAGTGTGTTCTTGTTAATGGGTGTGTGGTGCTGCTTGCTGATCCACGTCTCTAGTGGAATTCAGGGTTTTGCATCTGTGATTTTTCTTTGCATGCGTTGATCTGCAGCTCCTATGTGCTCCTCAGGAGCATGCTTCCCAGTGTCAGCACCAAACTCACGTTGCCTTGACACACTAGGAAACTTGCAGCTGAATATGCATTGTGCTGCTGTATTGCGCCCACCAGGCCCGCTGTGCCTTGCAAAACTGAAGGCAGGTCACCCTTTCAGTGTTTTAAAGGGTGCTTGGGGAGCTTAAAAGAACCTTGGTTGAGCAGCAGCTGCTATTGAAACTTAGAGAACTATGAATTTAAAAGGGGTGTGGGGAGAATGAGGTGCTACCTTTGTCTCTAATCAGTTTGTAAGGGTATTCTAAGCTTTAAATGCAAAAATGTCTAAGTCTGGAAATGCCACTAAGTTCACATGACCATTCATAACTCTGCCTCTTTCCTGTACAGGAGGCACTGCAGAGTCTGATATAGCCTGGAAAGCTGCCTTTTGCATGAGTGGTTATCTAAAATCTAGCTTGTTAGAATTCACATTGATTAGGGGTGTTAACAGGCAACTGGTTAACAGGTGGTCTGGCCAGGCTGGAGTGGCCACCAGCCTGCAGGATACCAGTTAACTTCTTAACTGGGATTTTACATCCCCTAAGGGTTTGCCTATGATTTAGGCATTGATATAGCTCACATCTGGCCTTTTTTTGCCATACTTTGAATTGTGATCATGTGAATGTTTCCCCTTTCCTAAATGCATTCACGCAAGAGTAATTCTGACTCAGTGTTTCTCAAAGTGGGGCATGGGCCCAGTTTGGGCAAGCCACTAGCAGGCCCACACCACTTTAGATAAGCAAAGGGTCTGGAGCCACAGGAAGCAGCAGCCTGGGCCGCTCCACTTCCCTGGCGCCCTTTGGCTAGAAACAGTGAAATGGAGCCAGTGGGAACTGTGAGGCTTCGTGGCTTCAGACCCTTTTGGTAAACAAAGCAGCGCGGTCCCACCAGTGACTTTCCCAATCCAAGCCTGCGGCCCACTTTGAGAAACATTGTCTACACAAGTAATGCCGCTGAATGCAGTGGGACTGGGCACATGCTTCGTTTGCCATACTGAATTCGGTGGGATGACTGGTGTGCGTGAATATTTGCAGGACTGAGGCTTTAGTGGGCATGCAGCGACTTTTCTACTGTTTTTAGGAGGATTGGACATTGTTCTCTCCAGAGTTTGAGACCCCTTTGTCAGCCTTGCTGGGGTGATCACTCATATGCAGCGTAAGGCACTTCTCTTTGCACCGCGCCATCCTTGACCACCTCCATGCTCCCCGCCCCAGTGAGAAACAGGGGTCTCAGCATGCATCTAAATATGCATCTAAATATGCATCTCTTTGGTGTTGCATCCAAACCATCATTCTGTTCATCTCTTCCCTGGCATTATTAGAGATCAGGATGATTTTCCACTAAGGGACAAGTCCAGCCCTTGTGCTCACAACTTCTGAGCGCTCCTGTGTAGTGTGACTTTTGTGGACTTCATGGAGACTTGCTCTGCATAATCCACTGTGTGCATAAGCCTCCTCACCATTGTGGGTTCACGTAAGTGCTGGTGGGCTGAACTGTCTCCATAGTAGAGGCAAGGATTTCCTCCCTTTTCCCCCACCCAAATAAGTAATGTAGATAGGAAGTACCCCCATGCTGTAGGATAATATATATTCCTTTGGGCTTATGCTACCTGCTGGAGACTCTGGTAAACCCCTTGTCTTGTAGAACACGCATGGGCCTGGCACTGGACTTTCTTCATAGTTGTCTCTTATCTTTCTGTCTGGGTTAGCTCTTGTTTAATTCTCTCCAAAGAGAACCCCAAACCCCATATGATCAGTGGAAAATGGAATTCCTTCTCCATATTCTCTTCAGCTCTTTTCATCAGACTTCCAAATCTGAACCCATGTCATCTCATTAAAATGTATTTGTTTTTATACTAAAGGATCTATAATTAGCATCACTTCATTTATCACTATGTTGAAATGTTTACAAGCATTTGCATAAGCTTAAAATGCCAGCACAGAAAGACCCCTTCAGGCTGCAACTTTACATCTAGGGCCAGGTCTTCCAGTTAGAAAGGAATAGTCTGTTACATAGAAAATTGATTTTTTTTGCAGGGATCCCATAGGATTTTGTGTGGGAAATAGTTTCAAGATTGGTTTTGCTTTTCTAAAGTTTCTAAAATATATCAGTTTGGGTTATTTTGTTTGTTTAAAAAACATGAACAGGTTATTTTAATCAAACTATCCCATGTTTTTTTTTAACAGTGCTGTTAGGCTGATGGGTATCACAGTTCTGGAAATATAGATAAGCTTTATATTGGAAAACATTTTTTTAATACCCACATACAACCCTTTTTTTTTTGTTGTTGTCTCAGTCTACGTTTTGGTACAACAGGCCAGGTTTTTAAGGTGCTTATCAGCATTTAGAATGCTTATAACTCATAAGGAAACATGATGTACTTTGAAATACAGAAAAATTGCACATTCAGTGCACATTGATGTACTCCCTAGCACTTTCTCTGCTTCCTGCGATGGAGAGCACTATTGATTACTTGGTTTAGTAGACACTTAGGCCAGGTCTTCACTAGACCTGGCAGCTTGGCTTAAGAGACGCAACTCCAGCCACACACAACACATAGCTGGAGTCAGTTTACCTTAAGCCAAGCTTGGCGGCATCCCCATAGCAAGAGGCTGACAGGAGCAAATATTTCTGTCCGCTTCCTTTACTCCTCACAAGAGTAGTAGATACCAGCAGAGGTGTCCTCTGAGTTTGATTTAACAAATCTTAACAACGCTTGCTAAGTTGAACTCTGGAAGATCTATCTGCAGCAGCAGTGATGTTCTGCGGAGTGAAGATCTGGCCTTGAGCACTTTTTAAATGTAATCTAGATACATATACAATGGAGAAAAGAATACAGGCAGCTGGAGACTAGCATTTAGCCATTTGATCAGAAGGAATATTTGTACTTGTTGTCCAGATTCTGTATTGTACAAAAAACTAACACGGTGAGTCATTTTGACTGATTTAAGCACTTAATTTGCCCTTAATCTTAATTCACTTAATCTTTTAATTTTTCCAGTTTTTCCACATTTTCTTTTCCAGGGTAGGCCTTGTGGTTTTTATTTTTGCATGTGTAATTCAGCTTGCAAGAAGGAAACTTAGATTCAGTTGGACCTTTTCATATTCCGATATCTTAGTCATTGTGTGTAGATTTAAAACTGCTTTAATTGAGTGTGACATTTGCATTTTTAAAATAGCTGATAAAACTTAAGATTCCTCAAGGGTGCTAGTTCCATTTCACTCAGGTAAAGCAATAAAAGTAGGCTGGTCAATGTCGCTTTTCTAATTCTCATGCATTATTTCTTGAGCACTATGACCAACATGTTTAAATTTAAACACTCAAGTACAAATCTAGGTACTCCATAAGTGGCTTAATATTTCAAGTACCCAAACACCTACCCATTGAAAAGTAAGCCACTTATTGGGTGTACTAAGTTTGATAATTTTAGCCAGTCATATTGTTTCAGATTCCAACAATGCAGGAGTTTTTTTTCATGAAAATACCTTTTTAAAACTTAATTTTAAAATATTAATTTTCTAAATTTGTTTAGATGTGTACATAAACTGTCTGCAGGTAATTCAGGCAAAGCTATGATCTCTTTTCTAAATTAATGAGCAGCTAGTTGGAGTTCTTGATTCTCAAAATTCAAAAACAAATGCATTTTGCTGCTAATTCTTGATGGCACTAATGTTGAGAAATGAAAGCTTCGATTGGCTGTTGAAAAGGTAAGTTGTTGTACTTAATGGTTTCTGAAACTTGTTTTGAAGGATTTTTAACATGCGTGGATGCAAGAAATGTTACTGTATGTTTTCATACTAGTCTGCTTTGGTTTTTGGTACTGTGTATTCATGAGCTTTTAAAATGTATAAAATCTTTGAAAGATTTACTACTTAGTGTGGCAGCTTGACCAGGAATACAATATTGCACATTAAGTGACCATTATAAAAATGGCATGTTTGAGTTCTGATAAGGTGCTTCTACAGTCTGAGTTGATTCTCTTATGCTTCTCCTCCAGCAGGATCTAACAATATCCTGATGTGCTGTGCAGTGCAGTACATTGAGGTTGGATAGTTGTCATAAACAAAAGCCTTTGAATCTGCATTCCTGCCATTTAATGATTGGCATGACATGCTGTGCTTTGCTGTAATAGTGTTGATTTAGCACTGTGGGAGCTTTCAGTTTGCCTTGAAAACTCATACGGTAACACTTTTTTTGTGGGGATGGAGGCTTTTTTGCATTTATCAGTATTTCTTATGTCTTAACAAATTATATAGGTGAAAGATATGATCCTGAGCCCAAGTCCAAATGGGATGAAGAATGGGATAAAAACAAGGGTGCTTTTCCATTCAGCGACAAACTAGGTGAACTGAGTGACAAAATTGGAAGCACAATTGATGATACCATTAGCAAGTTCCGGAGGAAAGATAGAGAGGACTCTCCTGAAAGATGCAGGTACTTTTCCTATGTTAAAATAGCTGCATCTGTTTTGAATAGTCGCTGTTATTGTAAGGCTTATAAGGTGTCTGTAGTGTTTTGCTACGTTTTCACCTCTGACTGGAAATACATGTTTGGGCCTGTCAACTGTGACCACCGTTATCCTGCTGTGTTGGTCCTGGAGGGCCATGTAACTGGTATCCGCACCCCCTGGGAATAAGGACGTTCTTTGGGCAGTGTAGAGCAGCATAACTGTCTTGGCCCTGCACCCACTTCCCTAAGGGGCCTCTGGCAAATGAGGGCGTCTGGCCAAAGTACACTGAGCTCTAGTAAGTCTTAGCTATTGTGGTGGCCTCCTCAGTCCACTGCAGCAGCTTCAAGGCTGTTCTGTTTTATGTCAGAGTCCAGGCAAACTCCCAGATGACCCAACAATAGGAAGAGGCATAGACACTGCTTACAGCCACCACTCATTTTCACTAATTCTCACTGGGTTTCTGCATTGAGCAAATGTTGGGAAGAACAGAATTTGGCCCACTTCCTCCTGTGCTTGAAACAGTTTCATTTTCAGGTAACCCTTTTGTAAAATATGACAGATGTTTGTTCACCTGCCACTAAATCCTCTGCAGTAAGATGATACAACTGAGAAGTTTTGTGCCTGAAGCATGAACTCTAAATGCATGCTTCAACAGGTGTATTAAATTTTATTATTGGGAGATCAAACCTGTTCTTAAAGATCTTAAATTGCTATAAAGAAAATGCTCATTGAAATACATATCCTAAAACTGTAAGAATTTTAATGCATTTTGCATTTACACGTTAGTGTTTTTTCACAATACTATGTATAAATATTTGAATACCAAATAATGCAGTAGGGAAATGAAATACTAATGGTGACACTTTTCAAAACAGGGCAATATGGCCTTCCCACTAGGACATTAATAAATCATAAAACTGGTACTCTGTGCACACATCAGGGTTCCCTCTTAGAACTTATTATCAATAGACTGCAAAGAGAAAAGGATCAGAAGAAACATAAACAACTTCAGATTGAACAATAATGGTACATTGATTTAAGCTTTTTGTCCCTATCCTTCAAAAGCAAGTTTGCACGCGAGAACATCCATAAAGCTCCTTAGCCATATTTCAAATAGAAAATGAACAATGGACAAGTATTTACCTGGATATTTCCTTCATGTTGCCTTGTGCTGTTATGGTTCTTCCTCCCACTACTGCTTATCCCTGGATGGAACTTCAGTTCCTCGTGTCCCAAGCAAGTCTCTCTCTGCCTCTCTCCCCCCACCTTTCGGTCCCTCCTCTCCTTCCCAACAAAACCCCTCTCTTCTTTCCGCTGTCTTTCTTGCTCGCTGTTGATCCCTGCTGTACCCAGTGTTTTTTAATTTTCTGCACTAACCAATTCTCTAATTTAATGGTCTGCTCTTTCATACCTCATAGTTATTGCATCTTGCATCTTTATTTGTTCTCATTGCTTAACTTAGAGACAATGTCTTTGATTTGCCATAAAAGTGTGGCATTATTAAGTACTAAGATCAGTTTTAAACAAGGGGTAAAAATCGGAAATTGTGCTGCATACACAAATACGCTTCCAAGTAGTAGGCAAGGTGAGGTGGTGCTGTCTAAATCCCACACTGCATAAGAATTCAGACTTCTGCCAGTCCGCCATGGCTCTAGAACTGCACAGCAAGCCGTCCAAAAGTATCCTCGCCTCAACACGCAGTGGAGCCTAGTTTGAAAGATGTTACTTGGGCAGTGGGAGTTGAAACAAATGGAAGTTTTGTCTGCAGGAGAAGCAAAGTCCTCAGGGCGGGTCCATATTCTCACAGGAATCTCATGATGTAATGTGTAATACAAACCCAATAAATCATATTGATAGCTATACTCCTAGAATAGTGGCACCAATTTTTATCCTTTTGTAACCCTCTAATTGAATACTTCAGGTGCAAGTTCTACATCAATATTTAATATCTAAGCATTGGTGACTGGATTTTAGTAATAATGCGTGACTTAAATAAAAAAAAAATCCCACACTGACCAGAAAGATACTTTGAACAATGTGTGCAATAGTCAGATACCGTGTTGGTACCCTTTTTACCCTCCTGAGTTCTTGGAAATAACCTAAATCAGTGGTTTTTCAATCGGGGTCCACATAATTCTGGGGGTATGCAGAGATCTTCGCATTATTACCCCTTGTTTAAAACTCATCTACATTTTTGCCTAGTTTTACAACAGGCTGCATAAAAAGCACTAGCAAAGCCAATACAGGTTGGATCTCTGTGGTCTGGCACCCTCAGGACCTGACTGGTCCTGAATGAGGGAGTTTGCTGGACCAGGGGGAAGTCAATTCTGGCCCCTCTGCTGATGGACTCTAGGCTTTCCTGGGGATTGTCAGCAGATCCTACTGGGCTCCCCTCTGGGCCCCTGGTCCAGGTCTGCTGCCAGCCCCAGCCACCAGTCCAGATCTCTTCCTAGCCACTAGCCAGGAGCTAGGCACCCCTGCCGTCTCCCCTCGCCCCCAACCACCGGCTACCCAGCTGCCAGGGCTCTCTGGTCCAAAGTCTCTCTTGTCCAGCAACATCTGTGGTTCTGCCATATCACAGTTGTTGGTGGACCAGAGAGGTTCAACCTGTACAAACTAAAATTTCATATAAATAATGATTTGTTTATACTGCTCTGTGTACAGAACTAGACACTGATATGCAAGTACAGTATTTATATTCCGATTAATGTATTTATAATTACATGGTAAAAATGAAAAAGCATTTCAGTAGGTGTGCGCTGTGCCACCTTTTTGTAGTTTTATGTCTGATCTTATAATCAAGCACTTAAGTGAAGTGAAACTGAAGTATAGGCAAGACCAGTCGGGCTCCTGAGCAGGGTACAGTAGTCTTAGGACAGTGGGTCTCAGCCTTTCCAATCATAGAAATGGAAGGCTAGACGGGACTTTGAAGTTATCAAGTCCAGTCCCCTGCACTGTGGCAGGGTCAAATAAACTTTACAGTCTAACCTATTATTTAAAATCTCCAACTTGGGGATTCCACAGTCTCCTATGGAAGCGTATTCCAGATCTTAGCTACCCTTATAATTCAGTTTCTTGTGATAGCTATATCTCTTTTGCAGCAGATGAAACCCTTTATTTGGGGTCCTGCCTTCAGTGGACATGGAGAACAGTTGATCATTATCCTCTTTATAACAGCCCAGCATGTATTTGAAAACTGTAATCATGTCCCCCATTCCCTCTTTCTCCCCCCAGTCATCTTCTCTCAAAACTAAGCATGCCCGTTTCTAACCTTTCCTTATAGCTCAGGTTTTCTAACCCTTTTATGTTGCTGTCCTCTGTATTCTCTCTCCAATTTGTCTGTCTCTTTCTAAAATGTGTTGCCCAGAACTGGATGCAGTACTCCAAATGAGGCATTGTTGACTAAGTGGAGCCAGAACAGGGCTCTCCCATGTCTGACATACAATCCGATTAATGCATCCCAGAATATCACCTTTTGTTGCAGCTGCATCATGTTGTTTATTCATTCAGTTTGTGAGCTATTGTAACCCCCAGTTCCTTTTCAGTAATACTACCACCTAAACAAATTCACTTATAAACCTATGTTCTCCACTGTTTATTCAGGGTGCAGTAATGTAGAATTAATGTACTATTTTTGCTCTGAAAAGTGACTACGTAAGAGGTACTGCTTCAGTCCATAGATTTTTCTCTGTATGTGTTCAGTCTTAACTGTTGACTTTAGTGATTAAAGCCTAGTTATTTTTTTTTTTTTTTACACCCGTTACCACTGCAAAGTGAATACTGCTCTGGAAGGATGAAAACAGACTCTCCATCTAGCTAGCATCTTGTCATTAGGATGCTTCCCAGAATTCAATCACTATCTTTATATTTTTTGATGCATGAACTAGCAGATCCCAACTTGACTTCCAGATTCCAGGTCTAGTTAGGAAAAGGATTCTTTACTTATATGCTGAACACACTTGATCTAAGTATTGAGATAAATATGTAACCCCAGCATGACATTTTTTCAGAGCAGAACTACACTTAAGGTATGGACAGCTGTTTGTGGAGAAACTGCGCCTAGGGTTTAAAAGGTGAACCTTAGAAGGAAAACATTCCTGTCTCACCAAATTGTGTTCCTTTCCCAAGTTACCAGTACTGCATGGCTCATTGGAGCTGAAATGGTAGAAGAGTAGGGAATTCAGAAAGCAGTTGCTAAAAAAAGCCACTGGTTTTCCTGTTCATTAGTATTCCCCCGAATCTTACACTAATGATTCAAGCTTAATTCCTGTCTCCTCATTTCTTTGCACTCCATTAATGGTGATCCCATCCTTATGCAAAGCAGTATTTTCCAAATTTATCTGCAGGTATTTTAATGTTTCTGTAAAACAGGAAATTCTTGAACTCAGTCCAATTCTATTCCTCTCCAATATTCTAAGAAGCTAGTGTAGGCAGCAGATGGCAAAGGGAAACAAAACGGTATTGGTCTTCTATAAAACCATAAGTGGTCCTCTTTGCTAAAGGTGACCTTGGTTCAAAAAGTGGTAATCCTTCTTTGTGGGCTAACTAGATTCTGGGGAAGGCAGTTTGAGGTAGTTTGCCTAAACCTAAAGGACAGGGAAACATTTTCACTCCTTCAGTAAAGCAAAGGAATAGACTACAGACTAGAGTTCAGCTCCTGGCTGTTATATGAACATGCATTGCTCGTGGGGACCGTATTTTTAATGATTCAGTACAATACTAGATGAAACTCTTAACATTCACAATGCAGTTCTCACATGAAGCAGTGCCATTTTATAGGGATTTATTCTGTACATAGTAAACACACTTAAAGGGAACATTAATCTATAATGTTTCATTGCTGTTAATGCGACCATCAAAGAAAAATCAAAACGAATCTCCTGAGACATTCAGTGGGAAGCAGTGCAGTTTATTATAGAAAATTGGGCACTGTAATATTTGATGTCCTACATTTCATTGTATATATTTAACCTCTCTGGAAAGCTTTCAAATATAATAAATGCAGCCACCTAAAGGTTGTTTCTCTAATGCTGTGGATTTTGGAGATCAGTTCACCACTCAAACCCTTTTTATTTTTAGAGTCAGAATTTCTGGTTGTGCAGCAGGTAAGATGGTGTAGATCATTAAAAGGTCATCTATGTCTTACTCTTGAGCAAGTAAGATTAACCTTATTCCACTGTAACATGAGCTTCAGAGGAATGTAACACGGACAGTCATTGGAAGTGCACATTTTGTTAGGACATGTGACCGCACCTGACACTTATTAATCTCCTTCTTGTTTCCCCACAACACATGCACACATTGGGTACTAGAGACTGCCCTGAGGTGGTTAACAATAGTAATTGTAAGCTGCAGGGGGTAGCCGAGTTAGTCTGTACAGGATAAACTGAAAAAACAACAAATGGTCTGGTAGCACTTTAAAGACTAACAGAATATGTAGATGGTATCATGAGATTCTACATAGACAAAGAACCATTGTCACTTTCATTGTTTGGTAGGTTGATAATGACCCAGCCATCCAGTATTACAGTATTACCTAAAGGGCCCAGTGGGGTTTGGAGACTTGTGCTAAGCACTGAATGAACATGCCATGGAAGGCCCTGCCCCAAAGGAGCTTACAGTTGGGGTGACTAAATGCTTATTACATTAGTGAGCTTGCCAGTCATCTCTGGGGACTTGGATTCAAATCTTGACCTCATACCTGGAAATGAAAGTAGTGGTCTGGACTGGTCTCATTTGTGCATAGTGCTCATAGTACTCTAGGCTCAGAGGGCCGAGTAGGGTTGCCAGGTGTCCAGTATTTTCGCCTCCTGTCCGGTGGTAAAAATTCAGTGAATACCGGACACCTGAGATGCTTCCCCTGGGTCTTAGTGCTCAACCTGTCCCCTGTTCCTATCCCTGCACTCACTCTTAAAGGGGACATGCTGTTTTAATGCTGTTTTATTTTAATTTTTTTTTTTTTTGGCTCAACAACTTTGGTCCCCCCCGTTTCCCCCCCCTTCAACAGAATTTTTTCCCAGTGTTTTTTTTTGGGGGGGGGGGGAGGAGGAGTGTTCGGTATTTTTGTTTCAATCATCTGGCAACCCTAGGGCCGAGAGCTGGCACAGGTGAGAGTGGCTACAAGATGAGGGTTTGGTGCACTGGCAGAGCTGTGTGACAGTCTTGTATCACACTTGCCTGTACGTCTGGCTATAGCTAATGCTGTTAGTCATTGGAATATGAAATGGAAGGTTGAGCATTTATTTTGAATGATCATGAATTGAACCACTTCCAGTGGCTACTAGACAGAATGTTTCCCATTTCCTCTATGTATAGAAAGTAGGCCAAAGCCCCTGCCATTGTCAGTAGAGAGCAAAGGCTATCCTCTATAGCAAATTGTGGTTATTGTCCTGTCCCTACTGACAAAAGGACAGTGCTTGTTCAGTTAGATCTGTTAGAACTTTACTGCATTATTAAACTATAAAACCCTTCCACTTTTAACTATGTACCCAAAAGGGAATTGCTATTTCAAAATAGTTTTCAATATATTTAAGCTTTCTCTGTAGCATTTTTCATTATGTACCATTCTGTTGCAAAAATGAATGATATTTTAAGTGTGTGGGGTTTTTTTGTTTGGTCACAAGCAAAGTAAGAGTGGAGAATATAATAATCAGATTAAACATGCATTACGCTGTGGTACACACACATTTCAACTAAAACATGTTTTGGGAAGCAACAAAAAGGGGTTTTCTGAGATGGAAAATTTTGGTACAGGGATGTGTAATACTGTGAAACAATCTTATTAAAGCTAGGTAACAATTTTCACAAATACTTTAAAGAAAATAAAACCCCAAATATCTCAAATAGGCTGGAAGTGGGTTTGGCATGCTTGATATCTTACAGACAGCACCTTTCCTTGGCGCACCGTTTCATCTGGATCAGTGAATGACCTGTGGAGCAAGTGTTGAACAAGCCTGCCAACTTCACTCTTTCCAAATCTCCTTAACTGCCTAGACCGCTGTATCAAACCAGTATCTTCATCCCCCAAACATGCACAAAAAAGTCTCTGAAAAATGGGAACAATGCTACACTGACTTTCATAAAGTGCAACATACGTGTCAAGTATTATTTTCTCAAACACTAAAGTTGTGTGACTTTTCCTAAGTCGCAGGCTGTACAGTGTGATTACAAATCAAACTGTGAAAAGGCTGAGAATCAGAATTCTTAAGGCCTGAATCCAATGTCCACTGAAGTAGATGAAAAGACTCCATTGATTTCAGTGAGCTTTGGATCTTGATTCAATTCTTCCTCACCAAATTTGTACTGATTGTCATTTGTATTTCGTTCCAGTGACAGTGATGAAGAAAAGAAAGCAAGAAGAGGTAAATCCCCCAAAGGTGAATTCAAAGATGAAGAGGAGACTGTGACGACCAAACATATTCATATAACACAGGCAACAGAGACCACCACCACTAGACACAAACGCACAGCAAATCCTTCCAAAACCATCGATCTGGGAGCCGCAGCACATTACACGGGCGACAAAGCAAGTCCAGATCAGAATGCTGCAGCTCATACCCCACAATCTACTGTAAAGGTCAGATGTAACTTCCATTCTTCCAACTCTGAAAACCATTTTTTTTTTTTCTTTTAAGGACAAAGAGAACTCTGAAAATTCAACCCTTGTAATTTCCAGGAAAAGAGTTACTTTTGGGGCTGATTTATAATTTATGTAATTCAATGTCTAAGACCCTAAAATTGGACCTAAAATAAATATCCCTTTATAGTACCAGCTCTACACACATTTAGAATGGACAGTCTCTGGTAGGTAGATGTAGGGATTTTGAGCAGAGTAGCTGTCACTTCTCTTTATCTGTATTGAAAAATAGCTGGAGGGAAGAATTTAAGGTTTTGGTTTTTTTAATTTCCAAATGTCTGGTATTTCAAAAATTAGCATTATGTACAATACTTTTGATTTTTTTTTAGCTGTTCTGGTTTAAAAACACTACAGTAAGCCATATATAATTATCAAAGCTCTCAAAATACATAATTTGTATTTATTACCAGCCTGAATTAGCTCCTAAATTGTTTGGACATCTCTAAGGAGAAAAAATGTTTGTGGCAAGTTTTTTTACTTGCCCCGCCTCAGTAGCCATATTATATGTTACTATTGTCGAGTTCATCAGTCTCTGTTAGGTATTAGAAAACATGTCTAGAGGCGATGTTTTAATTACAGTCCTAGTGAAGCTACAGAAATAATTTTTGGAACAAGTTTGTGACCCAACCATAGCTCCCTTTTTGCTGTATACATAGGCAAAGGGGGGAAAGCTTTTAATAACATGGCCGGGTTGAAAGCATATTTCACAATGTTTATACATACCGACTTGCTAGTAAAGTGAAGCCTCAAGTTTTCCTAGTTCCCCTTGGATTTCTCCTCACATGTCATTTCCTTACCGACCCCCATCTGTTTTCTTCCTGCTTTTTATCTGCTTGTAATTGTGGGCATGCCAGAGTCAGTCAAACAATTATTTGTCAATCCACAGTTTTTGAATCTTTGTAAGGTTTGCTTACATGCATTGGAAAATATTGGGAAAATGGTCTGTTGACATCTCTTGGAAAGTGGCAGAAACTTTTAGAAGAGCATCTTGTCTACCTGTGTATCTTTATATTGTCTGTTTTTGTTCTGACACTGACTTGAAAGTGGCTCTTAATTCCTCTCATCTAGCCTGCTCTTTGTTCCTTATTTGAAATTGTAATCCTCTAAAATTAAACTTTCTTGTTATAAAAATAATTAGTGTCACTGAGACTGCCTCAGGCTGTTAGACACAATGCTCTCTGCATAGATGTGTCGTCTTTGGTTAGACTCCACAAGAGGTGGTTGCAGAGATTTCTATGAGGCCACTCGCCCATAAAAAGTAAGAGCATGTTTCCCATAGGACTTCAAGATTTCCCCTGTGCTGGTCTTTCATCAGGTTCTCCCTGGCAGGCACTATACTGCTCCTATCTGCAAGAAGTCAGAAAATGAATTGGTACTTGTTTCTCAAGTGTATGGGTTCACTTTGGGCTCCCACACAGTCCTGGGGGCATTTGGTGTGTGGAAAAGGCTCTGGAGAAAAATCTGTTCAAGCTGAGATCAGTGAAATTCAGTCCTAGCTTCCCAGACCTCCCCAAGGTCAGTGCTTTAAGGTGATACTTAATCACCTTTTCTGTATCAGCAGGCAAAGAGGGATCAGAAGCTCTTGATTACTGAGACAGTTCAGCTATGGACTGGGAAGAGAGACTTAGCCTTCATTTAGCTCTACATACCTGAAAACCCAGCATGGCTGAATTGTCAAGTTGCCCCGCCATCAGAATGGAGTTCTGATATCTGAGGCTCAGCCAGCCAGAAGAGTTCCTCTTCGCTTCACAGCCAAATCACAAACAAAACAAATGTATTAAACGCACTCAATAGTTCTTGGTGTGGAAGCTCTCTTCCATGTTGTCTGCTCTCTCCATGCTTTTACTGAGCAGAACAGTGTCAAAAGAGAACAATTACTTGTCATCCTGCTCATAACCAGTTGGTTAATGAGGCCCTGGTACTTCACACATGGAGATAGCAACCATGGGCACTTTTCATCTGTCGGTTATCCAGAGCTTCCACCCGGAATCTGCTTGAATTTTGAAATATGACTGTTGAATGCAGCATTACAAGAGTTTTTAGCTAATTCATGTCATACCATCATCTTAAAAAGAACTCAGTCTCGGAAGCCTCTGCTTATTTCTGCCTCAGACTCAGTAGTTGGAGCTAATGGACTGTGTGGTGACAGCCAAGAAGAACTAAAGACATTCCTTCGTTCTTAATAACTCATCTGCGGCCCACTGACAAGCCACCACTCCACTCTTAACATAAACAGCATGGTGGGAGCAGGCAGCAAGATTCCACTGTCTTTCTCACATAGCACAGATCATCAGAATCAACGTAAAGCCGCCTTGCGCCAACATTGGTGTATTTGGAATTTGTTCTGGGTCTAAACGCTCAAACTTTGTAATTGTATCCATATACTTTGGTCTGTTAAAGCTGCATTCTTGATTTCCATGACTGCTTGACAAGGACAAGGTGATCCTGTCAACTTTGCTTTCAGTAATTGCTGTTGTGAATTCTCTGTGATGTTAAGAGAATCCTCTTGCCTTCTACCTAAATCTGAAGCATACAGAGGAATTGAGGCACAAACTGGATCTCAGATGAGATATCAGCTCGAACAAGATCTATAAATCTGCAGAACTTCCACTCCAAATAAGCCTTCAAAATAACTATTTCCAAATGGCTAAGAGATATTAGAGAAGTCTACCCCAAAATTGGCAGACTAAATCCCCAGAGTCTACAGTGGCAAAGCTCTCTATGGGCTAAGGCCCTTGTCTGAAAAGATGCATCAATGACCAGTCAACTCTGAGCATATCTTCACCAGGGTCTACAAACTGGACCACGGCCTTAGTGCTGCCTGTGGAAAGGGGGTTCTGAAGCAGTTCTTTATTTTAAAAATTCTTTTGAGAGTGGGATTGTAAGGCTTTCCCCCCCCTCCTCCAGAAGATCACACTCTTATGTTTTCCTTTCCTTGTGTGTTTCAGGTTCTTATTTAGTCATATCCCACAAGTACTAATTTAATGAATATGTTAGAAGGATAACACACGAACTAGGGGTTGTCAAATGAAATTAATAGGTAGCAGGTTTAAAACAAACAAAGTACTACTACTTCATGCAATGCAGAGTCAACCTGTGGAACTCCTTGCCAGAGGATGTTGTGAAGACCAGGACTTTAACAGGGTTCAAAAAAAGAACTAGATAAATTCATGGAGGACAGGTCCCTTAATGGCTATTAGCCAGGATGGGTAGAAATGGTGTCCCTAGCCCCTGTTTGTCAGAGGCTAGGAATGGGCTACAGGGGAGGGATCACTTGATGAATTCCTGTTCTGTTCATTACCTCTGGGGAACCTGTCATTGACCACTGTCTGAGGACAGGATACTGGGCTAGATGGACCTTTGGTCTGAGCCAGTGTGGTCATTCTTATGTGAAGTATACAAAATGCTCACTAGCTTTATTCCTCCAGTGTCACCATTATAACCCCCCCTCTCCAACTACTGTCTGATTCCATGATTGTAAGTAGAGACTAGGGATGTAAAATCCTGTTTAATTAACTGGTTAAACATTATGTTTTAACCAGTTAAATAGGGGAGCTGGTTACTGTAACGAGTAAGCATTAACCATTCACATGTAGATGCCATCTTACAATGTAGTAGCCTGCCTGGAGAGTCCTGGAGGGTCAGCAGACCTTCCCCTTTTTCTCATTGACCATGATTGATTGTTCCGGGCTGCCTCCCACTTCCACCTAAAGTAAGAGAATCCACAAACTCTATGCTAGTGTGATTCGAGGAAGAAATTTTCCTTCTCAGACAAATAGCCAGGCAGACTGTTAGTAAAGCTATGCTAACAGACTCTTCAGCAGGCACTTGCTCTGCCACAGATGCACTTGAGCCCAGTGCCAAGGTTCAGGGAACACACAGAATGCCAGTGTACTCCCGGCGTAGGAATGTTGGCTACATGTGTGCATTCTTTGTGATGTTTCCTGATAGGATTCAGGCTATGACAGAGTAACCAGACTGCTGGGGATCTCCTCCTTTAGAGCTGGGTGGGAAGCAGTTTTCTCATCTTATGAAAAGATTTTTAAAAAATCCCATCCTGTATTGGGCAAATATTTGAAATTGCAAAAACTTTCACAAACCAATACAGGTTGGACCTCCCTGGTCTGGTACCACCAAGACCTGAGTGGTCATGAAGGAGGGCATTTACCAGAGCAGAGGAGGTCAGTGCTCTGCTGGTTCCCACTCCTTGGCTTCCCTTCTGGCTGCCAACCCTTCTGCCACTGAGCTTCTCTCCTGGCCCCAGCCTGGCTCCTGTGGGCTCCCAGCTGCTGGCCCCCCTGTAGCCAGCCTGGGAACACTCCTGGCCCAGCTTCCAGCCGCCAGCCCAGCTGCGCTTTCAGCACCAACAGGACTCCTAGCCGCCAGCTCCCTCTACTGCTGGTCCCGCTATACTCCCAGCACTCACTGGGCTCCTTCCCACTGGCCCTTCTGCTGCTAGATTCCTGCTGGCCCCTGCTCTCAACCACGGGGTGCTTTGATCCAGCAGCATCTGTGGTTGTTTCAAATCAAAAACCAAAATTATTTTTGTTCTGGAAGTGTTATAGTGAGATATTTAGAAAATTTCAAAACTCTCCAAAACTTTCAAAATTTGTCAAAACTGACCTTTGAAGAAAACCATTTGGGGGCTTTTCATTTGGACAGTGATGCTCAATTCATGTGTGAAGTCTGGGTTGGGCAGAGCTAGACTTTCAGTTGAACTGTAAACAGTGCTTCAGTCGTGGTGTGGTGTGGTTTTTTTGGTTTTTTTGTTTGTTTTTTTTAAAGCTGGTGAATTGTTTTATTCTTTAGGCTTCAATTCCGCCTGGAAGCAAGTCTTCTAATGATCTGTTTGATCTATTTGATGGTACTGGCCAGTCAGACTCAACAGGTAAGAGCTGCCTTTATTTGTATATCCTTAAGCTATGATCTGTTTAAGTGACTGCACAAGCTTCTGGGCTTTAATACCAGCATAATGGGCAACAGAAAAGTGGTGAAAAGCAAAGAAATGTTTCAAGTACCTAAAAAATGTAGAGCTGTGTATAAGTTTTAACGGCACACAAATTACCATATTATAAAGGGTTAATAATAATGTTAGCGAATCACAAAAGATTAGCCATTAAATCAGTCTGTCAGCAACTGCCTGGGTTATAATGCAGAGTTATGTATAATTAATTCTAAAAGCACGCATAATCCAGTCAAGTTTAAGTATTTCTCATGTTACAAGGTAAGGGATAGGCAGCTATAGAGATGAATGTCCTCCATTCACAAGGCACCTCTAATGTGTACAACAAAAGCAAAACACTTTTATCTCCTGATGACCCCTGGATAAACCCCAACCCTAATACCAAAAACCTCACTCTGTTATAGTTATAGTTCTGTTCAATTAATTTCACGGTGAATTACTCTCTGAATGCTATACTGATATTTAAATTCGCTCCTGTCCATGCTAGCACTAAACTATGACATCACAGTAACTCTTTTAGGCAAGCTTTAAATTTCAGTGACTTTCCTACAAAAGTTCAAGACCTCTCTCTCTCTCTCTCTCTCTCTCTCGTGTGTGTGAGACAAAAAAATTGTCATGTAACAGACCTTCATGGCAGCCACAGTTAAAACAGTGGATCATAATCTGTTAAAGGGAGTTTGTCATGTATCATTGAAAGGTGTTTTAATGGAACAATCTAGGAAGAGAGAACTGGAGGAGGATGAGGATGGTCAGATGGCTGAAAGTAATTTTTTCCCTCAGTGGCATCAAGATCAATTTGAACAGAGAATTAAGCACCAATGCTAGCCTGTTGGTTGAAAGAAACCTTGGAGAGCAGGTGACAAACCTTGGAGTAACAGAAATGTTACTACTTACACAGAAATGCTAGTGCTTGTGTTAACACAGAGCACCTTGGTAGGACTTCTTTCCTTTCAGTTGTTCGTATTTGTAGTGGCTTATAGTGGGGCTGGATGAGGTCTCCCCATAGCAGATTGGGCTGCAATGCTTAAATCCTGTGAATTGATTGCAGTCTTTCCGACTGTATGTATTGATGAAAATAAGTTTTGTTTTGTTTTGTTTTGTTTTTCTTCAAATAACTTGTCTTGTATAATGGCTTTTGTTTTAAAAAGGCCCACTTCCTACTTTTTCCCAAAGCCAAGGGCTAATGGCTTTGTGGTATGATCCATAGTCATTATCTAGATGCAATTATAGAAGATTTGCATAAAACTTAAAATGTATTTAATAACATTTTGGGTTATTTATGAATTCCTTTGTGCAAGAAAATTCAGTAAAGGATTACACTTAGCAGCCAGGAACAATTGGCACCATCTCAATGCTGCTATACTTCACAATGTCACCTCTCAAGAGTACAAACTTGTTTAGTTTGCACATGTTACGCCTTCATGACAAATGTGATAGATATCATCTGCAATCCTCCTTTGTGCTATAGTGTGATCTTGGAAGGAGCTTATGGATGACAAGTAATAGGGAGATAGCTGTGTTAGTCTGATCTTGGTAAAACAAAAGGAAAAAAATATGTAGCACTTTAAAGACTAACAAGATAGTTTATTAGGTGATGAGCTTTCGTGGGCCAGACCCACTTCAGATCATATTCTGAAAGAATTGGCATGACCATATATAACAAAGGAATACAATGAAAAAAGTGAACACATTATAAACTAACAAATCAGATTTTAGAACAGAAGGTGGGGTGAGGGAAAGGGAAGGAGAAAATAGCTTACTGTAAGTCAATGAGTGGCTTGACTGGATGGATGACAAAGCAGAGAAGCTGAGTAGAAACAGCACCCATGGTACTCACTAGGCTACCAAGTTACACTATTATTTAGCTTGTTTTAAGTTTCTCTCCCTCCCGCTTCCTGAAGATCTTTAAAGTTTTCATACGTTAATTTATAATTCATCTTTATTGAGGGAAAGGTAAATAGTGAAGCTGGTATTTTGGGAATTCTGAGATCCATGGTCATTCTGTTCATCCGCATTCTCTTCCACCTGACCCTGTTATCCGTAGAAGTACCCTCCCTCAGATTCTCTTAAAAATTCTGTTCTTAAATAGAAATTTTATATATAAAAATCTCCTGTTTTTCTATAGATATGGAGGTGCCATGATTCTTTGCTTTTCCACCCACTGGAGCTCTCCACATTTGAGCTTATTTGAGCTTCTGATTCTTGTTGCTGTGCTGTGGTACAGCAGTTTTTCCCTTCTGCAGCAGCACTGAGGAGTGATGTTGAGAAAAGGGCTATTACCAGCTGGTCATTGTAACTAATCTCCTTGCTGCCCTGAGAAGCCAGATGGTGAAGCAAAGATCTCATTTGGGAATCTTTGAGGATAGCTCATTTTGTGAAGAGTAGCGCTGTCCGCCTGCAGGTTGCTTATGACGACCAATATTTTCCTTGCAGCACAGGGTGTGGGAACATTCCCAGGGTCACTCAAGATACAGTGGAGGGGTCAAAAGCAGCCTTTCATCTCCCCTGTAAAGAAATTGGCAGGGACCTACTACAAGTTCAGAAAGATGTGGAGGCGTTTAACTCTTCATCTATACGCATTTTGCAGTATAGTGGGTGATGTAATTGTTTCTTCTGAGATGTGGGAACACCACGCGAGCTTCACAGTACAGAAGAGGATGCTGAGGTTTGAGATGTACAGATTACTAAAGCTGTCCAAGTAAGTTACATCCTGTTTACGGAAGGTGGAAAGAAGGACTTGTATAGAGAACCCGCTCCAACAAGAGTACTATGTCCATAGTACATGTAGGTAGTCATAGCTATTGTTTAGACTTATTGGAGACTAGGTTTAACTCTAGGCCTGTGACCTCTTCCTTTGAGAGCTACTTTTGTTGCTGTCTGCCTAGGTTCTGCTTCTTTCCTCTTGATCTTAGTGTTCAATCTGAAAATGAAACTGCCACATGAGAAACTTGGCAAGACTGACCAGAGGCAAAGGCTTGAGTCCAGGCCGTCCTTGCTGTAAGTCCAAGATACATCGCAAAAAAACATGGACTTATAATGAAGCAACTTACAGTGGGGAATTTTTTTCCCACAACTGACTTCCATTTGCACAAATGGGTATGTGCGTGTGCGCGACTTAAGAGCAGGGAACGGGGAGGACTTATAACGCATCAGTTCTGACAAGCGTCAATGACTTCAGTGTGGAACGGGTGTATACCAGGCGACTTATAGTGGGGATGCCCTGTATTCAGAATTCCCTTCCACCTTTTGGGTTCAAGGTGGTAGGATTAGTCAGTGCTGTGGCTGTGCGTTCTCTCCAGGCTTGTCAGGAAAGCAACTGATCTCGAGGCTGTGGTTTGACATGAAAACTATATTGTATGTTCTGTGTACAAACAATCAAATCTTCGCCGCCTTGAATAGAAAGTAAATGAAGCACTACTATGAAAATGTTTCCTTTGCAGTAGACCCAGTAAGTTTGATCTTCTCACTTAGTTTCCAAATTTGATATTTGGCTGGCTCATGCCACCTCCCTCCCATGCTTGCATTATATCCAATGCAAGATTTTTTTATCAAAATGCAACAGATTAAACTAATATTTTTATATGAATTCCTTCAGTACAGTGCCTACTGCATTTGCTCAGACTGCATCGTCGTCTGATTGAAATGTCCTGTGACTTTTCTAAAAAGAATAGCACAGGGATTACAATGGAATTAACCTTCTGTGAGGTTGAGATGCATGGTCCTCTTTCTTTTTATTTGCTGCTTTTGTCAAATCATACACATTCTTCAGCTAGAGAACATTCCCCCTTTGAAAAACAGTCATGCCTTCCTCATATTGACTACAATAAAATAACATAAAAAAGAAATACAAGTGCACATGTATTAGAAAGTGAATTGTTCCTTTTATTACTGCTAGCCGTTTATTATGAAGGAGATGGTTCTAGCTTAATTAACCCAGTTGAGAGTAGCAGATGGGGCAGAATGTCTTGCAGCGATAAGACAATTCAGAAATGGCACCAGATGTTGGAGGCTGTCCCTGGTGGTGTTTGAGTGCAGCACAGATGTTCCAGTCCCACCTGGCTAGTTTCTAAGCACTGCAGGCTAAGCAGCTGTGATGTAACCTATATAATGTACGCATAACACTAAAAGCACAATAATTGAACTGCTGCTGCTACTTCTCAGGGTGTGACTGTTCAGAGGTGAAATCTTTAAGGACAAACAAAAATAAGGTCAGCTTTTCGGTACTTTTAGGCCATTAGAATGGCCACTTAAAAGCTGTAGGGGAAGAAGTGACCAAAACTATACCCTACAGCAAAGTGTGTTTTAGGTTAAGTAAAAAGTCTCAGAGCCTTCTGCCTATTCTGTTGTCCCAAATATAATTGTAATGCTTTTTTCTTTTCTTTCTAGCTTGGGCTGCATGTGTTTTAATGAAAAATAGTTACAATATTGTATTCGAAAGTTAATAATTTATCTGGTAGCTTACAAATGCATGGTTGGGACTTTAATGTTGTTGCTCTAGAGAGGGAGTAAACTTATAAAAAATGAACACCAATGTAAGCTTTGTCCTTGAAACCAAGATCATTGTAGAATCATTCAAGCTTTAAGCAACATAAAAACTAAATATAAGAAGACTTTTTAAATTTTTCATGGTAAGCAGCATAATAAATTAAGGATTCCTCCAGTAACAAAAAATATTATTTTGATATTTTTTGCTTCCCAAGTTTTAATTTTGTAATCCTCCCATTAATTAGTTGTGTATGTCTTACCAGCACCATCTCTTGCCAGTTTGATCTCTCAAGCTTCATTGAAGCTGTATAAATTATTATTTTAGAATGAACTGTGAAACAGAACTTGCATCTCTGCATCTGTATGGCGAAGCACAATCAGCTAGATCTGCAGCATAGGCAAGAAGAATCCAATTTGTCTGGGTTCATAGAAAGACAGAATGGTAGTGGTAATAAACCCCCAAATATGGTACAAGCACATATGACAGGTGGAAGGACAAACCTTGACTGCCAAATGCAAAAGATTTAAAAACAAGGTGAAATGTCCCAAAGCAGCTTACAGAAAGCCACTGTGGAGTTCACTGAACAGGGCATCGCTCCACAACCCTGTAAGAACACTGTGATTCCTCTCATTTCTAGGTGGAACAGCTGACCCGTTTGGAGGATTCGCTGACTTTGGCTCTGCTGCTGCCTCAGCAAGTTTCCCTTCACCACAAGGTAGGATAATTTACTGACTGAAAAGCTCTTGTTAGGGATGAGGAGAGGAGAATGAAGCCACTTTTCTTTTTGTGGCATTGACAGCATTTTCCTGGGGCTGGTTTGTGTTCTGTAACTTGACCAAGAAAGCCACATGGTCATCTCAGTGGTGCTTGATGTTTTTTGGTCTCCTGATATTTTCACGTGGTAGAGGATAAATAAAGGACTCCTGTACAGGTATCGGGTCAGAACCCTACTTTGCTGCATTCGATGCACCCTGCATTGCTGAGACACATCCCTTGGCAATGTTGCTCTAAACTCAAAGATACCTTAGAAAAAATTTGCAGACTTAATAGTCACATTCATCAAAAGGATATGGGGAGTGAGGGGAAATAGTTCATAAGTAGTCAGAAAAATGATTGTTGGTAATGGCAAATGGTTCAGAAAAGGGCAATGAAAATGATGAGGGGTTTGGAACAGGTGCTGTATGAGGGGACATTAAAAAGACTGGGACTTTTCAGCTTAGAAAAGAGGAGACTAAGGAGGGCAGGATAGAGGTCTATAAAATGACGACTAGTGTGGGAAAAGTGAATAAGGAAAAGTTATGTACTTGTTCCCACAATAGAAAACTTGGGGTCACCAAATGAAATTAATAGGCAGCAGGTTTAAAGCACGTAAAAGGAAGTCTGTCTTCATGCAGCGCACAGTCAACCTGTGGAACTCCTTGCCAGAAGATGTTATGAAGACTAGGACTTCAACAGGGTTCAAAAAGAGCTCAGTAAATTCATGGAGGTTAGGTCCATCAATGGCTATTAGCCAGGATGGGTAGGAATGGTGTCCCTAGCCTCTGTCTGGAAATGGGTGATAGGAGAGGGATCAGAGGAAGATTACCTGTTGTGTTCCCTCTTTCTGGGGCACCTGGTATCAGCAGACAGGACACTGGGCTAGATGGACTGTTGGTCTGACCCATTCTGGCTGTTCTTATGGATGAGCTCTCTGTGTCTCTGTCTCTGTCTCTGTCTCTCTCTGTCGTTCAGATTCCCAGCTGATTTTAATATGGCATAAGTATCTAAATAGTCATGGAAACACAACTGTGGTGTGTTGCAGGCGGGAAAGGAGAATCCCAAACTTCTTGGCAATAGCAGATATCATCAAGTCTGATACTTGTGAGGGCCTTACTTCATAAAACATTGGCCTGAAACTCCCACTGGACCTAGCTTTTAGTGAAAGGAGAATTCCATACAGGTTGACCCTTAGAATTATGGTCTTGCTTGAACCATAACAAAATTGGAGGTGGCTTTCAGGGTTGAAAATCAAGATGATAAAACTTGCTCAAGGTATTCAACACTTCCAAGTTTTGTGGCTTTAGTGTGCCAGGTGGAAAACATGTATTAAACTGCAGCAAAAACTTCTTTGGCTTTTATAATATGTGGAAATGGAGAGGAGCTTGTTTAATAGGAGCCTTAATGATCTGATGAATGTTCCCATTGATGGTATTTGTTTCCAAAATCACTGGAGAACTCTTCATGCTTTCTTGGCTGTTATGATGTAACTTATTGCTAACGGATATACCTAATTGCTATTCATATTCTAATATGTTCTAATGATTATGTAAGATCATCTGAGAAACTTTTTTCCTCTAAGAAAAGACAGTCTTTCTCCTAATACTTTCCAGGCAAATGTTCATAAACTTTTTTCAGATAAGCAAGCTCTATGCGAAATAATTGCATGGTGGAACAGTAGTATTTAGAAAAGTATTTGATGGTCTGTCTGTCAAGCAATGTCTATCGCTTGACTGTAAGCACAGTCACAGACTGAAAAGTGACTGAAGGGCCCTAAATACAGGGTGATGACAGACAACAACGTATCCATGTTCAGCCGTGCTACAGGAATTGTTTCTGGAACTGGAGTATCCTAGCAACTTTATTAATCTGGAATATGAGAGAACCTGCATTGAGAGGCTTGTGAATGCCCATAGGGATGCAAAGGCATTTTTAGTATATTGGAAATTCTGGGGGGAACCAGTAGAATGTTTCAGCTAGTCAGAAGCTCAGACTGAGTACTGCACTGGCAAATAGGGACTTACCTGCAGGATCGCCCCCTCCACACACATTCCCACCAACAATTCACTTATAAAAGTCCAATAACTAAAACCAAAAATTCAGGATCAAATGCAGTGAGGAATAGCAGCCCACCTGTGGTGGAAGAATGATAATCCCTAACAGTAGCCCAAATCCCACTTGTCTTCCAAGATTAACAAAACATTTATCTGGTATAACTGGAGAGACAAAGGTATATTGGCTCTGGCAGCTGTCAAGGGGTATACTGTCAAGATTTCAAAGCCTCCAGGTGGAATATGGGTACACCTGGAAGGAGTGACATGAGGCCAAGTTATGTCCTCAGTACTCTGCATAGCTCGGTTGTGTTCAGTGGAAGATGCTTATGCATACCCATGAGCTAAAGCTGCCTGGTCTTTCATAGCTTGTCTAAATGACAACTTGTTTACAAGTATTGGAAAAATAAGGAATGCCAAGGAGCACAAGGAACTATTTATGGGGGCACAAGGAATATGTCCAAGAGTAAGAACACAGCTTTTTCTTCTAACAAGGAGAATGTATCAACAATGAAATAACATGCAGGAAATGGAACCCGTGTTGCTTGTGATAATTAAAACTCTTCTGAACAAAGCAAGCCAGAGTTAAGTCTTACGCTAGCAAACCGAGTTGGAGCTGACCACTCAAAGATCCCTTCTTTCTTTATCTTCTGCTTTTCTGAGCTCAGCCTTCAGGTAAGAGTTGAGGGTGCTCAGCCACTTGCAGGAGCCAACTTCCCAGTGTTGCTAAATATGTATTTTTGTAGCTGACTATAAAGTTTGGCACTGCAATCAAAAAGGGTGTAATTCTTACTCAGGCAAAAGTGCCATTGAAGCATTTGAAGCTGTGCCTGAGCAAGGGGTATAAGAGTAAATGCAGAGTGGATGGAGACATTTCTGTGACAGATGAGTAAATCTCTTGGCAAATTGGCTGCAAGTCAACACCTGCGACTCTTTTGTATTTGCTACGTTTAGGAAAGCTGCATCGGGCATCCGTGGGTTAACACACCTTTAATAGTATTTCAACTGGTAGGAAAAAACAGCACTGTCCTAATTTTACAGGCTTCCTTATTGTGTTACTTATTCAAAATAAAGTTTTTTTTTTTTTTGCAAGTATAAAGCTGCCTACTATGCAAATAATTTGTGTATGAATACAGCTTAAAATGACACAATCCTTTATCTGCATTAACATGATTAATCTATCCCGATCACCATTATGCAAGGGGCCAAGAGTCTTGTGAAATGATTAATCATTCTCTAACAATATAAGCCCCTCTAGTAATCCTTTCTTCCCGGATTAATCATCTTTGATCGAGTTCCCCAAAAGGGGGGCAAAACCTTTTCCTCTTACCCCCACTTTTTCTTACTGTGTGTTCAGATCTGCACATTGAATACAGAGAATCAGCACATTCAGCATTTACTTGTCCATCAGGAATACTTAAAGTGGGTTTAAATCTTTAATATGCAGTACTAATTGAAATACTCCAATACAGTCCCTTTTGTAAGGAAGATCAAAGCAAAACACTCTAGTAAGGCCCTGAGCTAATGAACACTAGTCCATTTCTTGTGTTAAAACTGCTGGTAGTGCTTGGGTTTTGTAAACAACTCTCTTCTTTCCTCCTGCCTCCTCTCCATTACTTAAAATGTAATACATTTAGTGGAGATACCAATAATTAAAACCAGGCTTGAACACACAGGAACGCAGGTGTTTAAGCATTTACATGGAGTGTAAATATTATTACAGTTACCTTTGACTAGACAACGTACAGCTGTAGGAAAATAGCCAGGTGTGTGGGTCATACTCTTAGCCTGGTGCATAGGTCTGCTGACTTTGAAATCCGTGAAATCTCAATCCGCGCCTCTTTCTTTGCTCATGCAGGGGGAAGTGGAGTTGATTTAATCAGTCATTGGAGTTCAGAGCTCTTTCCCTTGCAGCCAGGATATTGCTTGGGGCCTAACTGGGGAATGAGAACTTCGTCATGAGATACAACCTACAGGGAAATATCATAATTCTTATGCATGGTGGAAATGTTCCCTTTAAGCTGTGCATCCATGTAGCAAATAAAGCAGTCCTGTGCATTTCATATGCCAGAAAAATGATATCCATCTACTACATCCAAGACTTGTAAAGCATTAGCCACACAACCATGCAATGGGCAAAAAATAAAATCTCAAGAAGCTTGTGGACATTAAAAGCAAAACAACAAAAAGCACCACAGCTTATTGGAGATTTTCATTTTAAAATGTTACCCGTAAATTTTCTGTAATTTACTTTTTTTCCTGTAACTGAAGGAAACTTTTTTTTATGTCAGTGGTTTGACTGATCCCGATAAAGGTAAGGAAATGGAAGTAAGAGTCCTATCACATGCTGGGCTTGCTGGTGTGTATCTAGGTATTGGGGCATGTGACCTGAAACTGGTACATATCAAAGCATCATGTAATCTCCAAGCCTGGGGGATGTACTATTTGTGGTATTAGCAGGCAACTTGAGTAAGATAAGGAGCCTTTGGTAACCTGTTTTAAAAGCTCTTGGTTTTATTGGTATCCCACTTAGTGTCACTATGTTCCTGTATTGTGCAAAAGCTATTAATTAGGTATCCTCAAAGTTTTGAACAAATGGCTGTTTTCTTGTATGCTTTATAATGACAGTGGAATTTTACCTCCTCTGTCCAGTGACAGATGTATGCTATCCTCCAGATGGGCTCAGGCTTTGCTGGGTATGAGCATTGGATTAAAATACTGGCAATTTTGGTTCTTATTCTACTCTTCCCTTGTCTGTTGGAAGCATTTGGATGCTGCAAACTTAGTTGAAGGAACCCTGTGACCCACTCACCCTAAGTTTATAGGTGGCACGTTATCAGATGTAGTTTATCGATGCGCGGTTTCATATTTCCTTTGCTACCTCGTTAAAACGGTTGGAATATTCATGAGATGGAATGATGTCCAGATGGAGATTCTACCTGCAGATGTTAATCTGGACGGACACAACTCAGGTCTCATTTGTTTCAGTTCACAGAGTGGGGCGTTTGTTCTGTGCCTTTCAGAGTCTTTCACCTTTCCTTCCTTTGCCCCCAGGTACAACAGCAAGTGGGAATGGAGACTTTGGCGACTGGAGTGCCTTCAATCAAGCTTCTCCGTCTCCCAGTGCTTCAGCAGGAGATCTCTTCAGTGGCACTGCCCAGCCAGCTGTAGAGCTTTTTGGCAGCTCGCAGCCAGCTCTTGGCCATCCTCCAGCTGCCTCAAATTCTACTGACCTCTTTGATTTGATGGGCTCCTCCCAGGCAACCATGACCTCTTCACAAAGCATGAATTTTGCTATGATGAGCTCTAGTGCAGTGGGCATCAGTCTGCCCATGTCAAGGTCGCAGGTACGCTGTTGTTACTCAGTCCCTTAATGCCTAGTTCCTCTGTGAAGAAATGGTTCTAGAAGGTTTTTGACCAAGTCCTATCTTAGCTTAACCATTCTTGTTACCCCTGGCTCTCAGATGTTTTCTTGGTCACTTTATCTGATGCTCCTGTCATCCTTTTTGGGGGAGGGACAGGTTGGAACCTGAACATGTGCCACCTACAACATTGGGCAACTGATGGACCAGTCCTCACCCTCATCTGTTTTGCCCAGACGCACAGAGGGGTTGCCCTAATGGAAAGCAATTGGCTGTTGTGAAACCAAAGCACATTGACTCTGTGTAAAAACCTACAAATGCTTTGCAAAAAGCCCAGACTAGAATGGGCTCCTTGTTTGGGAGGGACCAGGCAACTCTGGTTTTGTGAGACCATGCACTGATGCAAAATGCTTAGTGCTGACATCCAAAATGCCAGCCTGGTCATTTTTAACAAGATACCAGCTGATGAACATGGAAAGAGATGAACTTCCAGAAACACTGATGACCTTTCTCCTTGGTTTTTCAACTTCTCATATGTGAAGAGAAACAGCCATCTGTTGTGCTATATGATGGCATGCCGGAACTGGTCATTTCTTAGACACAGCAGTAATAAATGGTAGGGAGTGAATGGCTTTTTTTTTTTTAAACTTTTTTTCCCCTTTTGTTTCTAGCCTTTGCAGAATGTTAACGCTATGCTGCAGAAGCCCAGTTCTCTTTATAATCCGAGCACAGAGATGGTCCAAAAAAACTCCAGCAAAACTCTCCCATCCACTTGGTCAGATCCCAGTGTAAATATCAGTTTGGACAATTTAGTACCTGGTATGCAGCCTTCCAAACCCCAGCAGCCATCACTTAATACAATGATTCAGCAACAGAGTAAGTGATCCCATTGATTTTAATAATACTTCACTGGCATGATGTGCTAGCACCGCAGATGTTACTGATGTATCTTTAAAAATACCTTGAACTTCTTTGCTAGATCACCTTTTCTCTTAATTTTAACCATAATCCTATTTTTCATCTGCTACATTGCCTCTTATCATTGGGAGCTCTATTCCCTTCACCTGCCCCAGAAGAATAAGCCAGGGAATGTTTCAGGACTGCAGGGCTTTGACTCATGCCCAGATCTTCACAGTCAGTCTGCCTCCTCTCTTTAAGCCCTTGCTATGGATGGGATCAACTGTCTGTCCTCAGAGCTCAGTTAATTAGCAATAGTTAGATCCTACACCTAGGTTTATCGAGAAACAGCCTGTTGGATAGTTTTCTGAACTTTAATTTTCACATCCCTTCCTTCTTTAGTTGGCCATCTTTTTTTTTTTTTTTTTTTCTAGGCTAACTGGATAGTGAATACAAATAGCTTTTTCCTTGTCTTTATTCACTGTAAAGTCACCGTATCATTACTGTGAATAGAACTCCTCAAGTTCAACCCTAGGGTTGTGATTCTATTAAAGGCTGCTGTTTCTTCTTCTACAGATACGCAACAACCTATGAATGTGATGACACACAATTTTGCAGCTGTGAGCCTCAACTCCCAGCCCAACATGATGCCTGTTCGACCTCAAACAAGTTCATTGATGGGAGGGCCCATTCCTGTGGGAATGGGAATGCCCAGCGTTATGACGGGTACAATGGGTATGACCTCCTTGGGAAATACGCCTGTGATGAACCAGGGAATTATGGGAATGAATGTGAACATGGGCATGCCAGCTGCTGGAATGGGTTTGACGGGCACAATGGGCATGGGGGTACCAAATATAGCTATGACTCCTGGAACTGTGCAATCCAAGCAAGATGCCTTTGCAAACTTTGCCAATTTTAGCAAATAAAGATTGTAAAGAATTGGTCAGAGTGAATGAAGGATTTTTAGCTGCACAAATAGAGCTGGGGGGGATGAAGAACACTGATCAATACCTTTTTTCCTTTTATCAGTTAATTAATGAACCCACATAAAGAACTTAAAAGCTATTTTGTAAATGCTGAAACACCTCCCATTCAAGCTCTGGGGAGACTGCCGTTTCTTCTGGTGATCAATTGAATGACTTGGCAATTAATAGGCCATTGTTTTGTAGTGACAACATCAAAAATCTTTCTAGATGGAAGAACCAATTTTAACATTGAAACTTGTGGGGAGACTGGAATGGGGGTTGAGTAAATCTGTTTGAATCTAATTTTATACTTTTTTTCCCTTGAAGAGCTTGATTTTTCTCTCCCTGAATCGCTTTGTCATAATTGGAGCTATTCCTTTTACTACCACTCTGAGTCCATATTTGAAGTCACTCAAGTACAATGATCAGTTTTTTATAAGAATATATATTTTTGTCCAAAAAAAGCTTACATATGTGCTTATGGCTAATTCAAAGGGACCTGGAATGTGTATATATATACTTTTGCTAATGTTCCAGAAACACTGCTATAATACCCAAATTTTTATTGTAAAAACCTCTTTAATCAATCTGGTCATTAATAGGTTTAGGGGCTTTTCACACCTTTACTGCTATAATTAATACCCAGTGCTGAATTGGGAGACATTTCATAAAGTAGATCTGGATGGTTTCCTTTCAGAAAACTAGCATATGTACACTGCTTCTTTGGTGGCAACTTCATGCCACGTCTACTCCAGGGGCCACTGGTTTACAGCAGGCAAAAGGCCAAAAAAACCCAACAACTGTACAGAAAGAAAAGTAACAAGGTAACTACATTATCTTAAGTTAATATAAATCTATAAACCCTAGACAATCCAACAGCATTGGATTTTATATTTTATACAGGTTGGACCTCCCTTGCCTGGTACCCTCAGGACCTGACCAATCCCAAATGAGGAAATTTGTTGAACCAGGGGAGGTCCCCTGCCATTGGCTCCCCAGTCCCCGGCCCCTCTCTGCCACTGGCTCTGCTTCTGCCCCAGCTGGGCTGCCAGCCCCAGCCAGGCTACCAGATGTTGGCCCCCCTGCTGCCGCTGGACCCAGCCCCGCTGACACCGGCCCTTCTTCCATTAAGCTCCCGGCCCCAGGGCGCTCTGGTCCAGGAACATCCTTAGTCTTGCTGGGCCAGAGTGTCCTGATTTTGGGAGGTGCAACCTGTACAACATTTGGTGACTTTATGGTGTAAATATGGCATTAGCACCGGTGAAATCCAATAGAAAGGAGAGTTTTATACATTTTATATATATATATGTGTGTGTACATATATATATAAAATTATTAAAGGAAACCTGTAGCAGTCAAAGATTTTATTGATTTAATGAAAATAAAGGAAATTAATTAACCACGGTTTTGTTTTCCTGCTGTTGATTCTACATTTTAAGTTCATACACGAATCATGATTCTAGAGTCTGGAATGCAAAGGCATGGTTCTACTCACAAGCGGGAGTATTACTGAGAATAAGCACTATATTATAGGTATGAAATTTATTACCTCCCCTTTCTTATGTTGGATTTCTTTTTTATTAAATTGATAAAAACTTTGTTTCCATTGTATTCACAATGTTCTGTTATACATAACATTAAAATGGTCATTAAAATCAGTGTTGGGCCGCTTTTCCTTTCATTCCATTTGAGGTTTATAAGAAGCGTTTGGAAAAAAAATAATTATAATTTGGGCAAAGTAATTTTTATAAATAATTTAAATTTGTTTAATGACTTCTTATCTCCAGCCTTTCCTATCTGGCTCTGCTGTTAGGAATTAAAAATGAAGCAGGCAAGATATCCTGACCCACTCCAGCCTTGCTAATGCTCCATCTACAACATTTCTAATTAGGCAGAAATTCATGTACTTCAGCTAAGTGGTAATGAAAAGTGATTCATTTGCTGAATAAGAGATGAGAGTGAGTGTAATTAGCTGACTGTGGTTTTTAATCTTTCAACAATTCAATGTGTTTAAATTACTTTCAAAGAATAGGAGCTTTCAAGTGTTGTTACATCAAAGTAATCAAGACAGACTTTAGTAGATGAGCAAGAGATCTTCTCTCCAGTTGCCATTTTGAAACCTTTAAACTTTGTTGGAATCATCAGCTTCAGAATTTCTCTTGTGACAGATGGTACAATTCAAGCTGGTTTGGAAAACAATTGCAAGGCGGAGGGAACCGATTATTTTTGAAGGATATGGTGGAGGGGTACGGAAAGCCATGCATCTAGAACAAACTGCTAGATTGTTTCACAACTTGAGAATGTCAAAGGCAGTAAAGGAAGTGAACATCCTCTGTATAAACAATTGGAAGCAACTGAGAGCTGTTTAGACTGATGTGCTTTAAACTCAATTTGACTGGTAGCTTATGGATGGGGCCTGATGGTCTCTTTAAGACCCTCCCTATTCATTTAATACTGCTGTCCTTAGATCATATGTCTTCACGTTGGACTGACTCTCAGCATAGACAAACACAACAGTAGGCTATTGATCCATATAGAATTAAACAGAGGTGAAGCATGGGCTAATACCATGGCTCCCAGACTCTCATTGCAATACTATTTATAAAAATTCTTGCAGTAAAATGACTGACCAGGTATTCTACAATTGGTTAATACAGTAAAATCATTCTGATTGGTTTAATAACTGGGATTTGTTTAATTGAATCTGTGTTTTTTAAATGGCAAGGCTACATTAAGGAGCTGTTTGTGGCTCCCAAGCCTCAGTCTAAATATCACTATTGCAGAAAGAAGTTTGCGTGCTCCTTGGGCTTGTCCCAAGCTGCCTCTAGAAAAGTGTAAAGATAAAGTTAAGGGAACACATGCAAACAGTGGTCAAAGGTAGTATTTGGACATAACCTGACAGTGAGGTTTACTTCCTTGTCATTATAGAAGATGCACAACAAAGATTGTCTCTGCATAGCAGAGACTACAGATGATAAATGTAGACGTACTAGCAGGAAAATAATAGCAAAGTTCCCGTCTCTTTAAAGGTATCTGTATATGAAAAATGGAAATATCAGCTCCACAAACTCATTTTTGTAAAAAATAAATTTTTAGAAAAGGTGTTGACCATATGTAAGTCCCACCAGCCAATTTTCAAGCTATACAATATGTAAAGATCATTATTTAATACTCTATCTGTGTGCGCAGGGTAAAGATAAGGAAAACAATCTAGGAAACTATCATTAAGGGTTTCAGAGTACCTGTCTTATTAGTCTGTTTCAGCAAAAAGGAAGAGGAGTCTGGTGGTACCTAGGGTTAGGGTTAGTCTTTAAAGTGCCACTGGATTAGTTTTTATTGTAAATAAATCACTTATAAAAAATACAGCTGGAACTTGTAAAAATGATAGCTGAGTCCCCTGTTCCTTAGTCTGGTCATCTAATCTTTAGAATATGCAGCTGAATGATCCTGACACATTATAGATCCCGTACATCACATTTTTATTAGCTTTGCAGTAGGATTTGAACATGGCACCAATTTAGAGTAACAGCGTACAAGTGGCTAGCTAGTCAGACATGCTGATCAACTGGATGGTGGGTCTGATGATGAATTATGTCTGTTAAGTGAGGGGTTGAATCTTTTGCTGTTTATATCCTAACTTTTGTGTGACCTCAGGTGCCTACAAGTCGGGATGGGTGCTAGATAGATAAATACAGCCATGGAGCGTTCCCCTGGGCTGTCGCAACCACTGTCGATCCATCTGCAGAATCCCATTCACTGACCATTCTGGGACAACCAGTTTCTACCACCCTCACAGTGAATAGCTTCACCTCCAGGTCATTCCATTGATTCTAAAGGGGGGTGGGGGGGGAGACAGTAGATTGTCCCTGTACATCTGGCTCTGGGTGCAAGAGATCATTTAAAAACCATGAGTCTTCCTGTTGTAGGTACCCAGAGCCTTACAAAAAGTAAAACTGCAGTACAGATGCAGGTTGAGGGATAACCAGAGCATTCAGTATGTTCTACAAAAGAAAAATTACATTCAAAACAGCTAAGCAAGGGTATTTATAGCAGCATCTGTTTCAGCTAAGAACTGTCTAATGCAGCTTGTTGAAGGAGGTAGGGGGAGGGATTTATCAATGAAGTGTTTACATAATGCAGGCAGGCATCCTATACACAAGGTGATACCAACAATCAGCGTCTAACATCTGAAGACTCTTTTTATTCTCCTAGGTCTTTGCTCCTGGAGGCGCTTACTCTAAGAACTTGTTTCTGCAGGGGTGTGTGTGTGGTATATAAGTTTTTATACAAACTCCTAGACTAGCTGCATACTTATTGTTAATAATGTATTGGGGGGAGGGTGGGGGGTGTTTTAAAGGGACACTTCTCTCAAAATTTGTCAAATTAAGCCTTTGTGAAACTAAAAGATCTATATTAGTTTCCATTTTTTTAACATTCTAGTGGAAACTTTTTAAATAGCATTTACTTAGTTTTGGCTACTCCAGCATTGCAATTCTGAAAATCTGGAATTGAAATGAAACTATAAACAAAAGTCAAGCAGGATTTCATTGCACATACAGTGAAAAATAAAAGGAAAAATTTTCCAGTCTAATAGAAGTTAGGACCACAAGTGAAATAAGTTGCTTTACGATATGATCAGGTTAATGCTTTTCCCTGTTAGATATCACAGACCTTGTAATGTCGGTCTGTACTGATGGGGAGACATCACCAGATCTGAACATTTGTGGAGTAAAGGTTGGACCTCCCTGGTTCAGCACTCGGGACCTGACTGGTCCCAAATGAAGAAACTTGCTGGACCAGGGGAAGTCAATTCCATCCTCTGCTGCTGCCCTTCAGGCTTGCCTGGGGGGCTACCAGCCCCCTCCTGACTGCCTATCCTGGCTTTCAGGTTGCCCAATAAGCTGCTGACTCCTGCCAGTCCCAGTTGCCAGGTTCTGTCCCTGGGATGCTGGCCCAACTCCAATTCTGGCCCCAGCTGGGCTCCCAGCTACTGGACCTGCTCCACACCCAGCCCTGGTCGGGCTCCCAGCCAACCCCTACTCCCAGCTGTCAGGGCTGTGTAGTCCAGATGCTCTCTGGTCCAGCAAAGTCCAAGGTTCAACCTGTACTCATATATTTGTACTGTAGTGCTGAGCAATGAATGTTTCCTTTGTCTGAGGATTAATTTCAGATGGAATAGTAGAAAGGAAAAGAAGGCTCCAATGCCCTACATAGGGTTGCCTCAAAGAGTAAGGAATAAAAGTACAAAATAAAGAAATGGCCATCAAATATTTACCTAGCTACGAACTATGAATTGAACCTGGAGGGTGCAAACCACTAGGCTCTTCCCCTATTGCTAAATGGGAGAGGTCCCTCCGTGCCACTATGCTAATTTTCATTGGAGTCTCTGCTGCGGAATGGTATGACACCCAGCTGTCTGCAAACTTCAATGCTTTTTGGACTCTGGGATTCAGAATTGGTGTGAACAATTTTCCCTTAACATCGTTAATCAGAGCTGGCCTAATGTTTCAAACATGTTAATGAGGAGGGGTGTGTGTGTGTGTGTGTGTGTGTTTGTGTTTTTCCTGTATTGTTTCTAAAACAAGGTGAAAGTTTGTATTTTGGAGCTGCTGTCTCAGCCATTTATGGGGCTTTACAATGTAAAGTGAAAAGCCTTGAAAAAAATAAGGCTGCAATGGAAACAATTTTCCATTGAGTGCAGCTAATGTACATAAGGCTTTGCATCCTGAGGAGTTTGTAGATTATTTTGGACGGCCAGCCAGCTGGCCTCCCAGGGATGTGACTACCTACATGTGATGCACAGAATTTGCGGGTCTTCAGCCATCTAAAAGTTTCAAGGAAGAGAAGAACAAAATCTCCATTTTTATGTTGTTCCTATACACAAGGATAGGCCGAAAGCCCTCCAGGAAACTATACTGAATGGGAATGTTTATTACACAGGAACCTCGAACTATGTTTAGTGAATCTTTCTTGATGAATTATTTATTCTCGCAGTAGGAATAAATACGGACATCTGGTAGGATTCTTCACCTATCCATCCTGCGTACATGCTACATACAAACAGGTATAGGGCCATTTATTTTAAACCATTTTTAGCCGTCCCCAAGAGCGTGCAGATTTAAATTGTATTTTTTTTAAAAACCAACCTTGTGCCATAAGGTACCAGTTTAGTAATTACTGGTTCTTTAATAGGGGTTCAATTACTTTGCTTCATGATAAGGAGAGAAAAAATGCATTGCAAGATGGAGCTACATTCGACATCTGGGAACCTCCTAACAGCTGGCCATCTAATGAATATGCAGCTGCTTAAGAGGCTGTAGTCCATTAATAAACCAATAGATCTAAAGCAGAAACAATCTTTGTCAGCTTCAAAGGAGGTTGCACCCAATGTGCTGTGAAGAGTCACTGTCACATTGAATTGAATTGGTGAGGCTAACAATCAACTCTTCAGTACCAGCGTGTGTGTGCCTGCGCAAAGGGCTTCTGCCTCCATTCATCAGAAGGCAGGGAAATGGTGGTGAAAGTTGCAAGGCATTGGTGGTGGTTTCGATGGCACGTTCCCTATTTCTCCTGATGCCAGATTTATGCTGGGCACTGGTGACCTTTTCAATTTAACACCACACTCTGCTTTGGTGGACTCTGTTCTACAAGGATGGGAGTTGTTTTTCAGCCCAAATGAGTCAAGAGACATAGGAATCCAGCATATGAATAAATGACTGGGCAGGAATTACAGTAAAACACACTGATTTGTCAGAGAGCTGCTGAGGAGGATAGCACCCTGGGAGCTGTTCTGACCCAACAGCATGTTCACAGGGTGAAATAGACACAGTGGCTACATCTACACTGCAGGCTTCTTGCGCAGGAATGGCTGTTACAGTGTCCACACTACAACCCCCTTCTGACAATCTACTGTAAACTTTCTTGCGCAAGAAGAGGGCTTTTTTCACAAGAGTTATGCCTCTCCCCACGAGGAATAAGCCTTTTTGTGCAAGAACTCTTGCACAAAAAGGCTAGTGCGGACGGAAACAGGGATTTCCTGTGCAAGAAACCCCTATGGCTAAAATGGCCATCAGAGCTTTCTTGTGCAAGAGAGCATCCACAAGAAGTCACGGTATAGACATAGCCAGTAGGTTTCAGACATGATGCCCCTTTTCTTCTGAAAAGGTTGGAGGTGGTGGTGGCTGTATTCCTAAAATCCTGGACCTCCAGGGCTGCATCTGGTACAAGTAGCAGGAGGTGGTGTACCAATGCACGGCAGGGACAGGTGAATGGTGAGATGGCCGCCTAGGATGATGTTTCCCACCTATACAGCCTCTCATGCTCTGGTGGGATTCTAAGCAGGGTTCACATTGATTCAGCATCCAATGCTCTGTCTTGTACAGATCCCCTCAGTGTGATCCAAGGCCACTTCCTGTGAATGACTACGGGTCTATAAGCCACTTGAGAAGTACTTGTTGTTTTGGAGCTTGGATGCAAACAATAAATGGGTGATGTTCAGTACTTGGGAGAGATTGGGATGCAGTCCTGTTCCCATTCGTGAGAGAGTAATACTGATCAATGCTTTCCTTCAAGTGCTAGCTAATCCTCTCTCTCACTCACTCTCTCACACCCCCCCCCCCTGAGAGAGGTTTGTATTTTTCATAGTTTGCCTCGGTTTCCCTCACCAGCAACGTGCCCCTTGCCTGAACCTGTGCTGGAATGGGGTTTAGAGCCCTGACATTTCTGGCTCCCAGGTTGCTTCCATTTCTGGGTCTCAAAATTCTTTGTAGTAAAGGTGTCTGGTGGGAGTGAAATAGTGGGAAAAATCAGGATGTTTGCACCTCATTTGCAAACAGCCATTGTTTGCTGTGACTCAAGACAGTATGATGGCAGTGGTGTTGGACTCAGCACTGTTCTCCTGCCTCACAAGCCAGGATATTTCGTGAGCAAGAAACAACAAAAAAAGCAAAAATTAAAATTAGATGTAAAGCTGCTTGTTTACTATATATCCACTACTTCTAATCACTTTACTTTTTCATACATACCACCACACTCTGACAACTGAAACTACACTGCTAGTTGAAGTGATACCAACTCCATTCGTTGAGTGAGGTAATTTTTTCTCGCTGCTCCTAAGATTTGAAACAAATGCCTAATGAAAGTCACAGTTGTATAATTGTGGCCTCACTGAAGGTTAGCTTGTCTGTAGAGTTAAATTCTGCCACCAGGTGGGGTGTGAATACTTGAGCTTGGGAGCTGTTTACCATCAATTCAGCCTCATGTTCTTGTGGGTCATGACAATGTTCTGCTTTTTAAGATTTGGGAGGGGATAGTGTATGCATATGTAATGCAAAATTGGGGTGGCATGCATTCAACCCTGCATGCGTGAATGGGTGCAATACTTAAAGAGTGCAGGAGTCAAGTCAGTGGAGCAACTCACTGCAAATGAATGCTGATGAACCTCTCTCATTACAGCATCTTCTAGTCCTTGTACACCTGGAGTTTCTTTTGGCAATGGGGGCAGTTTCTCAGTCTATATAAGCACTCGAATACTCCACCGGTCTGCCCAGAGGTGAGAGGATCACTGACAGATTGTTTGAACCATGGTGATTGCTGGAATGACTCCAGTATTTCCCTACTTAGCCTACATTCTGAAAACCAATATTGGATCATTGCCTTTTAGGGGGGTCCTTTCCCAGTGGCAGTGTACAAGGAGCCAAGCCAGCCAGAGACAGACCCCCCACAAGTGCGGCATTTCCGTTCCATCACTAGAAGCTAGTAGGCAGTGGGATGCAGGTGGACTGAAAGCACAAAGGATGTTTTGCTGTTTGCTCATCACCAGCAACTTAATCATTCTGATTAAGGGGCCAGAGATCCACTTGAGTCATAGGCTGTCAGAGCATGGATTCAAATGATAGCAAACAGTGGTGATTTTAGTGAACCTTGGTGCAATTCAGTTTGCACAGGAGAAGAACACACTGATTTTCTGAAATCCTAGCTTGACCCTGTGAAATGTAATTCTCTTGTGTGGCAGCCCTGTCCAAACCTCCCAGAAAAGCATGAGAAGTCCTGTGATGCCTTAGAGACTAACAAATATAGTACCATGAGCTTTCATGGGCAAAACCCGCTCCATCAAATGAGCAGACTAGTGGTTGGGCCTGTCACTCTGTGGCTGAGACTGTCAGCAAAGATGCCAAATGGAGTCCTGTGTGCTGAGGACTGGACTGAGAGCACCAAACCACCACCCGAGGGTGACAACCTTGCTCATGACTGGCGCAGGACTGGGTGCACCAAGATTCAATGAGAGGCTGTAGGTCGCATTTTCAAAAGCGCCCACGGGACTGTGGCGCCCAAGACCCATTTTCAAAGTGACTTAGGCACATAAGGAGCCAGAAGCCTGTCAACTTTTAATGAAACAAGATCCTAAATGCTTAACCTGTGCCCAGGTCCTATTCTCAGGGCTGCTTAACAAGCCCTGTTGGAATGTGTTTACTTTTAAAGCCTTCAGTATGTTCAGAACCAAGATGCTCCAGGTGAGTAAGATGCCCTGCCTTTGCTGAATCTGAAAGATACAAGAGAGGGGCTGTAAAGCTGAGATGAGATCCCTCTACAGCTTTAACTTTTCAAAGTTTCAGATGTAGCAGGACCATTAACCTGTGGCACAGTTGAAGCTAAATTCATACAAAAAGGTACTAAGTGGATATCTAATAAACCAGCCGCAGCTTCAAGCTCATTCTTCCACTGAGAGTCTTTCAATGACCATGTTCATCCAAGTCCAACACATCGCTGACTTGTTTAGAAAGTTAATTAACCCGGTGGACATTACAATTGTTGTTTTTGGAATCTATCAGTTTCTTGCCTTTTTTCCATAAGTGGTTGATTAATTATAAAACCTTAATGATCTGTTTAAAATAAATAAACCCTTTATACCATTTCAAAGATGTTTGTGATGCACAGCTGATATTCAAATAGCATCAGCCTTATGTGCTTTTTCAGCAAGTGACCTAATTAGTTAATAAAGTAATTGAATATTAAAAAGGATGTTGCAAGTGATTAAAATTTAAGAGCCTTCAGAACATTATTAAAGCTATAAATCATACATCACTGTTTTAATTTGCATAGCTACAGAATTACTAATGGTCCCCCATGCATACGCTTCTTGGCAATTAGTCTTTTTACAAAATGTTGGTGATACCAGGGGGCTGCCAAAATCTTTCACTGAGTTTTGATTTACACACAGCACTCATGGTGGGAGAGCGTGAAGGGTTAAATGCCAGGTGGCCAGGAAACTGGATTTCAATTCCTTCATAGGCCTGTAGACTTTCTCCTTTGGCTGGGCTCAGACCTATATAACTCAGTGCAGAGCCTTGCCCTTTGGAGTCACAGGTAGGGCTAAGGGGGAAGATTTTCAAAGCAGAAACAGAAATTTCCTCTTTAATTCCTTGAGCTGGCCCTGCTGTATCATTTTAGCATAGGAGTTTGTGTGCATGAATTTCACTGCATGACAATAGTAGGTGGAGTTGACACTGGTTTACCATCTGAACACCTTTTATTCCCATTTACACTGCTGCAGTTTTGTTGACTACAATGGAACTCTTTCTACTGCATACTTAGGTGTGAGCCCAATGGATGAAAAGCCAAATCCTTGGCTAGTAAAGGTCATCGCTCCATTGTGTAGGCCCCACTATGTTAAAAGTCATTTATAATCCAGTCCGTCCAGTGATCTCTTACCCCTAGCAGCATGGCAGGAGCCAAGCCAGCCAGGAGACAGTGAGCTGGACCGAATTCTTATGTGTCTTCAACAAAATTCTCTCTCCACTTTCAATGGGAGGCCCATTCCTTACTACAGAAGGCAGTGAGGTCACAGAGGTCAACCAAGGGTATTCCTGGCCTGCAGAGCTTCTTCTCCAGCTGGTGACTCAGGCAGAGGAATAAACCCAGCTTGATCTGCAGATCCCAGGTTGAGGTTATTTGACTGGCTCTTAGAACAAACATTTTACTTCCAAGTCCAGCATTTTCTTCTATGCGGTCACTGAGAGACCACAACTATTAGAACTGCTTTGTAGAAGCATGCTCCTAGTGGTGACACACATGAAACTAAAGAAGGTAAAATCTCTTTGCCAGGGTTGGGGTTTGTAGAGTGTGTTTATGGAGAGAGCCTAGGGGTATGTGTGCACACCTATTTCTAGTGCACCAGACCCCATACTCTATGCTTCCACCGAGCCATTCATTGTACCAGGTGCTGCAGAATCAAGGTTAGAACCAGGACTCTCCCTTCTAGCACGCACCCCACTACCTTTTCTGCAGAAGGCAAGGGTGCCAGCAACACATTTGAACTAGACAGTCTGCAACAAAGGATAAGTGGACACAAATCAGACACCAGGAACAGTCACACACACAAACCTGTAGGGCAGGGGTGGGGAACCTCAAGTCTGGGGGCTGTATGTGGCCCCAGCTTGCCTGGATCTGGCACCTAAAGCTCAGAGGCTCCCCCTCAGCACTGGGGGAGCCCGCACTGGTGCCCCAGCCCTGCTCTGCTGCCCCACCACAGGGCTGGTGTACACAAAATCTAGTAGGCTGGGCCTCCCTAGGCTCTGGGGTAAGAGGGGAAAGTAGGCAGTGTCTTTCTTCCTCTCAGTTGGGGGCCACATCAGTGAGGGTTTTGTTGGGTGGTGGGTTTTTTTTCTTTTTGGCTTCTCACTTGTGTGCAGCCGACTGATTTTTCTGTGCGTCAGCAGCCCCCGACCCAAAAAAGGTTCCCTGCCCCTGCTGTAGGGGAACATTGTAACCTGTCTGGTCACTCAATTATGGATTTAAAAGCAGCTGTTCTTCTACAAAGCAATTTTATCACCCAACCACAGAGCGAGACAGCTAAAGTTAGAGTTCTTTTAGAAGTCTGACACAATCAACTTGGGCTAGAATAATGATATTAACTGGTTAATGCACTGCAAAGACAATTTCCCCATCTTTGATATTTGTATTTCCACATCAAATACTATGAACAGGACACATCTAACCTGGCTTAATTAACTTCATTAACACAACCTACAACTGACAGGTAACTACTTTTGCTGGTATATATACACAAGCGGCCCCCGACTTGCGATGCGATCAGTTCTTGGGGAAGTGTCGCAAGTAAGGGGCGTCGTAATGCAAACCCTCATTTACGATAGGCGTCGTGTGCCATCTTAAATGCAGGCTGAGGACGTAAGTCAGGGATTTTGGGCCCCTTCCACATTTACAAAAATGGTTGTAAATGTGGGGGAGAAGAGTTGCAACTTGGGTGGTTGCATTTTGGGGGGTTTCTATACACCCTGAATTCTGTAATTTCCACTCCAACTCATCTGATGAAGTGGGTTTTAGCCACGAATGCTCATGATCTAATATATTTGTTAGCTTCTAAGGTGCCACAGGACTGCTCATTGTTTTTACGGTTACAGACTAACACGGATCCCCAACCTATACATAGCACTGTATTTCATGTAAGCTACACATTAACACTAAAGAAAGTCACTAGACCAGTGCAACTGACCGGGTCAACTTCTAAGGCACCACTGCAGTTTGCTAATCAATCACAAATCCATTGCTAAGTATTGACTCTGAGATCCACACAGTAGGTTGTAATGCTGTCTAGTGTGCATAGAACCTGTTCACCGTGCCCGTGTACAGCCTTCCATCCAAAGGAGTATTGCCATTAGTGGGAAAAAACAATGACTGCAGACACAAAACAATGACTGTTGACACAAAAAGCGAGCTAAGAGTGTAAGTGCTTCTAAACATGCTTCATTGATCCAAACATATAATTCTGACCTCACCCCCAGGAGAGCTCAGGAGGGATTGCTAGCCATCCCTTAATCTTCCAGGCAAGGAATGTTTAGGTGGCGCTTAAAAGAAATGGGACATTTCAAAGCTAATTAGCAGCTTGTCAATTCCCAGCTCCTCAGGTTGTAGCTCCGTGTATTAGAAGTCAACAGTCAAATCCTAGGTCTGTTTAGCAGGCCAGGAAGGCGCGAACACTTGTTCCATTTGGCATGGCTGGGGGAAGGTGCACATCTGCCAGATGCAGCAGTTAGCTTTGGCGCAGGGAGTATAAGCAAACGTGTAGCATCTGGAGATAGGCATGTGCCTGCCAGTCAGCCAGAGCTGGTACATTCGGTGAGGGTGTAGCAGCTGCATGATTAGAGGTACCAGAAGCTGTAAAGAAGAAGGGATTAGTTGATACTTTTTCTAGTCTTGTTAAAAATTCTGTCAAGGACCTAAGATAATAGGAATCAGTCCACATCACGGTGGAGGATGGGTGAACTTTTCAAGGTAACTAAGAGAGGCTGCCTACCCAACTCATAGTGATTCCATTAGGCCAGGGGTGGGGAACTTTTTTTTTTTTTTTTGGTTCAGGGGCCACTGACCTACAGAAAAATCAGAGTCCCCACACAGGTAGGGAGCAAAAACAACAAAAACCACGCGTCACTGACCTGGCCCCAAGCGAGGAGAAATAAAAAAACCCCTAATGGATTTGACTTCCACCTGAGAAGCAGGGAAAAAACCTCACTTCCCTCAAGTTCCAACCCTATGTTGGGGGAAAAGGAGGGGAGGCGCCAAGATTTACCCACAGGGCCAAAATGAGCTTTGATAAGAAATGTCATTGCTGCCATTCCAGCCACCAGTAGCCGGTGTCTCTCATGGCTCCTGCCACTGGAGAACTCCCCAGCTGGCCTGCAGAGGGCTTTCTCTTTCCCCTAGTGCCACCTAGTGGGGGATGAACATGCTGAAAAAGGGACTGCCTGTTGAAAAAGTACAGCTGGCTGTCACAGTGTTGTCCTCCAGCCGTGGAGGGGAAGGGAGACAAGCAGAGTGCAAGTTTGCAGCTGAAGCTGAGTCTGTAAGTCAATTCAAGGGTCAGGTGAAGTCAGGCCTTGTCCTGGTGTGAAAAGGAAAGAAATCTGCAGTGACTGGGGAGGAGGATGTACCAGCCACAGGACCATCCCCCCAGCCCGGAAAGGGCCAGGACAACCCCCTTGCCCCACCTCTTCCCCTGACTCCCTCCCCCAAGCATCCTGGGGGATTAGCAAAGCTAGGGGCTCAGTGTGAGCAAGGGGAGGTCCGGCCTCCCGGCCCTCAACAGCAGCAGCAGGGAAAGTGGAACCATGTGGCACCAGATCGCTCTGCTCCCCCAGCTGCATTACTCTGCTTCCCAGCTAAGAGTGCAGAAGCAGTCCTGCCCCTTCCCCAAGCAATGCCCTGGGAGAGCAGAGCAAACTGGGGCTGTGTTGCTCCATTTCCCCCCAAACCTGACAGTGTGGGGCAACCAGATTCCTGCTGAGGGTACCAGTCCTCCCTCCCCCCTGCACTTGTCCCTCCAGCCACCCAGGGAACCTGGCCCTGCTGGCAGGCCCTTTGCCCCCCTCCCCAGCATTTGGGGCACGAATGGCCCCTGATGCCTCCCCCCTGCAAGAAAGCAAAGTATCCTCAAGTCATTCCCTACCTATTACAATCACTTTGCATTAACTCCTCTTTCAGAGAATGGCCCGGGGAAAAGGACTTGTTCCTCTATTACAGCATGTTTACAGTGCCCACTAAAGCAATGCTACTCTATGTGACGCCATCTCTGCTACCACTCCCATCACCGTGCTACCGATGGGCAGGAGCAGATGTGCAGAAAGAGCCATCAGGTTCCCGCAGAGGGCAGGCTGAACAGCTCGCAGAGTTTGCTTGCGGCCAGCCTGACTCGGTTTGACGTACGGCCTGCATTTGAGCATCCCGTCTCAATCGACCTTCAGAATACCTAGCTGCCACGCACAGGGGGCACGGCCCAAGACACAACGTTGCGCTGTGAGGGTTGGGACTGTTACAGTAGGTAACATGCAGGCCCAGGCCTGCCCCTGGACTTGAGCTCTTCAGAAGAGAAGCAGCTGACCTGCACTTGAGTCGGTGTCCTGAAACAGCTACCGTTTCTAATGACACCATAAAACAAGGGAAGAACTGCGGTGGCAGCAACAGCTAGAATGAAACTGAGACAAGCAAATTAAATGTGATCTCAATCTATTCCCCTTGTGAGCTGGAGAGCAGAGACGGCTAGTCCAGGCAAGAGATTTAGGGGTGATGGGGGCAGTTATATTAAAACCATCTGTTACTAAATCTGCCAATTGTCGTACAAAACAAAAGGGAAGGTGATAAAAGGTCCTGAGGCCCGGACAGGGTCAGATAGTCAGTTCCTCAAAGCAACCCCTCCCTGTGGTGCCCATCAGCTTCAGGACAACTTATTACTTGATGGGTTTAAAACGAAAGCTTAAGTTTCCAGCCCTTGTTATGAAGGAAACCTTCTGAACATGACCTGAGAAGCTGTGGTCTTACTGAGGCTACAGCCAGAAAAACAAGGTTTCTGCTGACTCGAATGGAGCTATGCCTATTGACACAGGCAGCAGTTCCAACCCACATGCTCTCCATAGCCAGTGGGCGTTAACTCTGAACCCTAATGAGCAGGGCTTGACAAACCCTGGTGAGAGCCACTCGCCAGCCCCGCACTGTGCATGCGCCAGACCGGCACTGTGTATGCACGAAGCGCCGGTGAATGGGGCGCTCGGAGCGACCAGCTGAAAGCTACTCACCACAGCCGAGTAGATTCAGCGGTTGGTCGAGCCCTGCTACTAAGAGCACATTAAAATGTCAACATTGACTTTTATTCAGACTTCAAAATTTTAGCATCTGCTTAGCTCAGACACTTCAAAGAAACAGCATCTTTTAAGGAGTCAATTGCTTCTTCAAGGACTGAAAGAACGCAGTGCGTGTGAAAGTGTTCCTACAAAGCCAGAAGAGACTTGTTTTTCCAGAAATTCGAAAATAAATAGGTTTTCCCTCAAAGAGGTTTAAAAACATCAATTTCTTTCCTTCTCCTTTTATTAATATCAATTCCTTCCTCAAACCACAAACATAATACAACAAACAAGAGGCCACTGCTTGTAGGGCTCTGAAGACATTGTGCAGAAACCTGTAATCCTGTCTCAAAAGCCATCGTTTCACCATCTCTGGGTCCCATTTGATTAATCTGAAGCAATTAAAGAGCTTTGGCTAGGATCTGCTTAACTAGCATTAGATACACATCGCCTCTCCATTAAAAACAGTACAGGAATTAAGTGAGTTTAATTCAACTGCTCTGGAGAGCAATAAAACAAGGAGAGATGCTCACATCAGGTGTTTGCAGCAAGATAGCACTTGTCTTTCCAAGTCTGTAGGGGCATAATAAATGCAACTTCTTCAAAGCCCCAGATCAGGCAGGTATTAAAGCATTTGAAGTTCATTTGAAGTTAAAGCACATGGGTAATCTGCGTTAAGTTAAACACCTGCCTTAAGTGTTAATGTAGATCGTGATGGAGGCTGAGGCTACATCTAAACTGGAGTGTTTTTTGCGGAAAAACCTGCACAAAATGCACTCCGCATTTTGCGCTTCTTTTTCCACTTTTTCGGAAGAGGCTTTTCCACCATTTGGCCCCATCTAGACGGGGCCAAATGGTGGGAAAGCCTCCTCTTTCGGCAGAGCCCTTATGCCTTGTGAAACGAGGTACACAGGGCTCCCCAAAAGAGCACATTTGCTCTTCTGTGAAAAAAAGCAGAAGAGCAAACACATTCCTTGGACACGGCGGGGTTTTTGCGGTTTACCTCTGGTATCCCGCAGTCTAGACGTAGCCTGAGTAAGCACTGTCTTTACAGAGAAAGAATCAGTTGTTGAAATTTCATAAAATGATTTATAGTCAAGAAAAAAGTCAGGGAACAGGGAAGAAAGAGCAGACTCTTAGAACACCCCTCCCTCCCCAAAGTGTCTTGGTAGTTAGGTAAAGCTGTAGATTCCCAGTGAAAGGCAGTGAGTTGTATCCCTTCATTGTGAAACCCAGGCCAGCCCACCCCTAAATTCCTATATACACCCTAGCACTGTAACTCACTGACTTCATACTAGATTTTCTGTTTTGCTTTAAAACAGGATGTGGAATACAACAGTAGATCGATGTTTTTAATAATTACACGTGCCTGAATTAAAAAGCCTAAAAGCCGATACCCCAAGCTACACAAAGGACTTACCTGGCCAAGAAAACTGCACTGTGCAAAGTAGGCCAGTGCTGGCCTATTGCCCCAATACAGAAACACTTTTACATCCTTAACGTCTGAAACATACTTAAGTACTTTGTTAAAGTAAGGCCTGTCTTGGTAAGTGCAGCATAATCATGTGCAACCACCTCTCTCGCCTACTGTCTTGAGCCGTTGAAGCAAAGTGACTAATGGGAGGGAAATGGCAGAGATGAAGGATTCTTGCAGAATCTCCTCCACCAGTATCAAAGGATGGGAATCTTCATTTTCTGGGGCTGGCCAGGTGGAACTTGGACAAATGGAGATTCCATCTGAGGTGCCAGTTTGGGATAGGACCATCTCTTTGATCTGTCTCTCTCCAGTGCCAAGCACCAGAGGTCCTGGTCCATCACTGGGGAGGCCCAGGTGCTAAAAATTGTACTAAAAATACCAGTACCTCAGATAACATCTGCACTCACATAGCTGCAGCTCTCATCCAAGGGACTCTGAATGCTTTACAAACAGTAAGGCCTTGTGTACACTAGATGGTGGATTGACCTTGCAGTGATCAATTCAGGAACAGTCAGTTTATCACATCTGCTTAGCCGCACTAAATCAACCTCCAAGTGCTGTCCTGTTGACTTCAGTACTCCACCAGGATGAGAAGAGGAGCCAGAGTCAATGGCAGTGTAGTCCTGTTGAACTTACCGTGTGAAAGACGTAAGTCCAACTTCAGCTATGCTATTTGTAGGTTAGATCGACCGGGGGGGTGTTACATCGACCAGGCCTAAGTCTCAGCATCTCTCAGAGGTAGAGACATTATCACTGTCGCACAGATAGATAACAGGAACAGAGTAGACTTCTTGCCCAACAAGTCACCTACATTGCTGAGAATAGAATCGAGTGACCAGGGCATGAACTTTTTGATTTTGGGGGGCATGGGCTAGTATTAGATAATAAATAGCTGTTGAATATCATTGAGTACCCTGTACAACTAAATTGGTCCACTTTTAATAAAGTGAAAAACTGTTTCAAACCAGTTCCTTGATTTACTGATGCAATCCATGTTTTTATTACATTTCTCCCTTCCACCAAGCTGCCAGTTGTCTATGGGCGGCGAGTGGTCTCCATTACCAGTCTTCGGCTCTAACCAGGAGGAGTAGGAGCCGCTTGGTACACAGATTAAGACAGCATTAAAAAAAAAAAAAAAAAAAAAACCCACACACTTGAAACAACCAGCGTTATACAGATATTTATTGCTTTGCAGTTTCAGCGCTCTTATACAAATATTTGTGTATCTGGAGAGCAAATTCTTTGTTCAATTCATAGCAGCAATTCCTCCATAGAAAGTAAATGTTTAGGAAGACAATGATAATTATGAGCAAGTTTATCATATACACTTGTTTATACACGTTTTACCAGATCATACTATTCCAGAAATAAAATAAAAATTTGCAGTCACTCCAGGTGTAGCCTTGCAGACACAATTTCAGGACTGAGGTGCTACAGCTGATATGTGAACATCTGTAATGTGTCGTGACACAAAGCTAAAAGGGCAAGTGCTATAGAGGGCAGGCAACCTGGATCTCTGCTCCACCTGATGTATTATGGCTTTAAGAATACTTGGCATTTATACAGTGCATACCTGTGAGATAAGCAGCTGTGGAAAGGGAGTCAGAGAGACAGTAAATTTGCCATGCAGCAGGATTAGAACCCAGCAGCTCCTTACTCCCAGTCCTGAGCTCAAACCATTAGATCATGCAGTTCTCCTATGATTCACTTATGTAGCTTTCTACAACGGTAACTGATTTGCAAGTTCCAACCCATACAGCTACATTGGCTACAAGCAGCATCAGAACAGTCCGCCAGTCAACTCCCCTAATAATGCCCATTTTAGGTTTTAAATAAGTGAAACGTTTCTCAGCTTCAAATGATATATCAAGTAGAAGACACAATGATCCAGCTTTACTTTGCTCTGAAGTGGTGAAAATCAGAAGCAATTGCTAAAGGAACAGGAGCTACTTTCATTTCTTTCCTGAGGGAGAGTCCGGATCTTGAGAGGAAAGGATGGATATGTTTTTATACAAACTGATCAAGCTACTTTTCATTCTCAACGAATACCAGGCTGACAGTCTCAGGTGTACTAATTTTCTTCAGCTAAGTCACCCTACTGTATGCTATGAAGCTAGAAGCTAATAAAATAACTATCTGGGAACATCAGAAGCCATTTCTCCTTCCTTGACAAGCTTTCACTTTTGTCAGCAGAGAGCAAGAGCACTTATGATACATAAAGGGCTTGTAAACATGAGACAAGCCACCTCTTATATTCCCCCACTAAAGTACTCCTTTCTCTCTCTTCCTAGGAAATGAACAAACATCACCAAGACTCCAGTCTATCTCCAGTGCAAAAAAGAAATTTGCTTGCCTGATTTTTCTTTCCCCAATGGGTTTCTTCTGAAAATTTTGGAGGTAGGATCAAACATGTAAGTAAGCAGAGCGGAGTGGGGTGGGTTCCCTCCACTGCCAATGTGTGTGTTGTTTCATGTGTGGTAAAATTTGCCGAGAACTGATGTCATAGAAGTCTTGAAGCTGAGAACGCTTTCCCTTAACACTTTCCATGTTGTCTACAGAGCACAAGCCACCCAATGTTGGCCAATTTCTGAGGAGGTTAGAGAAGAAAAGCTGGTGCCAGATAAGGAAATACCTTTCTCCTCTGTGTTCATACCCAGCTTCACCATTTCTTAGCATGGGATTTTGATGGTGGTGAAATCCAAAGGATGGGCTGAGGCAGCGATGGGCAACGTAGGTTCATGAGTAGGCTACATGAGCATCCCTCCATCTCAGTGGGGTGGCAAGATGGTTGTAACCACGATAGTAAAATTACCCTATCCCAAGAGACCAACTGCACTTGCATTCCTAGAACTGTGCAACATCCATACAGATGGAGAATAAGTTGCCTCCCTTGTCAATCTCTTCATAGTTGGCCTGAGATTTTCCTGCCAGAATGCCAATGTGGATCTGGTCTGATGGGCAATAATATAGTCTAAAAAGAACAGGTGCTTAGATTGGTAAACTTCACCATATAATTTTAACCATAAGACACCTAATGACAAAGGCCCCTTCTCTCCTTAATCATACATGGCACAGACAGCTGTGGACTGTGAACTTGCTGAAGGCACCCGTTCATTCAAAGTAAAGTTCAAGTGCTTTCCTTATATCCAGCTGAAGCTACTCTCCTCTTGAGGCAGAGTTTGGACAGAAGGAAGGAAATTCAATCTCATGACCTCTGAAGAAGCGTAGCATATCCTTGAAATAAAATCTTAGGACCACTTTGTAGGCATGCAACACAGCACTGCCTTCATAGACAGAACGTCACACTGATATTACTTTGATAGCAAGACAAAGATATTGGCAGAAGTGGTGTCATTACAGCATTGCCACAGTTCTGAACAGAGCACACACATTCTATCCAGACTTACCCCCTCAGTTTTGGTAACAGAAAGGAACGTGGACCTCATTCTTAAATGCTGTCCTAGAGTTTGGCAGCTTGAAGATTTCCCTGCAGTGCCTGTCTGCCCCCGCTTCCCTCTGCCTTCAAGGGAGGCACTCGACCACATGCTCCCACACTGGAGTTAATTGGACACACCTGATCAAACCTCAGAGTGACTCCACAATAATTACATTGCCCTGCTCTGCAGCACCTGATACCAGGATGATGGCTGGATGGGTCTTAGAATTTGCCACACTTCTGCAGGCATCGAAACATCAAGATAAGCATCCACAGTGCTGCTGGGTGGATCTCTGAAGATTAAGCAGCTGTGTTCCCCGCTCAGGAATCATCTTCTGATGCAAGGCGAGTCCCCCCGCTACGATGCTGGAAGGAGGAAGGTGTACACTGGGCTTTTTCTAGAACTCCTCTCTTGGACGTGAAGGTGTAGGTGTCTGCAAACTGAATGAGTCTGTCCCCCTAGAGCTCTGGTTCATAGGCATGTGGTCCAAGGAGGATTAGACATGATTTTTGTTTACTTGTGAAATTAGCCCTCTCTCCAGTAGCTGCCATCAAGTCTAGAAAGAACTGAAGCCTTGAAAAGAGTATTTTCCCTTTGGGTGGATGGTCTGAAATCTCTTTTCTCCTGACTACGGAAGGGGAATCTTATTTGTTACAGTTCTCTGGTGGTTTCGCAAAGAATTTTCCACCTGCACATTTTGAAAATGTGATGAGATGTGTGGCTTAGACATGCCCTTCTCAGGAACATAACCATAGCTGTCTCTCAGGATTGAGGCATGAATGGAAGTTCACTTTCAAAGACACTTTGTGCAGCACTGACTTCAGGTCTTGCATGTATTTGGGTTTATTTCTGGACAGTCATTCCACAGTAGGCTCTCTCTTGGAAAGTAGGCTGAAGAGAGGATGCAGATCTCTTTTGTAACGAACTAGAAAACCTCTCTCCATGGGAGGAGGAAAGAACAAAAATAAAATAAAAAAACCCTGCAGTTCACACCAGATTAAAGAAGAATCCCAATTAAGGACTCTGCTTGAAGATGGAGTTTAGAAGGTCTGCCCAGTTGCTCTGTAAGAAGTGGGTAGATAGACCAACCCATAGCCCATGTCTCTGTCTGGAGACCTATGCCAGTTGACAGTCTACATCTATCTCCAAAATTTGCACAAGGGAAATCCATACCTGGAATAACAACCCTGGTCATGAGGGAGAATCACTAGATTAGACACTCAGTAAAAATACCTGGCAGGAGATAATGAAAATCTTCTATCAGTTACCCAAAGACAGAAAGACAGGTGAATCGGTTTAGAAAAGGAACAAACATTTTACACTTTCTGTTAAGGCTGGTTCCACTTCTTTGGGCTCATTTATTACGATGCAAGAATCACATTTGAGACAACTAATATCATGGCAGGAAAACTCTGCAAACCATTCTTGCCTTGTCCACAAAAAGAATCAAGACCACAGCATCTTCACCTATATTTGAACACCGTGGCTGAACTATGCAGTAACTCTCCTTAGCAGCTTCCATGAAGACATACAACTGCAACTAACGGTTCTGATCCAATGGAGATAGAGCTCTGGTTTAAAGATCTCTTTAAAAAAAAAGTAAAGCAGTATTAGTTTTTTTCCCCATTATATTGTGTCCACAGCACATTGTGACAGCAGTTTGATTCAAGAACCTTTCATCATTACGATAGCTGACAAGAAAATGATTCCACAGATTCTATATTTTCTTAGTATTTTAGAATCATTTCTAATATTTAACAGGTTTTCATGACCCTTCTTCAAAGGTAGTTTAGAGGACTTTGTTTCATGTGATAAAATTTGGCACATCTAAAACGTATATCTTGTGAATCACTGTTGTCCTATCATCTTGAAGAGTGATAAAAAAACCTAGATGGAATGCAACTGGTATGTCCAATTCTTACCAGTGTACCATAGTTATTCTGTCCAAAGTCTCAACAGTTTCACGTAGTTCTTTGTTTCCCCATCCATTTCTACGGTTTGTTCTTCACCTAAAGTTGTCATTTGTGATACCACATTTAGTTGCTGTGGTAAATGACGGATGGGAGCAAACAGTATATGTATGAAACAAAGACCCCAATTTTAGGTAAAAATAACCTAGGAGGAGAAGAATCAAGGACAAATATAAATTAGGAAATCTATTTAAATATTGTTTTGTAAAGTTTAACATGAAGATTTAGTCTCAGAGGGGTAGCAATGTTAGTCTGTAACTTTAAAAACAATGAGTAAACCTGTACACCTTAGAGACTAGCCAAAATATACAATATCATGAGTTTTTGTTAGTCTCTAAGGTGCCACAGGAGTGACAGGCGTATGAAGATTTAGACGATTTAGAAAAATTGATTCCACAAGATCAAATATTTTGTTTAGGGCTTATTAACATATGGCTAATCTAGAATAAGGTTGAGTGTGAATTTTAAAGCATATTATCTGGTCTAGTTAGCACACAATAACTATGTCCACACATGGAGTTTATTGGGAATAGTTATTCCAGAATGATTGCTAATAGAAATAAGCCCTTGATAGTAACTTTTATCCAAAGAGCATGATATGCATAAAAGAAACACAAGACCATTACTGACTTGTTTGTGGCTGAGTGAGAATACATTACACTTACCAGAGATAATTTTGAAGAAGGGTTTAAAAAAAAAAAAAAAAAAAATCACGTCAGAAAGAGGTGGGGGAGGGAAAAAAAGCACCAGATCTGGGGCTATTGAAAGAGGAGGACAATATTTAGAAACATGGAGATATGAACGGGGGATGGAGAGGAGCAATAAAAGGAAGAAGGACCAGATCAAGTGCTGAAGTACAAGAAAGAAAGTTAAAACTGGTAGCACAGAGGGACAGCAAGACAGTGAAATGATAGAAGAAGCAACATGAATGGGGAGAAGCAACAAGGTACATGTTGAATGGTTAATCAACCAAGGTAGCTGATGAGATGCTTTTGGAAAAGCATATCAACAGCAATGCAGAAATCAAGGCACAAAACAAGCAGCTCAAGGATGAGGATTTTTACTGAAATGTGAATAAGAAACTTACAGATATAGTATGTTGATAAGATGACCAGGGCTGTCCCTAGAAGGGTGCGGGGCCTGGGGCAACCCCCAGCCAGTGTCCTAGGCCCAGGGCAACCTCCCAATTGCAGGCACCACCTTGCTCCATCCTTGCCACACCCCTTCCTCCAAGTCTCACCCCTTCTGGCCCCATTGCCAATGCCCACTCCCCCGCAAGCAATGCAACTCAGGGAATTAAGGGGGACCTGGTGTGGGGCAGCAGCAGGGGTCAGCATATCCTCCCGCACTTACCACAGTAGCGGGAGCTGGAGCAACACGGAACCCCGCTCCTTCCGTCCTACCGCTCTATCCCAGCCTGTTGTGCCCCGCTTCACCAAGGCAGCATCAAGCAGAGAACCTTGGGCACTCGGTTACCTGCTGCCACGGTGAAGCAGTCTGGGAGAGAACAGCAGGATGAGGTAGAGCAGGCTGCTGGGCCGCTCCAGATCCCACCACTGTGGTGAGTGAAGAGGTCAAGGAGTGACTCACTACCACCCTGTCCCAGGACCCATGTTAATCCTCTGGGCCTAGAACCCATCCACAGGATGGTAGAGGCAGCTGCCGTGGGGCCCCCCAAAGCGCAGCATGTGTGGCAGCTGCCCTAAACCATCCTATGGATGGGACGGTTCTGAAGGCAATATCTATAAGGTTTAACAAGAGAAGTGGGGGGGGGAGTTGTTGGTCCAAGATAGCATCAAGACTAGATTGTTGTTGATACTCCCATCAAATAAAAAAAGCAAGCAGTGGAGATAAAGAACATTCATCTTGGTCATATCTAATTTAAGGCCAGTGGCATTAGTCCAGGTGGAAATGGAATTAAGCAAAGTAGAAAAAATTATAGATACATGGGAAAAAAAAGAAAGGAAGAACACAAATGAATGTTACTGGATGACTGGGTCCGAGCAGAGTTAATTGCACCTAGCAAATGAATTGGAAAACGTAGAATAGAGGACTCAGAACAGAGCCCTTTGGTCTGAGAGTGGATAAGAGACAGAGAAATGATTGTCCCAGGATACCCTTAGAAACAAAACTAGATACAAAAAATATTGCAGTGCAGAGTCAAAAAAACAGCTGAGGAAATGAAAAAAAGAACTGTCACCCATAGTGACAGAAGATGCGGAGAGGTCAAGAACAGAGGTAAAATCTTTGGCTGCAACCTCAAGCAAGGATTTAATAACTCTTACAAGAGCTCTCTCAATAAAGTGACCTAATAGAAAGCCAAACTGGAAGGGCTGAGTGAATTAAGGGCAAAGATGAAAATAAAATTTCTGCTCCAAGATTTTAGAAAGGAATGCAAGGAGAGGGAAGAATCAATAGGCATTTAAAAATGGCAGGGCAGAAGGGGGGCGGAGGCAAAGCTTAAAAGGTTGAACAGAGCCTGAAATCAGAGAAGCCTTTTCAGTGGCCAAAGTCTGAGCTCAGAGAGTATGTGGTGGTTCTGGTAATGAACAGAGCTTTGTTACAAGTAGTTACAGTAATTCGCTCATTTTCATAGCAAGTTTTCAGAATCTTATTGCATTTGTTTTATTCCCACTATAGTATTCAGTGTTTAGATCCCATTTCAGTTTCCATCTTTACTATCACAGCCTGGATTTTAACTGGAAACTCAGCATCGTCTCCCATCAGATATACAAGCCCTAATAGGTGCTTTATTTGAAATGTCTAGATAAGTTTCAAACAGCCCACGGGACAAAAGACTGCTTTGAACATCCAGAAACTCCTGTTAAATGATTTGTGTATTAGATGTATTCCTAATTATAAAAAAGCATACATAATTTTTTAACAGCAACGTTATATTCCTAAGGTTTTGCATAACCAGTAAATTCTAGGACTGACTTTTCAGTGCATTACGCTCAGGTTATAAAGCATTAAGAAAGTTATTCTCCCGTCTCTTACTCCTCGTTTTAGCAGGGAGTTGCTGTGCACCATACAATAACTGAAATCAATACAAGAGTACATGAGTGAAATGTATAGGCCTGGAATATAGATTCCAACGAAAAAGGGACAATTGTGATAATCTAGTCTGGCCTCCTGTAAGAAATGGGCCAGAGACCAGTCCCAAAATAATTGCAAGAGCAGATTTTTAGAAAAACAGCTATTCTTGATTTAAAAATAGTTAACGATGGGGAATCCGCCACAAACCTTGGTAAATTTTTCTAGCGGTTAATTATATTTACTGCTAAAAATGTGTACAATTTATTTCCAGTCTAGTTTCAAGTTCCAGCCATTGGATCATGTTTTACCTTTCTCTGATAAGCTGAAGAGCCCATTATTAAATATTTGTTACGCAGACTGTAATTAAGTCACTCAACTTTCTCTTTGTTAAACTAAATAGATTAAGTTCTTGGAGTCTACCACTAAGGTACATTTTAAGGATATGAATAGGTAACTGGTTACCTGGTAAGCACCACCCTAACCGGGTATGGTGCAGGAGCCCCATGGGGGTTGGGAGCTATTCCCCCACAGGGGGAGGGGGAGGGGACAGAAGGCCCACACATGGGGAGCCGGGAGCAGAAGCTAAACTCCCTGCATACGTGGGGAGGGGGATCCTACTTAATCAGTTAACTGGTTAAACCTAAGTGATTTCACAGCCCCAGTACATTTTCTAATCTTTAATCATTTTTGGGTCTCCTCTCTGAACCCTCTCCAATTTATCACCGTCTTTCTATGATTGTTGGCACCAGGAGTAGACATAATTCCAGCAGATGTCACACCAATGCCAAATAGAAAGGTAAAAGTTACATCTCTACGCCCACTCAAGATACCCATTTATGCATCCCAGGACTACATTAGCTCTTTTGGTCACTAACACTTTGGGAGCTCATGTTCTGGTGATTATCCATCATGACACCCAAACCTTTTTCAAAGTCACTGCTTCCACGGATAGTCGCCTCACCCTGCATGACTGACATTCTTTGTTCCTAGATGTATACATTTATAATCCGCCATATTCAAATGCTTGTTTGCTTGGACCCAGCTTACCATGATCTAGATCACTCTGAATCAGTGACTGGTCCTTTTCACTATTTACTCCTCCCCCAATTTTTGGGTCAGACACCAGGAGATCAGATTAGATGATATAATGGTCATCATGTCTACCGTTTGACTCAAGGCATTTGCCCATAGTTTCTAGTTCATAGTTTATATACTGCACAGGTTTGCGGCTATTCTTCAATGATTTAGATATGAGGAAGTGAACACTGGTTTGCTGGGACTTAACATTATTATAAACATAAAATTAATGCCAAGTACAGCTCTGAGATTAAATTCAACTGGAATTAAAGGGAGTATCATTCATATACTACCCAGAAAGAATCACTAAGATTTGTGGTCCCATCAGAACTGCTAGAGAGGTAGCATCTCAGGTTTCAATAGAGAGAACTTCAAAGGCGCTTAGACACAGTACAACTGTGCTAGGTACAAATTATTTTTCAAATCTGACAAGAAAAGTACAGCCTCACATTTCACTGTTCTACTATGTGGCAAATGGGTGGAATGAAATATAAAAGACTGAAGTATGATTTCTTGTGTTTCATAAAGCAATGCCAAGTCAGAAAGTTATTGGCTAGACTACATTAACTGCTGATTGGCAGGGTAGGGAGTTCAAACCCTGACTTAAAAAGGGTGGTTTTTTCTTTTGAAGGGGAGAGAAGAGAGAGAGATCTTAAAGTGCTTATTTAGACATATCAGACCACCCCAACCTTTCAGTCTTTGTTCAAGAAACAGGTTTAGACAACACAGGTACTGCAGTGCATTTACAGAGCTGTGCCTGCCACAGCAGGAAACGAATGATTAACGCCACTGCCGTTGTCCCTCTTTTGCATGGGCTCTTGATTCTCTTACACATTAAGATACAAGAGTTTGTATTCTTTTCCAGACTATAAATTATCATGAACTAATTATGTAATCTGTTGGTTTTGCTAGAAACGGATTTCTCTTGCAATTGAGACATTTAGCATTGGTCACTCAATTTAGATTGCATGCTGAGTTGCATACTCTTTAAACGTGAGGTGACTGTTTTAATCCACAACCAAGCACACTGATTTTGCCCCTCCACCTAATTAATTTAGCCTGTTAAGAAGCCTCCTGTCCTGCTTTGGGATTCTTCTCATTTCCCTCATCTTTCAAAGGCAAACTCTTGCTGAATTTGCCTTCAGTGTCGCTAGCCCTTCTCCATTAAAGGGGTTGGTCTGGCAGCTGGCTCAAGATGCAACAACCTGACAAACTTGCATCTATTCCCTTCTCTTGTTATGGTCAAAGGAAGGGAAACTGCTACAAAACCACGGTACTTCACAACAATGCTAAGTAGCAAGAGCTGTAGCTGCAATTCATGCTGCGTTAAATATACTAAGGCTCAGCCAAGTCAATGTGCTAAATGAACAAGCAAGACATTCTCGCCTCGGATAAATATCTGGTTTATATGACGTGTAAACACCTGCTGATAATCCACTTTGGGCCTCCGCTTTTTCCGTGGTTGGCCTTTTGCATTAGCACCCCCTGCACTAGTGCCCTGCATCTGAGCAGTCCCACTCAGTAGGTCAGCCTTATTCCTGACTGTCAGATGCAAGTCATCTTTCATTGTCTTCGTTTCTCCAGCTCCACCCAAAAATGTCTGCACCCCACACTCGTCCTCTCCTCTGCCCCGTCCTGACCCAGCTTTCCGTCCAAGGGTCTTTGATTCATTTGTCAGGGCTGGCTCCTCTGTTGCAGTCCTAGAGTCAGCTCCCTTCTTTATCAAGGATTCCTGCAGTTTGAGTCTGTCAAACAGCTGCAAGGGAACATTCAGGCAAACGATGACATTCATAAATGTAGACATCTCATTCTCCTCTTAAATGAAGCACTGAGTACCTGGCTCAGAATCGGCAACCAGCGCACATCATTGATGGAGAATTTTATCATCAAGCAATATTAGACTTTTTCCAGGAGCAAACCAAGAACTAAGGTGAGCGGGGGTGTCACACATGCAGATGTGCCAGAGGGAGTATACCAGAGTGCCTGTGGCATCTCATGACTAATAGGGAGTTTAGTTTTTTAGGGGCGATACTGTTGTGGAGGCAATATTCAACACTAGGGCAGGGAAGACAAGAGTCAGCATGTCTTTCAGTGACTTCCAATCCATCCTCTACCCCCAAAACAAACAGATTGTTCTAAAGTAATCCCCAAGCTCTCCTCCTTAGCCAGGAGACAAACAGCTGTGATGCAGAGCCTCAATATTCCAGGACTTCATGCAGGGAGCAAAATTGATCCTGGGTGCCCCACAGACTTATTATAGGCACACCGGAAGAGAGCTGTTTTGGGAGGTGAGTGGCCAAAACCAACAGCAACTATTCATAAAAATGGCTAGGATAACTCTTTAAATATTAACTCTGCTAACTAATCTGAAAATGAAAAGGTGCTGAAGTTGGAAGAGAAATTATTACGTTGGCATTATGTCCGCATTACACATAATTCACACGTGAAACAGACACTGGGTTGCTTGGCAGGTCCAATTTCTAGTCAAGGGGTTTCTTAATGGAAAACCCAGCCCTGTATGGATGGGCTTAAAAGGAACATGGGCAACTTAAAACATTTTTTTAACTGACAGATTTAAAAGAAAGAGAGAAAACAGTGTGTGTGTGGGGGGAGGGACAGAAATCTATGCAAAAACCCAATTTAAATAATATGTCCTGAATTTAAAAACAAATACCCTATAATAAAAGTTTGTTCAAGGATTTCTCTACTCCTCTGACAATGTTTAGAAAGGTCTTCTGAGCAGGCCCAAAGCAACATTAAACATTCATGGGGCTCTGCTGTCCCTCCCTTGCTATTCATGTGTCTGTCTGTTGCCTCTTCAGTTGCAGCTAAGCTATAATATAAGCGCCATCTGGTGGAGCTTGGGAAAATAGCAAGTACCTGATCTGGGGAACAGGATATGAGAGGGGCAGTTTCCATGGTATTGCAATTGACTGACATTCAAATGACTACCAAATGAACAGTGAAACTGACTACAAACAGTGCTGTCAAATGCATGAAATAAACAAACTGAAAAAATAGTTTCTCCTCTGAACTCTTTCCGTTCTAATAATCTTTGAGGTTACCTGTAAAAATAACTACTGCAGTTTCAGATGGAAATGCTACCTTTTTAACTGCCACAAAAATAAGGCAAAGAAAGTCTGTTGTTAAGCTATTAGAAAGCTATTTACCCTTGTAAGAGTCAGCTGAGGTTCATTGTAGAATGCTTTGCCCAGTACAGGTTTTCTGTATGTCTCATCTACATCTGTCAGGGCCTGAAAGAAGACAGAAAGGGAAAAGTTCAACAAAGTTCTAAATACTTTGACCTTCACAACAGCTTTGTACCATAGCTTATAAAGCAATCAAAGAGTAAACTGTCTGAAGGACAATTTAAGAACAAGCACTGCATAGGAGTTTGTTTCTTTATATCCAAGACACTGTTATACAGATTGTGACAGACCCAAACCAGCAGCCTGCTGCACTCTGGTGAAAAGAGGGCATACAGGGCACAGGATAAGTAATTTTCCTCTTTCCAGAGTAAATTCCTAGAGGAGCTGTGGCCAACCCGAGGCTCACAAGCCGCATGCAGCTCTTCTGCCTCTGCCCTGGGTGCAGCTCATGAAGCCCCCTCTCCCCCCATGGATCGTAAGCCGCCCTCGCGCCCCCAAAAACAGCCCTCTCCTCCTGGCTCCCTGTGCTGACCTGGGCAGGAGAGCTGTCCAGCGTGGCCATGAAAGATGTAGAATTAAAGATGGCGTCGGGAGCCCGCTGTGGCCAAAAAGCCTGAAAATACGTTTAAATGCGTTTTCTTAAAGGGGCAGAGCTGCTTTTTTTTTTTGCTTGACAACTTTGCCCTGGCTCTTCGCACTGGATCCACTGCTATCTTGGCTCTTTGCCCAGAATAGGTTGGCCACCGGTCCTAGAGTCTGTTGCCATGAAAAGATGACAGGCAAACACCTGGAACTAGTTAATTAGCTCGTTCCCTCAAGCAAGTCATTAAGCACCTGCAGCCAATTAATGGGGAGGAGGGGCTGCTTTAAAAAAGTTTCCTCCAGATAAGGAGAGGGGGAAGACAAAGAGTGATGGACTGGAAGGAGGAAGGGCAGAACAAGAAGAAGCAGCTGTGTGAGAGCTGTGGACTGGCTAGCAGGTACCAGAGGGAGACACTTGTAAAGGTCATTTGGGGAAGTGGCCCAGGGAAAAAGCTGCCCAGTTCAGAAATGAAAATAATCCTGACTGTTGCTGCTACCTTAGGCTATGTCTACACAGAGGTGTTATTTCAGAATAACTAATGTTATTCCAAAATTGCAAAGACCGTGTCTACACTACAAGCAGTTATTGTGCCAATGTCAAAATAATGTTGAGCTGCAGGACTTACTCCGACTCCTGTAACCCTCATTGTCAGGGCTTGACAAACAGCGGCGAAAACCGCTTGCCAGCCCTGTACTGCGAGTGCGCAAGAGCCGCATTGCGCATGCCGCGAATGAACGGGGCGCGCGGCTGAAATCTACTCACCATGGGCGAGTAGACTGTATAGTTTGTTGAGCCCTACTCATTGTACAAGGAGTAAGGGAAGTCGGAGGAAGAGTGTTCTCTCAGACTTCCTGCTGTGTAGGCAGTGCCAAAAGCCAAAATAAGCTATTTCGACTTAAGCTACTCAATTAACATAGCTCAAGTTTCGTAGCTTATTTTGGCTTTTGCCTTGCTGTGTAGATGTGCCCTTAGGGTCCCTAGGCTGGAACCTGGAGTAGTGGGTGGGCCTGGGTTCCCCCCAAACTTCCCCCATGCCAACACAGAGACTGCCCTGAGAGGGGAGACCAGGGCTAGTGAGGGGTTTTCACCCCTAAACCATGAACTAGCCCATGGTGAGTATGACTAAATAAGCTGTGGACTCTGCCTCTTGTAAAGAGAAAGGGGTTGCGTGAAGGGCCACAGAAAATCTCTGAGGCTAATATCTGCCAGAGCTCTGCCTTATGATGTATAAAAACAAAGGACCTGTAGGGCCTAGCAGCTGTTCCTACATTACTTCCAAATCTTTCCCATCATCCTCACGCAAATCCTTTTGATTTCTATCTCAATATAAAAGTGAGTTATATTGGGTTCATGATCTGCAACACCACACTCCTGCTTCCTCCAAATCTGCCAGTTTAATCCTTCTCCCAGTTAGGATGCTTCCTGTGCAGAGGCTGTTAGTCAAAGAGTAATACAATAATTACCATATTCCAGAATTTGTCAAATGCAACCAAAAATCCCGTGCAGACTCCACGCAGTCCCTTGAACGTTCGGATATGTACATTGACTTTTATACCATCTCTGACACAACGATGTAGCTCGCCAAGAGGGCTGCCTTCATGAACTAGAGCAAATATAAAACACCATCAGTGAAATACATACATTTCATACACAACAAAACAGAGGGCTTGATTCTTTCTAGAAGAACAAGAACACCTGCATGGAGGTTTATTTGATAGAAAAATGAAATGGAAGTCACAAATTGTTACAATATACTACATTAAGACAACTGTAATTCCCAGTGCAAGGAACCTCCACTTAAAGTGGGATAACAGCTTATGGTTTATGATGGTTTCAGTGCATGTAACAGATAGACAAAACAGCCTGACCAAGTGAGGACAGGAAAAAATTTTGCTGTCTGAAAAACAGGCACTTAATCTGAGGCTATGTCTACACTACAGGGTTTTTGTGCAAAAACCCACGGAGCATCCGCATCTCAAGCAAGTTTTTGCGCAAGAAAAATCTACAGTCAATCGACAGAACAGAGGGCTTTTTGTGGTGTAGGTATACCTCCTTTTACAAGGCATAACTCCTAAGAACATAAGAGTTCTTGCGCAAAAAGGTGCGTGTGGATGCTCAACAGGGGTTTCTTGTACAAAAAGAGCCTATCACAAAAAGCACAGGTGCTCTGATGGCCAATCAGAACTTTCTTGCGCAAGAGTGTCCATGCAGTGTGGACACTCTTTTGCGCAAAAGCACATCACTTTTGAGATGTGGACACACTTTTGCACAAGATGATTTTGCGGAAGAGCTCTTCCTCAAAAAGCTTCTTGCGCAAAAACCCTGCAGTGTAAACAAAGCCTGAATGTTCAAATAAAAGGAGTTTACAAGAAATAATGTATAGGCCAAAAACCCTATCCCTGCCTAGAATGGTCAGGGTACACGTTCCATGTAGAAAAAAGTAACGATTAAGTCCCAAGAAGTTATCTAACTTGTGTTGGTGAAAATTAGCCCTCTTGTGGGAACACTGCTTCTCTTTAAAAGGAAACAGTGGATCACTGGAAGATCTTTGACCAACTAGGTTGAATCATTGTGTAATTTACCTACAGCTTCTTGTTTCAGCTGAGCCTTAGTGGCTAGCAACCACTAATGCAGTACTCTTCCCAGCAACATAGATCATCATAGTCACCTGCACTATCACTGGTGAAGCTATATCAATGGTGAATTACAGCGGTCAAGCTTGCTAGCACAGATGTAGTCGTAAATTAGCCCTGCAATTTCCATTAATACTCACAGGGAAACTGCACAACTCAAAACCTCAAAAGACTGCATATTTATTAATAAGAATATTACTTGTAGCTTCTTATAAACCCTGACCCCAATACTGTGAACATTTTAGTCTTTATTTTAAAAAATTAGCCCAGTTCTGTATTTATGCCCCTAGAACGTACAGTTACAGATCAAGACATAACAGTGTGTAACAGACACATGCTGTGATTATAATTTAACAGCTAGCTGCGCAGGATGAAATCTGATGCCTGGCATAAAAGTAGTAATTTTCAAATGCACAGTAGCTGCTTTTCCCAGATTAGTCACCTTAACAAAATCAAAGGGGATAAAGTAATGAACAAAGGAATGGGGGCTAAAGTCACATGACAGAGCAGAGACCCACTTCCAGTCAGCAATGTATTTGATTTATGCCATTTCCCACCTCAAGCAAGTTGTCCAAGTTTACTCCACAGCATCCAATCACCCACCAGTTCCCCCCAAACTTCACCAGCTCCCTCTTCCTAACCAACTCCACATTTTAATCTTACCTAATAAGTTCCACTACCTCGTTCTCCCCCCAGTTGTTGCCCCACTCAGTACTCTTAAGCGCTCCAGTACCCCAGCAACCTCCTTTGCCCCCCCAAAAAAAATTCCCCCACAGAATGCCACTAACTCACTCCCTGTCTCTGCAACCTACTTTCCGACTCCCTACCCCTGCCAGTAGGGCCACAGATCCCCTTTCCTTCTCAGCCATCCAATCCCCCACAGCTCCTCCACATTGCTTCCCCATCCCAGCCTCTATTCCCCCAGCTCGTCTACCCCACCTCATATCCCCCAACCAACTGCCCCTCCTCACCCCAGCTAGAATCACTCCACAGCTCCCTACCCCATCCAAAACCTCATAGCTTCAGCTCACCCCATCCTTCCATTCCCACAGCCCCCTCACTACCCACCCCAGCTATTATCTCTATACTACGACCCACATCCCCCTTTTCCCTCCACACCCCATCCACCACCGCTCCGATGCCACCTCACAAGTCCTGCCACCCACAGCCAATATCCACCTCACCCCTCCCAAGCCAGTATCTGCCCAGCACCCCCAAGCTACAACCTCCATCCCTCATCCGGGCCCACACCCACAGACCCCTTCTCTTCACGCCATCCAACACTCCCCAAATTCCTCTTCACCCCCCCGTACTGCCATCCCCCTATAACTCACCCGCCACTGCCACCATCCCTATTGCCCCTACCCTACTGCTCCCTAACCCCATTGTCCCACAGCCAGCACCTCAATTCTCCTTCCCTTATCCCCACAGTAAGCACCCATAACCTTCCCCATCTCCATCCACCCCAATTCCCTTTACCCTCTCCACTACCAGCACCCCATAGCCTTTCCCCATCCTACTGCTCTCTCTACACCCCCACACCAAGAGCCCCTTACCCCTTCCCCTACTCCCTTCTCCCACAGCCAGCCCCCATTTCCCTACCCCATCCAATGCCCCCATTCCCCTCACCCCCACAGCCAGACCCCTTTAGCTCTCCTCCTACTTCCCTTCTCCCACAGCCAGCCCGCCATTCGCCTACCCCATCCAATGCCCCCATTCCCACACCTCCTACAGACAACCCCATTCCCCAAACACCCCTCATCCCCACAACCAGCCCCCTTAGCCTCTTCCCCTCCCCTACTCCCACAGCCAGCCCCCATTCCCTCCACCCCAGCCAGACCCCTTTAGCCCCTCCCCCTCCAGCCAGCCTGCCCCCATTCCCTCCACCCCCAGCCAGATGCCTTTAGCCCCTCCCCAGCCAGCCCCATTCCCTCACCCCCAGCCAGACCCCTTTAGCCCCTCCCACAGCCAGACCCCCACTCCGCTCACCCCCAGCCAGACCCCTTTAGCCCCTCCCGCCCCTGCCAGACCCCATTCCCTCACCTCCCAGCCAGACCCCTTTAGCCCCTCCTTCTCCCCAGCCCCCCTCCCCTCACCCCAGCCAGACCCCCATTCCCCTCACCCCCAGCCAGACTCCTTTAGCCCTCCCAGCCAGACCCCTTTGGCCCTCCCCTACTCTCCCACCACTCCCTCCCCTCACACCCCCACGCCGCTCGCGGCGCACCACGAGGCTGCGGAGGCGCTCCAGGCGCTCGGGGTCGGCCGGCGGGCGGCGGGCGCTGCGGCGGGGGTTGCTGCGGCGGGGGGCGGCCGGGCGGCGCAGGCCGCGCTGGAAGCTCTCGTACTCGGCCAGGTTGTTGAAGCAGGGCGCGGCGGGGCAGGGCAGCGGCGTGCGGGCCGAGTACAGCGCCAGCAGCGGGTCGAAGCGCGGCGAGCGCACGTCCAGGCGGCTGGGGCTGGGCGAGCGCCCGCGCTCGGGCTCCGGCCGCCGCCGCGCGCCGCCCGCCTCCATGCTGCTGCGCTCGCGCCGGGCCGTTGGGCGCGCGCGCGCGCCGCTAGGGGCCGCCCCAAGCTAAGCAGGGTCCGGCCCGCACCGCGCCCGGATGGGAGACCGCGGGGCGGGGCGGGGAGCCGTCAGCTGTTCCTTTAGCGGGGTCTGCCGTACACCTGCGCACGTGCCCCTTGTATCTAGCGCCCAGCCCGCCCGCTGGGATCCGCCTTCCGGTCGCGGGTCAGAGACACACCTTGTGTGCAGCCGTGTCAATCTGTGCGTGTGCACACACATGGTGTATCCAGAGCCCTGCCAATCCGCGGGCAGCCAGGGGCCTCTGCATCCAGGGGTGGCAGTGCGGACATCCATCCCTGGCTCATTTTTGCGGATACAGATGCGGACAAGTATCAGAGGGGTAGCCCTGTCAGTCTGAATCTGCAAAAGCAGCGCGGAGTCCTGTGGCACCTTATAGACTAACCAAAGTGTTGGAGCATACCCTTTCGTGGGCAAAGACCCACTTCTCTCTTTATTTGCCCTACACAGTGGTTTTCAGCCAGAGGTACATGCACTGCTGGGGGCATACGGAGGTCTTAGATTTACAGCAGGCTGGGTAAATGTCCTTTATGTCAATACAAATTAAAATGGTTTAGCAGCACCTTAGAGACTAACAAAACATGTAGAGTAGTAATGAGCTTTCATGGGTACAACCCACTTCTTTGGATGAATGGAGTATTAAAAGTCCAGATGGAAAAATAAATAGCGGGGGAGGAAGGGAAAAAATAGTGAGAGTGTTCAAGTTACAAAAGTGGCGAGGAGTCCTGTGGCACCTTATAGACTAACAGAAGTGTTGGAGCATAAGCTTTCGTGGGCAAAGACCCGCTTCGTCAGATGCATGATATGTGGGTCTTTGCCCACGAAAGCTTATGCTCCAACACTTCTGTTAGTCTATAAGGTGCCACAGGACTCTTCGCCACTTTTGCAGATTCAGACTAAGATGGCTACCCCTCTGATACTTCAAGTTACAAGAAGCTGATAAGAGAAGGTGCAAATTGTTCTTAAGTACCCATTGTTTAGTTGATTAAGTCATTGGGATGTGGTGTACTAGCCAGGTGATGTCTTTGTTCATACCTTTGTGATGGCTTCCAAACTTGTAAATGAAGTTAAGTTCCAAGGCTTATACCATCTACATGTTTTTGTTAGTCTTTAAGGTGCTGCCAGACTATTCCTTGTTTTTCCAGTTACAGACTAACTAGCTCCCCCTCTGAAGCTTTTGAACAAATTAAAATGTCATCCCGCTGACTTGTTTCTACAGCTTTAGAATCCATACATTGGAATGTAAGCACAATAGTTATAGGCCAAGTATGTGGTGAAAATGAGAAAGTCAGTGATTGTTCAGTAATTGTTTGCTGGGATGTTTTTATTGTTTTTGTCTGATTTTGTGAGCAAGTAGTTTAAGTGAGGTGAAACTTGGGGGTACCATATGGAAAACAAATCAGCTTCCTGAAAGGGGTACAGGAGTTGGGAAAGGTGGAGAGCTACTGCCCTAATTCTTTCCGTATAGATGAGCTTTGCTGGGTCCTCTCTCTGGATTTCAGGTCCATCAGCACTCAGATTAAAGATGCTCTGGTTTTAATAGGGCATTTCTAAGTGCTGCACCTTTAATTTCTCATACCCAAACCTCTCTCTGCATTACAGCACCTATGGCTCTGCCTGTGTAAAACACCAAGTCCCTCCCCCAGGACCTTTCAATCTAAGGCAACACAGGTCATGCACTGGCTCTTCATGTAGGTGAATAATTTTTCCTTGGAAGAGAACATATTGCATGTGTCTTCTCAAAGGAAAGTGACAAACTTTCAGGCTCTGGAGCCTATTCTAGTCACTGTTCAGAGACTGCACCCCCTGCTATTAAACTCCATACCTAGTTCCCAAAGGTCAAACACTTCATTTTATGGCAGTAGAACAAAACTGAAGAAAGGCCCCTGAACAACTTCAAGAGGAAGTGTCCATTTCTTAACTGGGTCACAACCAAACTGTACCTCCACTCAAGAGGCACGGTGTGAACACAGTCCTGAACCCATGGCCCATACGGGTTCTAAGTCCATTCACTTGTTTTATTTCCTCTCGTTCTGAATACTAAACTTTAGGGAGATAGGATCTGGTTTTCAGAGGTGCTCAGCACCATTAACTCCCACTAGAAGTAATCTGGTCAGCACCACTCAACGTGACCCCGAATTAAATACAACCCTTAGATACAACCAGCAGTTTCCACCCATCTGTGAAAGGGGAATATGTACTTATTCTGAGGATTTGGTTAATGACTGTCAGGGCTGGCAACAGATTTTGCTGGGCCCAGGGCAATGTGTGTGGGGAGGGGGGGAGGCAGTTGGCTCTGGGCCCTCAGAAGGGGTGGGGCTAGAGGCAGCCAACCCTCAGCACCACCCCTCAGTATCCACCAGACCACACCACATAGGGCTTCACCAGCAATTTAAAGGACTGGGGACTCAAGCCATGACTGCTGTCACCCTAGCTGGGGCAGCAGCCCACAGCCATGGGCCTTTTTAAGTTGCCAGGCCACAGCGCAGCTGCCCTTTCCCTGCATTGGCAGCCTTGATTATAAAGTGCTCTGAAGCTACAAAGCTCCATGTGGGTGATAAGCATTATCGACCAGAACCACAGTCTCAACAAATTATCTTTCCCCTTTATTCCAGAGTGAAAAATCTAAATGGTACTATCTTTTGTTCAAGATTAAACCATCATATGAAAAGAGCCCTCCAGCACTTCCTTGCTGGATACTGACATGAGACACACTGGAATGCAACAGAGTTTATATCAAAGACCAAAAAAAGGTGCAGAGGAGCTCACAGATGCTAGGAAGTCTCTAAATAATGTTGGTATAATGATTCAGAATGAAAGATATGCTGCCTACCCCACAATCCCCAAGTCTGCCATTTCCTATTAGTTGCTTGATGATCATGTATCCATACTACACATTAAGAAAATGAGATCATATACACTATCTTTTAAGTGCTTATTATCCAGCTGGCTTGACTGTATTATTTTCTTTAGGCCTAGACCTATCACATTAACAGCTGTGGGGACAGAGGGAAATGGCCACAGTAATAAGACATTTTGACTCTGTAAACTTTTATTAGAGCTTTCCAAACAGGTATTTGAATAAATAGTTTAAAAAAAATTGTACTGGGGTAAATCAGCTCCCTTCTTGGGGAAAGGAGAAGAGAAGTGGCTTGAATGTTAATTATGAGTCACAATTATGAGTGTCAACCTTCTTTAGTTGCTGGAGTTGCTCCTTGCTTTCATTGTCTGGGCCCAGTCCCAGCCTGAGAAGCATGAACAATCCCTTACCAAGCACTAGTCAACACCATTTTACCAGACCTAAAGGGTTGTGTGTAAGCTTAAAAGCTTGTCTCTTTCACCAATGGCAGTTGGTTCAATACAAGATACTCTGTCCCTATCTTGTCTCTCTGACCAGTCATCTTGAAACCAGCAGAGGTAAAACAGGACTGTTTCTAGTGTGGATTCTTGTATATCAGCATTCTGATATAAGCACATGTATAGCTTATTCCCCTAAGTATACTGGTATAATTGTGTCCACAGTAGGGACTATACTGATTTAACTACTTAAATATTCCTCTAACCAAAACAGTTAAATCAGCACAAATCCTGTGTGGGGGTCAGGACACCAACTTCCTTCAGGTACATATACACCCTGGTAATTTCCCACTAGCCACTCCATGACTCATCTCTGCCTCTTCCTGTAGCGGAAACAGTCATCGATCAAATACGAGTAACATAAGCCAACTGTAAGCAATAAGATCTTTTCTCTTTCTGTGCTGCTGGTTTCCCTAATTCTGGCCAGCAGGATCCAGAGGGTTTCCCAGTGAGCATAACAATGAGAGCATGACCTACTACACACACCTCCTACTGTGATAGGGAACTTTATTACAACATTTGGCCATTTGACCTTTGCTAATAACTTATAAACCCACAGTGATGATAAAGTCTGAAGAATAAACATGGGAGTAGAAGGGGAGAATTACATTTCTGCAGCTTTAAAAAAAGTACAAAAGTAATTTACACATAAGAAAAACCCTTTAAAATGTGTTAAAGAAAATAGCTCAGCAATTTGTTGTATGTTCAGTATGAGCCTGAGATGTCAACTGCTAGAGAATTTTTTTACTAAGCTTCCTCATCTGGAACTTAATTCAAAGCATTACTCCAACTTTCCTTGTCTGTTTCAGAGATTAAAGCACAGCTAAAGAAATAATCTTTCTGCTGTTTTGAATTGGTCCAAAGAGTAGATAGATTTAGGTAACCCTATAAAGCACCCTGTAACTTTAATGTGAAAGATGCTACATAAATGCATGATGATCTTTTAATTAATGCAAATATGCATTTACAAAGGTTAATTCTGTCATTTTTATAAAAGTTCTTGCCCTTACATGATTTTAGCTTCTGCAGGCAGACACAGCTGCATGACAGGCAAGGACACCATTTCTAAGATATTATGGCTCAATGTGGATGCTGAATTACAAAGTTAAATTATCCCAGCCCCACCTCACACTCCTCACTTCCCAGCAGCTCATGCAGATTAAGCTGTTCACTGTTATTTGCGCTAGAAGTCAAACTGGGAAGGTCAGCTATCAGCTAGGATTTCAGGATACTCCTCCCAGAACTGGTCCCCAATGATGTCACAGTGCAGTGGGACAGCTCTAGTCCTGGTCCGTGTCACTTCAACTTCCTTCTCTTCAGTTTCCTTTGGCAGTTTTATTCTCTTGGTAGTGACTTCGTTAACCTGCAAATATAACGAACACATGAGTATATTTATAAAAGGATTTTGAAGATTTCATAGATTGTTGGTTTTGTCTTGTTTACATATTAACAATAAGACACCAATTCTGCTTTTGTCCCCTCTGCTTCATTACAGGTTTTAGTTTTGTATCAGAACCTGCAAATCTAGACATATGGTGTCACCCATGTACCAAAAATAAGTCATAGAAACAGAACACTAGAATTGGAAGGGATCTCGAGAAGTCATCGAGTCCAGTCCCCTCTCCTCACGGCAGGACCCAGTACCATCTAGACTATCCCTGATAGATGTCTATCTAACCTGCTCTTACATATCTCCAGAGATGGAGATTCCACAATCTTCCTAAGCAGTTTATTCCAGTGTTTAATCACCCTGACAGGAAGTTTTTTCTAATGTCCAGCCTAAACCTCCCTTACTGCAGTTTAAGCCCACGGCTTCTTGTCCTATCCTCACAGGCCAAGGAGAACAATTTTTCTCCCTCCTCTTTGTTACACCCTTTTAGATACCTGAAAACCGCCATCATGTCCCCTCTCAGTCTTCCCTTTCCAAACTAAACAAGTCCAATTCTTTCAGTCTTCCTTCATAGGTAATCTTCTCCAGACCTTTAATCATTCTTGTCGCTCTTCTCTGGGTCTCCTCCAATTTCTCCACATCTTGCTTGAAATGTGGTGCCCAGAACTGGACACAATACTCCAACTGAGGCCTAATCAGCGCAGAGTAGAGCGGAAGAATGACTTCTCATGTCTTGCTCACAACACACATGTTAATGTATCTCAGAATCATGTTTGCTTTTTTTGCAATAGCATCACACTGTTGGCTCATATTTAGCTTGTGGTCTACTATGATCCCCTAGGTCCCTTTCTGCAGTGCTCCTCCCTAGACAGTCGCTGCCCATTCTGTATGTGTGAAACTGATTGTTCCATCCTAAGTGGAGCACTTTGCATTTGTCCTTATTAAACTTCATCCTATTTACCTCAGGCAACTTGTCCAATTTGTCCAGATCATTTTGAATCTTGACCCTATCCCCCAAAGCAGTTGCAACCCCTCCCAGCTTGGTATCATCTGCAAACTTAATAAGTGTACTCTCTATGCCGATATCTAAATAATTGATGAAGATATTGAAAAAAAACTGGTCCCAAAACAGACCCCTGCAGAACTCCACTTGTTATGCCTTTCCAGCAGGATTGTGAACCGTTAATAACTACTCTCTGAGAATGGTTATCCAGCCAGTTATGCACCCACCTTACAGTAGCCCCATCTAAGTTGTATTTGCCTAGTTTATAGATAAGAAGATCACGCGAGACCGTATCAAATGCCTTACTAAAGTCTAGGTATACCACGTCCACCGCTTCTCCCTTATCCACAAGACTTGTTATCCTATCAAAGAAAGCTATCAGATTCGTTTGACATGATTTTTCTTTACAAATCCATGCTGGCTGTTCCCTATCACCTTATTATCTTCCAGATGTTTGCAGATTAATTCCTTAATTACTTGCTCCATTACCTTTCCTGGCACAGAAGTTAACTGACTGGTCTGTAGTTTCCTGGGTTGTTTATTTCCCTTTTTATAGATAGGGCACTATATTTGCCCTTTTCCAGTCTTCTGGAATCTCTCCTGTCTTCCATGTTTTTTCAAAGATGATAGCTATACGCTCAGATACCTCCTCTATCAGCTCCTGGAGTATTCTAGGATGCATTTCATCTAGGGTTGCCAGATAGTTTCACAAAAAATACCGAACATGGCGGGGAAAAAATTGGCTGAGAAAAAAAAACAAAACAGGAACCAAAGTTGTTGAGCAATACCAATACTGGACACCTGGCAACCCTAATTTCATCAGGCCCTGGTGACTTGCATACATCTAACTGTTCTAAGTGATTTTTAACTTGTACGTTTTTATTTTATCTTCTAAACCTACCCCATTCCCACTAGCATTCACTATATTAGGCATTCCTTCATCATCAGACTTCTTGGTGAAGACCGAAACAAAGAAGTCATTAAGCACCTCTGCCATTTCAAAATTTCCGGGTACTGTTTCTCCCTCCTCACTGAGCAATGGGCTTACCCTGTCCTGGGTCTTCCTCTTGCTTCTAATATATTTACAGAAAGTCTTCTTGGCAAATGTCATTGAGGAGCCTTTGGCCATTATCTTTGAAAAGTCGTGGAGATCGGGAGAAATCCCGGATGATTGGAAAAAGGCAAATGTAGTGCCCATCTTCAAAAAGGAAGAAGGACGATCCAGGGAACTATAGTCTTACCTCGGTTCCTGGAAAAATCATGGAAGGGATCCTTAAGGAATCCATTTTGAGGCACTTGGAAGAGAGGAAAGTGATTAGGAATAGTCAGCATGGATTCACAAAGGGCAAGTCGTGCCTGACCAATCTGATCAGCTTCTATGATGAGGTAACTGGCTCTGTGGACGTGGGAAAGTCAGTGGATGTGATATACCTTGACTTTAGCAAGGCTTTTGATACGGTCTCCCACAATATTCTTGCCAGCAAGTTAAGGGAATGCGGATTGGATAAATGGACAGTAAGATGGATAGAAAAATGGCTAGAAGGCCGGGCCCAGCGGGTAGTGATCAACGGCTCGATTTCAGGTTGGCGGTCAGTTTCTAGCAGAGTGCCCCAAGGTTCGGTTCTAGGACCGGTTTTGTTCAATATCTTTATTAATGACCTGGATGAGGGGATGGATTGCACCCTCAGCAAGTTTGCGGATGACACTAAGCTAGGGGGAGAGGTAGATACGCTCGAGGGCAGAGATAGGGTCCAGAGTGACTTAGACAAATTGGAGGATTGGGCCAAAAGAAATCTGATGAAGTTCAACAAGGACAAGTGCAGAGTCCTGCACTTGGGACGGAAGAATCCCAAGAACAGTTACAAGCTGGGGACCAACCAGTTAAGTAGTAGTTCTGCAGAAAAGGACCTGGGGTTACAGTGGATGAGAAGCTGGATATGAGCCAACAGTGTGCCCTTAGCCAAGAAGGCTAATGGCATATTAGGTTGCATTAAGAGGAGCATTGCCAGCAGATCCAGAGATGTCATTATTCCCTTTATTCGGCTTTGGTGAGGCCACATCTGGAGTATTGTGTCCAGTTCTGGGCCCCCACTACAAAAAGGATGTGGACGCATTGGAGAGGGTCCAGCGGAGGGCAACCAAAATGATTAGGGGCTGGAGCATACGACTTATGAGGAGAGGCTGAGGAGTTGGGTCTGTTTAGTCTGCAGAAGCGAAGAGTGAGGGGATTTGATAGCAGCCTTCAACTTCCTGAAGGGAGGTTCCAAAGAGGATGGAGAGAGGCTGTTCTCAATAGTGACAGATGGCAGAACAAGGAGCAATGGTCTCAAGTTGTGGTGGGAGAGGTCCAGGTTGGATATTAGGAAAAACTATTTCACTAGGAGGGTAGTGAAGCACTGGAATGGGTTACCTAGGGAAGTAGTGGAGTCTCCATCCCTGGAGGTGTTTAAGTCTCGGCTTGACCAAGCCCTGGCTGGGTTGATTTAGTTGGGATTGGTCCTGCCTAGAGCAGGGGGTTGGACTTGATGACCTTCTGAGGTCTCTTCCAGCTCTATGGTTCTATGATACCCTTTATGTCTGTAGCTAGTTTGAGTTCATTTTGTGCCTTTGCCTTTCCAATCTTGTCCCTGCATACCTGTATTGTTCTCTTATATTCATCCTTTGTAACTTGTCCTAGTTTCCACTTTTTATGACTCCTTTTTTATTTTTAGATCATGCAAGATCTCCTGGTTAAGCCTAGGCGGTCTTTTGCCATACTGTCTATCTTTCCTATGCAGCAGAATAGCTTGCTTTTGGGCCCTTAATAACGTCCCTTTGAAAAACTGCCAACTCTCCAGTTGTTCTTCCCCTTAGTCTTGCTTCCCATGGGATCTTACCTACCAGCTCTCTGAGCTTACCAAAATCTGCCTTCCTGAAATCCATTGTCTCTATTTCAAGTCATAGGCTACGTCTAGACTGGCGCGCTTTTGCGCCAGAGCTATGCAAATGAGGCTCAGCGTTGGAATATCGCCGAGCCTCATTTGCATAGCTAATGAACCGCCATTTTTCGCGGAAGAGGCTCTTGAAGACGGCTGTCTACACTGCCCGTCTTGCAAGAAAACTTTGCGCAGCCGTTATGCCTGAAAATAATCGGCATAACGGCTTTGCGCAGTTTTTTCTTGCAAGAAGGGGCAGTGTAGACAGCCCCGTCTTGCGCAAGAGCCTCTTCCGCGAAAATGGCGGTTCATTAGCTATGCAAATGAGGCTCGGCGATATTCCAACGCTGAGCCTCATTTGCATAGCTCTGGCGCAAAAGCGCGCCAGTCTCGATGTAGCCATAGTGAAACAATTTTTCCAACCTAAACTCACGCTATGCAGATTGCCCATTTACAGAGCTTTGATACTGAATGGATCAGATTAGAAGAGTGCCACTAATTAATGCTATATTTATGATTTTCACTGTAATTGTTTCAGGATGCATTTTTCATTCAGTATCTACACCTGACATTTTTTTTTTAGCTTGTCACATGAGTAGTTTCAGCAAGACAAAAAACTCAGATGGCAAGGTGCACATGAGCTGTTCACTCTAAACCAATCATTGAGATGACATTCTCTTATAAAGACAAGCCTCCCTAGATGTATATTACACTATATGGTGAGGTCTTTTATCAAAGGTAAAGTGTTCATGCATGTTAGCTCACTAAATAATAAAAGAAGTGAAACAATTGGTCATTATCTCTGGATCTAAAGAAAACACCTACAAACACTTGGAAAGAACAGATCAGTTTGTATGAAAAAAGTGGCTATAAAGCCCCCCAAAAGGTCTAATATTATCCAAGAAAGACGTGCAAGAAACAAGGAGACAAATGGAATACTCTCAGATGAGTTCAGCTCACTAGGTAAAGTGCCATAGAAATCGCCAGCCACAAAACAAAACTGAGTTAGTTAGTTAGTCATTCTTTTTATAAGTAACAACAAATAAGAACAGTGAGCAAATAATTGTGCTGGACTTTCAACCAACATTAGCTAGGCCCTTATAAGAAGAAACACACCTACTTCACATCTATGCTAATAGCTTTTAAGACCAGAAGACACTATCTGAGCTGATCCCCTGAATAATTTAGGCCACAGAATTTCAGTCCGGCATCAGTCCTATAACCTTGTTGAGCCAGGGAAACTAATGATACTGGACTAGCTCTCAAATGAAGAGATTTGCAAGTTATAGTTAAAGAAGTTCCCCTATCAACAATAACTCTGTGTATGCATCATGCAGCAACACCTAATCCAAATAAAGGGAAATGAGGATTGAATGTTCAATGAGCTCAACAATTCTAATTTGTAACAGAAGCATTAAGGTTCCAAGCCTGCACTGAGCTTTACATAAGTCCAAGTGTTTTCTTCTGGATCATACTATATCAAACTGGGGGAAATAGTAATTCAAGTTTACCAGTCTAGACACAAAATCTACTTATCCAACTTTTATCATGACTGTTAACAAAAAACCAAACTGTATTTTACTCACTTGTGAAAAGAGTAAACCCTAAGCAAGTAGAAATCTATAAAAGGGACTTCTGTAACATATGCATACTCATAGGTGATAATCCGTCTATTTATGGATAAACAGTCATACAGATATTTTGAGTCAGAATTCAGACATGAGTTTTCATAGTATTCTGTTAGACACAGATACACCGTAACACCTCAAAAGAACTATTACTCATTTTAACACCCATTGTTCACACATCCTTTTCCTTAGAATCTAGAATATATAGATTGTCACAGCCACAAGAAACTGAGATCATGACATTTAACCATAAGAAACATTGGGGGTGGAGGTTTGTGACCTGCACAAAGCTTTTTATGATGTATATAGTTGTAGCACCTAGGAGTGCCAGCCATAGACCAGGCTCCCCTGGGGCTAGGTGCTATATAAACAGCAAACAGCCCCAAAGAGCTTGCAATTTAAGAACAAGACAGGAGACGACAGATGCTTACAGACAGATGGGAGAGTACAAAGAAACAATGAGATAATATTGGTCAGCATCTAGGCAGCGGTCCCATAACAACAGCCAAATTGTTGTCAATATTTTTGGAGGCACCATGGCAAAGGAGAGTTTTAAGGAGGGAACTGAAGGAGAATGAGGCAGTTTTGCAATGTTTATGGGTAGCTCCTCCCAAACAGAAGGAAAACACAAAGGTGCCTGTTTGAAAATGTAACACATGGACAATGGAGACTGACATCACAGGCCAACTGGAAGCAGGAGTCCACCTGTCTATATTGAATGAGAGATGGTAAGTAGTGTAGGGGAGTAGGCATGCAAACAAGATGCCTTTACCTTCTGCCATATTAGCACAGTTCCTTTCCTGTACATCAAGGGCTCATTGTTGTAGTTAATGTTGAATTCAGAAAATAAAATCTCATTCTTGTCCCCAGCCAAAGTTCCCTGAAATTGAGAAAAAGAAAATAATACGTGTACCTTAAAACCTACATTTATTTACAACTGTCCTTTCTATAGCTTAGAAACAAGAGGGGCAAATGCTGCATGTAAGTAATTAATAACAGCAACTAGGGATGTAAGCAACTAGTCGACTTGTGATGTGACTAATCACTCCCTTCCCCCCCGCCCCTGCTGCCTCTATTAGAGAGAGGTAGCAAGGGGGGGAGCAAGAGCCGGTGCTGGGGGGAGCCAGTTTAAAAGCCGGTTCTTCACAGGACGGTCTCTGCAGGGGAGGTAGAGGCACAGTGGGGAAACGGCGCAAGCAGGGACTGAAGTAGTCTCCGCTTGTGCCACTTCTGCTGTGATTCTACTTTTGTACATTTCAAAAGCAGAATCTTCATAGGGAGCGCTCCCTGCTCGACTTCCATTTGAAATGTACAAGAGCCCCACTGGCCTTCAAAGGCAGAGGCACCCTTATAGACTAATTGAATAGTCGATGGAAATCCCATTGACTATTCTATTAGTTAATTAATCTAAATTTAACATCCCTAACAACAACACGTATACAGGAGTTTTTAAATCTTCCAACAACTTTATTAACTTGTCATCCACACAGTATCTCCACAAAGTAAGAAAGCACTATTTCCTATGGCAGAATGGGGACAGCTAAGCAAAGAGGTCTGTGTGTGCTTGATTTTTATATTTGTATACAATGAAAGAAGGGAGCACACTACTCTGTAAAGGCATGGAGAGAGAGAGAAAGTGATGTGCCCAAGACTACATACTGAATCACTGTTAGAGCTGGGATTAGACTTCAGGAATTGCTGTGTCTCAGTCTTAAACCCATACCACATCTCTTTTGAAGTTGGTAACATTTAATATACACATCAAGTATTTGAGCCCATTAATTATGAAAATAAAATCCTGTTTGGATTCTTATTAAAGTAAATTCTTTGCCAGTCAGGTTAAGGTCTTTACAACTCAGTAAAACAGAAATCCAAAACCAACACCATCTCCAGAAAAAAACAAGCGCATATTGGGAAGAGATGAACTGGCACACTGTGAACACATAAGCTAAGTGAACACATAAGCAAGACATGGCAGCATAGGAATGGATAAATGGAGCTACTTGGGAACTGAGTTCTGCATAGGGATGTAAAAAAGATTTAAAAATAGTAACAGCATAAGTGATTAAAATTTCACTGGTTACACAGTTAAATGCTCCTGACCTTGATGGCGCCCGGCTCTGCTGTTTCCCAGTGCGAAGGAACATCAGCTTATTTCTTAACCAGATGAACTCTTACATCTCTAGTTCTGCATATGTTCCTTGTACTATTAGGAATAAAATCTCTCCTTATAGTTGATGTTAAAAAGACAATTCTTTAGAAGAAGTTTCTACCTGTAATCTCTCTTGTGCTTGCATTGGTGTCAAGCCACTTCGCTGAACAAGCATCCAAAACACTGTATTATAGAGGTTATTAACGTGGCCTGTAGAAATAGAAAATGGTATCAAAGACATAGATAACTTTTCAGAGAATGCTTTTTCACTCCCACAAATTTCTGCAGCTAGATTTTAAAAATACCATTAGTATTAGTTGTAGTTATGTAAAATCATCGTAATCCGATGTGGTGCTTTCTAACATTATGGATCACGGGAATGGCCAGAAGATGAATTCCTCACAGCTACATAATGCACTTTATTTACCATTTATAAAATGCTGTAAGGCAATGGAGCTCACCTTCCTCTGAAACAACAGGTGTTGACTAGTAGTTCTCAAACTTTTGTACCAGTGATCCCTTTCACATAGCAAGCCTCTGGCTAGATCTACACTACAAAGATAAATTGGAAAAAAGAAACGCAATTTGCGGCACGCAAATTATGTATCTTTTTCCGATTTACTTCTGAAAGAGGCTTTTCTGAAATTTGACCTGTCTACATCGGGCCACATTTTGAAAAAAACCCTCTTTCGGAACATCCCTTCTTCATCGTAAAACGAGGTTTACAGGGATGCTGAAAAAATGCAACCGCTTTTCTGAATTTTTTTCAAAAAAGCGGATACGTTCCTTGGATATGCGTTTCCGGGATATGCGTTCCGGTATCCCGGAAAAGCTCTGCAGTCTAGATGTAGCCTCTGAGTGTGACTTCCTCCCATAAAAGACTCTTTTAAATATATTTAAACACAATTATAAATGCTGGAGGAAAAGTGGGGTTTGGATTGGAGGCTGACAGCTTGCAACCCCCCCACGTAATAACCTCATGACCCCCTGACCCTGAGTTTGGAACCCCTGGCACAGACTTGAGATTAGCCTTGCAACAATGATCTGATCTAGCATGGAAAATCAGACACTTGTCATTTGACTACTGTAATTTTGCAACACGATATTGCTGAATCTGAATATTTACACTTCTCAGTTCAACAAAAAATATTCAACTGAGGAGTCTAAAATTTCTGGTACTGAGCTTGTTTTCAGCATTTTAGTGATGATAATCTGATATCAACTATGGATCTCACATTATTAAAGGATGTGCTTGTAAAAACAATACAAATATTAACACATACAATGAGTAACTTCTCAGACAACATGTTGCTCTTTCTGAAAGTACCAGTGGAAGTTAAGAGGAATAAAAACACAAATAGGAATCTTTTTGGAAGAGTATTGTAGAATGTAAAATAATCTGCTTTCTAAGAATGTCAACCAACTTTTCTGCATCTTAACAGCTCTAAAGGATATGTTATTAAACAAGTAAACTACAGTTCCTCTGCCATGCACCAGCAGCTTTTTCACTATGGAGTGTGCATATGTTCACAGGTAATGGGGGTTAGAGATTGTTATAAGTTGTTATGCTAAAAATCAACAGTTCTCATTTTCCTGATATCTAAAGATACTTACAATCTGCTTGTCTCCAGCTGAGATAATCCTTTAAATTCTGGTTACTAGGGTATAACACAACTCGTCCATCAAATCCTGGTGGATACAGAAGTGGCTGGTCCTTAAAATAATCCTTCCAGTAGAAAACATAGCTGGAGGCAAACTGGGAGACGACGTGAGTCATGAATTTACTTGCAAACACAAAGCCAACAGAGACAGAAGAGAGACAGAGAATACATTAGATATTAAAACAACTATACCTTTCTATCTGTAATTATTTGGGTATCAGTGGTAAGGCTTCTGGTGGACCACAGTGCTTCTAATACCATGGCTCTATGGACCACTAATGACAGGTAGCACTTTTTTGAGTGGTTGGTGGAATTAAATTAAGAACTCAACAGTGAAGGTTGGAAAAGGAGATAGGTTACTAAAAAAACTTCTTTTATAGAAGATGGCTTTTATTCCCCTTTTTGCTGTTTGTTTTTCTTTACTTTTCAAAAATATCATACACAGAAACATAACATCAAATACACCGTAGCTAATTACAGGTGACCCCGACTTACGACTCCCCACATTTACGACTGCCCTGCTCCGGCTCAGCCTCTCAAGTCCACCTGCACAGTGAGCCACAGGGTCAGCCAGTTGCCTGCCGCCCCGGCCGGCTCTGGGCGCTTCTACCCGGCACAGCCCCGGCCGGCTCTGGGAGCAGCTCATGCCTCACCGCTTCACCCAGCACAGCTGCGGACTACAACTCCCAGGAGGCAAAGCGGGCCAGGAACGGACCCCCCATTTATATCACTGCGCCTATGGGAAATAAGGGTTCGACTTACAACGGCTCGACTTACAATGGTTCTCCAGGAACCAATTAGGTGGTAAATGCAGGGGTCGCCTGTACAATTTTAGAGATAGATGTAGATATATAGACACACGAGTGAATTATGTAGTTTCCACCTAAATGTACAGGTAGCATCTGTACATGTGTAAGGGGACAGATAAATAATAGGTGCAAATGTCAGCTCTCAAAAGGTGCGTCTACACAGCAGGGCTTAACTCAAAATATGCTACACAAATTGAGCTATGTCAATTGCGTAGCTTATTTCAAAATAGCTTATTTCAAAATTGGGAGCATCTACACAGCACTTATTTCAAAATAGAGCACTCTTCCTCTGACTTCCCTTACTCCTCATACAATGAGGGTTACAGGAGTCAGAGTAAGAAGTCCTCCAGTTTGACAATATTTCAACATTATTTTGAAATAACTGCCTGCTGTGTAGACACGGACTAAGTTATTTCGAAATAATGTTGTTGTATAGATGTACCCAAAAAGAACTATTAAACATTGGGAAACTAGTAAGCTCAAAAGAAGCAATTACCTTGATCTTCTTTTAAACCAGTTACTTTTCTTTTTAAAAACAAAGCTGTATTCATCACTCTGTCCATAAGCCATGACAATATCCTCCAGCTCTTGCATTACTGTCTGGGCACACTTAGTCATCAGATGGAGGGCACGGTCATCGTTGGGCTTACTGAAGCCATGCTGATCAGCAAAACTTTAAAGAAAAGAGAGGTTCAGAAGGAAATTATCCCAATAAAAGCTACTTTAAAAACATCTAAGTACTTGTTTTCATCACATTTATTTCCTTGGAACATTGTTGGCATAGATGGGATGTTTGAAGTCAATGAACTCCCTCTATATGTCAAAAGCACTATGAGAAAATCTTCCTGCTTCTGAGCCACATACACCAAAATCTCCTGCTCATCAAGATCAGACATTAACTATGTAACTGTCTTCAAATCAGTGTCTCTGTGTCATACAGAATCAATGGAAGGTGAAGGGCTTTTCACTATTATGTCACCTTTTTACTAAAGCACATTCAGACTTTATTTAACGGAGGGGTCACATCAGAAGTTCCCAGAACTTGAGCACGTCACTGGATTTGTACAAAATAAGAGTCAGTTGTGTATCATCAGCTGAGTGGTGCAGCCTGCGGAGACCACAAGCCTTGGAAAAAAGTGCTTCATCTGACCCTGAGCCATCTGGGGGAGCAGCCCACAGCCCAACCTTTCCATAAGTCCCCTTATGAAAATGACCATTACTCTCCCCCAAACCTACACATGCTACCAAAATAAGTAATTCCATTGCACACATTTCTGTGTTTGGGGACAGAATGAGGGAACAAACAACCCACGACACACATGGAGTCAGGCTGCTTAATGCTCTACATCTGTACTACATACACTAGATCAGCACTACTACAACACGGCAGTTTTGCTGCTGCAGCACCATATTGCAGGCTTCCGTTGAGCCATCCCTCTAAGGCAGGGCTACTCAACCCACGGCCCACAGCCCATTTGTTTGTGGCACTTTTTTCCAGGGCTTATGGTCTCCACAGGCTGCACCACTCAGTTGATGATACACAACTGACTCTTACTTTGGGTTTATGCGGGGTTCAATACACGGCCCGCAGGTGGGAGACAAAACAAAAAAGTAGTCAATATAATGGTCTTCTGCTGATTTGCATTTTAGTAAGTTAAATTCCTGGTCTGTCATTGCTCATTAAAATGCTGTCATATGGGTGGAAATCGGGTAAATATTGCATTTTATTAATACTAGTGGAACTGACTTTAATGGGTCCTGCGTGTTGTGTAGTCTTGCCTTAATCTTTGTATTCATGCCTGTCATTGTAAAATAAGCTATTTGCATATATGTGCAACCACACTTGAGTTTCGGCACTCAGCACGTGCTGTGAGTATCATTGTGGCTCCTGGGGCCTCCAAAGTTGAGTAGCCCTGCTCTAAGGCTATGTCTACACAGCAGCATTATTTCAGAATAAATTACTTTATTCCAAAATAACATAGTCTGGGCCTACACAGCAAGCAGTTATTTCAACAATGTTGAAATATCAAGCTGGAGGACTTCTTACTCCAACTCCTATAACCCTCATTGTACAAGGAGTAAGGGAAGTCAGAGAAGGAGTGCACTACCTCAGACTTCCCGCTGAGCTGAAATAATCTATTTTGATGAAGCTCAACTTGCATAGCTTATTTCGGCTTTAGCCCTACTCTGTAGACATGCCCTAAGACAACAGCTACGTAGGTAAAAGAATCCTTCTGCCCACCTTGCCGCATCTGCACTGGTGACCAGGTCAACCTATCCACAGTGCTCAGGGCATGAAATTGTCACAGTCCTGAACAACGTAGCTAGGCTGAGCTAAGTTTTAGCAGTAGACCAGGCCTCAGACCCTACGGTAATGAGCACAGTACAAACACCTGTCCAGAACAGAAAACATCTGTCCAACCCAGGGAATAAATGTTCCCAGCATGGCAGTCCCACTCTCTTGCAACTGTCGTGGCATTTCCTCACCTCCTACGGTGGCTCCCAGCTGCCCTGAGGCCTACGATGGTGAGACACGGATGCTCTAGCACACAGGGATGTTCAATAAGGAGACCCGTGGGCAAAATCTAGACTGTCAGATGCTTTAAACTGGCTCACAAAATCTTTCTGTTGACATCTAATCCACCTTGTTCTTATTTTTGTATCCCCCCCCCCCCGCATCCGGACCTTGACTCCACCCTGCCCCACAGCTGCCCCGTCCACAGGCTGGCTTGGAGGGGCAGCCTTAGGCGCCGTGGGTTGGGCAGCCCCACAGTGGCCACCTCAACTGTCCTATGAGTAGGACCACGGGGATTCCCCGGGGCCTGGCGGTGGCAGCCAGACCAACGCGGCCGCCTCCTCCACCAGCCCCCGGCTTCAGGCCATGGCGGGCGAGGGGGTCCCCAAGAGGGAGCGAGACGGGCAGCGGGGAAGCACGCGCCCCCTGAACCCGCAAGGGAGGGAGGCCGCTCCCACGCCCGCTGTGGCCCCGCTGGCAGCTCCCCGCCTGCTCGGGGCCGGGGGAGGAGCCCCCCGTCCGGTGGGGGGGGGGAAAGAGGGGGGCGCTGGCCGGTGAACCGATTGCAACGACATCGTGTAACGGCTCCTTGCTCCCGCGCGCTGGCGGCCCAGCTCCCGTCGCGAGGCGTGGAACGGGCTGGGAGGGGGCCCACGAGCCCTCTGCCTCCATGGCAACGAGGGGCTGCGCGCGCCCCAATCCCCCGCGAAGGGACCCTTCGAGCCCAGCGCGCGCTCGGGGCCTGGGGCAAGCGGAGACCCGCCCCCCTGCCACCGCCCGTCCCTGCCATTGGCTCACGCGTCGGCGCGGTGCTGCCATTGGCTGCGGGCGGCTGCCCCTCCCGGCAGCGCCCCGCCCCTCGCACCGGTGGAAGTTGCGGCCGTCCAGCCGGGTGACCACCCAGCAGTTGGGCAGGCAGGTGTCGTCCGCCTCGAAGTCCCGCACGTACTCGAACTTGCTCTTCGCCATGGCGGCCCGGCCGCCGCTCAGCCACGCCTTCCGCCCGGGCCCACGCACGGCGGCGGCGGCGGCGGCGGCAGCCCAGGCAGCTCCCCGCCCCCACCCGCGCATGCCCGGAACCCGGCACCGGAAGTGGCCTCTGCTGGCCCCCGGCGGGCCATCTCTATGGTGCAAGGCTTGCACGTGGGAGGGCCGTGGCTCTGGCGCCTGCCAGCCGCAGGGTGGCCAGGGATCTGCTATGGGGAAGGGGACAGACCCCCTCAGGAGCAGACGCAGCCCTGGCTCCACTAGGCTCCCTCTGCGGCCAGCCGGGGTGCGGCGCGTGTCCCGCTCCCGCCGAGCGGCCCCTCTGAAGCGAGCGGCGCGCCCCTGACCCGCTTGGCCCTTTGCAGGGCGGCGCGCGCGCGTCCCGCCGGGCTGCCGGCGCCGCGCGCGTTCCTCCCGGGGGGTCGCCATGGCGACGCCATTGTGGCGCGTCGCCATGGCCACCGCCGGGACGCGGGCGGCGGCACGTGGCGCCCCGCCGTTGCCACTCGCGCGGCGGCGGGCGGCGGGCGGCGCGCGGCGCGGAAGGGGGCGGGGCCGCGGAGAACGTTTGCGAAGCAACCGCAGGAGACAAACGGCCGGCGACAGAGGGAGGCGGCTGAGCTCACAATCCCCGACAATCCCCCTCCCGCCGGGGCCCGCCTGCGCCATGGAGGGGGGGGCGCAGGAGGAGCCCCCCCGCCAGCCGCACCCCCCCGCCGCACAGCAGCCCCCCCGCTTGGAGCACCTTCTCCTGCACCCCGTGTCCAGGCAGGGGAGCAGGGAGACGCACCTCCTGCTCCTCCCCCCCAGACAGGGCCCCCCCCACCAACTGCTGCCCCCCTTCCCCGGGCAGGGCCTCCCCTGCAAGGAGCTGCACCCCCTGGATGGGCCAAGTGCCCCCAGCAAGCAGCTGCTGCCAGGACCTGGGGAGCAGCAGGGGGAGAGCGGGGGCCCCCAGGGGCTGCAGGTGAAAACAGAGGAGCAGGAGCAAGGTGGCCAGCTGGGGTGCAGCGGCTGCAGCAAGAGAAAGAGGGGCGAGCTCAAGGCCGCCACAGCCCGACGAGCAGGGAAAGAGGGGGCCCAGCTCCTAGCTGGTGGCACCGTCAAGGGTGATAAGAAGAGAGGCAGCGTAGAGGAGAGCCAGAAAGAGGAGCTGGTGAAAGAGACTGGGGGGGACAGCATGGCTGTGGGGACTGGGAAAGAAAGAATAATCAAGACAGAGCAGGCAGAGGCTGCTGGTGAGGACTGCAAGGGGCTGGAAGAAGCTGGATCCTTCAGCGGCCATGTTCATACCAGCAAAGATGCCCCAGCGGCTCAGCCGCCTGGTGGATTTGGAGCGCAGCATCCTCAAGACGTGAAGATCCCACTGACGCTCCATCCAGTACCCTCGGGGGCCAGGATCCAGTTTCAGGGACCTCCGCCTTCTGAGCTGATCCGAGTGACTAAAGTACCCCTTGCCCAAGTGCCCCTTAAAATGCAATCCTTACTGGAGCCTTCAGTCAAAATTGAAACTAAGGATGTGCCCCTCACAGTGCTGCCCTCTGATGCAGGTATTACTCGATGGCCGTGGAATTGGAACTTCCAAGGCTGCCACAAATGTTGCCCCATAGGTGGAATTGTAGCAATTAGAAAACACAAGTAGAAGTGCTGTTGAACTACTGGCCTTTCTATGTCAACTTGTATCAATATCATTTCTGCCTGCACTGAGAGTGTAAACATACAGGGTCACATTCAACACAGGTTTTACAGGGTTTGGGTCTGTTGGTGTCCGTTCTGACTTTAGACCCCTGTAGCTGCTATCGGATTTTTAACTAGAAAACCTAAGATTTTCAAGAATAGGAGCCTAAAAGCAGTTTTTAAAGTCCATGTTTAGGCACTGGCCCGATTTTGAAAGTGCGTGGGACCCAACGCCTCTTATAGAAGTTAACACTTGAAAATGATGCTAATTCTGAAGCATGGTGTTTAAAGACTGCTTTTAGGCTCCTATTCTTGAAACTCTTGGGCTTAATCTTTAAGAATGGTTTTAGGAGCTCAATTGTAGCCTTGAAAATTAATGATTTCTTTTTAAGAGAGGTCCTACTGGCCAACAGACCCTTGTCCTTTCATTGATAATGCAGGGTTTAGATGATGTGTGTATTTAGTAATACCATTCATAGAGGGACTGCTTGCGAAGGGAATTGGTAGTAGAGTGGAAATCATCCACCTTTTGGTCCTCATTTCAAATCCAGCCCTGTTAATTGTGATTCGAAATAACTGGTAAACCTCATTGTATGAGGAATAAGGGTTATTTTGGAAGAAGGGTGTTGTCCTGAAATAACCGCATCCACACCGCGTTTTGTATTTCGAAATAGCGCCATAATGCGATTATGCAAATGAAGCGTGGGATATTTAAATCCCGGCTTCATTTGCAATTTCAAATGTCTTCATTTGTATCCCTCTCTCGAAAGAGGGTGCAAGTGTAGACATACCCGGAATCCTTCCAGCAAAGGTGTCCAGACCACAAAAAACATTTAACATCTTCTGGAAGACTTAGCAGAAAAGCTCAGAATTGAATGGCAATGGAACTGAACTACCATATTACCCCTGAATGTGGTCCCTACAGGGTCAGGGCTTAGGTACATTACTGTTGCAGTGTGCATAAACCTGCACTGATACTATGGTGCCTTTATAAAAATATGCATTACATAACACAATAATTAGTTAAATGAAAACAAAACACCTACCATTTTTATTATGGTGAAATTAGTTCTGATCTGTGTGAAAGGAGAGAGAGAGACTATGTAACACTAGCTGATGCTGTAATGTTAAATATTTCAGAGGGATAGCCGTGTTAGTCTGAATCTGCAAAAATAATGAGTCCTGTGCCACCTTAAAGACTAACAAATATATTGGGCATAAGCTTTCATGGGTAAAAATCACTTCATTAAATGCATCATGCATCTGGCAAAGTAGTTTTTACCCACAAAAGCTTATGCCTAAATATATCTGTCACTCTTAATGTTGCCGAAGAATTTCTCAGATATTTAAATTATTCTTTATCTGGCATTTCACTTGTGGCTAGTTGTTACTCCATTATACTCTTAGTTGACATTTAAACTTTTTTTCCAGAAGCAATTCTCCAAATATATATGGAGAATTCTTCAAATATACAATTCTTCAAATATAATCTATGGCAACATTGCATATGCTGTCTGTCTAATAATTTTCTTTCCCAATTTTTATTATGTAGGGATACCAGATACTCCATTTAGCAAAGACAGAAATGGCCATGTAAAGCGCCCAATGAATGCATTTATGGTGTGGGCAAGAATTCACCGGCCAGCACTAGCCAAAGCTAACCCAGCTGCCAATAATGCAGAAATCAGCGTCCAGCTTGGATTAGAGTGGAACAAACTCACTGAAGAGCAAAAGAAGCCCTATTATGATGAAGCTCAAAAGATTAAAGAAAAGCACAGAGAAGAATTTCCTGGTAAAAAAAATGCATATACTTCCTTAGACCTGCGTGCTTTAAAAGTTTAGGTGACCCCAAAAATGTTGACTTTATAAAATACTCGTAGACTAGTGCAGTACTCTGCATGGACTCATACAGATGCCCATAGAGGGGAAAATGGCAGACAGAGAGCTGTGTGATTGGCAATACATCCAGTACAGTAGGATTGGAAAAGGAAAGGCCATATAGGGAACAAAGGTCAATATGCTGAATGAGAAGTAATCCTATGTGGAGGTGGGAAAGAGGAGGTTTCTCAACTTCTAATGTTTGGTTCTTGGAGCGCTGTATTCTGAACTTTGAATTCCCTGTGGTTCTAGAGTTATTTATTCTTTCAATTTAATATTCATTTAAGGCATTTTCCTAAAAATTAATGTTCTCAGATACTATGGTGACAAGGGCCATAGAAATGCTATAAATAGATTAAATACATGTTTCAACCTCAGCTGTGGACTAACAGTTTCCAGTCTGGGAGTAATAATTCAAATATTAATAGCATCCAATATTCATATTAAAATAAATCTATACCTATAACACTAATTATAAATTAGATTATTAAAGTTGAAAGAGTTTTTCAAATATAATTTACCATTCTCTGGTTATTCTGTTTCTTTGTATCTTTTCACTCAGATTAGGCAAAAAAAATTAAACTAGTGAGTTTCACTTTGTTTCTCATGTACAAATATAATTCTGCAACTTTTAGGTTGCAAAGCTGCAAGGGAATGTTAAAGCCAAACATAAATCTGAACAAAAATATCCATTTTCATTGGAAACACATTCATTTTAAATTGAATTAGAAACATTAAATTGAATTGAAATAGCAAGAATACCAAGTGGCTAATTCATTCCTTCTTCCTCTAGTTTTAAGCTGTGTACATTACACTATTCTAAGTAATCCAGAAGTGAATCAAGACTCAAATATGGTTTTCTGTATTTGGTTGGAGGACTTGTTGGAGATCTCAAATGTGGAATGAGACGTTTTTCAGCCTTTAACTGAAGACGGCAGGGTAATGGGTCCTTAACAAAGCATTTTTCTCCTGTGTAATTTAAACAGGTGAAAAAACAGAATAAAAATCTCTAAAATATAAGGTGTTACACACTTTGTATCTGTGATGTCATAATCCTTGTTCTCCAGGCTGTGACAGAGTATTCCAGAATAAACAATATCTGAATTTCTGATGTCAAAAACAAATAGAAAACAGAACACTAGTGTTAAACAATTCCAAACATTAAGGCCTTCTTTAAACATCATGAAACAAAAAAAAATCAAAGCTTCTTAATGAAACCTAACAAGTAGAAATGACCTACCATCATCTTTACAAGTTTGTTTCTATTTAATTGGTGTATGTATCAGAAGCAAACCTAGTTCTGCCTGCAGTAATAAATGCACAGTTCTCATTGGGTCAAGTTCTTCTTTAACTATTACCTCTCTGCAGTCTCACTGGTGTAAATGAAATTTTCACATATGTAGGTGAGAATTAGGGAGCCAGTGAGATTATAAATCCAGAGCCATACATCTAACCTTACCATATTTTTTCAAAATAAAGCTCAGGCTCCACTGCCATTTTCTCCTTTTCCCTCCCTTCATAATATGTTGTTAACTTATGCCACAGTGACCCCTCTGATTTTTTGATCCTGGATTTCCTCCATCAGTCGCTTAATATCATATTTTAAGATCAAAAGAATGCAAGAATGTGCCAGTTTCATCATATTCTGATGTGCTCAGTCTGCCACTATATTGAAGTGAATGGGAGTTTGCTGTTGGCTTAACTGGAAGAGGATTTGCCCTTGTGGAACCATACAAACTTTTCAGAATTGTGGGTGTTGTAATTTTTCACGTCTTGTTACAGTGAAAGAAACCAGCCCACACGTATGTGAAATCTGCCTTAAGCTTTCTCATTTACTCTTCTGCAGGCTGGGTTTACCAACCACGACCAGGCAAAAGAAAGCGCTTCCCATTGACTGTCTCCACTGTCTTTTCTGGCACCTCTCAGAACATCATCACTACAAACCCAACCACAATTTATCCTTTCCGATCATCCACTTACTCCGTTGTCATTCCAAGTGTACAGAACAGTATTGGACATCCTGTCTGTGAGTTTGTTTCATTAGTTTTGGTGAATTCAAGAATAAGAAAACTGTATCCTGTGTAAGGTCAAGAATAAGCCAGCATAAGCGTGTTTAAAGCAACAATCTAGTGGCAAAAATGCTTAAGTGGATAAAGTGAAGTTTGTCAGAAAAAGTGTCACAGGGAAAGATGTTAACAGTGTGAGTGGTACATTTTGAAAAGCCATATCTAAACTTGCAGGTGAAGTTTTGCACACAATGTTCTAGATGTACGGTGTTTTCACAGCCACAATTTTGCATGTATAGCAACTCATAGAATCATAGAACATTAGAACTGGAAGGCTATGTCTACACTGGCGGGTTCTTGCGCAAGAACATCTTGCAGAAGGGTTCTTATGCAAGAACACGTCCACACTGCCATATGCTTTTGTGCAAGAGCATCCATGGCAGTGTGGATGCTCTCTTGTGCAAGAAAGCTCTGATGGCCATTTTAGCCATAGGGCTTTCTTGCGCAAGAAACCCCTGCCACACGTCCACATTGCCCTCTTGTGCAAGAGCTCTTGTGCAAGAGGGTTTACACTTGTTAGACAAGAGCATAGCTCTTGCGCAAGAATCCTTCTCTTACCACGCTTTACTGTAAATCTTCTTGCGCAAGAGCGGGCGGGCAGTGTGGACACTCTGCGGAAGAACGGCCATTCTTACGCAAGAACCCACCAGTGTAGACATAGCTGAAGGGACTCGAGAGGTCATCGAGTCCAGTCCCCTGCCCTCATGGCAAGACCAAGCAGCAACTGAGCATAACTCAGTTATGTACACAACTGGAGTAATTATGTATTTAACTAGCTAATTTGCATACTGTTGTAATCATGTTAGTCCCGGGATATTAGAGACACAAGATGAATGAGGTAATGAATGAGGTAATAGCTTTTATTGGACCATCATCTGTTGGTGAGAAAGACAAGCTTTTGAGCTTACATAGAGTCCTTCATGTCGTGAACAACAAAAACTCCATATAAGCTCAAAAGATTGTCTCTCTCACAACAGAAGTTGGTCCAATAAAAAATATTACCTCACCTGCTTTATCTCTTGAAAAGTAATAGGTGTAACAGCATTGCGCAAGAGGGTTTTTCTTGCGCAAGAAGGGGCAGTGTAGACGCTCCTTGCGCAAGAGCCTCTTCTGAAAAAAATGGTGGCTCATTAGGTATGCAAATGAGGCTCGGCGATATTCCACACTTAGCCTCATTTGCATATTACTCGCGCAAGAAGCCGCGAGTGTATACGGTTTGAATACACAAATCCATGTTTCTGCACACACCAAAAGCTGGCTCCGAGAAGCATGTCAGAAAAGTGGATGTGCAGCATTGTACTCACCTTATTTAATCTGGGTTGAGGCGTCTTTTTAAAGTGGGGACCTATCTGATCAGTTAAAAAACATATTCCATGTAGGTTAACCCCTTGACCTATGGTCCCACATATCATCATTTAAGCAGTTTTAGCAGTGCTTGGACAGAAGACTTTTGGAGAAAGCCAAGCATGCCTTAAGAAGGTGTTAGTGATTGTATAGGTAGCCCCCTTTCTTCTGCCTCGGTAGTGATCCGTTGTCCCAGTATGGACATGGAAGTGCTGGAGATGCTATCTTTCATTTAGGAAAACAAAGGCCATGAGCGTTTATGGTCATTTATGTAATATTCAGACTATTACATGTAATAACACCACTGTGTTCTGATTAAACTCCACCTTGAATAACTTCATGCTACCTGCCTAAATTCCCTCTGTAGTTTTGATTGGATATTATATTCTGCTTTTCCTGATCTAAACAATTGTACAGTGTTGTTATGCCATCTAGAATACCTACTCTGTTTTATCCCAGAGGTGGCTATACTTTAGTTGTAGTTGAAGTGATTCCTGTATATGTTGTTGTAAAGGACAACATTTTCCACTGACTTGGGATTTAGGCTCAAAACAAATGAAAAATTACAATTTGGGGGCAGTTTGTTGTTTCCATCTGATTCTGTTTCTTAGGGTCACAGTAGAATTGAGCAGGTTTACATCAGCTGAGAGGACAGTACAGAATCTGCCTGGGGACTTTGCTATGTCTGTCTTGTTTTCATTCTATGACTATGTATAGAGTACAGGGTTTTTTTGAAAAAACTTCACTTGCATCTAGACTGCCGCTGCGTTCTTTCGAAATTAAATTGAAAGAATGTGGAGGTTTTTTTGACAGCGGTAAACCTCATTTCACGAGGAAGAACGCCTTTTTTTCAAAAGAGCTCTTTCGAAAAAAGGCGTTCTTGAACGCAAACAGGGCTTTTTAGAAAGAGAGCATCTAGATTGCCTGGGTGCTCTCTTTTGAAAAAGCGGCTCGCTTTTTCAAAAAAAGTGATGGCTGTCTAGATGATCTCTTTCTAAAGAAACTTTTTCAAAATATTATTTTGAAAAAGCTTCTTTCGAAAGAAGAGTGTAGTCTAGACGTACCCTATGTGTAGTTAGCTAATGTGGTACTTATCAAAGGCTGTTACTGGACCCCTTCCATTCATAACTGATCAATAATCATTTCTGTTTCCAAAAGGTGAAGCCCCTTCTACTATCCAGCTTCCAGCTCCTTCCATTCAACATCCAGGTCCAATTACACTTTTCCAGCCGAGTGTTGGAAGCACCACCCCAATGGCTGTCCCAGCTCCAAATCTGCCTCTTCACCCTGTAATTCCACCACAGCGATTTGCTGGACCTGTGCAGACAGAAGCTCATCATGTACCTTCCGGATCGAATTGTTCTGTAAAGAGACCTACCCCAGTTTGCATTGAGAGCTCCAGCAGAAACCCAAGTAATGCCAGCACCACTCACTCCAGATTTCCTGTCTCTACTAGTCAACCCCCTAAGGAGTACTCAGGTGTTTCTACTTGTCCTAGAAGTGCACCAATTCCCCAGGCTCCTCCCATTCCTCACTCACATCTCTATCAACCTCCTCCCATTGGTCATCCAGCCACTCTCTTTGGAGCTCCTCCTCGATTTTCGTTTCATCACCCTTACTTCTTACCCGGACCCCACTACTTCCCATCAAGGTAATGAAGCCATTCCTTTACATTCCAGTGAGAGCCTGTGTGTGTAAAGGGTCAATGAAACCTCCTGCTTATAGGAGGAGTGCAAGGAACAGCAGGCTGGCCCAATGACTCTCTGCTCAGGAATGGGAGGCTGGGGGTGGGAGGGAAGTGGGCTTGGAGCTATTGGTAGTTGGGTACAACTCAGAGCAGCCTCAGGCTGGCAGGTCTCAAAGCTGGGGATCTGTTAAGGTGGCATTACACTAACAGTAAATAGAAGTGCTTGCTTCCCTTCCCAACCATCCAAGTCCCAGCAGTTCAACTGAATTCAACAAAAATATATTCAGTAAAAGTCACGGAAATAAAAAAAAAATCAGAATTAGAACTGGGCAAGCATTTGAGCTAGTTACACAGCACGCCAAATACCTTGGTGGGTTTGGCTATGAAAAGAAATAGTCCTGAAGTCTGACCCAATGGAACGAGCCCTGGGGATGATATAGCAAATAAACCCTACTATAGCCTCTGCACTTTTGGATTAGTCAGCTGGAGAAGAGCAAGTTGAACCCAGAACTCTTGGGTCTGTACACCCCCATTACAGTTCTGACTAAGCTGATCACATGCAGAGAGACTGTTATGAGTTCAACAGTGACTCTGTGCAGGCTCCAGTGTCTTGGAAGAAGCCAGCTGAGCAACATCCAATGTGCTGTTCAGATACAAAGGACCTGGAAGCCAGCTAGTGTGCAGAGATCCATGAAAAGAATACACAGGGCATAAAGTCTGTGTCACTTGGAACAGAGATAAGCAAGCTCGATGTTCATTTTTACAGCTTACGTTTTATGAGCGAGTTCAGTGTTCATTTTCCTGGCTTACATTTTGTAGATAGCCAATTTCCTAGATTTGATTTTAGAGAAATTTCAGCCTCACAAATTATTGTAATAATCACTCTCCAACAGGAGATGTGTAAAGATTTGTGGCCACATTCTGCCCTGACTTACCACACTCTCCTATTGATTTCAGCAGAACATGCCTTCACAAAGAAGTCAGGGCAGTATATGACCCAAGAACATGGGAATACCTTATTGACAGATTGTATCTGCAATACAAGTCTGTTTGTGGGAATTTGTTACTTTCAAAAACCTTAAATAGCAGCCTTGGGTTACCATCATTTGAAGAACACACATTGGTGCCTTCATGTTGGCCACTACAGATGATCTAGGCTTTGGCCTTTTGTGTCCATCATTAGACACGAGCAGTTTGGGTTGTTTTGGTGTTTGCTTGCTTGCTTATATCATAGCAGTCTGTTGTGTGTTCTAACAAAAACTGGGCTTTGAAAAATTACATACCCCACCATGGGGATGTTAAATTTAGTTTAATCAACTAGTCAATGGAATTTCCATCGACTAGTCGATAAGTGGGGGAGCCACAGTGGGGCTAGCTCCTGGCCCCGGGAGCTCACCCCACTGCAGCTCTGCCTTTTAAATGTATTAACAGGTGTCAGGCTCTTAATATATTTACAAGACTGAAGCGCAGCGGAGGAGACCCGTCGTGAGCCAGGACAGCTGATTTCCCCCAGCACTGGCACCCGGCTCCCCCCAGCACCGGCTCCTGCTCCCCCCCACCACTGCCTCTCTCTGATAGAGGCAGCAACAGTCGGGGGGAAGCAACTATTTGAGGGACTAGTCAACTATCCAATAAGTTTATGCTTATTGGATAGTTGACTAGTCGACTAGTCGCTTTCATCCTTACCCCACCAGCAGGCACACATCTCTGACACAAACTCATCTGCAAGTTCAGTTCTGTAGGATTTTTGTTTACCTGGAAACAGTTCATCTTTTTTATGTAGCACTGTTTGTGCAAATGTATGTATGTGCAAAATTGTGTGCTTAAAAATTAGTGGCTGGGTTGAAGAAATGTATGGAAAGACGACTTGATTGTTTTTGTACAAGCTGCTTTTGGGACCATATCCATGTGCTCGCTTAAGACATGACTAGTACCATGGACGCCTGGATCTGCCTTGTACCAATACATATCTTTATAGTATCATTAGAGAAGGGGTCTGTTGTTCTGTATACTTCAATTAATCTACAGCACTGTACATGTCTATTACATTGTATGCATTGTAAAACGCTTTGGCCCTTTGGACATTGTCAGGATAAAAATGCAGAGTCAGTAAGCAGTTGTTTGGGGAGCAATTTCTTATCATCTTGTATGGAGTTTCTCACTTTCAGCTGCCAGTCGCACAATGCCTACTCATATATCCCGGTGGGCCACATATGCAGCTCTCAGTGTGTTATGTGAATGGCAGCCACTCAATGTATACTCTCAGTATGGCGCTGAGGATGTTCCATGGGTCGCAGCCATGTGCCGATTGGGCTGCAGTGGTCTGCAGGTTGAGAACCCACCCTCCACGAACTTACCCAATTCTTTTTTTAACCCAGTTATGCTTGCTGCCTTCACAGCCTCTCCTGGCAACATAGTAAACATGAGGGCAGGATTCCCTGACAGCCTTCCTTTCTACTAATAATCTAGCAGCTGCAAGACATGTTCTAAAGAGGAAATAAAAGGAATTGTTTTTAGTCTGTTTCCCACTCTGCTATGAATGGTGGCCTCAGAGATCTCATAAACTGGCTTAGAACGTAAGAACGGCCACACTGGCTCAGACCAAAGGTCCATCTAGCCCAGCGTTCTGTCTGCCGGCAGTGGCCAATGCCAGGTGCCCCAGAGGGAGTGAACAGAACAGGGAACCATCACGTGATCCCTCCCCTGTTATCCAGTCCCAGCACCTGGCACTCCAGAGGCTTGGGGACACCCCGGAGCCTGGGGTTGCACCCAGGACCATCTTAGCTACACCCTCCATGAACTTAATTCTTTTTGAACCCAGTTATGCTTTTGGCCTTCATAGCATCGCCTGGCAACAAGTCCCACAGCTTGGCTGTGTTATGTGATGAAGTATTTCCTTTGGTTTGTTTTAAACCTGCTGCCTGTTCATTTCATTGGATGACCCCTGGTTCTTGTGTACTGCGACAGGGTAAATGACACTTTGCCACCACACTATTGGTGAGTTTATAGAGCTCTGTCAGATCCCGTGGTGGTTATGATGCTTAGTTTTACTCTTGTCAGTGTTTGCGAACATGCTTGCTAGCTTGTAGGACACTATTCTATCTGTGGCATGATTTATATTAATAAATAAAAGTTGTGGTTTTTTAAGCAGCTTCTTGGGCGTATCCATCAGCAACAGAGCTGCATAAGTAGGTTAGTGTCTCTGTCATAGACCTTGGGTGTGGCTCTCCTTGTATAGAGGCGGGGTGCAGAGTTGGTAGAGGTTGGTGTGTGTAAGTAGCTCACTACTGGATGAATTGGCTAATTCAGATCATTCAGGTAACTTTCATCCTCAGGCCTCAATAGAAATGCAGCCAGTCGTACGTAGTCCTTATGCTTTACAGCTTATCACCATAGCAAAAAGTTTGATTTTTCATCTTTTGGTCTCTTTCTCTGCAGCACGTGTCCGTACAGCCGCCCTCCGTTTGGCTATGGGAATTTCCCGAGTTCCATGCCCGAATGCCTGGGCTTTTATGAAGACCAGTATCAAAAGCACGAGGCCATGTTTTCTGCCCTGAATAGAGACTATCCTTTCAGGGAGTACCCCGATGAGCGCACACACAGTGAAGACTCCCGCAGCTGTGAGAGCCTAGAGGGGGTATCTTATTACAACAGCCACAGCCACAGTGAGGAAGAATATTTAACTCCCATGCCACAGTTGGATATTGGAGCCTTGGAGAACGTTTTCACGGCAACCCCATCCACCCCCTCCAGCATCCAGCAAGTCAATGTGACTGACAGTGATGAGGAAGAGGAGGGGAAAGTGTTGAGAGATTTGTAATTATTAATCCAGATGATAACCATCCCTAGGAGTATTTTAAAATATTAAATAAACGTTTCAGTCCAAGAATATCTTTTTAGTCAGTGTGTTCAAGGAGAAACCCAAATCACCTTGGTGATAACTGCAAATTGTTGGAAGAACTCAGATCATCCTGTAGCATTTCGGGAGGCAAGACGTGGAACTGGGGCTGTTACTGAAGTCGCTGGGTTTTCACCTGCTCACACAAGGCCTGGATTTAGGCCTGGAGTCACAAGAACATTCCTCTTCAGGAAAGCATTAAAACATGTGCTTAGCTTTAGACCTGTGCTTAAGCGCTTTTCTGAATAAGAACGTGCTTAAGTGCTGGCTGGAATCAGGACCTTAGCTGTCTTTGTTCCAGGACTTGTGTTCATTTTGGCAGCTTTACTTTAGGAATTTTAGCATGTGAAATAATTCTCTTCCCGTGTCACAGATTCATGAACAAAATGTAAGGCTGGATGCAATAAAATGCACTGACCGCTAAGGACTGGGGTCTGAAATAATTCCCCTATGCTTTCAGATTTGCCCTTTGGCTACCATGAGATGTTTATTTAGCAACATAATTTAGTTTGTTTTTCTATATAATCTGTACTTTTGCTGAAAATTGTTGTGTAATACATTGGCTATGTAGGCTCCAGTTCTACCACCCCTACTCACATTCAATTGTATCTTACTGTGCCAGAGTCCCATTGGTTTAAATGGGGACAGTTTGGACAGCAAGGTGCTATTAGTGGGAGTGGGGGTGACAGAATCTAGCCCCATGAAATAACTTATACTAGTGGACTATGAGTTGATCCCTGAGTATAGTTAATATTAATATCTATACAGTATATATTTTAGATTTGTTAGCTCGAAAATGTGTCTCCACTGAACTGTAAGAGTAGATGAGATACAGATTTTGATTGCCAAAACTAGTAATTCATGTCACTAAACGATTTTTTTCCTTTTCTTCCCATTTCTTTCACGGGGTATCCCGTTGTTCTGCTTCTGTTCTGTTTCAATAAATTCACATGAACTGCGTGGTGTTAGTGCTGTATGTTACAACGACAAGCTTTACGGCGTGCATAGTCATCAGCCTTACAAAGAGGACCTGAGAAGGGCTTGAGACCCCTGTATGATCAGAACTCACATTCTAACCCTTTGCCCATGTTCCTTGTTTAGCAGTTAAGGAAATCAGACCTATTGCAAACTGAAGGCCCGATGGGTCCCCGATGAAAACAAGGGGGACATTTATCATTGACCCGAGTTGTACTACCCAGGCTGGAGGTGCAGGAGCTGCTCTAGGAATCCTGTAGCAAGCAAGCCTAGAATAACCAGGCGTGCTTTACGGTTATTCTGCAGCATGCCCTTTGAGGAGCTGGCTGCTCTCTTAGCCAGCCCATTACGCCTCTGTGGGCTGGCCACTTCTGCATCTCTTTGTGCTCTCGAGTGTAGGGAAAGGATCCCAACCTGCTGCTTGGTGGAGGAGAAGAGGTGTCCTGTGCCCTCTGCCCTGCCCATCCCTGGGCACTAGTGGACCAGGGCTAGTCCTCAGAATGTGAGTTGCCCTGGAATTAATCATTTCTATTGCAGCAAGTGCAATTCTTCACTGAAAATTGTTAACTCCATATCACAGCAGTAGCATTTCACTACGTGTCCAATGAGTCAATACTTAAACAGTACTAGAGGATTTACCTGGTGTTGGTTGGGACTTTGTGGGGGCTCAGTGCAGAAGTCAGGTGATGCTGTTCCAGTGATGGTGGCTCCCTGGGACCCCCGGGGCCACACTATTGAGCCGACAGCTCCTCCTGGGGGTGGGGTGAGTGGCGGCTGCTCCCAGGAAGGGAGCAGCGGCTGCTCTGACAGGCTCTGGGCTGCATCTATGGTGGGGCTGCCCTGCCTGGCCCTGGCCCGTGTCTCCGAGGGCCAAGGGGAGGGATTTGAGGTGGGAGGGCCACTTACCTGTGGCTGGTGGCCAGCAATACAAAGAGCCCTGCCCCAAGCTAGCCATCTCTTCCTGGTGCTGCTGCCCCCTGTGATCACTCGGCAGTATAGGTGCCCATGCACTTGCTGCCCTCAGTGGTCATTGCAGAGCATAACTGTCCCTGCTCTCCTACCCCTCCCTTTCCATATCATGGAAAACAGTCCCATTCCAGGCACTTCCTGTTTTCCTGGCACAACCAAACCCTGGCATTGCTTTAAGTTAAGATAAGAGGAAGCTGCCTACCGAGTTCGGTGGTCCTAACTCTTACCGTTTAGGAAGAACTCTTCCTAAGTTCTTGAACAAATGGACTCACAGACTGACGGACAGACTCATGGACAGACAGACAGATGCACAAACTCTCTAAGATATATAAAGAGATATACAGGTAATACAACTGTTTTTTTGTGGGGGAAACAATAGAAAAGAAGGTAGAAAGGGTTATATGTGTACAATGGATATTTTCCAGATAGATAAATACCATAGATACTCTTTAGATTTTCCATAGATAATAATGCCTGGTTTTAAGGTGTTTAAGGCTTTATGCAGTTAAAGAATATGGCTAGATTCTAGTACACTATACATTGTGATCAAGCTGTAACCAATCCTGCTGCTTCCATTATAATCTGGAGTGTGAATGGGGCCCTGAGAGAAAAGTCTTATAAATAAATGAAAATGCCTGTTAGCTCCTAAATTGGCTCCTGACGGAAAGCTGATAGGGCCCTAGAGCGTGTATGTGGGCAAATGTGCTCATTCCCGCACAAGTATGTCTCCAAAGTGTGAAGCAGCTGTTAGCAGGATTACTCCCTGAATCTGACCTCCCTCTCCCCACACTTCCCTTTTGAGGTAGATCCCAGGGCTGGTAAAAGGAGACCGGTTCATTACAGTGTGCAGGAAGCAGAGCTGCTGCTTTCCAGAAATAGTCTGAATGTGGGGTGTCCTACTGGAAGGTGGAGGTAACTAACAAAGATTCCCTTTGCCTTGCTTTGGGGGAGCTGCCCCATGGGTCCTCCTTTGGCCATCTTTCTGCTTAGGACCCCGATCCAGCATGCTGCCAAGTGGCTTTGACTCCCAGGATCTGTGATGGGCATCTCACACTGGCCTCTTTAAGAGGGAGCAAGTGGGGGAGGAAGAGAAGGTCCAGTACACCTGGGAGTGATTATCTGCTGCCAAATTGGGCTTAAGGGAATTCACCTGGATCTTATAAAGAGGGAGACACCAGCAGGGGATCTTTCTGGGCTGGAGAGTGTGTGGAAGAAGGCCGATTGCCGGCAGGGAGTGGCTGTTTGGTGGCGAACAGACTCCACCAAAAGAAGAGCTCTAGGGCTATGCCTACACTGCGCATTGTTCCGCAATAAGATATGCAAATGAGGCATGGGGATGAATATCGCCATGCCTCATTTGCATACCTAATAAGCCACCATTTTTGCGGCACGGGCTTTTGCGCAAGAAGGAGCTGTCTACATGCTCCTTCTTGCGCAAAAGAGCCCCTCTTGCACAGAGCTGTTCCACCGCTTATTTTCAGGAAGAACGGCTCTGCGCAGGAGGGGTTTTTTTTGTGCAAGAAGGAGCAGTGTAGACAGCTCCTTCTTGCACAAAAGCCCGTGCCGCAAAAATGGCAGCTCATTAGGTATGCAAATGAGGTGAGGCGATATTCATCCCATGCCTCATTTGCATATCTTATTGCACAACAATGTGCAGTGTAGACATAGCCTAGGAGTGGTAAAAGATGCTGAAGCTGAGTATGAAGGACTGTGGTGGTGGTGGTGGTGGTGGTGAACTTTCACAAAGAGACTTTTTTCTCCTCTCTGTATGTTGGTCATGTGGCTTCCTCACGTTTTGGTCTGTTGTCCCTTACTGTGTTGCAATCCCAAAAAGTCTGCTCCTTCAGAAGGTTTTCTCCCTAGAACAGAGAGATCAGCAGATGGGCTGTGTTTTTCAAAGTTACCTTGGCATTTTGATCACCAATTCCCTTCTAATTTTCAGGAGAACTGGGCCTCCAAATCCTTCAGGCAGCTTTAATTGTCTCTGGGCAAAAGCCCCATGACTATGGCTGTGTGCCACTTCACCTGTGGTAGGTGCATAAGGAGAGCTGGATTGAGGGAGAAAAGCTTACTCTGTGATCAATAGGTCCATTATAGACAAGGGTCCCGCCATCATAAAAAGGTGATTTGTTTGCATTCTAGACCTCAACACGTAGTGGGCATTTCCCTGTAACTTCCTCTCTGCTATGCACTAACCCAGTGAGTCAAGACCTAGTCTATTGCCAGCTGTGGTAAGATGTAATGATTTTGATTACAAATGTGAATTCCCCCTCTCCCATATCATTATAACAGGACCACCCCTGTGGATACAGTCATAGCAATATGACAGTATCTTATGTTAGTATAGCTATTCCCATTATGGAAATAAGTTATAT